>CM063502.1:88874155-88904155 GCA_032207245.1 Pardosa pseudoannulata
AACCCTAACTCATGAAAAATCCAATAAGGATGCCTGTATCCATTTCAGGTACAACCGCTTCAGAAATTCGCGGACAGACAACTTAGACTATTATTATATAGGGGTTTGGTATGGAGAGCTATGGTCTACTGTTTTGCACACGAGGGCTAATGAGACCGGGACCTACTGCTTAAAGCCGATTCCAAACGGCTACGAACATCCAAGACATAGTGGGATTCGAACCCACGAACTCCGGTACCGAAGGCCAGCACCCTAACCAATCGGCCATCGTTCAGAAAATCCAACATGGAATGTCACCTAAAAGATTCTATTTTGAAGAAAATTTTTGCAAAGAACTTTTTATGAATTTGCAAAATTCGCGTAACAGTCATTTTATTTCAAATTAAAATTTTTGTGCATAGCTGAAATTATAATAAACATAGATCTAAATTCTAATGTAAATATATATTATAGTTCTAATGAAATGTATTTTATAGAAAATTTCAGCACAATTCCTTTAGTCAGAAAAAAATACCAATATATGTGACCTCATAATACTCCAAATTAATATGAAAATGACTTTTTTTGCATATAAGTTTAAAACCGAATTTCAGACTAGCTATAAATTACGTTTTCTTTTTTTTAATTTTTTTTTACTATGCTATACGCATTTAGTCTGAAAAAAAATTTTGTTTGGAGCTCCAAGAACTCCAAATGTAGTCATTTTCATATTAATTTGGAGTTCATGATAATACTCCAAATTAACATGAAAATGACTTTTTTTGCATATAAGCTTAAAACCGAATTTCAGACTAGCTATAAATTATGTTTTCGTTTTTTTAATTTTTTTACTATGCTATACGCATTTAGTCTGAAAAAAAAATTTTATTTGGAGCTTTACGAACTCCAAACAAAATACTCCAAATTATAATCTCCAAATGTAGTCATTTTCATATTAATTTGGAGTCCATGATAATACTCCAAATTAATATGAATATGAGTTTTTTTTGTATATAAGTTTAAAACCGAATTTCGGAGTAGTTATAAATTACGTTTTCTTTTTTTAAATTTTTTTACAATGCTATACGCATTTAGTCTGAAAAAAAAAATATGTTTGGAGATTTACAAACTCCAAACAAAATACTCGAAATTATAATCTCCAAATGTAGTCATTTTCATATTGATTTGGAGTCCATGATAATACTCCAAATTAATATGAATATGACTTTTTTTGCATATAAGTTTAAAACCGAATTTCAGACTAGCTATAAATTATGTTTTCTTTTTTTAAATTTTTTTACTATGCTATACGCATTAAGTCTGAAAAAAATTTTTGTTTTTAGCTTTACGAACTTACAAATTTATAGCTTGGATCTAAGTTTTAATGTAAATGTACTTGTAGTTTTAAAGAATAAATAATTTCAGCATTATATTTAGTACAAAATTCTTGATTTTT
Organism: Pardosa pseudoannulata; assembly: GCA_032207245.1. Classification (NCBI taxonomy): domain Eukaryota; kingdom Metazoa; phylum Arthropoda; class Arachnida; order Araneae; family Lycosidae; genus Pardosa; species Pardosa pseudoannulata. The sequence goes on from CM063502.1 coordinate 88,875,591, forward strand.
GTTTCCTCATATAAGGTCCAAATAAGTGCAAAAATGACCTTTTACATAATAATTTTGTACAGAGTTCGAACTCCTATAAACGATCTTTCTTTCTTTTCTCTTTTGACTATATTCCCGCACTCATTTGGCTTAGCCAGCCGCATTCATTTCTTTGGAAAAGTTGCCTAAGGCAGTTAACATCTCCGAGTGACATCAGAAAAAAACATAAAAAAACTTAGATCGAAGCAGAGGGGAAAGAAAAAAAAAGTCAATATTCTCTTCTACTCTACCCTCTTGAATCGTTATTGCTCCCCCCTCTCAGCGTCCGTCTGCTTGTTGGGGTGCTGTGGCCCCTTCGAACTGGGTTATTAAATTCTCGTTTAGCAGAGGAAGTAGAAATTGTCGGAGTCAGTGCAAACACAATTTGAAACCAGAAAATGGTTTTCCAACGAAATGCTTTGTTTAGGGATATGGTTGGAGATAGCTTTTTCCATCTCGTGGTCTTTTCGAATGAGAGGAATTCTTTCGATTGCGTGCCAGAGTAGCAAAGAATCAAAATCTGTTGGAGTGGCTGGAAATTCCTAAAGATGAGATCGTTGAATAGGTTTCCCATTTGAGAGGAAATTAAAAGAAAAAAAAATATTCAAGTCAATGTTTTGGGAATTATTTCTGCACATAAAAGTGTATTTGTTTTATATAAAAAGTAGCATAGTTGATTCAATAACTTCTATTTTCGGTTGATTAACTTGTAAATTGTGCTTTTCCATTTGTAAAAGCTCCAACTTCATGCAAAGCCCAAAAATCTGTCTGAGCCTTGAAAAATAAAGTTGATTACTGAATAGATTTTACATTTGAGAGCAAATTTAGAAAAGAAAGAATTCCAATTCAATGTTTTAGTGACTTGATTTTGCACATAAAGAATATTTATTTAATATTAAAAAGTAGCTGTAACGCTAGTTTTAACCAAAGTCTGTTTTATAAATATTATTACTTTGAGGTACAATAATCTATTATTTTACCTTTAACACTAAACATACAAACACTTAATACATACCTATTTCTACCATAGCCGGTCAAATGACCGGACTTTATTTTTTCTGATTATAAATGTATGAAATATGAAAATTGGACGGAAATAGACAAATGAACTTTATTATAATTAAACAAAATTGTATATAGTCAATTTTTATGTATTGCAAACACAAATAATAAGAATTTTTAATTCATTTCCCATCGCATTTTTTACATAAACCTATTATGGCTCATTTGACCCATTATATGGTATGTTTAGTGTTAAGTTGATCAGCTTGCACGTGTTCTCTTTCCACTGTTAAATGCTTTAAAATTAGTTTCATTGTTATGGGAAGTCTCACAATCTCTTTCAGTGTCTGTATACACTGAAGCGATTGCTAAATGGATTTTCCAAATTTCAGAGCCACTTAAAAGAATAGGAAATTTCAAATCTGTGTTTATAGTGACTTAATTCTATGCATCAAACATATTTTAACATTAAAGGTAGCGTCAAGAATAGCTATAACCAAAGCTTGTTTCAGAAAAAAATGCCATTTTGGTACACTTTCAGTAGATCACCGGTAAATTTCTCGTTTTCATTGTTTCTATTCTGAAATTAGTTCCAGTGCTATGTAAAATCTTAAAATCTGTGCAAGAAAATAAAAATTCTAAAATAAGAAATTTTTAAATAGATTTATCATATTTGTAAGCATAAAAGAAGAATATAACACCCTAATCAATGCTTTAGTAATTTGAAATTTATCGTCATTATCAAAATATGCTCGCTTACATTAAATGTGGCTGTTACATCAGCTGTAAACAAAGTCTGTTAGAAGAGAAAACATTACCTTTTAATTCGATAAAATTAATTACTTATGACGTTCATTAGATCAGATTACAATTTTTTCCTTTTTTTTTTCATTTGTAAATGCTCTAAAATAAGTTCCAACTGTATGCAAAGATTCAAGCACTGTTTGCGTGACCAGATATTCTAAATGATGAATCTGTTGAATACAATTAATAAATATGAAAGCAAATTAAAGGCAAAAATAAACCCAGATTAGTGCTTTAGTAACTTGAAATTCAATACAACAAACTATATTAATTTGACCTAAAACAGAGCTATAATAATGTATTTGACTTTTAATCAAAATAACAACAAATTTTCCCTTCTTATTTTTAAATGTTACAAGCTTAGTTCAGTGCAGTTTTAAGTCTCAAAATCTGTTTGAATGATTGCGATTGTTGAATGGAATTTTTTAAATGTTCAGAGGAAATATGCATTTAGTGGCCAAATTATTTTTTAATTGTCTGTCAAATATTTTATTGCTGTATTGCAAAAAACAAAACAAATGTTCTTAAATATAATTAAAAAGTAGTTTAAAAAATAAGGACCAATGTTTTGTTGTGATTGATATAGCATTGACTAAGTTACCTCGTGATTTTAAGAAAAAAATTGCATACGTTATGTAAAACGAATTAACATGGAATGTACCCTAAAGTTGTTAACAGAAGTGAAAACATCGAATTAATTGCTTTAATATTTTTACATCAATGTATTATTTACACAAAATATACACTAATTCACCACTTGGATGTACAGTTAATCAGATGGTAATCAGATGGTATTAGATGGTTTTTATTTGAAAAATGTTCCAATGTTAGAAATGCTATAGTTTTTAAATAAATTGTTAAATTTTGTTACTGACTTGTGTAGAATTAATACTAAAAGATTTTTAATCTTACTTGAGCTACATAAAAATTTAGTAATTTGAAAGAATTTTTTCTTTTTTCTTTTTTAATTCTTGGGGGAGAATGAGCTTTACAAGTTAGCTTCACATAAGTTTTATAGTTAATATATGAACTAATTAAAGTCATCTTTTAATTCATGTAATTTTATATAATTATACATTTATTTTATCATTAAAGAACAGAAGGAAATGTTGTATTTTAAAAATTATATACATATATAATTTATAATATAAAAAATTATATTTTTTTATATATTTTTTTTTTGTTGTGTGTGTGTGTAGATGAATTACAAAATTAGTAATTGTTTAATTTGACAAATAATAAAATAAATTGTATTATTACATGATATATATTTATTGTTTATTAAGGTTTTTCACGTGTTTAAAAATTCTGAAAATAGCATTCACCACCAATTTAATATCTGGAATTCTTCTTTAAATTATCCGGTAAATGTTTTATAATTTTATACAACTATATTTTACAATCACATATATATAAAATTTTAGTACGCCTTAGGCTAAATTTATATAGCGTTAAATGTTCTCTTAAGTGCATACTATACTCCTAACTATATTAAAATTTTTAAATTTCTATTAAATTAAAATAGTATTAAACACTCAGAAAATAATAGTAAAGCAAAAGTGACGTATGAATATTTATTTATTATATGATAAAATTTTGTAAATATTTAAATTAATTTTATAAATTATAATGGTAACCTATTATTAATATATAAATATTCTTTAAATTATTTTTTAAAATAAAGTGATATTTTAATTTATATACAGGCTAACACTATTAATAAAACGGCTCATTATATATTTCTTATTTCGATCTATAAAAGCAATTTGTCCGTAATATATTTTATATAATTCTCTATAAACTATATTTTTCTCTATTAATAATATACTGAATATTAAAATTATTTAAATTTACTTAAATATATAATATTATGTTTATTTTAAAGAATTAACTGAAAACTGTCTCAGAAATAATTTAAAAACTCTTTAATTTATATATTTTAGATATGTTCATAAACAATTTTAATTATATAAAAAAAATTTTGTTTCATTAATAATCTTTGTATTCTTAAAAATATATTTCGAGACTTGAAATCTCTATTATTAATTTCATTTTCAGAAATAATATTTCTACTTATACGATTAAAGAGTGCAAACTTTCTTAGATAATGTTCATTATGTATTAATTATAAAAAATTTTGCTTCGATAAATCTTATTCTTTAAAAAAGCACCCGAACTTGAAATCAACGCCCTGTCTCAGAAACTAATTGAGTTTCTACAGGGGCAACTCTATACGATTCTGAAGGGTGCATGGGGACTTTCGGGTCCAGATAATGTTCATTACAACAGCCATTTTTTATTAATTATAAAAAAAAGGTTTTGTTTCATTAGAATAAAATCTTTGTAAGTTCTTTAAAAATATAGCACCTTTCGAGACTTGAAATCTCCATTAACCCCTTAACAGTTTCATTTTCAGAAAGTAATTGAGTTTCTACAGGGGCAACTCTATACGATTCTGAAGAGTGCATAGGGACTTTCGGGTCCAGATAATGTTCATTACAACCGCTGTTTTTTATTAATTATAAAAAAAGGTTTTGCTTCATTAGAATGAAATCTTTGTAAGTTCTTTAAAAAATATAGCACCATTCGAGACTTGAAATCTCCATTAACCCCTTAACAGTTTAATTTTCAGAAAGTAATTGAGTTTCTACAGGGGCCACTCAATACGATTCTGAAGAGTGCATAGGGACTTTCGGGTCCAGATAATGTTCATTACAACCGCCGTTTTTTATTAATTATAAAAAAAAGGTTTTGCTTCATTAGAATAAAATCTTTGTAAGTTCTTTAAAAAATATAGCCCCATTCGAGACTTGAAATCTCCATTAACTCCTTAACAGTTTCATTTTTTTCACGAATTTGATCCAAAAAATGTCAAGTTATTTTATTGCATGTTTTCAATCATTTTGCTTTTGTAAGCTTCAAAATGTTATTAAAAGCAATATTTCTGATTAGATTCTAGAGATCCTTTTCATGACAATAGCTGATCTTTTGCACTGCAGCCCATATAAAAGGGGAAGAGAAGGCATGATTTGGCCCAACCTCAGTTTCTACAGAAGTGTAGATCATTGTGCCATCTGGTCCACTCTTCCTCCCCTTGAAATAGCGAGTACTCGGTCATAACAGTTTGTAATTTTACTGTTGACGCTCGTAATTTTGTGTGAAAATAGCGCAATCAATTTAAAAATCCCAGATTACTCTCTTTCTTTTTAATAAGTTATTTTAGCCATTAACACCTTAACAATCCTTAACACAACCCTTCACGAATTCGATCCAAAAAATGTCATGTTATTTTATTGCATGTTTTTGTTCATTTTGCCTCTGCAAGCTGAAAAATGTTATTAAAAGTAATATTTCAGATTATTTTAAGCATGTATAACAACTTTTCTACAGGAAATAAAGTAATAGTTTTTCTGGAATTTTTCTTTTCTCTCTCAAGGACGCCACACAGGGAAGCTACATTTACAGTTTTGCATATAAAAAATACAAATATTTTCTATTACCATTATACACAATTATTTTCGAATGCAAATACTACAAGTACATTTACTTAACCTGTTTTCCGAAGATCAGATTTAGTGCGATACATTTTGAGGGCAACAGGCATAGTCCAAAGTCACAGTCCTTACAAAAATGCCTAGTCTCATTTGTAATTTTTTTGCCGCTGTCATTTTTCATCAGTGAACACATATAGCACTGATTTGCAGGTTTTAGTTTTTTTTCTGTAGGTGAAATTACCTCTAAAAAGTCTCTCTGGGTGAGTCATTCAAAAACTCAAGCCAAAGTCATGCCAAAATCTCTAAGATAAAAACTCGCGGAGTAATGCAAAACCTATTAGAAAGCCGATACATTTAAACCAAACAGAATACATTTCGAAAACTAAAATACTGTGTACATCAATACGACTAATTTGACATTAAAAAATACAAAAGGTACTGCTAAAATAGTGAGAACGACAAAGAAAATCAGATTGCCCGTACGGCATACGAGCAAATCATTGAAGGCACGGTAACCGCGCCCGTACGGCATACGTTCAAAACAAGCAAGGGGTTAAAACAGGTTTGTTTCCTGATTTATCATGAGACAAAAAGTTGTGATCATTTTAGAATGAATTTTTTTTATAAGATTTTTTTAACTCTTTGAAAGTGACGCCCAAACTCAGTTCGAGCAACGAACCAATTTTGGATGCCCGACCTGAGTTCGGGCGAGAGAAAAAACGATATTTCAATTCCGTGAACCCCGAAATCGGTTCGCCTAATGTATAATATTTAATTTGATGTGTACTGAATAGAAAGAATTTACTTTGAATGAACATGAATTTTGGTTTTAAGTCAATTAATTAATTGAAAGGTTCAGCAATAGTGATAATCAATTGAATAATTTAATTGCTTTGTTTCTTTTTATCCTTGTGATTTGCTATGAAGGATCTGTAGAAACCGAAATCATGAATGAAAACAGAAGTCTACTGTCGAACACAATTTTCTTTTAATTATGCAACACATCCCGCTGATTTCACAGTACACAAAATGAATTGAGAATTATGTTAGGTTTTAAATACATGTTTTCTAGATAAATATGAATAAAATACAGATTAAATGAATAGGATTAAACACACACCGAATACCATACTAACAGCAATCTTTTTTTTCTCCTGGAATACTAAAAATAAATAAATAAAATCCGTTGCAGGGGGATGCCATCTGTTGAAATACAAACAATTAGATCAGAAACCACAGACAATAAAGAATAAAAAATGAAACAACTATTATGAATTATTTAAAAATTAAAATTAAAATAGTAAGTCTTTTATGAAGATTGAACATACCGTTTTACCAATAGATAGAGATACTTTCCATCGAAAATTCGGCAGTTTCGAGCCGATTGTAGCTATTTCTCGGATATTGTAAGGATACTGTAAGGATTTGTGAAATTCAAAGGAATTTGAGGGACAGGAATATCATGTCAGTTGATATAGATAACTATACTGTTGTATTGGTTTATCCGGAAAATTATGTTATTCGATTTATTTTGTTGTAAACTACAAAAGTTTGAGAAAAAGTTACTGTAATCCATACATATTCCCTATATTTGTGAAAATATTGAAAATAGTAGTTATTTTGTTTAATTTTTTTTAAATTAATCTATCTCTAACATTTTGAGGATAATAACGAAAAAAGAAATTCCATTTTTGGCACGCTTTTCTCAAATATATTCCATAGGCTATGGGTTATTAGCATTCTAGCTAAAATATTTAGTTTTGTCCATTTAAGTAGCATATTTTTTAAAAGAACATAGAATTTGAACATCAACTGTAAGAAATGAAATTCTTTTGAGACATGCACATTAGAAATAATATTTTTATATTAAATTAAAGTAAAATGCATGTTTTATTCTTTAAACCTGAATATTTAAAAGTATATATCACTTTAAAATTTAAAAACTTAAAACTATTTAAAGATTAAAATTTTAAAGTATTTATAATGCTGTAAAATAAAATATATTGCTTTCATTGATATAATCGAGGTTCACAGAATAAAAAAATCATTAAGTATCTATTTGAAATAAAAATTAATTTTAAAGTTACTAATTTCAAAAGTTATTTTGGAGGTAAGTGGACTTCTACTTTTATCACTTAGTGTACCTATCTCATGTTCTTTAAAAAAAGTATCACTTTATATCACAAAACAATATAATTTTTATAAAGCTGGAACCTTATAATTAATTTATGAAAAATGTATGATAAACAGAACATACATTTTTCTTTTATATTGAATTGAAAATAGGCTGCTAAAGTGAAAACTTTACATCTTGAAAACTACTATTCTAATTAAGAGACCTTTAAAATACAGAATCGGCAGATTATAGGTTTTAAAACCCATTCATTTTCACTAATTTTCAAGAAATGCGACAATCAGAAGTACGCCTAAGATGTTCAAATATTCACAAAATGCAAAAATATATTATTTTCAATAATCAACGCTTGAAAGTTTCTGTGTCTTTCTAAGAACTCTCGGAAATACTGATGAATCAAAGTATAAGCAAATATTAAATTTTTAGCAATTTTTTTGAAAAAATTAAAAAAACTCCTTTTTTCTACAATTTTTATGTATGTATTGTATGTATTTATTATGATATCTAGTTTACATTAAAATATATTTGTTATTTATTATCTGAAAAAGTTATTCTATGACGATCTTTATTTTACCTTCTGAATTTGAATTCCAAAAAATAGAAATATTGTTCAAGCAAGATATCAAAAAACATTTTGCATTTACAATAAAACTTCCCACAAAAGTAATTCATAATAATATATCTTTATAGTACGCATCCTTTAAAATCTAAACATAAATTATTTAAATCTAAATGATTTTTATGCTACAAAAAGTCAGAAAACAGCATAGCTTTTTATTCTTAAATTTTAAATCCTAAATTTTAGAATATACTGAAAATAATTACATTATTTGACGTATAAATCATAATATATCTATCTATCTATTTATCTATCTCTCTCTCTCTCTCTCTCTCTCTCTATATATATATATATATATATATATATATATATATATATATATATATATATATGTGTGTGTGTGTGTGTGTGTGTGTGTGTGTGTGTGTGTGTGTATGTGTGTGTGTGTGTGTAATTTCCTATAACTCATTTTATTTAATATATGGCATAAAAATTGTAACAAAAAATACAAAATTATTTTCAGTTATTATATAAGAAATGTAAAAATTGAAAATTTTAATAATCTTGATATCTCTTAATAAGATTCAAACATAAGTATTTAACGTTGACATAATAAGTATTATTAAAAAAGGGAAAAACAATATATGTAGCTTGAATGAAATTAAAAGGAAAATTACTTACTCGAAATATGACTTTTAAAATGTATATTTTACAAACAATAATTTTTTTATCAAATGGAATTTAAATGTGATTTCTGTTTTTTAAGGCTTAATAGGTATCTGAGATAATAAAACTTAAAACATTTAAAAAAACTCATAAATTTGAAACTTAAAATATTATCGACAATAATGCTAACATTAGTATAATTGAGATTCGTGCATTGAAAATTATCTTTAGCTTCAACTTAGAATGAAAGTTTAGTTTCTAATTTACATTTTAAAGCTGTGCATAATTCAAATCTTAATATTTTTCAAAGTTAAAATCTTATTAAAAAACAAAATTTGTACTCTAAATCTTGAAGAACTTTTTATTTTAGAATTAATTGAAAATAGTTGTTATAAAAGTTTTTCAGATCGAATATACTTTAGGATGAGGTAACTTGGACATTATTATGTTTTCCAATTAAGTATTTTTTTTGTTGTTATGTTTAGAGTACTACGACCAAATCTAATTATCCTGGATCTATGGCTTACAGCATATTACCATTCCAACTCCGAGATTTGAACCTACAAAAGTCGATACTGAAACGTACCTCCCTACCAATTCGGCCGTCTTTCTTCCTTTGCCAGTACGAGGGTACGGCGAATAAAATTCTAGAATAAATAGCAAATTGGATCTCGAATTGTACCTTTTTCAGCTTATGTAATAAAGTTTTTGAAGTCAAATAATGCAATCGGATTGTTTCTGCGGTAATGACATAAGCAGAAATTACTTCTCTTTAATATTTTATACTGACTGGACATACCACACCCTTTGCTAAGAGTTAGACTTCGTTTATCTCAAAATGATTTTTTCTTTGAAGAATTTGAAAGATCAAATTGGTATATCTCCAAATCTATTCAAGTTACTTAGTTCAAATTTCTTACAGACATTCTTTGGTGAAATTTCTCCTAGTTCTAACTGGGATTTGATATTACAATACAAAAAGGTATAGAAATAAATATATGCTGGAAGATAAAATATAATAAAATATGCTAAATTAAAAATAGACGCCCATTAAAATATCAAAAAATAATTGCTGAAAAATGTGCATACTCTTTAATGATGAGAAATTAATAGGTTTGGTTTGTTTGGTTTGGTATTGAGCGCTACGGTCTACTGTTTTGCACACGAGGGCTAATGAGACCGGGACCTACTGCTTAAAGCTGATTCCAAACGGCTACAAACATCCATGCCATAGTGGGATTCGACCCCACGTACTCATGTACCGACGATCAGAGCCCTAACCAATCAGCCAGCGTTCGGAGAGAAAATAATAGGAAAAACAAAGTTCAAGTATAGAAAAGTTTATTAACATACGAGTTGAGCTATGGATTAATTATAAGAATGCGTTAATAAAATCATTTGCCATTTTCTATAAAGCAATATTTCTTGATCATGGAATCGACATTAACCCAAATAGTTAAAACGCTGTCTTTTTAAATAGGAAAGATCATTTTCCTAAGTCACAGTTTTATATTCCTTCCGAATCCATCAGGCTTGCTGCGTGGTACCTTGGTTTCCTTCGAATAAAACAATAATGTGAGCTGAATTCCTATAGAAGACAGATAGAAAGGGGTCCTTCCCCTTCTTCTCCCCCAAAAAACTAATACAGTTTGGATTTAAATTCTATAATGCCTCCAGGGAGCAGAAAAATCGGCGAAGTTGTCCACAGCTCTGACTTACCCTACATCACCAGCAGTTCCAAACTGCAAATAAAAGGTTGGGATTGTGACAACTCTGATTTTTTTATATTTTAGAAGAATTAAGTATTGGTAAACAAATGCCAATAGTACTAATATCAGAAGAGAAAGTATGGAAACTGTACACATCTAAAACGAAGTTTTTTTTAGTAATATTATAACGCGTTAATCATTTCGTGCTTTCAAATTTTATTCTGCTGTTCATCGATAGCATCCAAGCATATATGAAATTCATTCCATTATTTTTGCAGCTTCTTGTTCAAATAATGTTGCGGAACATTGATATTTTATAACTTTTCTAATCATTTCAGGATTGGTATGTTATACAATGGCGGAGACAAAAGGTTTGTCTGAGGTGGCGATGGGGGGGGGTAATTTTAAAATCAAGCATCCCGTGATTTAAATGTTTTTGCATTTAAAGCTAAAATTATGATGTGTAAATATAATGATATTTTAGTAGATGTAAATAAAAGCAAATAGCACTAATATTCGATAAGAAAGTATGGAAAATTTGCATATCTAAAAGGAGGTAACGATTTTTCTCGAAATATATAACGCATTAAGGTGTCATTTCACGGTTCCAAACTTTCATGCTGAAATTCATCAGTAACATCCAAGCATACATAAAATGTGTTCCGTACTAATGCAGCTTCATGTTCAGAGAGTGTTGCCAAACAGATGTTTTATCAATTGGTTTTAACTTTTTGAGAATTGGCATATCATACATTGGTAGAGACAAAATTTTTAACTGGGGAGGGATGGGTGAGGCAATTTTCAAATCAAGTATTAAAAGTTTTTGTACTCAAAGCTAAAGTTAAAAACCCAAATACTTACTTCCCTTACTTACAGTCGGTTTCCGAGTTGCTCTCGAAAAGATGTTGTAGGTTCACAGAAGAGTATTTGTCTTAAAGTTTTGTCGATCATGATAATAACAATCATTTAATAAAGTGGAGTAGAAAGCAACACTTTAGTAAATGTTTTTATGATATTTGCTTCAAATTTCTTTTTTTTTCACCACAATTCGTTGTTCACTTAAATATCTTTCGCAGATTCTCTTTTGCCACTCTTAACTTCAGACACAAATCCAATGACCGCAATTAGAGAAGCAAAGCGCACAACACTACGCTTCAAGTTGAACTGTATTTATAGTCACTTCTTGTCTCCTCGAGGTTCCAAAGCTTTTCACAGAATGTGAAATTGGTATGTGAAGATCTGAGGTCGCAAGCTAGACCAATACTGAAAATTTGGTGAAACTTTAGAGATGTTCACCAACACCAAATACAGGCGCCACTGGTTATCAGGTGGACAAAATGCTTCTACTGTGGAAATATTGCTTTTTTTAAATCTATGAATGAAAATGTTTTTCGTGACGAAAAAAGATTAACAAGTGAGAAGGAATAACAGCCTTCAAATAATTTTATATTCTACTAGCTATACATTCAAGAAGTGTTTTTAAAATGGAGCGAAACCTTAACTCCTAGGGATATTTAAGAATTCTTATTCCCTTTCCACGTGGGTGCCCAATTGATATTATGTAGGCCTAATTGATATCATTTAGCACAAATGATCATATATTTAGCACCTTTAAAATTGACATAGACAGTAGATGCATTATATATGATATTTCACGGATCATTTAATTAGCATTTCTTATTATCACTAGATACAGTCCTATGTCTTTTATAGTAAAATTAGTCGATACTAAAACATCAGCAGAGATAATTAAAAAGTTTTGCATATATCACCTGCTCGTCCTTATACAGTTAAAGGATTTTAAATTAATACCAGTTTATTCTCCCTACCACCACCGAAAGTAAAGTTGACCCACCGTTTAAGAAAAGATTGTGTTTTTCTCAGTCTCTTTAGAAGCTATTTATTTTCTGAATGTATATATTTAAACCACAATTGATGACTAATACAATATTTTATTAAATGCCATAGATATACGATTTACAGCAAAGAAACCGGAATATTTTTTAAAAATCAATAGTAGAAGTGCTAAATTTTAGAGATAGCATTTTGTTCCGTTTTTGTAAAATAATTTCTTTGATAGGAAACATTTTTCAGAAAACATTTCATAAAATTTAACTATTTATAGCTTGAAAGCCTGAAGCATTCTATATACTATAGCTGTAATTATTTATTTATATTTGTAGGATTTCGTTACATACCAACCAGTGAAATTGAAATGTGTAACATAAAATTATATATATTTTTAAGAAATATTGCCGTACTGCGTAGCTACTTCATGTAACAAGTGTATAACGAATCATAGGTAGATATTCTTGTTTTGAAAGGAGTTTTGACGGCCTTTTATAACAGAAAAAAAGTTATTCTATTATTTTATTTGTGCTTTTATTAATGTAAGTGTTACAAATGTGTACAAAACTGTTTTGTTTAGGCATTTCGTGGTAAAAAGAATAAGTGTTATAAAAATGTTTAGATGGGTAAAATAAATCTGTATGAGTATAAATTATTTTTCTAAACAGTCCGGAGGTACAGCACTTTACATGTCTGTTCTGGGCACCAAAAGTACTTGAGCCAGTGCTGGTCAATAAATTATAATAATCCTTTATTTTTGAAAAATTTCTGAATATCGGTCACTTATTATAGCAAGGAAAATGAAATACACCTTAAATGAATGCCAGTGGTACAAAAGAAACTTTTGTGTCTGAGACTTTACATTTGCTTTTTCATAATGTGGTAAAAAAGAACTATTTTAACACAAAAGTCACGTGGGCAGTTTCGTCTTGATACCAGAAATCTTTCAAAAGTGGGTTGTAACTTTAGTGTTGTTTCTGGCGCGATTCTGGGTGAACGTCTTGCTCCTAAATGCCGTGATAGCGTGATATTTAGTCGTTCATCAAAAGCTGACAATCTCACGTAATTCTAAACACATATAGTCCTGTATTTTATTTTAATTTTCATATTTTGTTTTCATTATTTAATTCTCTTCTTATTAAACACAATAAAAAAAGAAAAAATATTAAAATTACAAAAAAAAATTAAAAATAATCAGAAATGGAATAAGTGTGTACTAAAATATGCAGAAACAAAAATTTGATTTAAATAAATTTTTATTACATTTATGGTACATACAAACATTGACTTATTTAGACAGTCATATCGATATAAGTGCACACAGTGCCTCAAATCTGTTAAAATATATCGATTATTTTTAATTGGTTCAAATTACCACATTAATCGTTGTACACACGCACGACAAACCTAAATTACATATACCTTTAATATTTAAAAAGTTATTTATACCTATATTGTCATTCATAAGGGATTTAACATATGAAAATTTCAAATGAATTTTCCTCCATCTTTGCTTTTCTCGGAATTCCACGTATTAAAATGCTAAGAACTTTTTTTATCTTTAAGATACAAGTGTTGAATTATTTATACAGGTGTTCCCTAATATACAGCATAAAACCATGCATGGAATTAGCAATGAGTTGCTTATTTTTTTTTATGTATAAACACGTGTAAGAAGGAAATTTCGTTGTTTTCCACAATAAATTCCCCTATAAATAAAATATTTCCCTTATAAAGTATTGTAAAAAATATAATATTATAGAATATCTGAAAATATTTACATATATTCTTGCCTGTAAGATTTCAATAGATCTAAAAAATTTTTTTGGAGTAAAAATGTTAATATTTGACCCCTTAACAGTTTCATTTTCTTTTCGATCCAAAAAATGTCAAGTTATTTTATTGCATGTTTCTGTTCATTTTGCTTTTGTAAGTTATTAAAAGTAATATTTCTGATTATTTTAAGCATATATAACAACTTTTCTACAGGAAATAAAGTAATATTTTTTCTGGAATTTGTCTTTTCTCTCTCATGGACGCCAGACAGGGAAGTTACGTTTACAGTTTTGCATATAAAAAATACAAATATTTTACATTACCATTATACACTATTATTTTCAAATGAAAATACTACAAGTACATTTTCTTAACCTGTTTCTTCGAAGATCAAATTTAGTGCGATAAATGTTAAGGGCAAGAGGCATAGTCCAAATTCACAGTCCGGACAAAAATACCTAGTCTCATTTCTAATTCTTTTGCCGCTGTCATTTTTCATCAATGAACACACATAGCACTGGTTTGCAGGTTTTAGTTTTTTTATGTAGGTGAAATTACCTCTTAAAATTCTCTCTGGGTAAGTCTTTCAAAAACTCAAGCCAAAGTCAAGCCAAAATCTCTAAGATAAAAACTCACGGAGTAATGCTAAACCTATTAGAAAGCTGATATTTTTAAACCAAACAGAATACATTTCGAAAACTAAAATCCTGTGGACATCTATACGACTAATTTGGCATTAAAAATACAAAAGATACTGCTAAAATAGTGAGAACGACAAAGAAAATCCCATTGCCCGTACGGCATACGGGCAAATCATTAAAGGCACGGTAACCTCGCCCGTACGGTATACGTTTAAAACAGGCATTGGGGTTAAAAAGATGTTTTAAAGTGTTGAAAAGTGTTATAGTTTTAAATTTTAATTAAATGAACAGTTCAAATGTATTTTACTTTCTTGAATGCACTTTTAATTCAGTAATTGCAATTTTTACTGTTACACTTAAAAAAAATGTTTTTTGAAATGTGTTCTATGAGAACCTGTCAAAATTACCAATGAGATCTACGAACAATTTAAATATTTTTAATATTTCGAAATGCAGAAAATAAGAACTGAATTATATATTTAGATTAAAAAGTTGCTTTAAAATGTTGAAAAATTTTATAACTTTAAATTTTAATTAAATGAACAGTTCAAACATATTTTACTTTCTCGAATGCACTCTAAATTCAATAATTGCAATTTTTACTCTTACACATAAAAAAATGTTTTTTGAAACATCTTCTATGAGAACCTGTCAAAATTACCAATGAGATTTACAAACAATTTAAATATTTTTTTAATATTTCGAAATGCAGAAAATAAGAACTGAATTATATATTTAGATTAAAACGTTGCTTTTCTGATGTTGATCAATCTTAAAATGACTATAATCGCATCTATAATTTAAAAAAAAATCTTA
This sequence comes from Pardosa pseudoannulata, assembly GCA_032207245.1. Lineage (NCBI taxonomy): Eukaryota > Metazoa > Arthropoda > Arachnida > Araneae > Lycosidae > Pardosa > Pardosa pseudoannulata. The sequence goes on from CM063502.1 coordinate 88,891,058, forward strand.
AACTGAAAAAAAAAAAAATCACTAATTTAAGAAGCTGCTTTTAAAAGGATTTTAATATTTACTTGCGGGGAGCACTGACTTGAAATTTCGTAGGAGAATTAGATGGCTTTTTAAGTTAAGTAAAACAAATAATATTCCTCAGTCAAGGAACACATAATTAAAATCCAAAAATGCTACGCGAAATGGATAAAATTTAAATAGCACATTTCCAGAATTCACGAAGTTTTCATTACAAAATCATAAAAAAAACCTAGCTCACAAAAGTAAAAAAACTAACTTCAGTTTTAGAGGTTGTTTACTTTATTTGTGTATAAACTAGATGCAGCTTCACATACAAATATAAATATAACTCTAAAAAAGACTCTGCTGTAAAATACCCAAGACTATAAAAACAGGACATTCTGAAAGACTTCCTCTAAACATCGTTGTCTGTGAAACAGAAAAAGATATGTAGAATGGATTTTAATGAATTAAACAGAAAGTAGTTGGACTTCACTTCTGTACACATCCTTAAGTTTTTAAAAAGGATTAACTTCCGCTTTCTTTCGAATAGCTATGGGCTAGACAGAAAGATGAATACGAAAGAAGCACTATAATTTTCGGACAAGGTTTTTAACTCCACTGTGAATGACTGAGAGAACAACGACCATATTTCATAACAACCTATTCATAAAAAATTAAGTCAAGTATGGGAGTATGTAAAAATGACTTTTCTTACCTGTTTATGTCTCTAAACCAAAATAAAGCAACTTGGCTAACAAAGACTTGAAGTTTTGAGATACAGAAGCAATGTTTACTATTCCTTGATTTATAAGCATTTTTTAAAATTTTGAATAATATGTACTAAATGTATTTAATTGAATAATATTAATTGTATAGAATATATTACTAATTTTCTGTCAATGTTTTAAACTTCACTGTGAATGACTGAGAGAAAACAACGACCATATTTCATAACAACCTATTCATAAAAAATTAAGTCAAGTATGGGAGTATGTAAAAATGACTTTTCTTACCTGTTTATGTCTCTAAACCAAAATAAAGCAACTTGGCTAACAAAGACTTGAAGTTTTGAGATACAGAAGCAATGTTTACTATTCCTTGATATATAAGCATTTTTTAAAATTTTGAATAATATGTACTAAATGTATTTAATTGAATAATATTAATTGTATAGAATATATTACTAATTTTCTGACAATGTTTTAAACTTCACTGTGAATGACTGAGAGAACAACGATCATATTTCATAACAACCTATTCATAAAAAATTAAGTCAAGTATGGGAGTATGTAAAAATGACTTTTCTTACCTGTGTATGTCTCTAAACCAAAATAAAACAATTTGGATAACAAAGACTTGAAGTTTGGAGATACAGAAGCCATATTTACTATTGCTTGGTATATAAGCATTTCTTAAAATTTTTCATTCATATAATATACTAAATTTAGTACATATTAATAATATACATTAATAATATGTATTAATTGTATTTAATTGAATAATATTAATTGTATAGAATATATTACTAATATTATTAAATATAGTAAATATTTAATGTTGTGAAAATTTTTTGACAATATATTAATATATTATAAGGAATATAAAATTCTTTGATTATTAATATAATTACATATAAAATATAAATATTTTGACAGTGGTTTTAACTTCACTGTAAATGACTAAGAGGTCTAATGCAATACTTCAACCTATTAAAAAATTTAAACAAACTATATGAGCAACTAAAATTGACTGGTCTTATTCAGGTTTGTGAAATAACCAAAACAATACTGTTTGAACCTCAAAACTATATTTAAAGGAAATAAAGTTTAAAGGATAAAAAGCAATAATTACATTTGGCTACTAAGAACTGTTTTTAATATTTAAAAAAACATTTATTTCTTATAATATATTACAGATTTTTCTATAAAATAAGAACATTTTTTTCATAAAAACATCCTGCCTTCAAAAGAGATTTTTTTAAAGAAAATTAAACTGTCAGTATTAATTGTATTTGGATATTTTCAGTAGTCTTCTCATGTATTTTTTCATCTGAACTGAAAATTTGCAACTTTTGCAGTTACATGCATTGAAACGGTGATGTCACAATAGATTAAATACCATTTTAAGCTATTGTAAAATGTATTTAAACAAAAGAAATTATCCTTTTTTGTCCTTTTTCTTTGTTTAAAGATTAAACAAAACCAGGAAATGTTTAGAAAAAAGAAATATTACTGAAAATCAGATGATTATTCTCATAAACAAAATGAAAATAACGTTCACATTTAAACTGAAAATCCATTCATTAGTGTTAATTAATTTAACATATTAATTTATCAACACCTGGATTTCTGCTAAATATATATAGATGTTGTAAATGAGTAAGAGCTCTAAGGCAATACTTCAACCTATTAAAAAATTAAACGAACTGTATGAGAAACTAAAATTAACTATTCTTATTCAAGTATGTGAAATAACCAAAACAATACTGTTTGAGCATCAAAACTATGAAGTTTAAAGGCACAAAAGCCATAATTACAATTGACTACTAACAATTGTTTTTAATATTTAAAAAAATTGTTTATTTATTATAATATATTACAGATTTTTCTACGAAACAAGAACATTTTTCATAAAAACATCCTGCCTTCAGAAGAGATTTTTAATAGAAAAGTAAACTGTCAGTATTAATTGTATTTGGATATTTTCAGTAGTCCTCTCATGAATTTCTTCATCTGGGCTGAAATTTTGCAACTTTTGCAATTACATGAACTGCAACGGTGATGTCGCAATAGATGAAATACTCTTTTAAGCTTAAAATTGTAAATGTATTTAAAAAAAATTAACCTTTTTTTGTCCATTTTATTTGGTTAAAACTAAAACAAAACCACGGAAATGTTTAGAAAAAAGGAATATTACTGAAAATCAAATGACTAATCTCATTTCTGCAAACAAAAAAATAACGTTCACATTTAATCTCTAAATCTATTTCATTTGTGTTAATTAATTTAACATATTAATTCATCAACATCTGGATTATTTCTGCTAAATATATATAAATGATTATCTTAAATGTAATATATTATGGACTCCTAAGACTCACACGATATGAAATACATCCAACTTCCTTATTAACTTAAAACTATTCCATTCTCATTTGTGAACGTACTGTAATTTTAGATGGTTATTCATTAGCCTTTTACACGCTAATGTTCCCATGTGGGACGTACAATTTTAAACTCAACTGTATACACAGTTTCACTAAAACTCCGTTATAGAAATTTTTAATTGGAAACAAAGGCATGCTTGTTATTTTACATAATAATTACGTTCTAGATATAAAATCTCTAGCGTACAGAAAAAGTAGAACAGCTATTTGTAATACTTTTTCCATACCATTACTTAAAAATATACACTGATATCATACACTTACATTTCAGTAATAAAAATTAGTTATGAAAATAAAAGAAAAAAATGTTTTTTTACGAGAACAAATTTAAACGGAGCTAACAGAGAACAATGGTGTGTTCATCACAAGATTACATGCATTATTTTTCAATACAGCTTAAAGCACCAGAGTTCCTATCTATGAACAAGCCATAAATTACTAATATTCTTATTTCGAAATTTAATTTACTATAGTCATTATAATTGCCTTTTATCGAATTTTTAATGAAATAATATTACTTCTTGTACTTCCATCATTATGTGGTTTTAAGAGAGGTCAAAAGAGATATTTTAAGATCACAGATTTATTTACTATCATATGAAAAGAAAGTACTCTAAGCGGGAGATTTATAATAATTGCTCATTCTGATGTACCTGAATAAAATTAAATTGTTCACAAGACGTGAAAAATCACAAAATGTCTATTTAAAGGACAAAATTATAAAAATCAGCAAGTACTTGTAAGTTTTCACACTTTATCATTAAACTGCTATCCATCTTGGCTAAATTAGAACATTAGTTCCAAGAAAACTTTCTAGTCCCTATATTTAACTGTACCGAAATAAAAACTACAGGAGTTAATGGATTAATCGCATTTTAAAATTATTTTTAAATAATCTCTTAATGCTTTCAAAGGAGTTTATTTTAAAGCAGCGGCTTGCTAAACTAGATGAATGTAAAATATTCCACCAGTACTGAAATCCATTTTTTACACGTTTTCTGCCCATATCACAAGAATAAAAATTAGACTAGCGTATCTTTATCTTGATGTCTCTCGCAAGATTCTGAAGCACTTTCATCTTTTTCCCATCGACATCGGAAAATAAATTCTCGCTTAGTTTCCCCATTTCAGCTTTAACCTACCTCATGAAGCCTCATGTTTAGGAAGCAAATTACTCATGTATGACGCTTGATCTGGAAATATTGTTGGGTATCCATCCGTAGTTAAAAAGTGTTTATTTCCTTGTCACAACAAGTGAAGTATCGTCAAATTTTGCAGTTCTGTGATCACGTGCAATTGCATTAAAGTATGATGAGTACTTAGAACATACATTACAGATTCTAGAGTTCTCATTTAATAAAATATGTTCTCATTTTATGAAAGAAATTCAGTGCTGCCTCATGAGTTTCATTTGTTCTGTGACAGAATTATAACTCAAATGAGTCATGAGTTAAATAATTTTTTACATTAAAATTATATTAAATGCAATTAAACTATCCGAGGACCTGCCCTAATAACTCTCTCCCAAAAAAAAAGTACCGCAGTTATTTCTTATAAGTTTTTAAAGTAAAATGTTGCTGTAAATTTTTATTATTGCATAAAAACACGTTATACCACAATGTGCAGCAATAAACTGATTTTTTATGTGGTATATACGAAATTTACTTTGAAGATAAAAACTTTAAAATACTAACAGATGAAGAGAAAACCGAATTGAATAACACGATTCCAAGTCAATTTTTGTAGCGTAAGTTATATAAGGTAAAAATGATTCATGCTAGTTATTCAAAACAGACTCAATTTCTTTTAAATTTTTTTCAGTACGTTTTCAATATAAAAATGTGTTTTTATTAAGAATATATATTGTATTTAAGAATAATAAAACACAGTAAAAATAATGTAGATAAATAACTTGATTTTACACTGTGTATTAAACTATTATTATTAAAATAATCTGTATATTTTTATTTTATATTTTGTTTAATTTATTCTTCGTTAGCTTTTGTTTTTTTGCCATTAAAAACACACTCGGATCACCGATTTTGGCTAGTAACTTAGAGCAAAACATGACTTGTAACTCTAAAATTTCAGATTCTAAAGTTCTCATTTAATAAAAGATGTTCTCATTCTATGAAAGAAATTCATTGCTGCCTTATGACTTTCATTTGTTCTGTGACAGAACTCGTAACTCAAATGAGTCATGAGTTAAATAATTTTTTACATTAAAACGATTTTAAATGCAATTAAACTATTCCAAGGACCTCCCCGTACTAACTCTCTCCATAAAAAAAAAGTACCGCAGTTATTTTCTTGTAAGTTTTTAAAGTAAAATGTTTTTGTACATTTCTATTATTACATAAAAACACATTATACCCCAATGTGCAGCAATAAACTGATATTTTATGCGTTATATATGAAATTTACTTTGAAGATAAAAAATTTTAAAATATTAACAGATGAAGAGAAAACTGAATTGAATAACATGATTCCAAGTCAATTTTTGTCGAGTAAGTTATGGGAGGTAAAATTGATTCATGCTAGTTACTCAGAACATACTCAAGTTCTTTTAAATTTTTTCCAGTGCGATTTCAATATGAAAGTTTGTTTTTATTAAGAATATATATTGTATTTAAGAATAATCAAACACAGTAAAAATAACGGAGATAAATAACTTGATTTTAAACTGAGTATTAAACTATTCTTATTAAAATAATCTCTATATTTTTATTTTATTTTTTGTTTAATTTATTCTTTATTAGCTTTTGTTTTTTCCCCATTAAAAAAACACTCGGATCACCGATTTTGGCTAGTAACTTAGAGCAAAACATGACTTGTAACTCTAAAATTGCAGATTCTAGAGTTTTCATTTAATAAAAGATGTTCTCATTATATGAAAGAAAATTAGTGCTGCCTTATGAGTCTCATTTGTTCTGTGACAGAACTCGTAACTCAAATGAGTCATGAGTTAAATAATTTTTTTCATTAAAATTATTTTAAATGCGATTAAACTATTCCGAGGACCTCCCCCTGCTAACTCACTCCATAAAAAAAGTACCGCAGTTATTTTCTTATAAGTTTTTAAAGTAAAATGTTGCTGTACATTTCTATTATTACATAAAAACACATTATACCACAATGTGCAGCAATAAACTGATTTTTTATGCGTTATATATGAAATTTACTTTGAAGATAAAAAAATTTTAAAACATTAACAGATGAAGAGAAAACTGAATTGAATAACATGATTCCAAGTCAATTTTTGTCGAGTAAGTTATGGGAGGTAAAATTGATTCATGCTAGGTACTCAGAACAGACTCAAGTTCTTTTAAATTTTTTCCAGTGCGATTTCAATATGAAAGTTTGTTCTTATTAAGAATATATATTGTATTTAAGAATAATCAAACACAGTAAAAATAACGGAGATAAATAACTTGATTTTAAACTGAGTATTAAACTATTCTTATTAAAATAATCTCTATATTTTTATTTTATTTTTTGTTTAATTTATTCTTTATTAGCTTTTGTTTTTTCCCCATTAAAAAACACTCGGATCACCGATTTTGGCTAGTAACTTAGAAAAAAACATGACTTGTAACTCTAAAATTACAGATTCTAGAGTTCTAATTTAATAAAAGATGTTCTCATTATATGAAAGAAAATTAGTGCTGCCTTATGAGTCTCATTTGTTCTGTGACAGTACTCGCAACTCAAATGAAAAATGAGTTAAATAATTTTTTACATTAACCTATATTGTACCAAGCCAACTAAATATTTCTGTAAGTTATTAAAACTTTATCCATATCATTAATATGGTGTAATTAAGCATATAAATCCAAAATTTTGAAAAAATATTTTTAATTTTTGAAGTAATTAGCTGTCCTATAAATAGGACAACGGTCCAATACATTACTTAAATTTAATAAATATCACTTACGTTGCATTAGGCTCATTCATATGTGAAATTTGGAGAAACAGTCAAAGCAAAATCCAACATTACACTTAAAGCATACTTTTGTTGGTTTTCTCTTAGAGTTCTTGAACTGGCATTTTTGGTAAGAGATAATAGAAAAAAGATATCCGTAATAGGATGCTAACATCTATAATTTATATCCAAATTTTATAGGTTTATTTTTCATGAACATCTTGCAACTGTGCCTTCAAAAATAATTTGTAAAACATATTTTTAAACAAAAATTTTCAGCTACTTTATTAGCTCTTTTTTTTTAAACTACAAGTAACCTCCACAAGGTATGAAAAAAAAAATAATAATAAATATAAAATTAAAGATTAAAAAGAGACACTTTTTAAGGGGTTGCTGAAAATAGAATTTACAATACAATATAATTTGATTTCTCAGATTTGTTTTGTAGTTGTGCTAAAGTTTGTCTATTTTAAAGGTGTTAAAATAAATTTCACTCAGAAAATATGTATAATTTTATTATTAAATGGAATTTTATTTGCTGTCCTGTTTATAGGACAGCGGTCCAATATGGGTTAAAATGATTTTAAATGCAATTAAACTATTCCAAGGACCTCCCCGTACTAACTCTCTCCCTAAGAAAAAAGTACCGCAGTTATTTCTTATAAGTTTTTAAAGTAAAATGTCGCTAAATTTTTATCATTACATAAAAACACGTTATACCACAATGCACTACAATAAACTGAATTTTTATGTGTTATATACAAAATTAACTTTAAGATAAAAAAAATATTAACAGATGAAGAGAAAACTGAATTGAATAACATGATTCCAAGTCAAATTTTGTCGAGTAAGTTATATGAGGTAAAATTGATTCATGCTAGTTACTCAAAACAGTCTCAATTTCTTTTAAATTTTTTCCAGTGCATTTTCAATATGAAAATTTGTTTTTATTAAGAATATATATTGTATTTAAGAATAATCAAACACAGTAAAAATAATGCAGATAAATAACTTGATTTTACAGTGAGTATTAAACTATTATTATTAAAATAATCTATATATTTTTATTTTACTTTTTGTTTAATTTATTCTTTTTTAGCTTTTGGCCTTTTTCACCATTAAAAAAACACTTGGATCACCAATTTTGGCTAGTAACTCAGAGCAAAACATGACTTGTAACTCTAAATTTTTTTTTAAGTGCGGCACTCTAATAGTCAAGCTACGTCTGAAATGAAAGTAGTTTTGCATAAAAGCCTATCACAATTATGACACCATTCAAAATAATGTCATATTTACACCTATCAAGTTTCATTGGAACAGAAATTAAAAACAAATAACTAGGTCATGAAACATTAAAGAAAAAATAATTAAATTATAAACTTATGCTACTGAGTTGATAGTAAATTGGTTATTCCCTGTATATTAAGTTTTTAAAAAAATAAAGCTCCAGAGCTGATACATGACATAACTACTCAAAAATTGCTAAACCAAATAAATTAAATTATAACCTGATAAAAACACAATAAAATAAATAATATAGACACAAACTAAATTAACAGCTTCATATCCAGGAAATATAAACTTTTTAAAAAGGAAGTGAGAGTGAAAATAGTTTATACTCGGTACTCACTGCAAAATTTAATTTTTCTTTTAAAGGATGCTTTTAAGTGTAAGTTATTATGACTTTCAAATGCGTGTCCTACTTCTAACAATTATTCTTACCTTATTTTATTCTGAAAAAAAAATGTTGCTTATAAAGACCTCTGGAAAGGGGTCATAATTTTCACTTTCAAAATTCTTTTCGCTGGAATCACAAATATCTTCTTTTTCGAGAGAAAAAACATTGAGGTCAGCATTCCATTCTAAAGGAAACTTTTAACTCTGGATACCGTAAATGAAGCGACATCAGAGTTACTTATTTAAGATAGATGCAGGTTTGGAATAGAATTTGAAGACAAGAGTAACAGAAGATTTCAAGTTTTGACCCATACTCAATTACTCCTAAATCACAAATGTAATTAATTTCTAAGATAAAAACTGTTTCAAATATTACCTAAAGTTATGACCTTAGTTACAACATTTAACATTAACATTATTTATACTATTAAAAATTAGAGTAAATAAACATGACTTTTCTGTCCGGCAGTAGTATAATATGTTGGACGTTGGGAACTTAATGGAAGGCAGAAATATACTACTTAGAATGACAAAACTGTACAGTTTATATTTTTCAAAAATAAAGAATTACTATAGTACTTTGTGATGAGGCGATTTAGATCTGATATATAATTGTTTCATTCATAAAAGAAGTAAAATGTTCGGGATCTAAATCTGACCTCATCACATCTTTGTAGGTAGACCAAGGGCCATAAATTTCGATAAAACGGATATTTGTAGTCAAGTTACGGTTGTCTCGAGCGGGGTTCTGATTCCAGTCCCAGATTAGAATCCCGTCTCCGTACTTGACATTAAATAAGAATGTACCTTTGTGGAGTGTTACTCAATGCTTAAAAATTAATTATAAATGGGGTAAAACGTTTTCTTTCACGATTAATCCTAAAATAGGCTGTTAAACTGAAGATTCGAAAGATACCCCCTTAAACGGAAATAATAATTATTAAACAAAATAATCTACAAAAGTAATGAAAAGACATGTTCTTCCTTCCTCCAGCTATTCTTTGTGAGTTGCAGCTTATTTTAGACGTATTTTAAAGTGATTTTGGTTTTCCTCTCAATCCAGTGAGAAGCAGACTGTTCGTGTTAATTTGATTGGAACTTTTCCTACACTTTTGTAGCTTCAGGGCTTTCTCTTGAAATTTCCTTCATGAAATCTCCCTGTTAACATGTAAGGCTTAAAACATGTAATACTCCGAATAAAAGAAATTACTAAAAAAGTGACTTAATTTCAAGTAAAGCATTTATACATATTATACAGCATTTTATACTAGAAAATAATACTTCTGATGTCTACATTAATTTACCCTTCAAAAATATTTTAATTTTATGCGAATTGTTTTCTTGTGTAATTAAATACAGAAGAACTGACAGACCTTTCTTCAAACATAATTTCCGTGTTCATCTCCTTCCGGATTTAAGTCTGTTAAGAGTCATTTTTTTAATTTAAATGGGTTATCTCCTGTATCCTAATAAGTTTAAGAAGAAAAATTATATTTTTCTTAGTGTCATTTATTTAGAATCAGAGAATATTATTTTGTTATATAAGAAATGCAATAAGGATCACACATTTAAGCATACCATACAAAAGCGTATTGCTCACCGAATATTTAGGCTTAGGAATTAATTTAAATTTGAGTATAATTTTGTCAAACTAAATATATAGATAGGATCATATATTTATGCACAGAAGTGAAAACAGCTATTGCTTATCAGGTATTTAAGCATGAAAACTAAAAAGTGTTATTTTGTAGAACAGAATATGTAATAAAGATTATATATTTAGACACAGAATAGAAGTGAGCTTTTACTTATCAGGTATATAATTTATAAATTACATCTGCAGCAAATTCATTCAAAACTTAGTACATTATAATAGAGTTTTCTTCTGGAATTTCATATAGCAGAATATTTTGTATTACCTCTAAAACTTCACAACTCTTTATATTCCCGTGCTACATAACTGCAAAAGGTACAAAAAACTATGTCATTTAAACAGAAGAATGAAAAGACTGTTTTCTTTCTATTCGAGAACAAACACTACATACAATCAACACAATTTTACTTATAAAATACCTATCAAATGAAGATTCTACTTTTAAATCTCAAAGATTTATTTATCGCTTCAGTAATCTCCATGATTATTATTGAAATAATATTTGGATTTGTTAAATTATTTCTAACATTATTATTTTCAATTTCTTTATGTAAAGATAAATTTTCCAGTAATTTGCAATGCTGATAAGAAATAAATATTTTTTGTAGAATAAATATTTTTTTTGTTAGATTCACTTAGTATTTTTATAGATACTTCTTATATTTATAATATTTAAGGGGATGTCATTCAACTCATGGTTATTTAGATACAAAGGCTTGGTTTAAAAATTAAGGGAAATTACAGAGTTGCTGTAAAATGTCATACACATTTTGATGTTTAATAATTCATTAAATATATGATTAAATTAATAACATTATTGTTTAGTAAAATTCAAAATGCTTTACGGCTGTAAATGAATTTCTAGATGTATTCATTACATCTCACGGACAATATCAAGATGATAGTTAATTTTATACCAAGTAGGGGAATCTTGTTGACATCTACAGTGGCTATTGTGGTCTTTTATATTATTTTAAATTTTGACAGTTCGTAAATAATCTTCACTTTAATAATTCTTAATTACTTTATAAGCATTAAAATATGCTCAGTCCAATTTGAGCCTCAAAAATGAATACTGGCTAAGTCCTTGGTTGTACATGTCAGTCTATCTGATCTAATTGTTATTTAGTTCTAGTAAGCAATGATTATTTCCATCTACACTTAACCACTATTATGGTCAATGTCATCACCACTGAAAAATTATTTTTGTTTATTAATGAAAGATTTATATGAACTAAATGTTTTTTACCTTCCACACGATTTTCAATCATTCCTTTCAAATTTTATTTACAGAAAATAAATTATTTTTCAGCTCTCCTAAATTTCAACAAAACGATACTTCAGGGGAAAAAAGTGACTTGATCGAAAATTTTCGACGATAGATAAGGGAATACAGAGAAGCCAAGGATGATAATTGAGGGAAAAAAATAACATTTGTTAAATAGAAATAAATTTGGGACCAAATTAATCCGACGATCAACGCGGGAACGAAAGATCGAAGTTCCACTGTGTGTAGAGCAAATACTATTGTCTTATCAACAAGGTTCTTTGAAATGCTGTAGTGCAATTTAACTGCCCACTAGCAATACCTTAAGGAGAAAAAAATTATACACTAGCTCTTAAAAGAAGTTAAAATCAAGAAGTAGCTGCTCTCAATCTGCTTTTGTCGCTTTTATATTGAACAAGAAAGTATACTTAGATTCGATGTTTCGTTAGATTCGTCACCTCTGACCTAAATGATCTTGTGTACTAGGATGGATTTATCTTAAAGATCTAAGCCAAAGTGAACTCAAACTGCCCTCGAATCACGAATTCTTACTGCTGGGCTGCGTGAGATTGAAATGAAGTAAAATCTTTATAATGTTTTCTATTATAGTTGCAAATATATTAAGCTTCTAAGAAACTGTTTTTTGAGAAACTCTTTGATAAAGAAAGTATTAATTTGCTTTTTGTTTCAAAATCAGAAAACTCGAAAAGTACTAACTAAAAGTCAAAAATATAAAAAAATAAAATTATTTTTCTTTACCACATAAATACCAGGGTCAAATATGTTGAATATATCTTTGGGAATTTCTCAAATTTAAGCTATTATGGACTGTAAAGAATACAATAAATATGAGATTTGATCTACTTTGAATATTAAATAATATAAATGGCAAAAATAATTTAAATATTAAGGGACTAATATTAATATAGTAAGTTGAAAACACTAATTTAGAAAATACTAGTGAAATAAAAAGGAGAAAAAAAGAGAAATGAAAAGAAAGTAAATCATCGTAAATATGACTGTATATTGAGTAACATTTTTTTTTCTTCAGAAAACTATTTAAAGAGAAAATTAAGGTTAGAGTGCAATTATAGTGTGGTAGTAGAAAAACAAAGCTATTTAAAGTGATTTTTCATATCAAGGCAGTGGATTAATGTAAAGAATAGTCATCTATTTATATTTCCAGGAATCTGAGGAAGTGATTTAAGTTATCTTAATTTCTACATAAAACTTAATTTATAAGGTATGATGATTAAAATTGGCAGATTTATTTTCAGAAATTTTTATACCTTTATCTCATTGTTAAAAAATGAAAGCAAAAGGCATATTCTCCTTAGAAAAACTAACATTTCAAAGTATTTTACTGTGCGACAAATATATATATATATATATATATATATATATATATA
>CM063502.1:88911655-88959155 GCA_032207245.1 Pardosa pseudoannulata
TATATATATAAACAATAAATACAGACACAACACATGCACTCACACACACACACATATATATATATATATATATATATATATATATATATATATATATATATATATATATATATATATATATATATATATATATATATAAACTTATTTAATAAAATCTCTTTATGCTTTAGAATAAGCCTGCTTTCCCTTGTCAACTTAGCATCAAACATTATTCAAACGCGAGTCGGTTTGGTGTATAAGCTCATTTGCATCCTTATCACACGTGCCTAATCCTTTTTTTTTCTGCGTGCAACTCCGCACAAATAAACAAAAGAAAAGGTTATAAAATCGATAAAGAAGTTGATTTTCAGTGGATGATAGCACTTGATTTCTAACCTGTCGTTGCTCACCTATGATCCCATGATGATTCAAATTTTCCTCTCATCAGTTGCTTACTCATATGCGTAAATATAAGTTGATTTAATGTAGAGATTTTGAAACGGTGATATTTTACATAAATAACAAAAGTCTAAATGAGATTTTAATTTTTGAAAAGGCGATTCTTATTTATTACTAATTTTTCACTTAGGAAATTGTATATCATTGCCGAACGTTTAATGCAATGTATTTGACACAAGTTTGAGATTTTTATAGAGGAGATGATGAATATATATACCCAAATTAATGTAGCTAGATTTCACTGAGAATATCTGAGAGAATTATATGTTTAAAAATTACTGTATACATTAGAAATATATCTGAAATAATTAAAATAATTTTTTCAAGACCTTTTTGTTCATTATTTTAACTGTGTCATTACCGTGCACATGTTATCTAGACCACATATTATGCAATAAATAATTCTTTTATTTTAAATAAAATGCAGTAAAAAATAAGTTTTAAATTTGATGTATTCTAATGCAAATAATTTAAGATCAGTTTGTGATATATTTTAGGAAGAAATCGAATGCATCAATAAAATGTATAGATTACATTATTATTATTAGATAATTATTATTATTAATATTATTATTATTACTAGCTCTTTTATATATATATCTAAATAATAATAATAATACACATTTATTCTGCATTATTATTAATAATTCATTTATTTTAAACAAAACGTATTGATGTAGTCAATAATCTAAAAAACCAAATGAGTTTTAAAATGGCTGTACTCTAACTGCAAAATATTTAACATCAATTTCTGATATTTTTAAGTTAGATAAAAAATGCATTAATCCAAGAGTGTAGTTTAAATTATTATTATTAATATTAGCCAATTATTATTATTATTATTATTGATAGTTGTTCTAAAGGCATATTAATAAAAATAATGTATATTTATAATACATTATTATTATTAATTATTTTATTTTCAATAAAACGTTTTGTTGTAGTTAATAATTTTTTTCTAATCCGTGTTCTTCAGCATTTTGATAGTTATGCTTGTTTCATCACTGTACACATTATATCTAGAAGATATATTACACACATACAAACACACACACGCACATATATTAAATATATATGCACATATTATACATATTATACATATATATATACATACATATATATGTAAATATATATTAGTATACATATATTAATATAGGAGCATGACGGAAATAATATATATACTGGCATAAAGAGATTTTGTTTTTTATATTAATAACTTTTTTAGAAAAGTCTAAGAAAGAGCCACGCTTAACAGCATTTTGCTTTTAGAAGTGTAGAAAAAATGTTATCTCAAGTTTGTTTCTAATTTGGAAAGTTGGGCAAGCAAGCATTATATAAATAGAATAAGAATTTGAAGAATTTTAAGGGCAGGGGGCATTGCACACACACGACACACACACACACACACACACACACACATATATATATATATATGCATATATAGGCGTACATATATATATATATATATGTATGTATATATATATGTATGTATATATATATATGTATATATATATGTATATATATATATATATATATATATATATATATGTATATATATATATATATATATATATATATATATATATATATATGTATATATATATATGTATATATATATATATATATATATATATATATGAATGTATGTATGTATGTATGTTTATATATATTTTTTCATTTCTTCCTTCAGCTGCATAAATTTTATGTTTTATTAAAGAGTTTAAATGACAAAACTAAATATATTTTATAAAGTTAAAGAATTAGTATGAAGAGAGTAGGAAAATTTTTATTTTAAAATGAGCAGAACATTTTATTTTTGATGAATCAAAAAAGGTTGTTTAAATGCTTTTCGATTCAAAATGTACTATGTTCTTGAAATATTAATTTGGTAACTTATTCCATTTCTATCTAATATTAATTCTAAAGGGAGCTTTGAAAAATAAAAAACAAAAGTCAACGAAATATTAAAGCTAGATTTAAAAAAAAATTCATCACAATTAAAATCCTTCATCTACTTTACTCATTTCAATGACGTAGTAGGGTTGTTAACTGATAGTTTTTACGTAGAAAAAACATCGCATAAGCTTATTTGAAAGAACAAGTATATTTATCCGAGATCCTTATTAAAGAATGGAAGAAGTGTCAAAGTAGCATTTTTTACCCGAAATTTAATTTGAGATGTCGTAAAAAGTGTCCATTAAAAAATTAAAGTGATCATTACAGAGAAAAGGATAATTTATCAAGTTAATTTTCTGAATGGGAGATTTGTTAATTTAGTTAAGTGCTGTTTTTCTTGTAATAATCATTATTAATTAATGTTATCATTTCGTACAATAATTGTAGTCGGTTGTATAGATAAAATAATTTGTATTAACGATGCATAAAATGAGTTTAATAACAACTATGGGTAAATATATACAGACTAACAAAAATTTACATGCATTTTTCATTGTTTATTATGGTATTTAAGAAGAATTAGTAAAATTAGATGACAAAACAATGACCTGATTTAACAATTATGATCATTAAAATATTGTTTACATGAATGTGCGAGAGAGAGAGAGAGATTTAGGCAGACTTTATTAAAAATATATCAATGCTTTGCCACATGAATAATGGTGACATGAGCAATTGGTAATATTCATCAATATTACTTTTAGATCACAGATGAAAGTAAATGATTCAAAATTTTGTATTTTAATTCAGGTGAAAACATATGCATATTACACTTATTAACCGAACTTTATCTCTTCAACTGTTGATATATACCTTCATTTAAAACCATCTCTTAAGTGAGATCACTAATCATTCAATGGTATTTTAAGTTTAAAAACTAAATTTTGCAAAAGTTACAAACTTTAAGTTTTCATACGTTTCTTCGTTCCCAATCATTATATCCAAAAAATTCAAACTTTTCCTAATAACCATAATACATAAAGTTCGACGTGTCTGTGGCGAGATATTTAAATTTAAAATTTATAAAAATGAGGGGGGCGGGGTTCTCGTCTTCTTTAATTAGATTAGTTTGGAGAGTTCAACTGTCTAATAAATATTTATTAGAATTTATCTGTTAGAATTTATTAGAATCTATCCTTGAGGAGTAAATCTGTAGCCATATTATACATACAAATATACATATATATATATGTATATATATATATATGTATATATTTATATACACATATATATATATATGTATATATATGTATATATGTATATATATATGTATATATTTATATGTATGTATATATGTATATATATATGTATATATTTATATGTATGTATATATATGTATATATTATATATATGCATATTATTTATATATTTATATATCATATATATATATATATATGTATATATATGTATATATATATATATCCTCGGGCTGGGCAATGTTGACTCAGTCAGTCCTCCCTTCAGCGGATAGATAAACTGAGGACCAAGCATACTTGGGAACTAAACACTGGAAATTCCTTGTAAGGTTGACCACCTAACTGGAACATATGCGTCACATCCCAGGGCCCTTAGTCTCGGAAACGAATATTGGCACCTTTGGCCCCCTAGGGGCTGTTGCACCGAGGAATTACACACACACACACACACACACACACACACACACACATATATATATATATATATATATATACATATTCAGATATATTTGTGTATACACAAATGTATAGGACCATGTAAGTTATTATAGTTAATTTTTAAATTGCAATGTAGTTGTTACTAATTTTAGAAATGTTAACTAAACAGAATATTTAATAATGCTCTGCAATTCTTCGGGAAGTCCTATTTTCTTTTGTTGCAGAACTTCACCAACCTGCTTTCCTATATTTCTTTTAAGTACAATGATATTAATTTAATAATTTTCTTGGAGTATTCATAAAAATGTCTAGTCATATTTCTAAAACAGCATCAATTTCAAATTTCATGAAATATAAAATTTGTCCTTTTCATTAGTTGGATTATGCACCCCAGAATCATCCTGTTATTAAATTTAAAGTTTTCCTTTTTCAAGGTTATATATAATCATGGCTGTCGAGGACAATTTTTAAAAATTTTTTTAGAAACATATGTACACGACATAAAGTATATGAGTAATAAACAAAGATAGATAATTAAGGAAATATTATTAAATGAACAGAGTGCAATCTAAAAACACATATTCTTATTTTTTGGTTTTGGAGTGCTACGGCCTACTTTTTGCAACACGAGGGCTAATGAGACCGGGACCTACTGCTTAAAGCCGATTCCGAACGGCTACGAATATCCATGCCATAGTGGGATTCGAACCCACGAACTCCGGTTCCGAAGGCCAGCACCCTAACTTTTCGGCCATCATTCGGCACATATCCTTATTGTCTTTATAAACATAAAATTCGTACTATTATTCGTATATTAGTGAAAATATCAAGAGCTACTTATGAAAAGTCATTTGAATAATTTAGTGTATTTGTTTTATTTATCTATTTGAAGCATTGGAACGGAAGTTTTGTCTTTTACACAGAACAGTTTCTACACAGCAAGCACAAAAATTTTTTGTTCTACATTAATATTTTGATAATTTAGTATTAGAATAAATTAATATATTTTATCAACTTCTGCAATTGGTGTTTATGTTTTATGTGGATATGTTTCTTAACTCCAAGAAAAGTACTTTCTTATTATTTTCAATAGTTGAAGGAACTTTAGAACCATTAAATTCCATTTCGGTTTTGGTTTTAGTTTTTTTAAATATTGGACAGTACTCTGTTTTTATCTTTCTATAGAAGCATATATTTTTCTCCTAATATGTTTTTCAGAAAAAATGTTTCGACTGCAAAGACATTTAAAAAAAATTAAAAAAAAACATTATTCAAAATAATAGTAGTTGGAAAAAGTGAACAATGGGGACATTCTCTTCGATATCTGGCTATTCACTTTCAATAAAAATGATAGTGGGCATTTATATTGCACGAAATGAAATTCAAATTAAATATTTTTTCATATTCTCTTGACACAAAGCAATGTTTTTCGTTGCTATAAACTGCCACAGTTTATATTTAAAAAATTTTCAGTGATTCCATCATTGTCTTCTTAGGTATTTTCAAAGTCCAGTTTCGAGAATAGGTAATTCAAAAAAGAAAAACTGCTTTGAAATATGAATAATAGAATGATATACAAAAACTCTCAGGAATGATATTAAAGAATTTTATAGACGTATGGTTATCAAACACTATCATTAAATATGATCTCTTCTATTATCTTTTGAAGAGTCTTTGTAGATTTTATGCAGCATCACCGATTACTTTGGGCTCCTTATTTCCTGAAATATTTATGCAAAGAAAAAGTTAGAAATAAATATGCTATTGTTCCTCCATGCACACAAAAAATGTGTATATGGTAAGAGACGCACGTAGCTAAAAAAGAAATGGCTACTTTCGGTGAACTGGGGATTAAAAAAAAAGTAATAATGGATGTTATAGTATATAGTTAATTAAAAAAGTTGCTGAAAATAGTATTACCAAGGAGAGATCACACCCACAAACATACCCCATGTCTTAAATAGAATAAAACACAAGAGGGAGGAAGAAATAAATTAAAATTAGGAAGTCAGAAAGAGAAAAAAATTGCCCCCCAAAGAAAGAAAACAACCTGCTATGGTTGCTTAATAAGAAATGTAATCACCTCTTCCTGCAAGACAAGCGTCAAAGCTGGGAGAAAAAAGGTCTGGATCAATTGCTATTAGAGAAACCCTCATTCCTGTAGCAGAGCAGTTAGCTCAGCTATCTTTCATGGTAGTGACTAGTGAATTTCAACGTTTTTTTTTTTTCAATAGAATCCCACACATTCGTAATAAGGTTTGACTGTTGATTGTGTTAGCCTCTGCATGCGTTGTATATATTTGCCTTCAAAGGGTGATCTGAAAAAGAAACGAAGAGTGTGGTTGTCTTTTTGTTTGTAAAGAGAAAATATGGAAAGTTCTATATTCCGCTCCTGTACTTTACCATTGAGAGATGCTCGTGCAAAAATATAAAGGTTTCAATGTTTATTACATTTTATGTCCCCCTTCCTGACTTAAATGCCACTTCCACAATACTGACTCATCTTATGATGTTGAGAAAACTACAATGTATTCTGGGTACTCTAAAAATGAGCCTGCATTGCGAATCATTCTACAAAACTAATACTGATTCACAGAAAATTACCATATACTTCGACTAACTTTCTATTCAATTTCATATTTGCATCAATAGAAAAAGATCCTTTTTTAAATCAGGAGTCACAATACATAAACAGAGAGACACCTGACATATACGATTCTCTTGTGATATAATTGTAAAAAAAAAATTGTACCTGTTATTAATGAAATGTCACACATAGTAATATATTTCCGCCAGTTAGGGACATAAAATATTTTTTTTACTCTGGATCGGTATTTAAAAATATATTTGGGACATCTCTAGTTATTTAGTACATTTTATATGGCATTTAAGCTATTAATGTATAAAACTGACCCTTTTGTTTCTCTGACTACGGCTGCTGAGAAATACACTACATATATATATATATATATATATATATATATATATATATATATATATATATATATATATATATATATATATATATGTATATAATATATATGTATGTATATGTATGTATATATATATATGTGTGTATGTATGCATATATATATATATATATATATATATATATATATATGTGTGTGTGTGTGTGTGTGTGTGCGTGTGTGTATATATATGTGTATATATTTGTGTGCATATATATATATATATATATATATATATATATATATATATATATATATATATATCTGTGTGTGTGGATATATATGTATATATATGTGTATATATATGTATATATGTGTGTGTATACAAGAATATATATATATGGATTGCACATTTAATCACTGACTTGCCCTTCCTTAGGATGCACTATGGGAAGAGGTGAATACACAATGCATTAGTTCAAGGGAAATGATAAACATTTTTTGCGATCTTCTACTGGCAAAAAAACATCGCTTACAAGTTAAAAGAAAACCAAGAAATCCCCTACACTCTTACTCAGACAGGAATGGAACTTATTACAAAGTAAAATAATCTCTCATATTGTAAACCATGACTTAACCTGTTGGCTCAATTTTACAAAATTCCAATTAACTTAGTTTTTAATGCAACTTATATAAGCATAAGCATCACTTACATAACTTATTTTGTTCTCTGAGGTGTTAATAAATATTGTTGAAGAATAGTTCCGGATTAAAAAAATTTTTTTTTGACAAATATATAAAGCAAATAAATAACTAAATTTAATGGAGTTTTAATTATGTATTTTTTTCATACACACTAATATGTATACAAATTATTTTTAATAGAAAACTCTAAAAATGACAGCTCTCATTTTAAAAGATATTTTTATTTTTAATGCCGCTCTAATTAGAGATTTCATAGAAATTATAGATATAGAAAGATGCTGTTTTTACATTTGGGAAATATTTCAATTCTCTACTTTCGATGTGTTTTTTAAAAGTGTATCTGAAGACAAGAAAAATTTTAATTTATGTTTTTATACAAACTAATAATTATACAAACTATTTATTCATTATATAATCTAAACTTCTTAAAATGTGTTCATTTATAAGGTTTTACACAGGGGACATAGTTTTGAACAACTTTTTCCCCATAACCATTGGCCGTAAAACTATACTTCCAGTAACAAACATGTTTTAAATAACATAATCATTCCTTTTATGATATTTCCAAATTTCAAATTTTAATTTTGCCAAAATTGCAAAATCTTAGTTTTATACAATGATCCTTTCCCTACCAATATGTTTTAAAAAATCTGATACTCGTCATAGGAACAGTAAATTAAAAAAGCCACATCTCTGTGACAAAAAATGACAGAGATATTTATTCGAAATTTCTAGATTTTTTTTCTCATTCGTTCAGGATCGGTTAAGAGATTGGTTTCTGTAATTTGAGGTTGAAATCGGGTTGCAACCTCTCTTTCACGGAGGAAGAAGAGGGGGTACTTTGATTCCCAAGATTGAAAAATCAAGAGCCTTGATATAATTTACAGGGGCAAGACTCGGCAAATGTCCGCACTTTTTTAAGACATCAAAACTTTATAAAAATCCAATAAAACAGTCTTAGCCGAGGTAGTGTTATTTTTTTTTAATCTATTTTATTACATCGGGGTCGAAATCAGAATACATTGTCAACAATTGTCTTTCTGAACTTGAATTACGTGATAATTACATTAGATTAGCATTTCTGAAACAGTCAAAACTGTTAACTTGCAACAAAACAAGTCACAAGGGGAGGGGGGTTGAAAACACTGGTGGTTTATAAGATACTCGTCTGACCAATTGAACGTATTTGGAAGGAAAATGCGAGTGATTTTGTCCCTGGGGAAATTTATTCCTCTCTCTGAATCGAGGTTCCCTTTTCAACACGAATGGGAACTGAATTTGGAGACTAGAATTTAGTCACTTATTTCGATAACTTATAATATATTGCATATATAAATACAGCAAAATCAAGAGACAACAATATTTAAGGGACCCACTAAAATTATCGTTATATATCTTTATATCGAGAGGCTACATAACAATAAAATGAAAGATTCTATAGAAGATTTTAATTTAAAAGATCTGAATTATGGATAGTTTGATATACTTAAGACACATCAAAAAAATTTTAAAATATAACATCAAACTGATAAATATGTTTAAATTATACACTGAGTAGGGCAGTTGAAACTCACACTCTGCATCTGATTATCCAGGGCTTAAAAACAACGTTCCTGAATGAGTGAGACTATTTGTCATAAACGGCTTTATTTCAAATATGAAATCACGCTGCGTGGCCTGTATATCTGTAAGAAAGGACCATACGCCCAATTCAACCTTTTTTTTTTTCTATTCTACAACTACTGTATCAATCCTACCGACTCCAACGAGTGTTACGGCTGGTGATGCTTGTGTATCATACCCATTGAATGGTTATCTGTATTGTATTGTATCAATATAAATACATATCAAATTTCATTGAAATCAAATCAGTCCAGTAGTTCTGGAGATAATTGATTAAAACTGAAATTTCTAAATTTTGAAAATGAGTCCATATTTATATATTCCCTTAGATAAACCTACTTTTAAAACCCTTGTGTTTCACAAAAATCAAAAGTAATAATACGAAGACTGTTTTTTTGTATAAATAAAACCTTCTGATTGGCATGATACAAATAAATTCAAGAGAAACTAAATCATCATATATGTATTTCATAACAGTGAAGAGTAAAAAACATAAATATCTTCCTGAACACATTTGATTGCATTTAATGAGAAAGGTGTAGTATTACCATTTGATTATATCCCACAATAAACCACGCCGAAATAGGTTTTAATCAGTATGCCTCAGCTGGTCTTAGTTTGTAAACAAGATAGGAAACTACCTACGGCTGCCAATTTTTGAAATGGCTGCACCACCTTAGTTTAATGAAAATTCGAATATTTAAACAACCCACAAATATACATTTCGGCTACTTAAATCTACAGAATAAATGAAAAAAGTTTTTATCCCCTCTTAGGTTTTTCTTTGCGTTTAATGGAGGGCAGTCATTTTTGAGTTTGGTTAAGGCAGCAAAAAGACTAAAAGCAGCCGTGGCCCTTCTGAAAGAGGAAAGTATATCGGAGTGTACAAACTAAACCAAACATACCGTATGGGCACTATACCTGATACGCGATCAGTGGCAACGAGTAAAAAAATAATATGAATCTGAACTCAAATTAAATTCTGATAGTATCTTCAAAATGGAAAAAGTATTATAAAATTTGAATTAAAAATTTTGTCTATTGAAAGTAGATAGCATTTTTGATTACCGTTGATTTCTCAATTAGCATGAATTATAGGAAATTTTCTGACTAATTGGACGTGGTTGTTTCAGTGCATAGTGTTGGTTTGCTAGAAGCTCTGCAAGAAGCACCTTCGTGTTGCAAAAAGCTACGCAGCGGCTGATATAACCGGAACGTACAGCTTAAAGCCGATTCCGACCGGCTACAAGCTTTCATACCAATAGTGCGATTTGAACCTATGACCTCGGACTACGACCTTCAGTGGGCATGAAGAAAGCAAATAAATGTAAAAAAAATTTAAAATATAAAAATTTTGTTAGACAATAGAGTGTCAAAGCAGATAATTTTAGACAATAGACAGCAGATTGATATTTCCGACTATGTAAAGTTTTATTTTTGTATTTTTAAGATATCAACAGATCATTTTTAAACGGCAACAACTCAAAATTTTAAGTTTTGAGATATAGCCAATTTATTGCTTAATACTGCTCTGAAAAAATTCAATTTACATCAAATGAATCAGATATTTGCGACATAGGTTGTACGTATTTTATCATTTCAAATTTATGAGATGTAAACTGAATTTTTCAGAGCAATTTTAAATATTAAAAAGCAGTATCTTGAAACTAAGAATTTTAAGTTACTCTTTAGAACTTGGCATTTGATATTAGAATACATTTTCTAACGGAAGAGACTTCTATGCCCTCCCTATCTGAAGCTATATATCAGCTTTAATTATATTCGATTATGAAAAAAATTTGGTTTACACTAAATTTATTTTATACAATATAAAGAAGAATAAGAGAATTATTATGGAACTGAATAAACATATTATTATTATTTTTATTATTATTATTGCAAATCAACTTTTATTGAATTTAAATGACGGGGTTATATTACTCACATACTCTAGGGTCTAAAAACTGACTGTATACATATTTAATTTTTAGTTATAAGCCAATCATTGTAGGAGAAATATATTTTTCTTCAGTGATAAACGCTCTCCACAAATGAAAATACTTTTAAGTCTACGGTAGACTTTAATCAAGTAGAAATTTTCCTACAAATGGGACATTTTTGTCTCATTTGATTGTGAAATATAACTAAGAATAAAAATTAATAAATGCGTTTTATTATTCCTCGCCTTATAATTAATGTAATTATCACCAAAAAAGGCAATTAAGTTATTATTAGTAAAACTTTAAACAGATTCTAGTGCAGAAATTTTCGAATTTTATTAGTATTTAAAACATATCAGGTGCGTTTATAACGGCTATATACCTTCGACATTTTGTAGAGTATGAACTTGTAGATTATGAAGTAAAATTTAATTAAAATCAATACTTTTCCAACTACAAATTTCGATACCTTTTAAAGTTAAAAGCATTATTATTACATTTTATACGGGAAACTAGGTGTTTTAACTAATATTAATTTTTTCCAGCTACATTTACAGCGAATGCTTACAATAACAACAAAGTTTTATTATAAGGACGAAAAGGCATCTTGTTAAATAAAATATCCCTTTTATATGAAAAAATTGGAATAAAGCATTTTAAGTAATGCTACTTTTAGAATAATTAGTCTATATTAACACATTGTGTGCTGGTACATTTTGCAGCGGAATTGCACCGGGAGCGGGCGTTTTGCGTGTAAATTTAGTTATTCTGTAAAATTTCAATAGATCGAAAATTATTTAATTTTTTAACCAACTTTTCGTATTTTATATTGAAATATATAAACAAATATATAAATGGAAATATATAAATAACAACCATAAGATTTTTGTAAACAAAAAATATATTTTTTAGTGGATAAATTTGTAATAGTATCATAAATATGAAAAATCAAATAGAAATAGTAGTATATAGTTTTAATTTTTTTAACTATGTTATATATAAACATTTTTACATTATAAAGAAATGAAAAGTGCAATCATAAAACTAATAATGTAAAAACTAGTTTTTATTTGTCTAAATTTTTCCAGAATCTATGTAGTAGACAAGAACATTCGGCTTCGTTTTCCTGTATATAATTTTGTAAGAAACAAAAATGTAGTGCAAATCATTGTAACGCTAAGTATCAATCGTCAGAAAACGTACTAGTACGCGTCCCGCATACAATGTGTTAATTCAAAAGAAAATGCAACACTTTTATTGGGGAAAAGAATTCAAAAATTGAAATCTACAACTTTGCCAGAACTAGAAAAAAATATTTACAAAGTTTGCCATAGTGAAATTTCTGAAAATTATGTTAAAAACTATGTAATAGTACGCCCATACGAATTCAATCTGTAATTAAGAATACAGATGGCATATTCCATATACAATGTGTTAAAAACGTCCCTATGCGTCCCATATACAATGTGTTAATTCAAAAGAAATGCAATCACTTTAAAATCAAAAATTCAATACATTAAACTTTCAAGCTTGATGAAACACCAAAAAAAAATTGATCTACAAATTAAAGTACATCTACATAAAACAACTAAAACTATAAAGTTAAAAAGAGGCTCTTAAATTATAATTATGAAGCAAAACCTTGTCCGTTATAAGTTTTCTTGCGAAATCAAACGAATAACATTCTTATTCCTAGAAAGAAAAGTTCAACTAATGGGAATCTTTTCTCTTTTCCTTCGTTTTTTGTCCCACTTAAAATGTGTTAATTTTAATATATCTAATCTTAAAAAAAATTCTCAAGAAGTTTAAAAATTGCACCATAAACTTAGATGATTGAATATAAAAATAATTGTATGAAGTCACATTTATTATTAAACTGCCAGCTAAATCATGCACAGAAAAAAAAAACAAAACTTAAAGTTGTAATAACTGCAATGAAACTTACTTCTTTTGAATCCTGCGTTATAAGTTTTACTGTAGAAAATCAAACGAATAACTTTCTTATTCCTAAAAGAAAATTATATGACAACAAATCTAGTTTTTTCTCTTTTCCTTCGTTTTTTGTCAGCACTTAAAAGTTGTATAATATATAAAAATATATCAGAATCTTAAAAAATAAATAGCTCAAGAAGTTTGGTAAAAATTGCACCAATAAATCTTAGATGTTGGAATATAAAAATGAATTGTTTATGAAGTCACATTTATTGTAATGGCAAACTGCCAGCTAAACGTGGCATGCACAGAAAAAAAAGCAGAAACTTACACAGAATATGTAATAACTGCAATAGAATACTTTTACTTCTTTTGAAATCCTGCGTTTAAAGCTACAGATATTAAAAACAGACTGTAGTATTTTAAAAGGATTGTTGGTATTTATACGTTTGTACAATTAAAAATCTGAAAATTAAATGACAAACAAATTCTAGTTTTTTATATTGTGTTTTTCTCAGTGTTTTAATCCTTTAATGCTTAATTTAAATGCGAATTTCAGATACAAAATTCTTCAAAACTCAGTATGGTTTCCATACAAAAAATTATAAAAAGTGAAAAAAACACACCTTTTTTTACGTTTTCATTTAAGTTTCATATACCCAATTATTTATATTATCCAAGTAAAGTGTTAAAGAAAAGCATCACAAGAATATAATGATTAACCTTAGAAAAAGAAAATGGGAAATAAAATTTAGTTTCACATAACAGACAATAGATAATTAAATATAGTGTGACAGAAACGAAAAAACAGCCCATTACTAAATGGGTTGGAGCACCATTTAAGTTATGTCTTATTCATGACTGTTCGTAATTAGGTTTGAGATATTTTCCCCTGTAGTAAATAATATAAGTATCAGAGATAACCCTACATAATTCATTATAAAAGCAAGTCAGTAAGTAATAAGAAAAACTAAAAAAAAAAACCTCTCTCAATTTAGATAAAATATATCTCAACAAAACCGTCTTTCATACTTGATTTTTGATAAATACTGTTTTACTTAGAGATTGGGATTTTATCCGAGATTTTAGTTTCTGAGTTATGTCAAATTTTTTACTCAGCTGGAGGTGAATTCCATTACATGCCTTTATTTTTTTCTGTTTATTACTTAAAGGGAGAAGGGGAATCAAAAGATAATCATGGCGTAAATCTTAGTAGGTGATGAACATTGCATTTTATGATTAGTGTTTTACTGATTTAGGAGTTGATCTCTCACTTATGAGGTAGAATCGTAACTACAAACAGAATTTCATTCTAAAAGAATAAGTATTTTTTTCTCTTTTAGCCTAACACAAGTATTTTAAACAGAATTTAAAAAAGATATCACACAATTTCATCTGCTGATGCACAGAGAAAATAATTTTTTTTTTTTTTAGATTAACTACCTAAAAATAATTCCCAATAATATTACCCAGTGTCTACAAAGGTCTGATTGCACTTCAACCTGTATGCATTAAGCAAACAAGAAAATTCAATGAATTCAATTTACGAATCTTTTCCTCGATGAAGAATGCATGGATTACTCGAAAAATAATCGCAGTTTTAGGAGGAAGAACTAAATTCTGTTAAACCATTCTGTAATATATAATTCCGCATCTGAGAATTTATCAGACAGTAGTGTGGTAGTGTTAGACAAATTGCACAAGAGAAACAAAAGGCATAAAATCTTGCCAGAACTAATATATATCTATATCTATCTATATATATATATGTGTGTGTGTGCACATTTTGTCTTGATTGCACTGTTCAAGAGTCCAGTAACAGTATTATTACTTGTGACATGTAAAAACTAATTTTAAATTGATATCCTTGGCTTACTAAAGTTATTTGAACAGCTTACCAGTTTACTTCGATCTGCAACGGCATATTTTCACTCTAAAGGTGACGAATTGTATCTTTCATGGTTGATAATGCAACTATAAATCATGCTTGCAACATTCGAAGTGGTTCACGGAACATCAATCTGCTTCAAAACATCTTTTGTGGCAGCCGTAAACCATGAATATTAACACTATAGAGACCGTTTGGAACAGGTTGGAAATATGTATCAGAAAACAATCTCCAGAACCCTACTCTTTACGGGTTTGTGTATCCAATTCAGAATATTCTCTAGACTTAAATGCACTCCAGAAACTTGTAGAATCTATGCCTTAAGGCATATATGTTCTGTTAAATGAGATCCAATAAACTATTGTTCTCAGTTGAATAATTTATTGACCAGTGAATGTAGCACAGTTTCATTCAACTTTTTTTTCTTAAATTCCATTTTGTATCGTAATCTAAAACTCCATTCCATGTATTTCAAAAATAGCTACATTTATATATGTGCATAGATTTTTATTCAGTATTTTAATTTCAGATCATCTAGTAGAAACATATTTTGGACAGGTGTACTTTAATTTTTATCGATGCATCTAATAAAATTTATGATTCAAAAAAATATTCAACACTATTTTAATGTTTAATGCACTTGGATTTTAACTAATTAATAACTGGAGGTAAAAAAAAGTCAAAAATAACCTTAGAGAAAATTGCAGTAGAATTTTACTCTAGTGCTCTAGTATTATGTAATAGGATTTCTTTCCCTCACAAGTAGATGGGAAATATGTAAAGTTTACAGTAAAAATTTAATTAATTATATTATTTATACTGTATAAGTATTAGGTGGAATTATAAATGAGGAAAATAGTTGGTATCGTTAATATTTGAAGAAATCTCCTTCACGATTTATTAAAATTTTGGGAATAAAAGTTAGCCTAATGCCTGATCTTTTTATCGAATATAAATGTAAAGTGTTAATCACACTTGAACTATTTTTAATTAGGGATAAACTATTCATAAATAATTGGTTGTTAAAAGGAAAAGGAGAGATCAAGTGTTATAGAAAAGTTTAAAAATATTTAACTAATAATATAATTAAAACGAAATTTACTTAAACGTTTATAATCTTTATGATAAAGAAACGGAACCAGTATTTGGCAAATAAAAAAGTTATAAGAAAATATTTTAAATGGAACTTTTCACTGAAATATTTTCAATTATATTTCTATGTATATAAATAATTATATAAATTTATATAAAGCATTGCAATCCTTTTCTGTCATTGATGACTTTTTTTCAATACTACAAGTGACAAAGATTAAATGAGATCTGCTTAATAATTTACGTATCTTTAAGCTTCACTTTTACTTATAAAAGGATAAACAACATTTCAGCTTTGGTTTGAAGTCATAAAAATAAGTTATAGAAGGGAAATCATGCGTTTGTACTATTTAATAGAATAGGAATGGAATGGGATAGAATGCTAGAACTGTGAGCACGCAACTACTACAACTTCTCACTACAGAAGGAAAGAGATCCGATTTTTTTTCTCCCTTCAAAATCATTTTCTCTTGAAGCATTTTATCTGAATTCTTTTATCAGGTGTAAAAACGCTTTTTTCCGCAGGAAAATATCTTTATCTTTTCGTTGGCACCAATTGCAGACTTCGACCTGATTGAATCCAAATATCCGCTATCCTTCACAAATTTGGGTACTTAAAAATATTATTTAAAGAAATGATAAAATTATTTTAATACTAAAATTATTAATACTAGAAAAATGAAAAGAACAATTCTCAGTCCTCGGGGAATTTTTATCCTTTAGTTGGCACCTATTGCAGACTTCGGCCTGACTGAATCGAAATATCCGCTATCCTTAACAAATTTGGGTACTTAAAAATATTATTTGAAGAAATGATAAAATTCTTTTAATACTAAAATTACTAATACTAGAAAAAAGAAAATAACAATTCTCACTCCTCGGGGAATTTTTATCTTTTCGTTGGCAACAATTGCAGACTTCGACCTGATTGAATCCAAATATCCGCTATCCTTAATAAATTTGGGTACTTAAAAATATTATTTGAAGAAATGATAAAATTATTTTAATACTAAAATTACTAATACTAGAAAAAAGAAAATAACAATTCTCACTCCTGAATTTTTATTTTCTGGAGTATGAATTGTATCATTTTAATCGATGTTTTTTTAATTTTAGGACTTTTACCAACTCAAATAATTAAATATAAAGTAGGAGTTTTGACTGTTTCTGGCAAAAACTGCATATAAATACGTTTAACAGTTATAATAAAATTTTTATAGTAAGTATTCACAACTATAAAATAATTTTGTCGGTAACATCACTAAATTTGAATAGTACCACTTCATACATTTAAGGGATTAAATCATATATATATATATATATATATATATATATATGTATAGCTACATATATATATAAATATATATATACATATATATACATATACATATATATATACATATATATACATATACATATATATATACATATATATATAAATATATATGTATATATATAGATATGCATATATATATATATATATATATATATATATATATATATATATATATATATATATATATATATATATATATATATATATCTGAAAAGTATATATATAAGTATTCTGAAAAATAAACAATAAACTGTAGAAGTTTATATTTTGTAGATTTTAATTCCTACTAGCGTACCCGGGAGAGAATCCCTCTTGAATGTGGATATTTTCTTTCTTTCGATACCTCATTATTGAAGATTGTTTTATAGGTAAACTGTCAAAGAGAACAATATTACAGAAATAAGGTATACATAATTAGCTAATTCTATCAAAATACTAATATATTCCGTTTTATAACACAGGTTTTAAAATGTGCCCTCTTATTTATACCAGGAACACCGTAATTCTAGTGTCAAAAATACTTAGATGAAGCGAGATATTTTGAACATTTAATGAAATATTTTTACGTTGTTCAGCATTTTTTGTTCTATATCAATTTCTGTAATTATTTTTAGCTTGTGCAAGTAGTATTAGTCATTTAGTATTAATTATATGTGATTCCTTTATATTCGTTCTTAAACCCCAAAGTATAATTTTATACATATACATATATATATATATATATATATATATATATATATATATATATATATATATATATATGTGTGTGTGTGTGTGTGTGTGTGTGTGTGTGTGTGTATATATATATATATATATATATATATATATATATTCCCTAGATAATAGTAGCCTAAGTTATCTGTCAGTCTGTTTTCGAATTTATAAAGCCGTTGGACCTTTAATGGATAGAGGCATTCATACTAGATTCTTGATGAGTTAGGGTTAGCAAAATTCAAAGCGAGTAAAGTTTGTCCTAAACTATCGATCCGATTCTAAAATAAATTGGTATAAATATGTTTCATAACACAGCGAAAAATACTATCGTCTTTTAAACGCTCGAAATCCACCTCTTCGCCCCTTTTCTAGCGTTTAATTCCATTTTTCAAGCCCTATTTTCTCCGATTAACGGCAGGCGATTAAATTTATCAATTTATCACATCAATAAAAATAACGTAATGTAAAATAATAGTATAAAAATATAAATATAACATTTATACATAATATAATTTAACGTAATATAAAAATAAAAATTTTAATGATCTCATTTAATCATTTCTTATTTTACATTATTTAAATATTTTCATACGTTAGATCACTGAACTTAGATATTACGTAAATAATTTTCTTTTATATATGGCTTAAATAATAGATTAGGTACATAGGTGATGATTTTAAATTTAATCATCGATTACTTTTTTGTTGCAATGAAAAATTTATCACAGGTATTAACAACAAATTCTTTTCATAAAAGTCTAGGGGCCGGTATCACCAAAGTAACTCCTAACCTCGATTAAACTCTGTTTAAACGGAGAATTGCATTCCGCCATTGGTTGACTCCATGGGTTAATCGCAGTTAGCTGTTAAATGATTTTGGTGAGACCGGCTGTAGGTATATCAAGAAAGTATCTGTTTAATTTTCTATTAATACAAATATTTATGCAAATAAATATTTTCTATTAAACAAATATCCTTTTAATATATTTTTTTACCTGCCTCATAGGGTACTTCATAATTCTAGAAAATTAAAATTTTACTGATCCCGTCATATGACGGGCTATATGCTAGTATATATATATATATTTGATATAGTATGATTATAAAGTTTGTTTCAAAAACCTAACTGCTCCTTTATTTTAGATACCGAATTATCTATACACTTCCGAAATTAATTTGAGCACTTAAATAACTTGATGATTTATGACTCTGTTGAAACTCTGCAAAACTATAAATAGAACTAGAATAAATTTACGCAATTACGAGGAACTTTTAAAAGGTATTTTCCCTCTTAGGAACTAACGAAAACATTTAATTCAACTCACATATCATTTGCCAACATGATTCGATGTACTTGTTTCTGCAAGTTTATAACAAAGTTCATTGAATGAAGTTGAAACAGATTAATTACTTGCAGAAAGATTTATGTTTTTTATGAATTTAAAAGAGACAAAATTTAACTATTTTCGCATATATGAATAATAATAAATGTAACTTTATATATCATCTGCTACATTAGTTTTCAAATCTTAATGGGTAAACCAAAATATGCTATTGAAATAGATACTAATATGCTGCAGAAAATTTGGTTTGAAGCACTAAGGTCAGCGGTATGGTTCACCAAAATTCAATTTTTATTTTGTGGTAAAGCTTAGAAGAAATTAATATTTTTATGAGCATACTTTTAAAAAATATTACGCCCTAAAATATACTTACTATTCATTAATCTTACCTGTATTCATCTTTATATGTTTACATTTTAATTGAAAGTGTCTTATATGTTTTTCATCTATATTTTTAAAATTTATTATTAAAGAAAGCAAATTTATTTAATAAATAGTTAAAAAACTAAATAGAACTGGAGGAAATTAAACAGGTTAAATCTATTATTGAATATTTTGAGATTATTTAAATGCTTACCTATTTCGTTAATTACAATTCAATATTTTTTCTGTCTAGCACACAAAATAAAAGTTATTATAAGCATTTATTACCTATAACCTACCTTTTATTTTACCTTTTCGAAAAAAATTACCGGTAAACTGATATTCAAATTTTTCTTTTCCTAACTACTGGCAAAGGAAGAAAATCAGTAAATTTACAAACCTTACAGCAGATTACTTAGCGTTACTAAAGTGCACTGTAGGGAAATAATTTCATATTACACCATATTAGGGAAAGTTTGGTTCCCCGAAAGTCATAAAAGAAACGGTGGAAAATGTTTTTAATTGGGGATGAAAATGGACATCTAAAACTAATTCCTCTATTAGAATTTCTTATTATAATCATAATTTCAAATGTCTGTTACAGGGTAAGGGCTTAAGTGCTAATGGGTGTACAATGCGTCTATGCATGCAGGTGGTCAAATTTCTAGTAATAAAAAAATATTAAAATATAGTAAATTAATATCTTTCAAAAATCTCTGTTTAGGTTTTTTCTTTCAATTTAATATGAAATTTGAATTCATATATGAAAAAGGTGAAAGAAATGTTTCAAAATTGAAATATTAAAAGCATATTTGATGACATCAATCAGCCAAGAAAGGTTTAATGATCTAGGATTGTTAGCAAACAGAAGTAGAAATAAGAGGAAGTTTGAAATTATAAGACTTTACTAATGAATTGGCAGTGGAAAAGAGAATAAGAAAGCAAGAGATGTGCAGTTCTACCTTTGTAGATCCATTTTGTCACTTTCGGATATCATACACATATACATCCTAAGGAAAGACAATTTAGTATATAATGTATATAGCTTTATATTTTTATGCATAGTCAGTTTTATAGAGCAATCACATGAGCCTATTATAAGGGTCTATGAGATGAATAAATTTGTGACTCAACTGGAAATCCATAAAGATTGGGGTTGGACAAATATCTCGCACGCAGGTGGGTAAAACCTCAGAACCTTCCCTTGGTATGTGTTATTACTAAACTTTCAAATAGAAAATGAAATATATAAGATGAAGGCTATTTTTTTTTTTTTTTACTCTCCTGGAGAATAACCTCAATATCTTAAATTTTGCATGAATTCTTATTAAAAACAATAAAAACGGAAGGTAAAAATAAAAATTGTATAAGTGTTTTAACAATTCTACATAAGCGACGGACTTTTATCATCATGAATAATTATACTTGCTTCACTATATAAAAAATTAACTTTCCTAAACATAATATGCATCAGAATCAAGGGCTTAGCCAGAGATTTTTAATTAGGAGTCTCCCTGTTCAACTCATACCTCAAAATTAACACAGGAATCCTTACATACATATACTATATGTACACAGTAATTCTTATAGGGGTTACGACCTCGCATCTTCCTTTGTTACAACATTGATCCGAATAATATTTTAAAACTCTGTAGTAATTCATTTATGTTAATGTCTAAATGTGGCATATAATCTCATGCCGATACTAACCAACAGTGTGAACTACTTAGAGTTACCAAATTGTACTACCATGAAATGGTTCTAATTCGTACTCCTATGGGTGGAAAGGCTGTCTTCTTGAAGGACATCTATGGAAAGAATATTTTGTCTGGGTTGAAAACGAGTCCCTAAAAGTACTTTCCTTCTATGACTTATTTTTTATATTTATGATAGTTAATATATATGTGTGTACGTTTGTGCATTTGCTATTAGTAAATTCCTAATCAAAATTACAAGCTATTTTGTAAACGTATGTGTTTTAATCTAGAGAATAACTTCAAGTTCTTGAAAGAAATTTTGTTTCGGATGAGTTCCTATTAAATAACAGAAGAAAATGGAAAGTTAAAATAGAATTTGTATTAATATTTTAGAAAAATACTTTTATTCTGATTATACTTAGTAAAAGATTATACCAAATTCTTAAAAAAAAAAAAAAAGACAGAATTTGTAGGGACGGGTTTTGTTACCTGTTTGAGTTCATATAAAATAACAGAAGAAAATGTAAAGTTAAAACAGAATTTGTATTAATATTTTAACAAAATACTTTTATTTTCTTATACTTACTAAAGATTATACCAAATTCTTTTTTTTTCTTAATTTGGAGTCAAGTGTTTTGTTACTTGTTTTAGACAGAAATAATTTCATTTTAAAAATTAAATTTCAACAAATTAATTTTAAAGCAATTTACCTTTCAAATTCTCTTGATTAAAAGATTCTGCGATTAAATTCTAAGATAAAACAAAATTTTGGAAAAATAATATTTATGCAATTATCAGGTATTTTGTTCAAAAGAGCTATCTTTAAACTGTCATGTATGAACTTTCGATTTCGGCTTAATATGATCTTATAAACATCAGAAACTGTTTTGAATTTACTGAATATTAGGATAAAAAAATATTTTGTTGTGTGTTATCATATATATCATTTCTATAGTATAAGAAACCTGTTGTATCTTGAACATATTTTTAGGTTTAATATAATTTTCTTCCATTTCATTCAGAAAAATGTATCTAACTCATTAATTTGATAATATAGGTTGTTAGAGAGCGTGTATGTAATTTTATTATAATTTTATATTAATTCTTACATTTATGAGCATTTTACATTAGATATTAACGACATAATGTAATTTCAACCTATTCACTTTTTCTGTAATTTAACTCGAAAATGCATAAGTAATTGTCTTTGATTTAATAATTAAACAACCAAAAAGATGAAATTTCGCAAAAACAGAAAGATTTTATTGTAATGTAAGCAAAAATTATGATGTATACTACGTCGTCAAGTCCCATGTGCTTCGAAGTAGGATGTCTATCAAATAGAAAAAATGAAAAAGGATTATTAGTGATAAATATTCTAATATTGGCATGAATAACTAAATTATCTATTAAAAATAGAATAGTTTTAATTTGGAAGTTTGAATTGCACTTTGGACTTAAGTAGTAGTACAGCATATAAGCTGGTCCCAAGTACAACGGGAAACAGTCCAAACATTTATGATTTACACTCATTTAGAGGTAAAGTAAATGTCATGGATGTAAGATTACAACAATTGTAACTAGCATAGGAATTAGTGATAACAATCGTTGGCTGTTAAAACAGAATTGAGTAACATGAGGGAAACAAAAACGGAAAATCAAATATTTTATGAAGTGCGGTTCTTAAAAAGTGGAGTATCAAACTATACTAATATTAGAAATATTTCTTATTTGTAATGTACTCACACTCTCTACGAATGTAAGTCTATGAATAAAACATAAATACTCCTAAGAAAACCTAAAAAAAAAAATTACACAGATACCATTTAAAACATCTTAAGACCAAGTTACAAGAGGTTTCCTTCTATGCTTTTCGTAGGTCTCCCATTAAAGCAATTTTAAACAATAAGGTGTCAAAAGAAAGGAAATTTCTAGTGACAAATAGCTATTTCAGTCTGTGTATACTGACAATATATTTAAAAATTTAATTTTCTAAAAACTATACAGCATTAGTTATGCTCCTTCGTTACACCTTTACAGAAACTCTAATGTCTCGGTAGTATCTGAGCGCGGCTTTCCCGTAGGCATTTCGGATGCAATCTAAAGAAAAACAATTGTGTCAAAATTCTGATTATATGAATATTGGTAATTTAGTAAAAATTCAAATTTCTATAAACCATAGAACATTAGTTATGCTTCTGCTTTACCTTTTACATATGCCTTGGGTCTCACGCTGGTGGCTCTGTTTTAGTGAAAAGACAGAAAAGTTTCAACTGCAAAATGATCTTTCAGTCTATAAATATTGAGAATTTGTTAAAAAATTCTAATTCCTATAAATTATAGAACATTAGTTATGCTCCTTCTTTACTTAAAGGCTAGTATCTCGGTGGTACTGGAGCGCGGCTTTCACGCTTGTGCTTTGGTTTCAGTGAAAAGAGAGAAAAGTTCCATCAGCCAAATGCTTTTTCATTCTATGAATATTGGCAATTTATAGAAAAATTCAAACTCATCACTAAACATTAGTTATGCTCCTTCTTTGTATTTTACTTATGCGCTGGTGTCTCACATTTCAAGTCCATTTCAGTGAAAAGAAATAAAAGTTACAGCTGTAAAATGTTCTTTCGTTCTATGAAATTTCTTTAAATCATAGAGCATTAATTACTCTTTTTTCTTACATCTGTATATATTCGCTAATTTCTTGGAAGAATCCGATCGCGACTTTTATGGTAGTGGTTCGGTTCCACCCATATGTTTTTCCCCTTCTTTTAAAATGCGTTTTCCTATTGATTTTTACTATAAAAGATAATTCAATTTCTACAATACTAGAATGATTACTCTCACCTTATTAGAAAATTTATTATTTTTGTACATAGTTTTAGTGTTAGTTTATATACGTAGAAAATAATTATCAATTTATAAATAAATATAAACGATTTATTAAAAAAATTTAAATTTTAAGAATTGTCAAAACATTGTTAACCTTTTTTTTAATCCTTACATATTACTGGGGATTCAATGATAGACGAAATAATTGACTTATATTCATTTTGTAGTATAGTCCCATTTTGGTCTACTATAAAACAATCTTAATAAATGAGATGTTAAAAACGAGCAAGTAATTTTTGATGATTTTTTTCCTAAATATTAGTTGTATTTGATATCATTTTATATTCCAAAGGTAAATATAAAGGCAAGATTCATAAAACCTTATACCAATTAATATGTTTGGCAAATATATTTTAACCATCATACTGCTGTGAAGAGAACGGTGGATAATGTTTTGACCTACGAGAGTTCTTGCACGGGTGGTCTAATTCAACAATATTTTGCAAGAACTGATGAAAAATATATTATCTTAAATATGTACAAATACTATAGGAATTTTCTTGATTTATAAAAGCAAATTTTGATGTCTTTACTGTAGTATATAAAATGCGCCCTAACTGTAAGTAAAAAGGCTTATTTATCTTTAGATTGAAATATTTTCTTTCATGTTTAATGCTAAAAGTTTTATAAATAAAACAATATTGCTTTGTTTTACATAATACTGAAAACTAAAACAGTTTTCTTTTAAAAGAAAATTTAGCAAGTTGTAAATTTCTGAGATTTGTTTAACTATGTTTAAAAAAAAGTCTTAAAGATTTATGTATATTCATTTAATGATAGTTTTTTTTAAGCAGACGTGTTATTAGTATTACAATTCATCTTTATTTTGTTGCCTACTTATTCTGTTTTCTCGTAAAGTTTGATTTTTCATTGATATCTATATAAAAAATATGTTAGCTGTTAAAAATGTTTAAATCTTTTCAAAATTTCAGCAAATATTCAATGAATTATCGTCTTTTTAACATTAAAGCAGTCTATTGGATCTTAGGTGTAGATTCAGAGTTGAAAGAATAAGTAAGTACAAAGAATATAACCAATCATAAAGTTTAAAAAGATTTTTTAGAAACTGCATATTACACTTTATTCTCACAAAAGATTCTGCTTGATTAAAACACAGCAGGTGAACGTTATCTAAATGACAAAGCATTTATGTACAAAAATAAATTACATTATAATTTAAAGAAATATATTGAGATATGAAGTAATGTTTACACAAATACAAGCTAGTTAATAAATAAACTAAATGATGATTGCAGCAAATATGTTTAATTACATATTTATACTTATCTATTACAGAATTTTGAGTTTAATTGCTTCAGATATAGGGAATAAGAACACATAATGTTAGGCATCGTCTATTACATATTTCAATTAAGAAATTAATTTAAAAAAACTCTCTGCTTTCAAAAAATGTCATTCGGTTCGTAGTTTTTTCTTTTTGTAGTCATATAATTTCTTTTAAATAATTTTGTTGGTATAAATCAATTCCTCTTAAAAATTTATTCTTTAAAAGATATAATTACTTTCTGGTATAATACGTATTTATATTTGAGTATCCTGTATGTTTAACAACCTAAATAACTCAAAGCTTCCAAAATATAAATTTTATTTGACGTTCTTACTATGTCATTTTAAAGTTTAAACAGCTAGCATCAGAATATGGGAAGATAGTATATTAATAAACCAAAAGGTTTCACTAAACAATTGATGCAATTCTTTTGCAATTTATTTTCTGTTCGGGTAAAAAAATTTCTCAGATTTTAAGAAACATAGTTTAGGGAAAATAGAATAAAATTTACAACTCTTTTATTCCGGACAATTTTCATGCAAACAAAGCCATTTAGAAATTTAATTCAAGAATTTACCTGTCTCATTAAAACTGACTTTACCTATTGTAACTGAGCAAGTTGCGCAGATATATGAGAATCAAGAGTATTGATTTTCAGAGCTGTAACTATGCACTGAAATTCTCTTGCTCTAGCATATTTCTTCTTAAGGTATAAAATTTCAGCATAAAATTTTAAAAAATTCATAAATTTTAGAGAAACACAAAATTTTTTTAAACTGCCTTAAAAATTATGGGGATAAAAGATTGCCATATACATATACGAATGTATACATACATACATATATATATACAGAATTATACACAAATATATATACATATATATACATACATATACATACGTGCCCATACATGTACATATATATTCATATGCATATACATACAAACATAGATATGTTGAGCTTTTTTTGTTGTGACTAAAAATAATCAAAATCTTACAAGGTTGACGCAAATTTCTAATTGATTTCTATGATAGCAAAAAGAAAGAATATGGATGGTTAAAAGAATGTACAATAAAGAAATTGTGTAAAAATTGTAAATGACAGATTTATAATGATATGATGTCAAATTACTTTTACTTGTATGTTGGACAAAGTTTTCGGGTCGGCAGTCTGAATTTTAATTTTTAGGTTTTCATTTGAAATCTTCGATGTTGGAAAGAGGAAAAACAAAAGTTAAAATCAAAATCCTTGGGGAAAAAATCGCGTGAAATATAGATATTTAATTAAACTTTAATATTACGAGGCTCGAATTTTGACACGAACATTAAAAAATTTTAATTATATCACTATAATCTATTTCTGTTATGAATATATACTTTTATAATAAGTACTTAAAACCCAGGATCCCTGGCTATTTTATTTTTAAAAAGTTGTACTTTTCTAAAGCCCGTATCCCATTGTTGGCACTGGTGTTCATAGCCGTTCGAAATCGGTTATCAGCATATCCCGGTCTTATTAAATTTCGAATAGTAAACCTTTAAACCGCAGTATTTCAAACTTCAGCAAACCTCTTCTTTTGAAGTTCTTTTAGGTTTTACACTGACTCTAATTTTATCAAATATAAATAATGGGATATTTTAGATAACTAATTTAACATCTATGTATATTGTCTTGGCGTATTCAAAAGTATATATGATTTTCATGATTATTTGTTACTTTACATTATGCTATTTACAACACTCTTTTAAATTATCAAACTTTTTTAACTCACTGACCCTGACATATTGAGGTTGACTTTTCTTTTAACTTTATTACTATTATTACCTATCTTTTAGCACACCTGTGTATGATGTAAAAAGAGCATTATTCATATTCCGTTAATTGAA
Organism: Pardosa pseudoannulata; assembly: GCA_032207245.1. NCBI lineage: Eukaryota > Metazoa > Arthropoda > Arachnida > Araneae > Lycosidae > Pardosa > Pardosa pseudoannulata. The sequence continues at coordinate 88,939,285 of CM063502.1, forward strand.
GAATTCTAAAGAAAATCCAACGATCCGCATTAATAAGAACAATTCAATTAATGGTTACATATATATATATATATATATATATATATATATATATATATATATATATATATATATATATATATATATATATATATATATATATATATATATATATATATATATATATATAATATATATATATATATATATATATATATATATATATATATATATATATATATATATATATATATACTGCTACTATTAAAATTTTATTTAATGTATCACATTTCATAAAATAACAAAGGCGTTTAATTGCAGCTGATTGTAAAAATATTTTAGTTGAAATTTTATTAAACCTAACATTTTTCGGAGTGTACTAACTATTATTATTTATTACTACGGAGATTAATTTACTCTTATAAATTCTGATTATATCTCACTGTACGTTCGTCGAACTTTATTTTTCAACCAAAAACTTCTAGTTGGTTTATAATATAAAACATGTCAAGAGTTTTAAAATAAATTTAAATCATTTTAAATAATGTCTACTACCTTTTATCTGCTTGACTTCCATTTCCAGTTTACTTATAAAAAAAATGAAAATACAGGACACACAAAGTTGTTTATTAAAAAGTTTTAGACCCGTGAAATTTGTGGGCCTTGAGTAAGTGTCCCGTGTGCCATGCCTTGAATGAGCTTTAGATATTGCACTAATTAGACACTAGAAGAAGATTATTAACTGAATTATATAACACATGATTTTCTACTTTATTAAAAAAAATTTTGGGATTGTCACCCGACCGTTTAACACAAAGTTGCATCAGTTAAATCTGGAAGTATGCCGGAGATAACGTTTAAAGTGCTACAAATATTAATAAATTAACATGTGTCATTTATAAATATTTAACTCTTATTTAGAACATAATTTTACTCAAAAACTTATAACTTTCTTCAAAATCCAAATAGTTTATTTGAATCAGAAAGTAATTAATCACTTTATTACCGTGCCTACCTCACAAAAAAAATGTATATATAGATAGTAAAACATACTCGAAAGTATCAAATGTAAATACTTCTCTACATTTGACAAAGTAAGAATGTTGAATTATTCCTCCCACACAGCACATACGCACAACCACACACACACACACATATATATAAATATACACATATATATACACATATATATACATATATATGCATATATATACATACATATATATATATATATATATATATATATATATATATATATATATATATATATATATATATATATATATACATATATATATATATACATATACATATATATACATATATATGCATGTGTGGGTGTGTTTCTGTGTTTATGTATGTCCGCACACATTTATATAAGTATTTCTGCACATTTCTGCTTCCATACCAGTTACAGTACCGTTATAAGTAATCTAAAATTTAGTTAGACAAAATCATTACGAAACAGTCTCATAAATTAGAGTGTCTGCGTTTAAACAAATATGTAGTTTATAAGTAAAGTCACTCCTAACTTAAAATATTTCTTAAAAAAGAAGTGCCGTTTAGACTGTAAATTTGGGAAATATATAAGTTAGTTATTAATGTTTCATAAGCGTATTTAATATTTTACTAACTAAAAAAATAAAAATTTTATTTAAATAGCAAAATTTAAAATATATTTAGGAGACAGTTACTTTCAAAACTAATTTATTTTGTTTTAATCAATGTGCTAAAAATTTTAGAATGTTTCTAGGAAGATATACATTTACATATGGGCCTACTAATTTATAAAAAATAGGGTGGAAAATGATAAAATTTTATATAAGTATTATATTTTTAAATACAAATTTCTTGCATTTAGGGTTAAATAAAGAGCATTGGGGAAAAATACGATATAACTTTTGACTGCGATACGTAGTTTTCCCTAAATTCTTACGTCCAGCCGATTTTAATTTGAATTAAACTAGGAAAACAGTCTCAAATAACGAATGCAGTATTCACAGCAATAAGCTAGTAACGGGAGATAATGACATGATTTTAGAGAGATAAGTAGATTCATTATCCTCTGCTTTAATAAGCCAATGGGATATTTAGCGGAGGCATATGTCAGGAACTTCGTAAATATACTTGTAAAGTTGTAAAGCAGGAGTGACATGTTATTCAGATTTGAATGAACGCATTGAAACCTTTAAATGATGAATGAACTCCTTTCTCTGTAAATCCGACTTTCAATCCTTGTAGTCTCGCAAAAAGTGTCTTAAGAGAGTATTGATAAGAAATCCTCAAATATTGAATTTAGCAGATAGCATTTTTCAATATTCAATCTTCATTTTTTTTATAATTAGATGAATTAATTTCAAAAGTTGGGCTTTAAAATGAACGGGATTTCTTTCAACAATTTTTTTCTATTTGATTACTGGCACTTTGTTATCCAATCCTCGCATACATTATGCTTTTCACATGTATACGAGGCACATAATATTTCATACTGGAATGAAATTGTTTGAGATTAAAACAATTTTCAATATTATAGAACAAAAATACATAGTTTTTATATTATTTCTTACAATATATATTCGATTGCTTTTTTCGCTTGTTGATCTGATCACTATGATTGCTATACGAAGAGTAATTAGATCAGAACCTACAGCTTAAAGCCAATTCTTAAAATCTATGAGAGTCCGAGCTTGTATTTAAAGTTTACAAACTTTGGTGCTGAAAGACAAAGCCTTATATATTCGGATATCGGCCAGCTGTTCCTTTTTTAAATGTTAGTGCTAGGGTTTTTTTCTATCTAGAACTGTTTTTCATTTACAAAAGAACTATTCATGTGCGACACAGTTCGTTACAGAAAGCACAGTTCCATATATTATAACTTAGATATAATGAAAGCATTTTAATTTCCATATGGACGAAAAAAACGTATTTTAAATCTCAAAATTTATCATTAGTTTTTTGTCTTAGTTACGGTTAAACAGATGAAAAAAATCTAAGAATTAAAAATATTTTCACTTTTAAATCTAATCCTGGATGTATTTTAAAGTAAATTCAGAATTACTAATTTTCTAGATTGCAGGAATTTTTAATAACATCCTATCTACGAGAATTGATATGTTCTGCTAGCATTTTGTAAAATCATTAACTTTTTTGTGATAAAATGGAAATCCACAATTTTAAGGAATTTTCTTTTGCCAAAATAGTGATTAAATTTTAACTGAGAAATGCGTAATCAAGTTCAAACCTATAAATATAAAACAATGATATTAACCCTTTGACTGCTCAATTTGTAGATTCATTGTGCATTTTTTTTTTGTATATTTTAAACCTATATATATTGAAGAAGTGGAATATGCTTTTTTTCTTTCTAGAAAAGATTTTTAATATAAATTTTAACTGTCTGAAAAATCAATTTCAGATGTTGTCACAAGAAAATTTTAAAAACATCAATTGAATTACAGTTAATTTCTATTTATTACATAATTATAATTGTATTATCTAATATAACTATAGCTCTACTCATATAATTCTATTTATTCGAAACGTCTAACGCTGTGTATAATTTTTTTCACTGATTAAACGGTGAAAAAAGGGAATGAAAAAAGGAAGAGTCAATCGCAAAAATCGGACGATGTGCAAATTTTGCTACATTTGAGTTACCGAGGATGAGCAGCCAGAGAGTTAAACAGCAAAATACGTCGCCATACATGTGTGTTGTATAGCAGCTTGTCAGGCAAAAAAAGGAGTGAAAAACAAATATAATTTGGAATAGAAAATATTTCAGTTTAGTACAGTTAGAGTTTAAAACACGAAAGCTGTAAAAATAACCACTTAAACAGCATAATATATCTCAGTGTGTCGCATAAAATTAAAGATACACTTTAAGACATCTATACAAACCATTTTAAACCATCATTCCTCCGAAAGAGAGTGAGTTATGTGATTTGGTTTAGTTTGGAAAACTACTGTCAATTTTTTCAAATTTTTTTAAAAATATTACTCCTTACAGCATAATGGCTAGTGTGTCGTATTACTACGGAAAACTACTGTCAATTTTTTTTAAATTTGGAGACAAATATTACAGTAATTACTGCTTACAGCATAATGGCTACAAACTCCCATGCTGATCGTGAGATTCGAACCGTAAACGCTGTTAAAAAAGGACAGAGTAAACTAGTATAAAGAATGCCACGAAATATTCCTCGTCCAATAAGGAGAATTGAGAATTACTAATTATCAGTTGGTTCTAAAAATAAAATTCTAAATACATTCTATCTATAATTTACGCATTCATAAAAAAAAATTCGGATTGAATTTAAAATAAAAACATATTCCATAGAGTACGCGTCTACATTGTGTTTCCTCTTGTGTCAAAAGATACGTCAAAAATGATACGGAAAGAAAAATATTACTATATACTTAAAATAATGCATTTTAAAATTTACCGGAAGCATATACTGGATTAGAAATTTTTTAAAAAAATAAATAAACAATGCCAGCTTTATAAAATTTAACTAAATAATAGACTAGCATGTATGAAATCTTAACACGGGAATAATAGTGGTTTGAAAGAAAATTTACATACATACATTCGCACATTCTGTTTCAAATATATGCAGTCATTTCAGTACTGAAAGAATGACGTTGATGTTTTCGCTGTGAATGGAATGGTTCCGTTTGAAAATTTAACGAGTTTCAATTTTTTTTTCGTTTGTGGCAATTCTTTCAATGAAAAGAGCTTAGTGAATGAAAATCCCTAAAGATGTATTCTTCTACTGTTCCTTTTCTTTTTAAAAAAAATTCGTGATTTCATAATGATAGAGTATCTGTATACGTGTGTGTATATAATATTTAAAAATAAAAAAATATATATTAATATTACATAAATATATAATATATAAAAATAAAATATCTAAAATATATATAAATTTCTTGTCTAAGAAAATAAATCTCGCATATAAATTAAATAAAAAATGCAGCAATTTTTCTTGTAACTTGTAAATAATAATTTGAAAAATTTTCTCAACATATCTGAAAATATTTAATATATCTTTTTCTAAAAAAATATCATCTAGTGATTCATCTGTAAAAAAAAAAGAATATAAATGAAAACTCTTAAGATTTATTTTTTTCTTTAGAAAACTTAGTGAAATCTATGAAAATTATAGTTTTTTTTAACCACACAAAATGCAAAATTGTTTACATGTATAAAGACGTTAGTTTTTCAATAAGTGTAATAATTTACAGATAAACTTTTTTTTACTCTAAAAAGTATTCATTAATACTGCTATAAAATAAATAATAATAAATAATTATATTAAAAAATGTTGTTATAAAATATATTTTAAGAATTATTAAAAGAGTTTAGTGTAAATATTCTAAATTTTAATTACAAATACTAAATACTTTTTCAAAATTATACTACTTTTATGTTTTTTTTAAAATTGATTTATATACAAATTCATTGAAAAATATAAATCAATTAAAAACATAATTTTATGTTTAAATATTTTTAATTAAAATTTAGTATTTCTCATATGTTTTTTTCTTTCTTTTTTTTAATAATTCACAGGTAAAATGTAAAACTGAGTGTAATTTTTGGGAAAGTGTATATTTAATTTACATATTTTTTACATTATGATATTAAAATTCTAGAAATAGATTAAATAATACGCAATACAAGCACTACAGTTTAAAATTGTTTAAATTATATTAAAAATGTTAAAGGAATATAAGATATAAATTCACATTTTAAAGCTAACATAATCGGAAAATATTTTAAAAATTAAACAAAATTCTATAAATAAATTTTCAACTCATATTGTTTTTTTCTTTTCTTTCTTTTGTAATTAATGCCTCCGTGGAGACAAAATTTCGTTAAATATTCCTGAGTGTTTACGCTGTTTGGGATTAAGGTGTTAACTATTTTAATTTAACATATTGTTTCACATTATGATATTAAAATTCTATAGGGAATAGATTAAATAATATTTTTACAGCAAGGTATTCAAGTATTACAGTTTTAAAATTGTTTAAATTATATTGAAAAATGTAAGGGCAATTATTAGCATATAAATACACACCTTCAACGATTTAACTTATTCGCTAACATAAATCGGAAAATATTTTACCGGAAAATACAACAAGATTCTTTCATAAATAAAATTTTACCACCGAAGATTTGCGGCAAAGGGTTGTCTATTCTGAGGAATTTTCCACTTTATTGTTCCGTATTCTATGCAGAAAACCACTAACCGCCGAGTTCTCTGAGAACCGCACAATGATAATATACTCCGAGTCCACAGGCCATAACAAGGTTTACCTGGCGCCATATGCTGGGTGACTACATAGCCACATACTCTATATTTTCTATGAAACCAGACTTTGAAGAAAAGGTTTAGCGGAAAGCAGGACATGCCTTTGAGCTTTAAACGGGTGTTTAATTCATATCCACGGGTTATTTTCTGTTCCGTTGTTTAAATGAAAAAGAATTCTCAAAGGATCTTTATTCAAATATTCTTTGCTCCTCGTATATTCTTCATTTCGAGACGATATAACGTTCACAAATTGAATGAATACCATCATGGAGATTTTATAGATTTTAAAATATTTAAATAACTGTGATGTTCCGTTGTTTAAATGAAAAAGAATTCTCAAAGGATCTTCATTTAAATATTCTTTGCTCCTCATATATTCTTAATTTCGAGACGATATAAAATTCACAAATTGAATGAATACCATCATGGAGATTTTATAGATTTTAAAATATTTAAATAACTGTGAAATTAATTTTATTGCGATATTTTTACTTTAAAAATTTGCAAGCAGTAAAAATAAAAAAAGACAACTTTTCCTAAATTCAAAACCCTATTGCTTCATTTAGCAAAATTCCAGCATTGATGAAATAAATATGAAAAAAATATATACAAAAAATGACCTCGAACACTAAAGAATAAACTTGAAAAAGAATCTTGGAAAAAATAAGATATATACAACATATTGAAACTCTGTAAAATGTAGATAAATCTTTACATAAATTTATACATATATTCGACGAAGCTAACAAATAATTTTAGTACTATCTATTAAATACAAAAATTGAAATACAGGGAAAGTATTTTAGTATTTATATAAATATATATAATTTAAATTATTGTTATAAATCACTTAATAAATCATGATTCTTCATTTTCCTGATCTTAAGAGCTGAAATATTATTTTAAACCAAATTTTCTATTAAAATATTATGCATCGAGAACAATAAGGATTCTGAAATTAAGTTTATAATATAATATAATCTGAAATAATATTTTCCGAATCGACTGCCTTTTTATTAATCTTCGGTTCAATGCATTTTCACTATTTTTTAATATGTTGCTTTTAAATTACTTACATTTTTTCATCTAACCAAAGTGTCTTTGTAAACAAAAACTAAACTGCATTACATCCTTTCTAAACAAGACTGCAATGCTGAAGCATGTGTAGATAATTTAGACGATTCCTCAATTGAATTCTAGTTTAATTGCCCTGGAATCAATCAACTTTTTCTCCTTTAATTATAAGAAATAAAAATAAGGTTTATATTTTTTAAATTCTTCTTTTATTTTGAGAAGTTTTTGAGTTTGCAATTCCAACGGCTTTTTCAATGTTAACAAAAACCCGCCACCTACATACACGCGAGTGCTTAAAACTTTAAAACTTTTATTTTGTAAAGTTTATTTCCATTTTAATTTAACTTCCATATCGTTTTATTGGGTATACAGCATATCTATTTGTTTAAAACTATTTTAATAGCAATATATTTTCATGGGGTATTTTTATGATATGGTTTAATAAGAGACGATCTTTTAAGTATTTGAATTCAATCTGATGCTAAACTGCAGATAAATTTCATTATCAACTCGCTTTTATCTTGGAGATTTGATTATTTTCTTCTTTGTTGTGTGTATATACGTCTTAACGTTAACCATTTTATATAACAAGAATAAAATTTTGTCAGGTAATATGAAGTCAAAATATACTGATAGTTTATATTTAAATTGCTAGATTCGTTAATTAAGATAAGCAATCATATTCTTGTTCTGCACTGTATATTTTTAAAAGCATTTATATTTTCCTTTTAGGTTTTGACTATACGAATTTCTGTCTAAAGGTCATCGGTTGGGTCAAAAGTCATTTTATGATAATCTGTTACCGACATCTATCACAGTTCCGACATATAGTAAAAAAGGGATAAAAAAAAGAGAAAGAAATGTAAAGGGAATTAAAAAGTAAGTAAAGAGAATTTTAAATTTTGAGTTCAAAATACTTTAGACAAGGAATATATTAATTGGGTATTCATTATATAAATTTGCGTCAACTTTTGATCTAAGGGGAAATAAACACATAAACAATTTTCAATATCATAGGGTTCTGAGACAGTTTATGAACACTTTGAATGTTAGTAATAAATAGAATAAATCTGATAAAAATTAAAATTTACTTATCAAGTTTATCACCATCCTCTCAAAAAAGAGCAAAGTGAAAAACCCTTGAGTGATTGCATTTCCTGACTAATCTTTTACTGATGCTTCTGTCATTTCAGTGCGCTGTTAAACAATTTGTGTTCTTGTAATCAAAATCGATTTTAAGCCGTGCGTCTTTATATTCATCAACTGGACACTAAAGAATTCTGAATGATACATGTAAAATGACGTTTATTAGTGATATTTGGATATTTTTTAGGTTTTACAGTTTATTTACACATTGGTTTCGTATTTACACTACCTTCAAGTCAGAAACAATAAAATTTTCGATGTTTCTCGAATTTCCGTGACAAAGAAAGACGCAATATATGTAGAAAACACACATGAATTTCATTGCAAACAGCTAATCATACAATTTTGCTTCAAAATGTTATTTTCAGATGGATTCCGTTACTGAAAGCATACGGAAATCAAATTACATGTGCCTTGAATTATTAATATTATTATTTTTTTCTTTTTATTACATTTGAAATGCCTTGAAAATTGGAGTTTTCGACGGGTTTAAATAAAGGTTGTGCGGTGAACGGACCGACAGATAATCATCACAAATATCACTGAAAGAGGGACTTTTTTTTTTTCTTTTTCTGAGCTCCAAGTCAATTTTCGAAGAACTACTGTTCTAGCGTGGCATATAGAATGGATCCGTCTCTTTTTAAAATATATTAGCAAACTTTGAAACCTGTTTTGGTCGAAATTCCTGTACAGTTTGTTTTGGTCAATTCTTCTCCTTTTTGTCGTAAGCACTGGAAGTAGCTGAAACGTAAGGTTCGATCGGGGGGTTTTGTTGTGTATAAGAAGAGACAGTAACGTATTTGGCTCCACAATGACGAAGGATTTTTACTGGCCTGTTGCAGCCCGTGGATGATGAGAGATGAGATGGCCCCCAGCGCGGCCCCTTCCGCGTGCACACGGGCCCCGGCGGGCCCCACACATTTTTTCTCACACACATGCTATGGAAGGTAATACTGAAAGTGAGTCCTGGGCCGAGGAGGCGGCTCTCTCTAGGTGAGGATCTGCTGACTCATGGAAGGGTCCGTCTGATGGTACCACGAGTACTGCGGCATGTAGCTGTTGGTGACGTTCATGGCCGCCTTGGACGAGGCCATGTCCCACGAGGAGATGGGCGGGCTCATGGCGGGCGGGCTGACGGCGGCACCCGGCCCCAGCATCCCGCCACCGCCGGCCGGGCTGGGCGCGGGGTCGGCCGGCGACTGCGGCGTCGTCGAAGCCGGCGGCGGCGCCAGGCTCGAGGGAGGCGTCGACTGGCTGCCCGGTGCCGCGGGACCCGCGCCCGCTTGCTGCTGCTGCTGCTGCGCCTTCAACATCTTCTTGTACTTGGAGCGACGGTTCTGGAACCAGATTTTCACCTGCACGACAAAACATACAATTAACACAACATCAATGGCACTCAATTTAAAATGCATTCACTGCTTCTTTAAATTTAAACTGCTACAATGTGAATTCTTTAACATTTTGCGGTCTAAGCCCGAGTGTCAAGCTTTCGTCGAAGAGAACTGAGTACGAATCTCTCAATGGGTCCACTTATAACTTTATGAGCTATATAATTTCAGCTTTTATACTTCGTGATCTGTTCAGATAATATTTAAAAACTTTCAATTTTCAAAATAAACCTACAAATGCTTGTTAGGTTTGTATTATGGAATCAAAGAGGAAACTGGAAAAATAGTTTAGAAAAGCGACCCTTGTGGTTTTGACTGTACCATTCTGTACCTGTGAGCTTTAAACTGTACCATTCAAAAGCAAATTTTTGCTAAATAATGTTATCTACAAATAAACGATATTTTTAGATCTTTCAAACCATTTGGGTAAATTTTATTCAAATTTGGTTGCATATTTTTTCGTTAACAATCTTACGTATATTTATGCTGAACTTTTTTCCCTTTAAACCTGGCTTTTTTTTAATAATTTCTCATGAATTGTTATTAACAAATTTAAGAAGTTTCTGGATTAAGAATAAAATGGTATTAAAATTTCACATAAAAACATTTGTTAATATATATAGCATTAGAATATTATTAAAATGACTAAACGTACCCCAAACCCTCAGTCCCCAGGGAGGTTATAATAGCTGAGACCGAAACTCGTTAAAAGCCTTAATTTTTTGCTGTATATATCGGCTACCTAAATTTCTCTCTAAATCTTATCGGTTAGGTCAAAGTCAGTTTTATAATAATAATCTGTTACTAACTAAATAAATATTACTTTACACATTAGTCTCAAGAACTATTTTTCTAATCAGAAACAGTTTACTTTATAAAGCATTGAGTTTCTCTCGCATCGATAATGTAACGCTTTCGGAACATCGGATCATCTGTATGCGTCGACTCCAAATTGCGCCTTACTTATTGAAATGATTGTTATATATTAGCACAAAAATTTCAATCTCCTTGGTATGGAAATTTTTATAGAGAGAAAATTTTTACATATTTTAGATTGTGTTGTAGATATAAATATAAAGAGAGATATAAAAGACGTTCTTTTTTTTTAAATGTTTAACCAATTTTGTCAGTCTGAAATCCTACTGCCATCTTAAGTAATCTATTATCGTATCAAGACTAAATTACGTCTAAATTATGATTTATTCATGAAACATTTCTGATTAACCCAAAAGACTCCACATGAGAGATGCATTTTGTTTCGTTGGCTGGCAATGAATTAATATATATAAATTTTTCGGTAAATATTTAAACAATTCTATTATATTCTTTATCATTATTCGTAAATTAAAAGATGAACAGTTAAACGTGTCTAACAACCTAAATGATTATAACAATATTATTCGTCTGTTTTATTACAGGCGATTAATTTTATATTCAATATAATCCATGCTATAATTTTTTTTTCAAATTTCGTTAATTACACCAGACACCTGACCTAAAAAACTTATTAACGAATCATAATAAAATGAGAAACTAAAAATGTTTAATAAATGCTTAATATTTTGATAAAAAATACTTTCTATATTTTGCTATAAAAACTATTTTATAGCAACAATAACAATAAAGAATAATTATATATCGTTAACAGAATAAAATTAAGTACAGGTTCGAAAGAAATATCTAATGAAATGCATGTTAATCTTTCTAAATAATATTCTTAAGTTCATTTAACAGGACATTCTTATTAGAATAGGGAGGGGGGGCTGAGAATTTAATTTGAGCTTTTGATAAGAGAAAAGAGTTAAGCTATCTGAATAGTTAAACCAATGAAAACTATGAGAAACATATAGTCAAGTAGAATGTAAATCCTTGATGATTGTATGCTCATTGTGGTGTAAAAATAATTGCATTTTGTATTTATTCAATTTTGTATCAAACAAGTAATTTTTACGAATGATGCTTCAATTATTTCATAGGGGAAATACATATCATTTTCACTTTACAAGTTAATAATTAATGCATAATCATATTTTAAAATATAAAGCACATATCTTCTGAAAAGAAATGCAGTTTAGAAGAATAAGCATACTCAGGTTATTACTTGTTCACATACAGAAGACAAGCAATTTATACTTTCCTCTACAATGATAAATTGGGATGCTTTGAATAATTTTTAATCATTATTGTTTTTAAAATGTAAATTTTGATAAATAAAATTCTCACTCTCACTGTTTATGCAATATGTATGAGTATTGTCTCATAGGGTCATGCATATATTCATATATTATAATGTTTTTAAATTTTCTTAGTTAATATTTGACAAATTGATGTCTGAGGAAGAAGAGAAAGTATACGACTACAATCGCATTGTATCTTTCGTTTAGCAACATGACAATAATGACTAATAAATTTTCCTTTCTAATTACTTTCGTAGGGATTTTATCTTATTTTTACACTTTAGTCTGATAAATTAACACTAAACCGTGGGGCGGAATTTTCAATTAGCAAACTACTAGTTAAAATTCAAAAATGCTCACAGATTTTATCAATGAATAAAATTTTCATATTTAATCTCTCACCAATGGGATGAATAAATAAATTGCAACAAAGGAAAGTAAAGAGTTTCCTGAAGATGATTACTAATTTAAAAAGAAAATATTTCTATAATCTGAAACAAATAAGATTATTTCGAATGTCTGTTAATTGGCCACATTATCACCTTAAGGTATGCTCATTTGGGTCAAGTATTTTAACTTTTTTTTTGCTTTATTTAATCCTTAGAGTTCTCTATTTACTTATGTAGCAGTATCCACATAGCCTACAAATTTCCATCTAAATTATTTATTGCTTTCTGTTTCTGTACTTAAATTTGTCAGTTTTATGTCTATTAGTCATAAAAATGTCTATTCATCACTTAAATTCTAAATTAGATAATATTGGGATATATATATATATATATATATATATATATATATATATATATATTTATGTGTGTGTATGTACGTGCATATATATATATATATATATATATATATATATATATATATATATATATATATATATATATATATATATATATACATATACATATATACATATATATAGATATAGATATACATATATATTTGTGCCTGTGTGTATAAAAACATGATGGAATAATATAAATGAATAATTACAAAGTTTTAGTAGTAATAGAGAATGACAAATCAAATTTATAAATTACACCTGACAAATAAATGTGTGCTTAGTTATGCAATTTTTTACACGTCCGTATTAGTGTAAATTAAAATAATACAATGAATGGAAATATATTTGTTAAGCATGTGGAATGAGGAATTTGTAATGAGTATACCAAAAATCTATCACTATCGGGTTGAAAATACTTATCTATTTAAGAAAATCCCTTTGTTTCAAGCTTCGAGTCAAAAAGTGAACTGAAACTATATTTAATCTAAATATATATCAGAAGCATTTAGCATTTTCTCTGTATTCTAAATTTTTCAACAAAAACTACTGACACTGTTCTGCTCAAATCCTGAAGTATTCCAAGGCTTGGGTCGCTTTCTATTGCAGCCGTCGATTATGTTCAGTTATTTAGAAATTTTGTTTTAAAAGCCTAACTTTATTTTGCTGTACTCAAAATCCTAGTGCACCACTTATTGGGAATTTAGCTATTTTCTAGTATCTTCTGTCGCCCTAATGGCCGCTGGTTGGTGTGCGCCTGTGCATTTATTAGTTGCGGGTGACAAGAAAGAAGAACCGATAGAAATTAAACACCGTAAAAGGACTCTCGTTTTATGCTTTGGTAGGCTGAAGGGACGAATTTGGATTCTTTTGTTATTACTTACTAATCGAAAGAAAAAAAAAATGAAATGTTTCTCAAAACTATTCATAACGTAAAAACTTATTAGAATCATTGCATTTTAGTGGACGAAACTACAAAAATCATGTTGTAATTTTTTAGTTAAGGATGCAATATTTTTTAATTAATGTGAATAAATGTGTGATTAATTAAGCATGTTCCCTTAATCTAACTAATATGATTGAAAATGCTTTCCTTATCTTAAAATCCGATTGAAATTAAGCACCGTAAAAAAATCCTTATTTTATGCTTTGTTAAATTAATGAACCGAGTTCATTACTTAACCGAATAAAAAAGAAAAGAGACTTTTCTTCAAACCGTATACTGCTTATAAACGTATAAGAACCACTTAATTTTCCTGATTACAACTGCAAAAAATCATGAAATATTTTTCTAAGAATTTAAACTTTCCGCATATTCATCGAATCCAACATATTTGATCAAAAGTATAATAATTTTTTGCCACCTATAAACTCCTAAGACAGACTTATCCTCAATTGATGTTCTTACTTTGGCTTTTGTATATTTTGTTTGTAATCTTAAAAATATTGCATTCTTAATTAAAGTATTACGACATTATTATTGTAGTCTCAATCGGCAAAATAACCGCTGGTTAATATGCGAATGTGCATTTATTAGTTTCGAGTGAGAAGCAGAAAAAAAAAACTGATCAAAATCAAGCTCCGTAAAAGGATCATCATTTTATGCTGTGTTAGGCAAATATGATGAATTCCGATTTCTTCCCCATTATTTACAAACAGGAGAATACAAGAAAAAATGTTAGTCGAAACTGTTTATAAAATAAAAACATAAAAATCTAATTATTTTTTGTTTTAAAACCTTCCCGGCTATTACTGACTAATGGCGATAATGATTGAAATATTTTACATGTTGTATTAATTCAATTTATTTGATGAAAGTACTAGCATTATTTTGCCGTCACCAAAATACTAAAGCACCCATTGTCGTGAATTTGTCTGTTCTCCAGTGCGGCCTCTGTCGTCCTAATGGCCGCTGGTTGGTGTGCGCCTGTGCATTTATTAGTTGCGGGTGAGAAGAAAGAAGAACCGATCGAAATTAAGCACCGTAAAAGGATCCTCGTTTTATGCTTTGGTAGGCTGATGGGACGAATTCCGATTCTTTTCCCATTACTTACTAACCGAAAGAGACAGAGGAAAAAAAAAAGAAAATAAAGAAGCGATTTTCGGCACTGTAGATAACGCGAAAACATATCAAAATCATATTATTTCTGTAATTACAACTCCACGGTTATTAATGATTAATACAATTAAGAATTCAAAAACTATGTTTTCTTTACAAAGATAGCCACAGTGATACATGTATCTAGTGATAAGATTTAGATCCTTTTCCGAAATAAAACAGATAACATTCCGAATTTTTAAATGATAAAGACAAATATAGGAATTTTCTAAATTATAAAGAACCCTAAAGAGTCAAAAATTCATTCTATAGAGATTTAATTTCTAAAAAATCATGAACTGTTTTCATTTCACAAAATAACCTTCTGTAGATAACGTGAAAACATAACAGAGACATATTATTGTGACTAAAACTCTACAGATATTACTGACTAATACACTCAAGAATTTAAAAACCCCGTTTTCCTCTCAGACATAACCACCGTGAGGCATATATATCTAGTGATGACATTTCATTTCCTTTTCAAAGTAAAACTGATAATATTCCGAATTTGTAAGAGATAAAATCAAGTTCTACGATTTTTCTAAATTATGAAGTGTTTATGAAAGTCAAAAACTAACTCTGTTAGGATTTAATTGCCTATAAAATTTATTAAATGCTTTTGTTGGACAAAATAACCTTCGAGATTTTGAAGTTAATAATCCAGTGTGTAAATAATATAGTCTGTAAATGCCAAACGATCTGCTTAGACGATTTCTTTTGCATCCGTAATAAACAACCATTAAATATATATATATATATATATATATATATATATATATATATATATATATATATATATATATATATATATATATATATATATATATATATATATATATATATATATATATATATATATATATATATATAATATACATATTATATATTATATATATATATATATGTGTGTGTGTGTGTGTGTGTGTGTGCGTAGGAAAGTTTTATAAATGATTTATATTTTCAAACTATTCTATCCCAAGCAATGTAGAGGTATTAGCAATACCTTTTAATGAAGAGGAATTTTAGAACGTTTAAATGTATTTAAAAAACTAATAATAAAATTCATAGTAATTATGAAACTTTAAAAATAGTCTCATTATTTATTTATTTATCAAAATTATGTTTAATGTATATGTAAACTACTTTTATAACATAATACTATTCCGTTATTAACTATGGGCTAAGTCTTTTACAGATAGTTCTTTCGTTAAAACGTTGATAAATTTCCCGAATTGATAAAATTACACACTTTTCCGTTTAAAAAAAATATTTAATTTTTTTAACAATACTTCATCATAACCGTATTCGTATGCATAAACTGCTTGCTGTATTCAATAGTTTAGTTTCACTAATTTTAAAGAAGTAATTATAATAACATTCAAATTTCAATTAAACACACAACGTAAACAGGTACCAACGAATAATTAGATTTCAACTGTACAACGAAATTACATTAACTCTACAAATGGGAATATTTGAAAAGTAAATTAATTGAAATTTCCGTACGCATGCATCATATAATATTCTGATGGCGCCTTAATCAAAGTTTCCCTTTTCTTCTTTTCCACTTTCATCTTATACGGTTTTCCCCTTTTAATAGCTGCTTTTCTTTTTCCGCATTTTGAATGAGATAACTCAAAGGAGAGAAAGAATTTTTTGATGAACGCGTCCATCACCAAGACATCTGTGTATGCAAATGAAACCCTGGGCTCATGTTTGAAATTACATAATTCGCACTTTAGCCGGTCTCACTGCTGACCTACAACGAGCTGCCCGACTTTTCGTCCAGTTTCCTTTTCCTATCGTTCATGTGTTCCCTTTTGACCACTTCTGTGACCTCTCCACCAGACATTGATATTTATCAACAATCAAGCAACAAATTTTACATAAGATTGGCACGAAAAACATCCGATGGCCACGCTTATATAAACATTTAGCCAAGTTCACGCTGATGATAATTGTTTCATTCATTAAGACTCCAGAGAAAACAGCATTTAAATAGTATGTTTAAATAAAAACATACTCTAAAGCATGGGAATGAAGAATAATATATTTGAACTGATCACAATTTAAGAATGTTATTTTCTATAGTATATACCAAAATAATAATTATAATTATAATAATAATAAAATATGTGGTTGAACAAACGTATCCTTCTGTCTCATTTTTATCTAATAATTGTCGAATATGTAGCAAAGCTTGTGAGTTTGAATTCCACATAGTGTTCATAACCATTTTGAATCGGCTTTAAGCAGTAGATTCCGGTTGAATTACGACTCGGGTTCCGAAATATTGGCCTCCTAATCAAGCTAAACCTCACTAATCATGCATATAAATTCAGTGTTAAAATTACAGAGCTACGTTCTGTAGTCCTGCTACTTTAACACCGAATTTCCATACTTTGTATGTAAGCTCTATCGCGTTTTTAGTATGCATAATTTGAGTTTATAATCATAACTGAAAAGAAGCTGCATTTTTACTTCAAGAAATGAGATCGGAAAGTCTTAATTCTAGTTTCTGCAATTATGGTGAAAAAAAATCTATTTCCCCTTTTATTAGCAGTAAAGACCGTATATAATTTTATGCCACAGGTGAAAGGCATGAATTAAACAGCTCCGTTTAATGTCATGCAATGCCTTTGCTAGTTGCTGTTGTTTGACAGGCAAGTGCTTTCTTATTTAAATTAATGAGGCAGTATCGTATAATACCATGTGTTCTTCAAATATCTCGCATACACAATGAAGTAACTAGTGTAAAGTTTGTGTGAATATTTGTCAAAGATTGGATTAACTATAAACACAGAAGAGTTTTTCATCGATTAGCGAATAGTATTTATATGCGTCATAAAATTTTTAAAAAATACGTTAGCAAAAATCGGTTTAATAACCTACATTTTATTTTAATTTTATAAACACAAGGCTTTTGATATCCCTACAAAGTACTGCAAAAGAAAAATTTTGATTAATATTTTTTAATATATTTTGAATTGCTTTCATTCGAAATTTTTGTATATTTCTTCTTTCCCTTTTTTTTCCGTAACAGAAGGGATAGGATGTATATTTTAAGATTTCAAGTAATACTTTATTCCATAAATAGACTTGATTTGCTACTGTTCTATTTCCTCCACCTTCAATTTTGGATAGACTGCAATTTTTCTATTTCTATACAAAATCATTTATTTTTATTTTTAATTGGAAGTAACTTTACAAATGACTATTTATTCAAACTCCTCATCGATTGTTAGTTTTTCTAAATAGTCACTATACTTTCTATTATATAACATCTAACTGCCTAGTGATTGAACATTATATAGAAAAAGAAAGTCATTACATGATTTGAAGACGATATTCATTTTTAAACTGCTAAAAAATGTAAAAATTTAAAATCTTACATATAGGCATATTTCATTTGAACACACATATATATATATATATATATATATATATATATATATATATATATATATATATATGTGTGTGTGTGTGTGTGTGTGTATTACATGAGCTTACTAGACCAGGGTTTACTACTTAAAACCAATTTTAAATGGTTACTAAAATCCATGAATAGTGATTTTCGTATCTCCAAACTACATTACGGAAAGGTTGTGTTATGCATTCAACCATTGTTCAGGATAATTAAAGTGTTAAGAAAGCATTTGAAAAATACATTTCAGCGCAACTATTTTGTCAATCTTTGTTTAAAATATGTAAACTGAAAGATAAGAAAGAGATAAAATATCATAACAAAAAGCATAAATACAGATTCAAAATTATAAGTTGGTGTATGTACAAACGAATATTTTTTTCTTTTATGCAAATATATTAAAGTTACTGAAAATAGGAAAATTCTTAGTGGTTATAAACAACGGGTGTTAATACTGAATGCTCCATATGAACTGAAAACAGTAACCTTTGAGTACTTTAACTAATCGACCTAAGGTATACAATGAAACAAAAGGATCTCCAATTAGAAAGCATAAATTTGGACGTGCGTGCAAATGTTGTAAGCCTAAAACTGCTTCTATTCGCATCTATAAAATATCAAAATTAAAAAATGACTGGAATGAATAAATACCAAGAGAGTTTTTATGTTATGAATACTCTTTATCTACATCGTATCTGGAAAGCCTCTGTGTAACGGCTGCCGCAACGTCTTAAGTCTATAGAAAATGCTACTGTTTTATTTATTTACGACAATTGCTGTCTATTACAGTAGCTATAAACTAAGCAGATAAGTATATAGTTTCCTTTGAATCTCCCTTATAGAACTTTTCCCTTTTCTAAATTCCAAAGCAAGGATACAAATGGGTACGTTTAAAAGATTAAAGGTCAACATAACGGTTTCAAATCAACGACGAAATCATGATGCAATTAATTTATTGTGTCTGACCATGAGAAGTCTCTGAATTTGAAATCCTTCATCGGGAATGCAATCACTTTATGGTGGCTTCACTCAATGAGAGCGGAGCACGTGCTCATGTGGCGTGCTCATCGTCGTCACAGATCACCATTGCTACAAGTTAGAAGATCTAACCTCTGTCTGTTACTAATGGCTAGAGAACGGTGTTTCATCCACTGTCCAATGGCTCTCTCAAAGCGTGACGGGTGAGGCAGTTTCCCATGTGTTTCGACTGATGCATGAATTCCTAAAACTGTGCTCAGAACACCAGAAGAAAGAACGCAATAACAATAAACGATCTAAAACAATTTGGATTAAAAGGCGATTGAATGAGATTCAAATAAAGATCAAATTGTATCATAGCGGTTGAATGTGGATTACAGTTCTAAATAAGCCCATATCTTTTCTTGTGAAAACTAATAAAATGGAATGGAATGAACCAGTTAAATTATGAAATTACAATCATTTTACATTATTTATTTTATTTAGTACGCAGCTATCCTTTT
>CM063502.1:88969155-89014155 GCA_032207245.1 Pardosa pseudoannulata
ATCAGCGTATAAGCTTAAAATATGAACGCTTTAAGAGACATATCAAATAGTTATTGAAAAGTGTGGGTTCTTTAGTGTCGATGCATCTGTTATTGTCCTTTTGCGGACCGCTTTGCGCGCAGTTTACGAATCGACCAGCCGACGGCGATGAAAACGAAACATGCCGACATAGAATAAGAAATTCCGGGAGCTCAGAAGACGCAATAGGCAGGTGAGGGGAGGCTGACAATCTGAGCTGTAGGGAACTATAAAACTGCTTATTTTGTATAGCTTCATTTCTCCAAAGAAACTGCTTGCAATAACTACGGATTACCATATCCATTGTATAAAAAATGAGTAATAGTTATCTAGTTTTAGTCTATCAGGAAATAACTAATAAAAAATAGTAACATTATGAACTATGAGAGATTATTCTGATCACAAACAATTTTATTTATTAATTAATTTAAAATATGTAAACACGATCAGAAATAATTGACACCGAAATAGTAACATACTAAACAACAAGAGAGCTTTATATGATTATGAAGCGTTAATTTTTAAGGCATAATCATCCTTTTGAATGTTAAAATATGCAAAAATGATTATAAATAACAATTGCTATATTATTTCTATTTAAACAATCGCATTTAAGCAGCAAAATATATCTATAAAAATCTCTTGCTATTAAAAATATAATTAGCCCCGTAAATAAAATACTAATTATTTCAAAATATTGATTGAATTATAAAATAAAATCTATATTGTATCATTTTATTCTTAGGTTCAATTTACATTTTTAATTTAAAAATGATATAAGTATCAAAACACTATCGTAATGAAAATATTTCATACTAGAGTGTGAATAAATTACAAAGTTATAAAATATGAACATTATTTGTCTTTTGAACACACAAAAAAGCAAATTTAATGACAAACTGTTCCGCATCTCATATAAAAATCGCATATAAAAGACAGTGATGGGTACAAATCGTTTAATTAAAAATGAAAATTATGTAATAGATGTTCCATTATTGTTGAAAATGTCAAGGTTCTAGCAGAAAAAAAAGAACAATGAAAGCATGGTTTAAAAAATCAGCCGAATGAAAGAACAGTGTGAAAATATTTCCACTCGAATGATAAACTCGTAATGCATCACGAGTGATCGAACATGAATTCTACACCATTTTGACAACCATTGTATATTCTTTGAATCGCTTCAAAAGAAAAGAAGTGATGCAAAATATAAATCAGGTATTTGTGATATTTTCTTCTTTTTCTTATTTGGGTATAAAACAGGGGAAGATTCACGCGTTTGTTTATAGTTGACTTTCTGCGAGCAACAGAAAGCAAAATACACACATGAAGTGAAAGAAAGTTAAGATTACAATAAAATGCTTTCATTTATTTTGTTTGGGGACTTTTATTTACTCTTTCTCCAGAGATTTCTGGTTTGTTTATACAAAAATAAATTCCCTAAAAGCATTTTAAAAATTCCTAGAAACACCATTATTAATGATTTACTATTTTCTAAGGCATATAAAACTAAAAATTTAAAATAGTTAAAAGATTATAAATTAATAAAAAACACCTTGCTTACGCAATTTATTTTTTTAATATGTAAACAAAGTTTTACCCAACCACGCACTTAACAATTTAGTTATCATTTCATTGTTACATGTATGAATGTATGTAAACAATGATAGAAGAAAAAAATGTAAGTACCTCTGTTACGAATCAAAATCATCTAATTATTGAAAAGTTTTATACACAAAAACATTTTGATCCACTCTTTTAATATTTTTCTTTATTATTTAACCATTTCTTTATCTACTCTAACACAATTTTTTATACACTGAAAAGGGCAAAAACATTTAATATATTATAGGAGTAAGTTGTGATTAAAGTTTTTCTAGAGACGATATATAATTCCTATGTATATGTATAATTTCAATATATTATTTTCTAACCCTCTGTGTTTTGATAAAACATTTCAGCTTATCAATATACAAGTACTAAGAAAAATATAATGAAACATAAATACATCTTTACTTTTATAGTATTATAGTGATAGCTAGCGGAAAATATTGCTTACATCTTATTTCTGTTTTCTAGGTAAAAATCCCATTAGTAATCCCCACACAGACAGAAAAATAAATAAAATGTGTGTGGTTTATTTATATAAGGGAACATTCTAAGACAAAGCATAAAACTCTATCTCTGAAAATATTTTAAAAGAAATGAGTTTTTATAATATACTTCTGTTTTTATTTGATTGGCTTGAAAAATGGTTTATTTGATTTAGTACATAGTATGTTTATGTTTATTATTTACTTCTTATAATTTTCTTTAGTGACTGATATTCAACAAATAAAAGAAATTATCTCACAGTATTATAAAATTTAACTTGAAATAATGTTACATGTATGCATACATAAAACATAAAGAGGCTATTTGGACAGATATTAAAA
The DNA here is from genome assembly GCA_032207245.1 of Pardosa pseudoannulata. Classification (NCBI taxonomy): domain Eukaryota; kingdom Metazoa; phylum Arthropoda; class Arachnida; order Araneae; family Lycosidae; genus Pardosa; species Pardosa pseudoannulata. Next base: position 88,971,606 of record CM063502.1, read on the forward strand.
AAAAAATAAACTCTACCGTTTATTTTTTTATACGACTTATATTATACAAATACAAATATTTCTACTACATAAGACACACATTGTAAATTCTGACTGCAATCATAAACATGAAAGAAAAAAAGATCGACGGAAGAATACATAGTTGTTTATGTCGTATGAATTTCAAAATTTTGATAGCTACGACTTTCATTTAAATTTGTTCTCTTTAGTCCCCTAACTTTTGTAATGCTAAGCCATAACACAGTAATAACCAATCAGTAATTACTTATGTCATCCTAGTGTTCCTATTTGGCGCAGCGTGAGAACAATAGCATAAATCAAATATGCAGGGACAACTTCCGCAGACAACTCGTTCGGTCGCCTGAATCTACTCCGGAGCGAAACGCATTAATGCACCAGCTCATAAATATAGATAAAGCTTGCTAAAAGATCATTGCTTATAAAATTTTGACCTTGAAAACCTTGACTCGGCCTCAGGGGTAGGCTTTCTTGAGAAAGGGGATGACAAGAGACAAGCTTCGAGATTTAGAGATAAGAATCTATACAACGAAAAGGTATTTGTTCACAAACAAATTAAAGGCGGAAATGTGTGCAATAGTTCTGCGTTTTGTTATTTTAGATCTTTCGTAATTACTCCCAACATTACACTATAACATCGCTTTATTAGAGAAATCTAAAGTAATGGACGGGTGCCAATTTATTACCATACATCGTATTTCTATTTCCTGTAACTTGGAGAGCTTTTTATTAACCCGAATTTAGGAATTTGAAACTTAAGAAAGCCAATATTCTGGAGTCACGATAAACACATTTCATAGTTAAAATCGTAAACGTGGAAGTAAATTAAAATTTAATGCAATGTATTGTCAATACACTCTCTTTACAACATGACAAAACTGATTATTTCATGTCATTATTTAATTACCATACACCGTCCTATGTAGACTGAGCTATGTTAAATTATTTTTAAATTAAAATTACTTTAATTAAATACCTGCCCCAAAATCAAATTTCGTGAATACATAAGTTATACTCTAGTTAGTGGTCAAAGTACTTTTGTAATTGTTTAAATCTTTACAGATATACACTGAAGTTTAACTGACTTCAAATCATTCATTTTATTCAATTAGATAACTTTAACTATTTTTAAATTTCTTATTAATTTTCAAAATATTTCTTGCAAATTAGTTTTCATTAATTGCTACAAAAATTATATGAAGTGCTCTTAATGTACATTAAAGTAAATTAGCACATCCATTTATTATGAGATTAAGTACGTAGATAGGTTTCGTAAATTCTCCACTGAAATAGTCACTAGTCACTTTTACAATATAAAAAATGGGAAAAAGAATTTTCGAGATACGAAAAACTAAAGCAGTACCTAGTTATTAATGATGTTATAAAGTTATTGGAATAACATATCTTTTTTGCAGTATAATCCACTTTATTTAGAATTCACTACATGTCATCATTTTAAGAACAAAAGTTAAATTTCGGTAAGTCCAAATGTTCCATGATAATTTAGTATACAAACACGATAAAGTTCCTATAAACTAACCCCTCAATCAATCAAATAATAATAATAATACTCAGATATGTTAAAACTATATTTTTAAGTAACAATGATGCAAAATTAGCAGAAAAAGACTGAAAATTGCAGAGCAAAGTAGATTTGAAAATTAACAAAAAGTGTTGATTCAATTTTAAGAAGAAGTATTAATTTATTTTTAAAAAGTTGCCTGATTAATTTATATGTATTCAATGTATAATTTATATGTTTCAATTTATATGTATTCAAAATTTCATAACCGTAAATGTGATACACTAAGAGTAACAATAGTTTATATAAACGCTTTGTAACTTTCACTGGCGGTTCCAGTAACTCATAAAGCATTCTTACGCTTCGAGTGCTATCTCGTATACTCAAAATTAATACAATGTTTAACGAAGTATCCTTTTAAAACAACCTTCTTTCTAAAAATCTTGCAAATCCAGTAAAGAAATAACGCGTAGTAAGCTTTGGTTTGGTTTTTATTTATTATTTATTTTTTTCTTTGTAAATATATATATTTCGTGGTGTAACGGTAAAAATAAAAGGGACTTCATTACTTCCTCAACCGCTTCAAAAAGTAAAAAAGAAAATAGTTTTACGCGTAAAAATGACTCTTTACCAAAATAAAAAGAAAAATCTCTTTCATTCAAACATTGATAGTAATTTTTTTTAAATAAAATTCGAGAAAGGAAGATTTGAATGAGCGGTGTTTCTTTTTTATAAAAGAAATTGTCTGAGTTAAACATATGTTTTCGTGTGGCTTTATTAGTGCTAGATCATTTACAAAGTGGAAAAGAAAATAACTATACGAAACTATTTTACAAAAATGGCAAAATGATATTATATTATATATACACTACTGCCACATTTCTACTTTCACGGTTGTTTGAAAAACATCTCATTATGTAACAAAAAGTTGTAGATTTGGCTCAGAAAAATCCTCAATGTTTGGGGTGAACAAAAAAAAAGTAAACAGTGTTTGCCCAAACACACCACTAAAAGAGCCTCGAATAATGTTCTGTGAATACTTTACATATTTTTCTTTTTTATATTTGGATGTGAGCCATAATAATAATAATAATAATAATAATAATAAAAAGTAACTTATAGAAAATGATATAGCATTAAAGTAAATTGAATATGTGTTTGGCCTATACCTTTATATTCCTCTATTAATGCAGTGAAGTTTAAAACAGTGATGTAAATACGTGTGCGTGTATATGGTTTCAAGCGATGTTTCACATTTTGATTGTATTATATTTGTCCATCCCTGTCAAATTAGTGACGCATTTTTCACTCTAGTTTGCGATTAATTTGGAAGCATAGGTGGACTTATATCAAAATCAGTTCGCTGTTTTAAGTGGTAAAAAGTAATTGAATAAAAAGTTAGGTGCTTTAATCAGACATGCTCTCTCATTGCCTTGCATCAGAACATACAAAAAGTAATAGGCATGATGTATCACATATTTTTAGCATCTAAGGGAATCTTGAAGGACACAAAAATGATATGGTAGAAACATTTTAGTGGATAGATTTTAAAGTATTATCAGAAAATGGAGAGAAACGGGAAATCGCTGCCAAAGCTATTTACAGCATTTTAATTGAATTAGTTTTACATGTCACTATCAGTGGCGTACCGAAAAGGGATAATTTACATTGGGCTGTAAACATATGTGCATTTTATATGTAAGGATCACTGTATTAATTTTGAAATAGGAGTTGAAAGGAGAGACACCCCCCCCCCATAAAAAAGTTTTCGATACGCTTCTAGTCACAATTGTTGTTTACTATTGTTGTGTGTGGTTAATTCAAAGCCACGGATGAACTTAATATTATAATTAGTACATTTTTAAAAGTGGAAATATATAACTGAATTAAAATTTCTGTCATACATCAGCACATGTTGCTATAGAAACTTACTAAAGTGTAATAAGTATTACAGTTTTATAGCATCTGAGAGAATCTTGGAGAATACAAAAAAAAAAATGCAGTTGGAACTTTTTTAGCAGTTACTTTTGTAAAGTAGTATCAGAAATTGAGGAATTAGAACTGGTTACAAAGCATCGAGTAGCGTTCATCTACCGCATTTTTAATTTGTTTTTTCTGTGAGTTCATTTTTTACTCTAACTTGCATTCACTACAGAGCTACAGGTGGACCTTAATCAAAATCTGTACACTATGAGAGAAAAAGAGTAATTGAATCAAAATTTACATCATTAGCTTATACTTTTCATGCTCACGTATTGATATTCATGAGTACAAACAAAACAAATGTGAGATATATATGACTATCACATATTTTGAATATTTCATGAAATCTTAATTGACTGAAAAATAATGCAGTAGAAACTTTTTAGAGATTAATGTTCTAAAGAGGCAATGAATCAAAGAAAATTGAATCAAAAATTATAACGTAAATTTACATCATACAGGCTTATATATTATTATACATTGTTTAGTTTGGTTTAGCACTACGATATATTTTCTACGATATATATTTTGTTTCACGAGGCCTAAAATGAAACAGACCATCATAGATAGTACAAACAAACGTATGATAGGTATTACATATACAATATTTTCACATCTAGGTGAATCTTGAGCGACACAAAAATAAAACGGTAGCAGTTCTTTTGGAGGTTACTTTGTAAAGCAGTATCAGAGAGTGGGAAATAATTAGAAATGATTACAAAAACATCGAGTAGTGTTTATTTACCGTTAAATATGTTTAGCAAATCCTTCGGTCATGCAATAACGGAAGACTTGATAAGATTCATATTTTATTTCGTATTTATATACTCTCGTGAAAAAAGAAAGAAAAGAAAAGAAAGGTGTTCAGAAAGCGTGACTCTTGTTTATTGCTATAAATGAAAGGGACCAGTGCGCTTGAAAGATTTTCGTTGCTATTAAGCAAAGGTCCCTTGAAATACTGCATTGAGAAAAAGAAACTATGTTGTTCGAGAAGTTCAGATCGGCTCAGGAATGTTTGGAACAATAGATCTGCAAAGTTAACTTACATGTACGAAATTAAAGGAGTTGATATGCACTATAATTGCTCTATTAGCACAAATTGCCATATTATATCTTTGGAAATGCAATTACAAATTGTTTGGATTTGTAGAAGGCATAATGATAATATAAAGTTGAAAGAATCTTTTTATCAACTTATAGTTTTAAAGAAACGATAGCACTGAGAAGGATTGCCGTATATAAGCACATCATGCAAGCATTGCATGATTATTAACCGAATGAGAAATAGCTTCTTATTATTATTTAATTTAGAATTAGACTTCATTTGTAAGCAGAGTTTAGAGATAAATTATAAGTTTGTAAAACCACTTTAAATATTAGTGTGTCCATTTATAATGTAATAACCAAAAGCTCCCTTTTAATTACTTAAAAAATATCTCTGACAAGCACGCATTTAACCAAGTATCTCAAAGTTTCATCGCGTGTTATAATGTAGGAGTATTTGTTTATGGATTATTACTAAAACAAATTATGTTAGACTCAAAATAAAATGATATCGACTGCATATAGAATATGTAGAAATTCAGTCTGTTTTCTTTTTATAGTTTAGGAATTCTCTGAATAATCGAGTTTGAATACGAAAATTTTATTTGCTTTAAAAAAATAGTAGACTACTATAAAATGCATTTCTTCTACACTCTATTCCTAGTTACTTATTTTATGTATTTTGGTTCTATTTTATTTTTGATTTAAAAACAAATTATCTTGTAAAGTTTATTTTTCCCGTTCTTATGAGGTAATTATTTTAAATCAATTCTATGCACCTATACATGAGATCCAGTAGGTAATCTGATTTCGTAAATTCTCCATTCCTGTTATATATAAATAAATTTCATTACGCTGCACTGTATAATAGAACAGGTGAGAATTTTCAAATTTGAAAGACTAATACATTTTTCTTAAAGCGTTATTTCTTTTTAAACTTATCATATTAACTATAAATTAGATAAAGCAAAAAGGTATCGTAAAAATTTTCTCATTAGATTTTAGACTACTTCTGATTAGAATTTAGAATCCAATTAATTTTTTAGTAAATTAAACGTATAAGTTCACACACTTACAGCGAATATAAAAATTAAAACTTACACATTTAAACATCAATTTATTAGGACATGAGAACAAAAGGTGTCTTTATTTCTTTACATTTCATAGCTTCTATGAAGATCTGTCTAATGTATACTAGTTTAGCTTTCTAAAATGTATAGAAATCAAAACCGTGTTTCAGAAGTTTGTTTTAACTTTGGTTTTTAACTTTTTAGATCTTTGAGTAAGTAGTTGACTATATCAGCTGTGGTATCGTTTATTTTAAAACGTTGTTTAATTTGGGTTACCCCCGAGATTTGAGATAAATAAACGGAAAACTTTGACATAAAAAAACTACTATAGATTAATGTAATTAAATAGTACTATAAATTACCCCACAAATTATATCACCTAATGATTATAAATGCTTATTTATATTCAGCTACACTTACTAGAATTTGAAAATATATGCATGCTTTGATACAAAGAAATGCCTATTTTGGTTCGTATATACAAGATATAACTTTAATTAAAGATGGAAGGGAAAAGTGCTTTAAAATATGAGGAAATATTTAAACTTTGTATACATTTAAATTATGATTTTACATACATTAATTTATGATTAATGTATGCATACATTAATTACATCTATACTTTATTTGTCTATATCTATTCATCTATACATTATTTGTCATTATTTATACACATCTATACATTAATTTATGATTTTCAAATTGTCTATCTTAAATAATTTTCAGAAAACTAAAATAGAAGTTATAAAAATGTTTATAATACTTTTCTCTTAGTAAGATACCCCCCTTTAATAATTTCTTGAAAGAGCTTATAGCTATTATTTTGCAAATTATTGCATCTCTTCTTAAAATTAAAAGGGAAAAAATTCTTTAAAAAATTAAACAAATTTTAAACATTTTACTCAGTTGAATATTATTAATTTATGATTTTCAAAAAGTTTATTTTATATAGCGAAATGTAAATTTTCTAATATTTTTCTCTTGGTAAGATATAACCCCCATAAATAAATATGAGAGATAACTTATCTTAAATCTATTGTTTTGCAGATCATCTCCTTCATAGAAATATTCAGCATTTCTCATTAGGGGATAAAAATTGGATTTAGACGCGATACATCATTAATAAAATCCTTGGATAAAATCTTTCTCGAAACAAATATTGCTATCTATCATTGTGTCATCTCGATGTTTTGACTGTCCTAATCAAAATACGTGTTGTCTCATAAAGGAGGTTTATAATTTCTAACTTTTTTGCTTTTTAATGTTATTGATTATTTGAAATACAGCAGCTTATCTAGACTCAAATCTTCATTAATCATATATTCATGGATTTTTCACTACATTAGCAATCATGCATCATTTTTGGAAGGAGGGGGACTGAAATTGCAAAAAAAGAAAAAAAACTCATGTTGAAAATTGTTAATGAGTAAATTATGCATCCTTTATAAATGCAAGGGTTAATAGAGTATTTTCCTAGGAAAGGCAACAGCTATTGTGTTTGGTATGTTTTGGGAGACTGTTTCTTCGCAAAAATGTAATGAATATCATTAAAAAAAGTTTTGAAATCCGCTTTCTTTCACCCTGATATTTCAAAATTATAGCAAAAAATTCTTTTCTTTCATTATGGACGTTCAAGCAAGATCTTTTTTAAAAGAAAATACGGGAAGAATGTAAATCATTCTAATAATATTTCGGGAATTGCAACTATATTTAACTAGAAAAAATGTTTGGAATTGCGTTTTTGAAGATCTAGATTTTTGTTGTAACTAAAATCACAGATATCAGTGTTTTAGACATAGCGAATAGATATTAATATTTGCTGCAGAGTTGTAACCCTTTTCTCAAATGCGATGTTTTAAAATATTCTATACATTGTTCTGTAGACATTGATTCTGCAATTTAACTTTCATAGGTCTAGTATAATAGGTCTAATTTTTGTATCTGTAAAGAATACTATACTGAATTGTTAGATATAAAAAGGCATAAATATGATATGGTATTGAGTTTCAAGGCTTAAATTATTAGAAATTCATTTTACTTTAAATATGCAAAATTCCCTTCAAAATATTTGCAATTTGTTCCATAATAAAAGAGCTTTAAATAATTTTATTGGTTAGGGAAATAAAATATATTTCATTATACCCTGTAATATTAAATTCTGGAGAATAATTAAAGACTGATAGACAGAAAATGCATCAGTTTTCTAAATGTATGCATATATAGAAAATTAGTAAGAATTAAACTATATTTTCCGCGATAATTCAAAAAAGTTAAATTGCTTTAGAGTTTGTCCTTCTTTCTTTTCTTAATTTCCTGCTTCTCGTGCTATCCCCATTGGACGTATGTGGTCTTAAACCATGCACGATATCATATCAAAAGAAACTCTAGCTTTGATAGACTCGCAATAAATTTTCTATAATTGCATAAATTTGATAAAGAAAAATTTAACATTCATCTACGCTTAAAAATATTTGGCTATAAAATATTTCCGATGACAACAAAAGAATGATTTACAGCATCCATTGTAAAATATGAAGACGTTTTATATATGCAAAACAATGTTTCGGCAGTATTGTTGGGCGGAGGAAAAGTTTCTAAGATGAAACCTTTTTTTTTTCTAAATTATTTAACGTCCTATTTCTTAGATAACTCCCAGTGGACTTGAATGGTTATATACCATACAGGATTCCATACTAAAATAAAAACAGCTTTCTTTCATGGACTCCCGATAAGTTTTCTACATCTACTTAAATTTGACAGAGAAAAATTCATCAACACAGCTTTCTTTCATGGACTCCCGATAAGTTTTCTACATCTACTTAAATTTGACAGAGAAAAATTCATCATCAAGCCACGTTTAAAAAATTTAGACAGTAAAATATTTCCGATGACAACGAATAAATGAATAAGGTTTCCATTGTATATGGAGGCGATTTTTATATGAAAAACAGTACTTAAGTAGTAATGTCGAGGAGAAATCTTTTTTTATTATTATTATTTAACGTCCTATTTCTTAGATAACTCCCAGTGGACTTGCGTAGTTTTATACCATACAGGATTCCCTACTAAAATAAAAACAGTTTTCCTTCATGGACTAGCGATAAGTTTTCTACATCAACTTAAATTTGACAAAGAAAAATTCAACAACACAGCTTTCCTTCACGGACTCTCGATAAATTTTCTACATCAACTTAAATTTGACAGAGAAAAATTCATCATCAAGCCACGTTTAAAAAATTTAGACAATAAAATATTTCCGATGACAAAGAATAAATGAATAAGGTTTCCATTGTATATGAAGACGATTTTTATATGAAAAACAGTAATTAAGTAGTAATGTAGAGGAGAAATCTTTTTTTTTTCTAAATTATTTAACTCTATTTCTTAGATAACTCCCAGTGGACTTGCTTAGATTTATACTATACAGGATTCCCTACTAAAATAAAAACAGTTTTTCTTCATGGACTAACGATAAGTTTTCTACATCAACTTAAATTTGACAGAGAAAAATTCAACAACACATCTTTCCTCCACGGACTCCCGATAATTTTTCTACATCAACTTAAATTTCACAGAGAAAAATTCATCATCAAGCCACATTTAAAAAATTTAGACAATAAAATATTTCCGATGACAACGAATAAATGAATAAGGTTTCCATTGTATATGGAGACGATTTTTATATGAAAAACAGTAATTAAGTAGAAATGTCGAGGAGAAATCTTTTTTTTTTCTCTAAATTATTTAACTCCTATTTCTTAGATAACTCACAGTGGACTTGTGTAGTTTTATACTATACAGGATTCCCTACTAAAATAAAAACAGTTTTTCTTCATGGACTAACGATAAGTTTTCTACATCAACTTAAATTTGACAGAGAAAAATTCAACAACACAGCTTTCCTCCACGGACAGAGAAAAATTCATCATCAAGCCACATTTAAAAAATTTAGACAATAAAATATTTCCGATGACAACGAATAAATGAATAAGGTTTCCATTGTATATGGAGACGATTTTTATATGAAAAACAGTAATTAAGTAGTAATGTCGAGGAGAAATCTTTTTTTATTATTATTATTTAACGTCCTATTTCTTAGATAACTCCCAGTGGACTTGCGTAGTTTTATACTATACAGGATTCCCTACTAAAATAAAAACAGTTTTTCTTCATGGACTAACGATAAGTTTTCTACATCAACTTAAATTTGACAGAGAAAAATTCAACAACACATCTTTCCTCCACGGACTCCCGATAATTTTTCTACATCAACTTAAATTTCACAGAGAAAAATTCATCATAAAGCCACATTTAAAAAATTTAGACAATAAAATATTTCCGATGACAACAAATAAATGAATAAGGTTTCCATTGTATATGGAGACGATTTTTATATGAAAAACAGTAATTAAGTAGTAATGTCGAGGAGAGGATATGTCTTTAGGACAGGAACATTTTTGGAAAAGTTTCTAAGATTAAACCTTTTTTTTTTTCTAAATTATTTAACGTCCTATTTCTTAGATAACTCCCAGTGGACTTGCGTGGTTTTATACCATACAGGATTCCCTACTAAAATAAAAACAGTTTTCCTTCATGGACTAGCGATAAGTTTTCTACATCAACTTAAATTTGACAGAGAAAAATTCATCATCAAGCCACGTTTAAAAAATTTAGACAATAAAATATTTCCGATGACAAAGAATAAATGAATAAGGTTTCCATTGTATATGGAGACGATTTTTATATGAAAAACAGTAATTAAGTAGTAATGTAGAGGAGAGGATATGTCTTTAGGACAAGAACATTTTTTTTTCATTTCTCAGCGTTCTGTTTCTCCGATTATTCCCACTGGACTATCGGGGTTTTATGCAAAACATGCTTATATCAATCAAATCAAAAGAATCTATGTTTGGAGACGACGGCTACTTATTTTCAACAGTAACTTAAATTTGATAAAGAAAAATTTTGTTTTCAAACTCCGCATAGGAAAAATATTTTTGAAATAAAAAATAATGTTTCCGACGACAAACAAATGACTTAAGGTATCCATTGTATATACGGACTTTTTTATATGAAAAACAATGGTTTGGCAGTAATGTCGGGGGTAGGAAATGTCTCTAGGACTGGACTCTTTTTTTTTTATCTATCTGAAATGGGTCCTTAGCAGCTGGCCGGATCCAGCCTGATAGGGGTGGGCATTTCCGGGGTCGTTGCGTGGCTCCTGTTCCCTGGGCCACAACCACACGGCATTTGCAGCCTATTTACCAAGCGGATTTTAGAAAAAAAGAAAATGTACTAAAAATACAGATATTAAACAGAAGTTTCCTTTCATTCGTTTCTTTGTTTTGAGAAGTTCATCTGTCTCTCACACTTTCGCTTTACATATGTATATATATATATATATATATATATATGTATATATATATATATATATATATATATATATATATATAGTGTATGTGTGTATATGTATATAAGTATACATGCATGCATAAATACATATATGTGTGTGTAGGAAAATTTGAAATCTACAAACATATATAAAGATGCTTTCTTTAAACGATGTATAGTAGTCAAGTTTCTAGTTGGTTTTGGGTATATAAGTATACATGCATACATACGTACATATGTGTGTGTAGGAAAATTTGAAATCTACAAACATATATAACGATGCTTTCTTTAAACGATGTATAGTAGTCAAGTTTCTAGTTGGTTTTGAGTATATGTATATAAGCATACATGCATACCTACGTACATATGTGTGTGTGTATAGGAAAATTTGAAATCTACAAACATATGTAACGATGCTTTCTTTAAACGATGTATAGTAGTCAAGTTTCTAGTTGGTTTTGAGTATATGTATATAAGCATACATGCATACCTACGTACATATGTGTGTGTGTAAGAAAATTTGAAATCTACAAACATATGTAACGATGCTTTCTTTAAACGATGTATAGTAGTCAAGTTTCTAGTTGGTTTTGAGTATATGTATATAAGCATACATGCATACCTACGTACATATGTGTGTAGGAAAATTTGAAATCTACAAACATATATAACGATGCTTTCTTTAAACGATGTATAGTAGTCAAGTTTCTAGTTGGTTTTAAGTATATGTATATAAGCATACATGCATATCTACGTACATATGTGGGGGGGGGGAAAATTTGAAATCTACAAACATATGTAACGATGCTTTCTTTAAACGATGTATAGTAGTCAAGTTTCTAGTTGGTTTTGAGTATATGTATATAAGCATACATGCATACCTACGTAGATATGTGTGTGTGTGGGGGAAAATTTAAAATCTACAAATATATATATAACGATGCTTTCTTTAAACGATGTATAGTAGTCAAGTTTCTAGTTGGTTTTGAGTATATGTATATAAGCATACATGCATATCTACGTACATATGTGTGTGTGTGTAAGAAAATTTGAAATCTACAAACATATGTAACGATGCTTTCTTTAAACGATGTATAGTAGTCAAGTTTCTAGTTGGTTTTGAGTATATGTATATAAGCATACATGCATACCTACGTACATATGTGTGTGTGTGTAGGAAAATTTGAAATCTACAAACATATATAACGATGCTTTCTTTAAATGATGTATAGTAGTCACGTTTCTAGTTGGTTTTAAGAATATGTATATAAGCATACATGCATATCTACGGATATATGTGTGTGTGTGGGAAAATTTGAAATCTACAAACATATATAACGATGCTTTCTTTAAATGATGTATAGTAGTCACGTTTCTAGTTGGTTTTAAGAATATGTATATAAGCATACATGCATATCTACGGATATATGTGTGTGTGTGGGAAAATTTGAAATCTACAAACATATATAACGATTCTTTCTTTAAACGATGTATAGTAGTCAAGTTTCTAGTCAGTTTGGGGTTCAAGTCCCACTGTTACCCGTCTGCCGCTGTTCAGAGTCGACTTTAAGTACTAGTTCTGAGTCTAATTACTGGCTTCAGAAACAAAATATTTGTCTAAAAACAACCGGTTAGTCTCTCGGATATCTTATAGCATTTTTACAGGAAAATACCTCGTCTTCAAAATAAGAACTCCACTGTAGTTAGATCAATTATTAAATCATAAAATGAATAATTAAACAGCGATAAATAAGTACTCATTTTTTACTAAACTGCATATTTGTGAAAGAATCATTCAGAGACAAGATCTACAAAGTAAACGGTTTTGTGTTTAAAAAACGTCATTTTATAATGTGTAGATGTCATTTTCGAAACCATACACATTAACAAAAAAATAAAATGATGTTGTAAAAAAATTTTAAATGTAATTCCTTTCTCTATATGAGTTTCCAAAAATAATTTCAAAGTTCAATCTGACAGCATAAAATTAGTTATATTAGATACAATTAAATACTATATTTGTTAAAAAAGATCTGTGAGCTATTCTTTTTGAATTATCAAATCATATGGAGGTTAGAAATTTTTTAAATATCTATTCTTTAAGTAAGAATTTTATTGCAGTTAGAGAGTCTATTAAATCAATGAGATCAACAATTAACCTGAGAAAAATATGTAATCATTTTTACTACACTGCTTTTTACAAGAAAGATCCAGGAATATCATCTACAAAGCAAAATATTTTCTTTAATTTTTTTTATTTTGTAACTGGATATTTTCCAAAACACGAATGTTAAAGCAAATTCTAGTGGTAAAAAAAATTAATCTATCCTCTTTCCTCTCTGCTTTTATCCTTTTTGTATGCAATTTTTGAAAAATAGTTAATTTGTGGAAGTTTTGTTTAATTATTATTGTATCTTTATAAAATTAGTTATATTAGATAAAATTAAATGCTACATTCTAATAAAATGTTTTGAAAGTATTCATTTTGGGTTATCAATTTCTTAAGTTTTAAAATTGTGAAATGTTCCATCGTACTTAGAGTAATTATAAAATCAATAAGATTGATAATTTAACAATGATATTCTGAATTTTACTACTCTGTTTTGCAAAAGATTGATTCAGGGACAAGATCTACAAGGCAAATAATTCTCTTTAGAAATGAAACATTTCTAAAGAGAATTATTTGATTTTTATAATGTGGAAATGACATTTGCTAAAGTATAATTGTTAAAAGAAATGCTTTGGAGGGGTATATTTAATTTACTTCGTTTCTCAGCATTTAAATCTTTCTTATATATGTGTTTCCAAAAATAATTTAAAATTTCAATCTCTTAGCATAAAATTAATTATATTAAATAAAATTAAATACTACAGTCTAATAAAACGTTTTGAAGTCAACGTCTTATTGGATTATCAAAACACACGGAGATCCGGAAAAACTTCATTTTAGTTAGACTAATTATTAAATCGATAAGATCAATAATTAAACAGGGGAATTAAGTACTCATTTTTACTGCTCTGCTGTTTTGGAAATAACGATTCAGGGATAAGATCTGAGAAGCAAATTTGAGTATAAATCTTTCTTTTATAATGTGTAGATGATATTTGTTAAGACATGAGTGTTAAAAGGAATTTCACAGTAAAAAATATATTCATTACCTCAGCATTTACAATCTTTCTGCCTGTATACAACTACCAAAAATAATTAGTTTCCAGCCAGCGGCTTAAAATTAGTTACACTAGATAAAGTACTGCAGCATAAAATATTTTTTAAATATTCTTGTTGGACTATCAAGACATTGAATTGTCAAAAATTTTGGAGAAGCAATATGTAAAATTATTTACAAGACAGTCACAAAATTACATGAATATGAATAATTTTGAAATACTCTAAATAATTTTCTTGCATACAGGAAAGTAAATTAAAGTTCATTAAAGTATATTAAACGCAGCTACCTTAAATATCCTTAAAAATGTCTACATGGAGATGCAATAAATATTAGTTTTTTGAAAAGGTAATAAATTTCGTTTTTAAAAGTATATATTTATCTTAATTTGTGAAAATATGGGTTAGAATTCTAATGTAATTTCAATCTAATTATTTTTTAAGGGAAATTAGATTGTGAAAGTTTAGAAATTTTATACTTTGTAAAGATCCTTATCCTTTCTATATCATTAACCTATACATAATTTCTTGTAATACCTTGGTCTGCATATAGAGCACATATTTCTTTTAGACATTATTAATGAAATAAAATTGTAAAATCTTGGACCACAAAATTCCTTTGAGAAACATCCATTTCAACCCAATTTTGTTTGAACCCTATTAAAGGTGCAAGACATAAAATAGTATACACTATTGAGGGAAAAAATATTCGGAGGCCACAAAGACGAAAGGCGCAACAGGAAAAAATATATAGAAATTTTCAGATTTGCTGTTCTGAAATATCGCCTGGCGTTACAATGATTTGGCACTTTAACTTATTTATAACATTTTAAGTCCTGAATTTAAGATATATTCACACAGAAATATGGCACTATGACGGAATTGGTGGTAATATCACGATAGTATTAAATTGGAATATGACTGTGTGTGTGTCTATATATATATATATATATATATATATATATATATATATATATATATATATATATATATATATATATATATACATATATATATATATATATATATATATACATATATATATACATACATATATTGACATATATATATATATATATATATATATATATATATATATATATATACGTGCGTATGTTATATATATATAAGTAAATAAATAAATATATATGACTGGTGTGATGTGTCATAGTCACGTAATCTTATCTTAGACCCACAAGTCGATTTGTATGACCATTTAGATAGTATCTATAATCTAGAGAGGTTTCTATAATGATAGAATATTTATCGTTTCGGAAACCAAAAACAAATGAAATCAAACACGTAAGTGTGATACAAATGATTTAAAAGCGCTCAATGTGTGATCGCAATAACAGCATGAATAATAAATTTTTAAAAAGATATACAAATGAGCAAAGAAACTGAACTACAGTGTCACCTATACCCAATACTAATGGACGTGTGGAACGCCTTATAAACTGTGGGACTAGATCATGAGCCAACCACGATTCTCACTTGCCATAAATGTAGATGATAAGTTCGAGGAGGGGGGAGAATTTCTTTTTTAGACTGCCGGCTTTAATGTTAGCATGTATCATCATCATCATCTGCACCACATCGAAAAACTGCCCCTATCTGCGACCTGAGTTACTTATAGATTATTATAATGATACCCACAAATAATGATGGTTCGTCGAGAAGTAAGGAGGGGGGGAGCGAGGGAGAGTGATGGTCCTAATGTTCAGTCTAACTTTAACAGCGAATAAAATAGACAGAAACTAAGTATAAAAACCCTTGTTCGACAGAGGCACAGGTGGTAACAAACAAATGTTCATCACTAGACTTCTAGGCTTCGCTTTTGGTCAGTCTCTTAGCATACTGATGGCTTTAGATATAACTGACGTAGTTAAAGTGCTTAATTTTTTTGTAAAGAATGCAAATAGAATTAGATTAGTATTTATTTCATGATATTAGTGTTTAAATCTAATCGGCTTGCTTTCGTTAAAATAGTGGAATTGATTTTAAACAATGAAAAAAGATCTTAAAAGTTATGACAGATGTGAAAGTAGAAATGTAGTCTTCCCTTGATGTCTAGGTCTCTTTCTTTTATCAGATCTTCTACCACACCGACATCTCTCTTAGATATGATTTTCATAATTATATGGTGAATTATAGTGATTAGGTTAGTTTTTGATAAAGCACAAAAGAACTAGATCAGCTGTTAATTAAGTGGCACTGGAATTTAAATTTAAACTATTTACTTTCTCCAAAGAAATGGAATTTGTTTTAAATAATGAACCAAAAAAGTCAAATATCATCAAAGAGGTACAAGAGCATCCAAAGTAATAACTTATAATAATTCTGGGCTTTTTTTTATCCAGATCTTTAGCGTGCGTATGCATCATAACTGAGACTTTTTTAGTATTATAGTTGGGGTACGTTTTCAAAAACCGAAAAATTAGATCCATGTTTATTTAAGTTAAATTATTTTGTTTCGTTAACACAATTGAATTTATATCAGCTAATAAAATAAGATGCTAAATATTTTAACAGAGTCACGGGTGAAAACAAACATGTTCGTTTAGTCTTCTCTTTTGGTCACATTTTTAGCATGCTTATGTCTGTTAGATATGATTTTCATAATTACGGATTTGTTTTTTGTTTTTGTTTATAAAAAACTCAATAGAATTAGATCACCACTTAATTCACTGAACCTAGTATTTAAGTTTAATTGTCTTAGTTTCGTTAGAATTTACTTTAAACAATGAAACAATGTGTTAAATATTCATAGAGTAAGAAAAGTAAAGGTGTACTCCCACCAATATATAAACGCTTCATTTATTTCTTGCAGATTACAAAATTTTTATGAGATTTCGGAGCAAATAAAAAGATAAAAGTTCAAAATCCTGAGGTAACAGTAATTTTAAAAAATAATTTCCTAGAAAGTAATGTTTTTATTTACTGCATAATTACCATAGAAATGGCTTTAAAATAGAAAAGATGCAAAAGCAATGAATGTTTATCTTTTTTTACATGTTTTGAATGCAAATATGTTTTAACTTTAAACGGAAACCAACCACTTTACACAGGCTTAAAAGTTTAATTAGACTTTAACGCATTCATAATAAGCGATAAGCAAATCTTTTGTTTAAACGTTAATAAGTCAATGATGAAATTATATAATTCCATTTTACTTTGTTAAGAAGCGGTAATATTCTCAGTGAAATATTTATCAAATCCCAATTAATGTCATTATTAATTATTACATATCCATATTCTACATAAAAATCACAAACTTCATAAAATTTTCATTATAAATACTAGTCTATCGAAATATAGTATGAGTTCTCATGCAGAATCACAATATATCAATCTAACTTCTTTCTTTTGTAATTCATAATTTATATATACAATATGATTTCGTTAAGAAATATATTTCAAATATATAGAACATTTTATGAAAGTAACTAAAACCCTCCATACTACATTATAATGCTTTGGGAATTAAAAACCCTTTTCATGTGTAAAACATGCTTCTTAAAATTCTTCGTAATCCATGAAGTAAATAATTTGAAGTTTATTATTGTTTAACTATCTCATTCACACCTTGCAATATTTGAATTGCAAATAAGTAATTTAACCTTAAGTTATTTTTGTGCGTGTGTTTGTGTTTTTTAAATAAGATTCATTAAAATTAAATTCCTCTCACTCTCTAGTAAAACACAGATGGTATGATTCTATAAAATATAAACTATATGACCATGACCTTTCATTCCCAACAATGAGTTGTAAATAAATGCAAAACAAAATATAATTACTATTCTCTTAAAAAGACGGTGTTAGTCTTAGAGTAAGTCCAGAGTCTGGTTTCTTAACCAAAGAACACCGCGAAACAATAAAATATATAATTTTCTAACGTCAGCCACTAATAGTAATTGATAGTTCACATTTTGGAAGAAAACAAGTATATTGAATGGTCTATAAATTACGCTTATCCTATTTGTAGAAAATCACAGAACATTTACTGTTAATGAAATATAAAATGTGCATTATATTAATGAATGTAATAAACGGTCATTTCATATATAATCTAAATTCAATGTTCCCGCCGTAACCTGTCCTCGAAACGTACTTACATAAACACACACACACACATATATCTGTGTGTGAGTATATATATATATATATATATATATATATATATATATATATATATATATATATATATATATATATATATATATATATATATATATATATATATATATATATATATATATATATATACATGCTTATAGAAGGAGCGATTTTTATTCAATTCAAATTTATGATACTTTGTTTTATATTGCATGTTACAAACTAATATTCGAAACATTAATTTGAATAACTTTTTAAAAGTAGCTTACTTCATTGCTTAATAAAATAATGTTATTAATTCTATAATGGTTATTATATACCTTCTGAGGACCATTAAAATTTTCCTGATGACCACAAGTGAGCTGTCGACCAGGTATTAAGCAATACTGCTGTAGAGAATGGGAGAGCTTCGAGTTTTTATCCTAAACTTCATTTTTAAACTGTGATTAAAATTTCTACAGCAAAATCGGATTACATTTTTAGTTTTACAAAAATTGGACGTTATAACGGGTATGTTTATAGATTTCAAAGTTCTTTGGGGAAATTGAAAATGGATATTAAAGTTCGAACTATACCATGACAAAATAAAACAAATGATTTAATGGGCTTTTAAAAAAAATCTAATTTAAAATCGGTTAATTATTGTTAACTTATTTTAAAGAAGCAATGCCATTTCTATTGAACTAAAATATCCCAACACCGATTACATGACGTGTATAAATGAAATTCAAATATCTTGTTAATTAAATAGAAGAAGGAAATTATAATCCTAAAAGTATAACGTTTATTTTTTATAAATTTACGGTATTAGCTGTTAATTATCAAGGGTAAATTCTATTACTGAATTACTATAATAACTCTTAATTTCAAATCTTTACCATTACCCTGTAGTAGATAGATATATTTTGAATAGCTACCGCATACTATTTCAATAGCTATCAGTATGACTGTTATTAATTTCTTAATTAGTGGTAAATAAGATGTATGAAAATGTGAGGTTATTGACACTTTTTATTTCTTAGTGCTTGGTCATAACATTAGATTTAACTCCGAAAGTGATATTTATAACTTAATATTATGCATACTTCCAATAATCTGTTTTTTAGTTTAAAATAATAGTCTAACTTGTCAACAGCCTCATACGAAGGTCACTTGTACTACAGAAAACAATGTCGTCTTCAAATGTTAGTAAACATCTTAAAATGCTCTCGAAGAAGAAATAACAGTAACCAGTGCCACAAAAACAATATATTATGGGTAACGAAGAAGGTAAAACGTCAAAAGTGTTAACAGTTTATAATTGGTCGATTATGTATAGCTTCAAAACACAAGATTATGAGGAAAGATAACTGCCACATGTGTGAAAAGTTCAAACAAGTGTTAACCTGATTAGACTTCAGTGGTTTTTATCAGCAAAAAAATTATGGATTCCGCGATAACCGCGCAATGAAGGTCTTTATTTAAACTATTGACATAAGGGGGTATTCTTTATTTACACAAGTTTTAAATAAAAGTTTTATGGACGTAATTTACCGTTTAGTGGAGTTTTCTATAAATAAAACAACTACCCATGAATGAAATTGCTTGAAATAGTGGTAGTAACTTTAATTACTGAAGTTAGTCTGGTTTGTTTTAGTGCAGTTTGGAGCATTGTAATAAGGTTTTTGCTACAGAATGGTTAATGATATCGTGACCTAAAAGCCAATACTGCTAAATTTGTAAATAATATTGTAATACAAGCAAAGGTTACAAGTTGGAGATCTATAAATTTGACAGTACATTTTGAATACGATATAACGATTTATCACGGTCTATTCCAAAGGTTATATCACACTTTTATGTGTATTATAAGAATAATATAGCTTAAATTAATTTTAAATGATTTTATTAAGTTTTATAATATGCACTAGAATAAGAGTATGTGAGAAGATTTTTTATTTTTTAGGGGAGAGGAAAAATACAGAGAAAACTTCTATGAAATTTCTAGAACTTAATGGACAGTTTGAGGTCAATAACTTCTCGAAAACATATTTAGAAATTTGTAGAAATTTAATGAGGCATTTAACTGACCATAAAAATTATGAATCGATACAAAATAAGCTTCGTGAATTAACTAACGAACGAAAAATAAGCTGATTTATAAACTAATTTTAAATAATGGCAACTTGAAAATGTGTCCATAGATTTCTAAACAAACTTCACCCCAAATCTGCTCTTTTTATTTCTCTAGCCATATTCGGATCTCTTTGTTATCCCCACTAACTTTGAAATGAAGAACTCACCATTGTTCACACAAAACCTTTTTAAATGATTACTCCAGTAATAACGTATATCCGTATTCTTTTGTATTTTTCCTTAGTAAAATAAACAGATTTAAAGAAATTCAAGTCTTAAAAATCACTTAAGAATAATAACAGTCATCGCTTATCTCGTTTGTTTTTAAAACAGTTATAGCACATAATATTAGTAATATGAAGAATGAAAAGAAAATTAGCTAACGTGGACCATTTTTTCCCCCATTATGCTTTGAATAAGAGCTTAGAGCTTTCATGAAAAAATTAACGGAACTATGATCTAAATTTTATTAAAATAAACCTTTACATGTTTTATTCTTTATGTATCGGTAAATACTTCAGTCTTATACTCAGCTAATACCATTATTAAATATATATTCGTAGAAAGTCGGTATTATAATTTTTAAGACTCAATTATACATATAACTAACTCTAAAGTAAACATCGTTGGGCTCTGTACAGAAGAAATCTGATGTAAATTGATGTTCACATAAATTATATAAATTAAGTCAAATAATTTCTTTAGAAATAATTATAATATAGATACTTCAGGTTAACTCTTAGTAAAATCATAGATATATAGCAATGGAACTAACAAAGAATAATATAGCTTTATTAGAAATAATAAAGCTTTCATAAAGAAATTAACGGAACTATGATCTAAATTTTATTAAAATAACCCTTTATATGTTTTATTCTTTGTGTATCGGTAAATACTTCGGTCTTATACTCAACTAATACCATTATTAAATATATATTCGTAGAAAGTTGGTATTATAAACTTTAAGACTCAATTATACATATAACTAACTCTAAAGTAAAAATCGTTGGGCTCTGTACAGAAGAAATCTGATGTAAATTGATGTTCACATAAATTATATAAATTAAGTCAAATAATTTCTTTTGAAGTAATTATAATATAGATACTTTAAGTTAGCTCTTAGTAAAATCAAAGGTATATAGCAATGGAACTAATACAATTAAACAAATGGAAATATTTAGATTTCAACAATGTCCTTTCATAATACTTTAAATGTTATAATGTATTAAAATTTATTTATACATGTGGATAAAAACTTCATAAACAATAATTTTCAAAGTATTAAATCTAAAGAATAGCTAATTGGACAAGCTTTGTAAAAGGAAAAATTGGTCTGGATGAGGAATCTTACAAAATAATAAAATCTTGTTTTAGCACCATTACACGTGTTACAATATATGACAATATTAAAAGATATTTTCAAACACAAATGCTTCAGAGTAGTTTAAAGGAATGAATGTGGAAAACATATTATGTGACTATAAATTAAACAGAAGAGGATTTGCCTAAATCGTTGACATGATTTAAAAGCAGAGACTTTATGTGAGTAGCGGTGAGATCAAATTACGATATGAATCATTCAAGAGGAGAGATATATTGTCTGAAAAATCTGTCAAAACTGAGATGGGGTTTTCTGGTTACAGTCACCGATTACAAATAGCAGAGATTTCGAGTATTTTCAGTGTATCACACTATTATAATGGAAAAGTTCAGAACTTAAGTTTAAAACTAATTGTAGGAGGGATGAGTTAAAGAATTATTAAAATTACAAACAGCGGTTTTCTACTGGAATTTATAGAGTTCTTTAGGGAAATATTTCAGTTAGTGACACAGTCATTTCAAAGTTAGTGGGGATAACAAAAGAGATCCGAATATGGCTAGAGAAATAAAAAGAGCAGATTTAAGGTGAAGTTTGTTTAGAAATTTATGAAAAAATTTTCAAATTGACGTTATCTAAAACTAGTTTATAAATCATCTTATTTTTATTTTTATTTAATTTGTAAAAATGTATGCATAGTTTTTTCCCTCATTCGCGGGCAGATTACAAGTTTAAAGGACTGTAAGTTAAAATCAAGATTTATGACAGTTAACTGATATGCAGGGAAATAAAACTTTATATTTTGGTAGATTCGTAAAAATCCTATTTATAAACTTTAAGACCAAATAAGTTAAACTGATCCTTTACTTGCCCTGTATATCAAATAAGGACTATAATCTAATGCTTTATACGCTTGTATATCACATGTGATACACAATAATATAAAATATGAAAGCTTGTATATAAAACATAGTTTATCGTGTACCGTGCTATACGGGGCAGTCAAAGGTTTAAAAATATATTCGGGTATCCTTTTAAATGCAGTCTGTTCTTATTATTTTGCTGTTCGGTTTACAGCTAATAGTATTTTTAACAATTTATACCTGTTTGTATTTGACAATGTCTATATGTACGATTGTATCTGTGAACGTAGAAGTTTACAATATTTAAATCTCTGAAAATTTTAATGCTAAAATCAGTAAAAGATGCTTTATGAATAAAATTGTATGTATGGTAATGTATCAAAATTTGTTTAAACTTATCAACATATTTTATACAGGCTGATTTTTATCTTTTTCAAACGCCATTTCTTCCATTCTCCGTATACATAAGTTATTGTAGTGTATTTCTCTTGAAGTCAAGCATTGTCTACAAGCAGTCGAATAAACAAGACTAGTTTAAACACAATAAATTTATTTCGACTAAAAACACAATTACATAATAATTTAAGTTATTTCTTAAAAAGAAACAAACTATTTTTATTTTCTGTTAAAGCAAACATTTTTTTTTAAACTAACTAAATTTCAATTTACATAAGTAGTATCTGGTATACGGCGCTGAATTTTCATTGTACAGTCATGGTTATCACTCACTGGTCATTTTCAATACATGCCTTTCATTCCTCGTTTTGCGAGTGATATAATAAACGACTGAAAGACTTAATAGCTACCTTTTGAAATTAGATCCTTTATGACGAATGGAAGAGTGCCGTTTGAGGAGAAAGGTTACAAAAAGTATGTTAATGATACATGCGAGTACAGCGTTTTCTTAATGCTATTAACAAAAATCAAAGATCAGTATTTATGGCATAATTATTAGTTAAATATTATTAAATATTCCATGCAGACTCAGAAAGATCATGTGCAGCTTGATCCTAAAATATTGTGGGATGTCTGAGGAAGAAAAATCTCATGCTCGATTTCAGACTGTAAAGTGGCTTCAGTAACGAATTGAAAGGATTGCAGTGCATTTTTTGCGGAATGCTTCTTTTAAATGGACATAGTCCCTTTCAAAACTTGAAACATTCATTATAGCGATATTCTTTTAACGATTCATCATAAAACAAAAAGTTCTGCTCCTTCAACAATGAAATTTTTATAAGTTTTCATATAACGCTCTAGCTTTAAAAAACCTACTGAATTTTGTTGTTTCAAGTTGTATATTTTTTGATTAAGTATAAAGCCTAATGCTAAAATTGAAAATTTGGATTTCACATACCCGAACGATATCTTTTGAGATATGTACATTAGACACCAAATTTTTGTATAAAATTGAAGTAAAATATCTGCTTAATTCTGTAAGTTTAAAATTTTAAAAGTATCTCATATTTTAAATTTAAAAAAATTACAAACTCTTAAGAAATCGAAAATTTAAAAAAAAATTGCCTTCATGCTGCTGTAAAATTAAAATAGCTCTTATAATTATACCTGAGATTCTTGGAATAAAAAAAGGTAATTAACTCTTATTTGATACATAATATTAGTTTCTAATTTCCAAATTTCTAAATTTATTTTCCCAGTAAGTGTATTGGTGTGTATATTTTATATTATTTAAATATATTTCTTTATATAATAAAATGAAAAATTATGCTTATGATGTAGAAAAAAATCTATTCTAAGTATAACAGAAATTTTTAATTTAAATTAAATCCAAATTAGGCTATTTTTAATGAAGGCTTTACAGTTGGAAAGGTACTATATGGTGTACCCTTAAAACTGGATAAAGATGAAAAATGTGCAATGTATGGATTAAAGGCCATAATTTCACGGTTTCTGCCAAAGATAGGTGAAAAAGGGTAAATGCATGTGTTTTTTGATACATAACTTATCCATGGCATAGTATACTTCGAAATTTAGGAACTATATCCTGTAGGCTCACTTTTAAAAGAGTTTTTATTTGTTATTATTATTACTTTTAATAGAGGAGGAAAAGAGAAATAGGGAAATGTCAGGAAACTGCGTTAATGATCCTAAATATTCGAGTTTAATGGGAAAAAATGTATGTTAACTTAAAATACTGAATATAACTGATTCATTAATTGAGTTACGGTTATTTTAATAACCAACAGTTATTTTTAAACTGAGTTACATATATTTCTGAGGAATAAGTGAAATTTTTTTTAATCTGTCCATTATTTTAGTTAGTTCATGCCTTTAAATACAGTTAAAATATTTTAATCATAAACGAAATTGGATGCATTTTAAAGAAAAAAAAATATCTTTCAACATTTACACATTTTTTTAAATTTAATTAACAATTAATTAAAATTTTTCAGTTTGATGAGGATTAAATGCTGTGTAAGTTTTGTTTTGTGCATGACAGTAATAAATAAATTTCGCAAAAATTCACTGAAAAATTAACTAAAAAAAATCTAGTTATGATATTTCTCCCCAATAAAAAAATTGGAATTTCTGTTGTACTCTTTTCTATTTAAAACAAATTAATGAATGTAGCATCATACTGGCAATCATATTTCTGAAAGCTCTCTTAATTATTAAAATTTTTACCAATATTATGCAAATAACGATTTAACTGATATCATTTTTTTTAATGTTTTCTAGAGGCTTAAGGTTAAAACAATCACAATACTGTTTTTTTTTATACCTTACTCCTAATTTATCCTTTGTGTATACATTTGCAGATATCTTATACAAATTCTGAAGAAATAATAAACACGATCCTAATTAGTCATGGTTTGATGTTCAAAATATTTAAAAGTATATTGAATTTCAAATATCTTTTCGCATTTCGTAACAGAGACTATCCATCCATTCAGTCATGTAATGTCCGTCTTTTCTTCTTCTTAGATGTAATACATCATTTTAAAGTTATTTACTTTACTTGTGTTAGATTTTTTTTCGTTAACTTCATAGTCACAGAGAGGTAAAAGATAAAGAAAATAAGGAGTAGAGAAAAGTTAGAAAGGAAAGTCTTTCGTTTTGAATAAGTTTTTGTTTTTTGAAAAAAAAAGTGTTATTTCAAGAAGAAATAGCCACGTCTTGCTTGCTTGTTTTTGAAATGCATAGATTCTATGAATCGAAAAACTGTATATTTTATTGAAAAATGTTTGCCTTGTAAATGACATGTAGTTATTAAAATTCCATATATGTTTTTACACTATACATAAAATTACTTAAAATATCCCACAGATATATTTTAAATGCATCGGTTCATTAGAATTTTCAATATTTGTTTTTAAACCTGGATTTTGAATCAAACTATTTATGAGATTAGCACAATGGTAATCAAAATGGGAGGATTAATAGGGTGCAAAACATTCCAGAAAAAAAAAAAACGCTGCTTTTGTTTGGTATCTACTGCATTTTTGATAAAATGAAAAATGTTTAAATAAAAAGCTCCATAAAAGCTTACAATTTAGAGGCAAAATAATTATTAATAAATAAAAGAAGCGCTTAATTTAGATATTTAATTATCTTATAGTATTTATTAACCTTTAATTTGGCTAAGTCCGCTACACCGGATATGTATATTTATAACTACTATATAACATAATTGTCAGTGTTCGCCACAGCTGATATTAATTATCTCAAAATGGAAAATTATATATATATATATATTTTTTGTTTATTTTACAGAAAACCTAATGTCTATACAGACAGATAACAGAAATTAAAATTTAAAAATATTTGATAAAACATCTTGTTAAATTAAGGGTTAAAAAAATCCTTTGATGAAATTTTGCTCTTTTTTGAAGTGAAATTTGTCATTTTTACCCATCTTTATTGGTGAGAAAGTGTAGCGATTTTAATCTATTTGCGTTTGTTCACAAGGAGATAAAACCTAATATACGTTTTAAACATTAGAAAAATATTTACTCATAAATGTTTAAAAACGTACACTTTCCTACGAAACTAATACATAGATTTATACATGCATACATGGCTGATGTTTACCTACGATAAACTGATTTAAGTAGTTTAATGTATTGGGATATCTTTCTATCCCTAACATCGTCGTTAGTTAATAATGCACCCCGTAATTATTTATTTTCCAAATATCCGCTTGTCGTTCATGTTGATCATGCTTTCGACGTCTAGCAAAGACTGGCGATCAATAGACTAAGTTTTCGGCACCCAGAGGTGCGAAAAACACAATCCCTTTGTTTTGCCATCTTTTCGAAACGAATCGCCAGCGAGGGCCGGGGCTAATGGGTCACTGGCATGCAAGCGATGGCCAGTTAATTTCCCAGTTCCCCCGACTTGTTCACCGGATAATGCACTCGATTGTAATGAAGTCTGTAAAAGGGACAAAAGGCTGTAAAACACGGTCCAAAACACGCTGGCCGAGTAAGCTCCCTTTTATCAAAATGCTAATACCAAGGATAGAAAGCATGCAAGCCTAAAATATATACACATCACTTTTGTTACTTAATATGGTTATGCCTATTATCTGCATGCAAAGTTATATTACACCTGTTTGATAATATATATTTCAATAAAGTAATTCAGTATAATCAGGAGGTTGCTTTCGTTTAGTTATGACACTGAAGAGTAATAAATGAGACGTCAAGCGCTGTTGGAACTATACTTAAATTTTTAAGCGGCCGAGATCCTGCTCTTTTATTATCAGAAAAACTTATGTTTAAGTAAATAGTCACAACTAAGTTCATTTGTTATTTCTGGTGCTCTTTAACCTCTTTTGACTCTTTTGTATTAAGTAAACATGCTCAGGGAACTGTATCTTATCAGGACATATCTATTACGCAGAGGGAAATTATTTATATTATTTTTCTACTTTATGAAAAATTTGGTCACGTATGGACTTAAGGGGGACTTTTCACTTGGAGATTTAGTAAAATAAAATGTTTTTTCAGTATTCCCGTTAAGTTAAAATTGTACAGAAAGTTATAAAGTTAACTACTACAACATATTATTAGATAAATGTTGGAACTATCCACAAATTTTCAATCAGTCCTGTTTTTTTTATTATTAAAAATATTTCAAACATGTTTATGTAAATAAATATTTCTAAATTAGTTTATTGTTTCTGATGGTATTCCCTCTGTATGTATATTATTTATTTATTTGCATTTATTTAACGTACATAAGTGTGTTCTGTAAAACTATCTTATCAATCTTACAGGAGCTGTATTTTATGTCATCCATGTTGTGCTTGGAAAAATCTTTCATAATAAAAAACATCAGTATATATATCGCTCTGAGGGAAAGATTTGGTTCAAGTCCAATGCATGCACTTTAGGACTAACTCATAAAATATAGAGGTATTAATCTGCCTCGTAAAAGTTGATTCCTCTAACTCACCTTTAACTTTGAACAAATAAAAGCATAAGTTCAGCCATAGACATTGTAATACTTGCATGATATCTTATGAAGCACGTGACGATATTTTTATGTATTCGGGAATATTAAACAAATCATCGCATATTTTAGTAACTGTGGCAAAAGTAATGATCACGATAAACTCATTAAAGATTGAACAGATATTTTCATAATTGCATGGATTGAAAATATATTTACATAAACTAAAAATTATTTGAATACTATCTACAAAATAACACAGAAATTAGACTGAAAAACCACATTTTTATATCGTAGTAGAGAATCTGTTTAGTTAATGTTAAGTAAATGTTAGGAATAACCCTTTCATTTAAAAGCAGTAATAAACCCCTCATCCCTCTTAATCTAAATAAATAAATTATGCTCAGTTACCTAAAGTTACATAACATTTCAAACAAAGAGTATTCGTTAAGTCTTTAAATTCGACAGTCTTCATAGAGGCTTTCGAAAGTGAAATTAAGACATTTTTAAGGATTTTTAAAGAAATCTTTTAATTTTTTAAGGACCTATTTGGAAAATAAAATTGTGATTGAGAAAGATTGATTCTGAGTAATAATATTATTTACTCCCATTTTTTTTTTTTTTTTTTCAGGTTTAACTAAGGTTCATTTCTTCTCTTTTGCTATAGCCTTGAAATATGTCCGTAATGAAACTGTATATCAGTATTATATTGAAGAACATGAATTTAACAAACACTCCCTCTTATTCATGTATGTTTTTAATTCAAAAGCATTTTTAAGTAACATAAACACAAATATAAAGAAAAAATAGTTATAATCTAACATTTATATTGCATGATTTAGCAGAACGGAAGGCCGCTTTGTGGAGCCACACATTCGGAGAGCAGAATACGAAAAAGATGTACAGATATATTAAATTTAATTTCATTATAATTACTCCTAAAACATTTACAAATTAATCAACTCTTGTATCCATTTTTTGTGAATAAATTCATCTCTTTTCTTCCTGGCAAATTATTAATTTGTTAAAAAATTAAGGACTCAATGTGAAAATTAAGGACTTCAAGAGCCCTTTTCTAAGGAGCGCCTAAAATTAAGCAGGTTTTAAGGAGTTCTTAAAGAGCGTATGAACCTCATTTGAGATAGCGAAAATTTCGGTATTTAATAACAGTTTATAAAATTAAAAATCATCCAGGTGGAAAACCTACAGATCCGTAATATTTTAACACTAGGAAGGGAGTATTGAAAATATTTCTTTAGTATCATAAAATATGATAACTTTAAATGTAATAACGAAATAAAAATCATTCCTTTTAAACAATTTTTTTTTTCACTAGTTTCGTCCATCGAGGGTATTTGTTAGTTTCCGTACTAGTTAAGACAGTAGTCACTAGATGGCACCATTGGGTAATATTTTATTTATTGATTTACTGGATGAAAGATGCATTTGTCATTGATAACTAATTCGGAATTTCATCCTATCATTGACCCAGATAGAACAAAGCCGCTAAAAACATTGATATGCTCAACAAATAATATAATAGCATGGATATTTGGAGAATATCAGAAAGTATCCTAAAAATATTTTTAGATTGAGATTTTCGTTCCAAGGATATCCGCTGTGAATCATTTTAAGCGTGTTCCCGAGTTGATCGATAAACGTCCTGACATCTTAAATCTGTTTTATTTTAATATTTAGTTCTTTCAGTTATTATATTGCTTCACATAGGTTATTATCTAACTTAATTCTGGGATCTTAAGGCTTTCAGGAAAAGGATATCTCATTTTTTTTTAAACTTCTTATTTATGATGGTAACCAATTTTGTTTTCACATGTTTCTAAACAAATTTAATTTCAGCTTTTATTGTGCATTTCAGAAAAATACAGTTTCAGGTCTTTATGTTATGCATATTTTTTATGATTTTATTCGTCTATGTATGTTATATATTTGCACTTAATTGTTAAAAACAATATTTCCTGTAAGAATTCTAATAATTTTACTAGGAAATGCAAATTTAACAATAAGCAAGACTATGTATTAATGTTAAGCAAAGCAGTGTAAACATGTTAAACAACGCAATGTATATGATGCAAAAATGCGTAACATCTCATAGAAGATTGAAACTGTAATAACTTAGTCATTATGATTTTCTCTCTAAAATTATATGACTAACTTTTGTACAAAATTTTTAATATTGTTACTTGGAAATATAATGCAAATGTGATAATAAATTTTGAACAAGCCAGTATATTAGCATTAAACAAAGTAGTGTAAACACGCTAAACAGTTCAATACATACAGCTTAAAAATGCCGCAACGTCTAGATGAAAAGATTGAAGCTGTGATAAGTTAATCATATGATTTTCTTTGGTTAAAAAAATAAATAAATAAATCATAGTTCATACTACATACAAAAAGCGGCACGACTACTACTCATGCATAAAATGCTCATTTGAATTTAAGTAGACACCGTAGTAAATGCAGTAAAGATGCAGGGTTGTGTTACATGCATATCTGCCAATAAAATAACACGCAAGCTTAATTCGAAATATAATAGCATTTATAAGAAATAAACCTCCCTTTATTTGCTAAATGCTTAAGGAGGTTGTTATATCAATAGCTTGAAAAACATCAGCAATACATATTTAATAATTGAAGCGATAATTTGTGTAAAAAATTTTTGTTTTAATACTTTTAATTAGTTAATTGCATTTTCTAGCATTTTCATTCAGTATTTTCAGTTGGGGGTATATTTTAACTGTGTTATTTTCACGA
Organism: Pardosa pseudoannulata; assembly: GCA_032207245.1. Taxonomy (NCBI): domain Eukaryota; kingdom Metazoa; phylum Arthropoda; class Arachnida; order Araneae; family Lycosidae; genus Pardosa; species Pardosa pseudoannulata. The sequence goes on from CM063502.1 coordinate 89,002,402, forward strand.
TTTATATTTTATCAGCTATATTTATCCAGTCCCCTAAAGTATTGATAACATTCCACCTATAATTCATTCATGGACGAATGATTATCACTACTAAGCGTGGGTAACCAGCCGAGTCGTTTAGTAGTATGAACTTCCATGATCCAGTGCGATAAACTGATGACTATGTGAGTTGTACTTTTTTCAAAAAGCGTAAACAATATCAAATTATTAATTATTGAGCATCGCTTGTAAAATTTACCCTAATTTGATCCCAATTTTTTCGTGTCTCGAAGTTTAATTCCATCATCGTCTGTTTTTACAACATCTATCTCGCGTTTTATAGATAATTCATTGTTTTAAATAATATGTACGGATAGACACAGCCTTGGTATTTATAGATACCTTACATTTCAACTATAAAATTTAGATTAAATTTTAAAAAGAAAGAGCAATTTTTATACATATGTTGGGTTATTACGCTAATATCATGATATAGAATTCAAAAAATCTTAGTACATAAACCTTTGTTTGCTGATTACATAAAGTGTGTTAAACAAAGGCTGTATACCCACTAAATCGATATACGATCGATTTTCTCCTTAACAGCATGCTAAAAATATTGGCGCGCAAGGTAATCGAATCTTAACTGTAGGGGCGATTACGTTGCTTAGAAGGATTTAGAATTTTAAAATTAGACTCTTTGTAAATTTTTGAATCTACGATAGATGAAATACCTTTACGTACTGTATTATTGTTATTTCAGTTGGAAATCAAATTTTGAATTAAAGCGCTCTGATAATAGCAGAAGCCATCTTAGTAACGGAATTTTAAATAATGATTTGAATAGATTTGAATTTAATGTTTTAGTACAGGGAGACTTGTGAAGCCCAGTATTGCAAAGTTAGTTTGTCTGGAATTTCTCCTGTGGAGTTTGATCCTCCCAATTACAAGCGATTTCGTCTTTTTAATATTCCCTTACCCCTTAAGGATAACCACGGCTTTCCACGATATCCTTTCATACCTGCCGTAAAAGTTTCCTATTGCATCGCCAAAGGGCATCTCTCTTGTGAAAGCCATTTTTCCACACAATCGAAATAAAAACAATTCTTCGGTCGAGAAGTGAATGTGATCTGTCGCCGCTACCGGCCAAACTGCGCCAGGCTGCGACTCAGCTTCTTCTCGCTCAACTTTTCTTTCTTTCTTTCTTTCTTTTTTTCTTTCACTTTTGCATCCCTCCTCCTGGCACAGGGCATTTTTTCCCCTTCTTACGCGACGTGATCCGCGGCCGCATTCGGCAAAAGAAGAAAAAAAAATAAAGACGGGGGGACGGGGGCTCTCCATTCACTAGATGAAACGAGGGGGGAGAAGCAACAACGACCACTTTTCTGGCGTGACCAGATTGCTTTCTGAAGGAAATCTTACGTCATCGGGGCCGATCCACCAGTGTTAGAAGAGTTCGACCAGGGTTTATAATCATTTGGGACCTCAGCCTATGTTTGCTCGAAGGGGGCAGAGGTCACAGCTGGAACGGATTCAAATATCCGAAATCATTCCCAACGATCTTGGTGGCATTGTTGGATCAAAATCACTTTTCTTTATTCCCCAAAATTTATCTAAAAAAGCCCGAAAATACATTTGCGGAAATTTGATTGGTGCGCGAGTTATCTCATAAGGCAGGAGGAAAAGTAAAAGAACCTGAAATGAAGGTTAGGCAGTCATGCTGGTTAGTATTAATGATTTTTTCTTTTCTATTACTTCCAGTATCTGTGAATGGTATGGGAAAAAATGACTATTAATGTTTTTTTTGTTATTATTACCATTGGTAGTTTACGACAACGCCGTCTGCTTCGTATCCCTGCAGGATAGTTTAGTGGTTAACTACCGAACATGCTTTTGCTTTTCTGCTATCGAGAAAATTTAGTATTCTTATCACGCAAGAGGTTAGCGCAATTCAGAAGGCGGACTACATTGTGCGTCGTATATAAGTCAAAATTTTGCTCGGATCGCCATAAGATAAATGGTAAATTAAATACCATCATTAATTTTCAAACCACGCTATTTCTGGGGGCATTAGTTTGAAATATCTTAAACTCCTAGCGTAAATAAAATGAATTGGGGAATCTACAACCAATCTACTATTTTTTTCCTTTGCCGAAAAGGAAAAATCGGTTCTATCGCTAATTGTCGAACACTCGTTGACAGCTGTTGATTCATCTCTAACTGTTTCTGCTGTCGTGGCGATTCCGATCTAGAGAAGATGTCTCTGTTTTAATTTGTATCCGGTCCCCTTTTATCCGAATGGAGACAGGCCGAGTACACCCCTCGCGGGGAGAACAAAGGTAGTTGCAAGACAGACACACAATCTATCACCTGCTCTTCCACAGGTCCATCTACCGCCCTTCTTCCTTTGAGTCCCCTTTTCATCCCGCCCCGTGCGCCGCTCGTCCCATCGCCGAGCTCTTTGCGTCCCGGGACGCGCTCCCATATTGCAGCCCGATCCGATCCACAAAGAACGATTAGTACCTTCTCTTCATTTTGCAGTAACAGGTGAATTGAATTGGGGTGCAAGAAAAACACACACTCAAGATATACAAAAGGGGCCTATTCTCCTCAACTACAGATGAAAAACTTCTGAATTGACTCGTCAATGTATACTCCTACCATTAAAAAAAATTTTTATATGAATATGCACATTAATAAATACCTGAAATTTTAGTGCTCAAAAGGCGATTTGGCCACGGAACATGCTCCCATATTACAACACGACTCAATCCACAAAGACGATCGAAGGATTAAAGCGTTCTCTTCATTTCCCAGTTTCAGCTGAATTGAATTGGGTTGGGTTACAACCAACACACAACCAGACGTATAAAGTGCCCTATTCTCCTCGACTACAGTGATTCTTTTATCGTTCAATACTTATCAAATACATTACGACCTTAAAAAAAATTTTTTTTTCGTTATTAGCTAAAGCATTTATATAAACAAGATATTTAAAAGAATTGTGGACATGGTTTAAAGATAGGTGAATATTATAATGGAACGTGGGTTTAGAGAATACGTAACATTGACATTTCAAGTTTCAAAGCAAACTCCTCCACACAAAGCGAAAGAAATTACCATCCATTCAAATAAGCTTCTAATGTTGTCAATAATTAAAGGAACTATATTTTCAACAGATAAATGATCTACTAAGCAATAAAGTTACCAACCTAGTGACACACCTTTAAAAAATGTATACTGTGATAGTTATAAAATTCAGTGATATTTTTAATACAAACATTTCTCTTATGATCAACCGGAAGTCACCCAAATCAGACTTTTAATAATATATATTTCGTAATACAGAAAGATCCATTAATATTGAGTTCCCTTAAAAATGCATATGATATAGCTATTATAAATAAGCTACAAAACTATCTTGATCACAAGTCTATATTTTCCTACAGCTGTGTACTCTAACGCACAAATATGTTTTAACTTTTACGAAAACTTGTTATGTTTTCTGTATTAATCTAAATATTATTTATTAAAGACATCTTAAATATAAAAAAGATTATATACAGAGAAAATGTAAAACCTGTTTGTTCTTTTTTATAACCGTATATTTTACCTTACATACCTTCAACTCGAGATTAAAATAATAAAAACCTTAAAAAAAAATAACCAGTTCACATACTTTATATTCCAATAGGTGGATAACAAGAATTTTTTTTAAATGCTTTTCTTCCTTTTATTTATAGTTTAAAATAAATTTAGTTCAATCCCCGCCGCTGTGCGAAATAAGAACGCAAAAAGAAAATTTCGCAAGGAAACTCGCAAAGGGAAATAGCTAAAGTTTTGAAAGCTTCGAAGTGTTTATAGAAGCAAGTGAAAGGAAGCAAAAAGAAAGCATCGAGGAAATACTTCTGCCCATCCCTATGAGTCTTCCTTAGGGGCGTTCTCGGATCGACACAGGTCAAAGCGCGTTTCTTGGCACTGATTAACTGCTTTAACTTTCCCTTTAAGCAGAAGTGGTCGAGGTAGAGATGTTTCAGAATATGGAATTCATAAACACCTGCATATTCTTTTGGTCGGGGACTGCTTCACTTTACAATCAGGTACTATTAATTGGAGGGGCTGAACATTGAATTTCACAGTCTTTGTTGCTTTCCTCAAATAAGATTTACCTTTAACAGAATATAACGTGTTTAATTCATTTTGCTTCAAACTACTTACTGAACGCATTTATAGACATATGAGTGTATGCATATGAATTCATGTGTATACTCTACATATATGTACAATCAGGTGCTATTAATTGGAGGGGCGAACATTGAATTTCACAGTCTTTGTTGCTTTCCTCAATAAAGTTTACCTTTAACAGAATATAACCTGTTTAAATCATTTTGCTTCAAACTACTTACTCCATTCATTCATAGACATATGAGTGTATGCATATGAATTCATGTGTATACTCTACATATATGTACGATCAGGTGCTATTAATTGGAGGGACGAACATTGAATTTCACAGTCTTTGCTGCTTTCCTCAAATAAAGTTTACCTTTAGCAGAACATAACATGTTTAATTCATTTTGCTTCAAAATACTTACTGCACGCATTTATAGACATATGAGTGTATGCATATGAATTCATGTGTATACTCTACATATATGTACAATCAGGTGCTATTAATTGAAGGGGCTGAACATTGAATTTCACAGTCTTTGTTGCTTTCCTTAGTAAAATTTACCTTTAACAGAATATAACATGTTTAATTCATTGTGCTTCAAACTACTTACTGCCGCATTTATAGACATATGAGTGTATGCATATGAATTCATATGTATACTCTACATATATGTACAATACCATAATTACCAACGTTGAATTCACAGTCTATGTTGTTTTAAATAAATTACCTTTAAAAATATAACATGTTTTTCATTTTGCTTCAAACTACTTACTGCAGCATTTATAGACATATGAGAGCAATAAATAACAAAATACAAAGAATTGGATGAAACGAAATCTTTGTTTTTTTATACCTTTAACAAATAACATGTAATTCATTTTGCTTCAAAATTACTGCACGCATTTATAGACATATGAGTTTATGCATATGAATTCATGTGTTTACTCACATATATGTACAATCAGGTGCTATTATTGAGGGGTTGAACACTGAATTTCACAGTCTTTGTTAATTTTCTCAAGTTTACCTTTACAGAATATAACATGATTAATTCATTTGCTTCAAACTACAAAAAGCATCATAGAATATGAGTGTAAAAATTCATAAAATACATATAGAATAGGAAAAAATTATGTACATGTGAGTGTATTCTATTATATGAAAAAAAATTAAAAACCTACTCAAATATGATTTTTTTTTCATTTTTGTACAAAGTATTTGAGTCAATAAGAGCAATAAATTTTAACAAAAATTAACCGGAATGAAACGAAAATCTTTTTTTTATATAAAAAAAAACCTTAACTTCCTCCAGAACTCAGTTCTTTGTCAGTGTTTGCTTGGGAGAAAAAGGGGGAGGGCGGGAGAATGCTCACTATCTTAGCATTTTCCTTTCGCTCACCATATTGTTACAAAATCCTCAACTTGTGATATTATGTTTCAGAACCAACGATCCATTGTGGCGAGTACTACAAAACAACTGGGATAAAAAAAAAAGAATAAAAAAAAGAACTTGAGGTCAAAGCCACAATTAGATGTAAATGATAGGAATTAATTATTTGACTTACTGCATGCATTTATTTTGTTGGATATCGAAGTATGCATACATAAATTCGCCACTGTCCGTACATATGCCTAGATGCATTTATAAATATGTATCCGAAAGAAAATTTTCATTTTCTCAAAAAGCATTTTGATTGATTAACTATGTAACCGCATTAAATTCTATTGCATATCAGGCGTATATATTTCCATTTTGCGATTATAAAGAAATCAAAACGGACTTGGAAATCAAAACATATTTATAGATATATGTGTTTGAATAGGTTGATAAATATATTACATTTTTTTATATATCTTTCTATGGGAGACCTAGTTTGAGAAACGATTTTTCTCGTGTCATGAAAGCTTTGAGTTTAACACTGAACTAAATTAAATTTTGTTCGGCCAAGATTTGATTGATGGATTGATTGATCATACATAATTAAGATAAAAAGCAGGGTGTGTAGTGTAAGTTAATGGATAGATGAATATAGATAAGCTGTTAATACGTTTAAATAATCAGTTTATCACTTACAGGACCATCTAGGTGGATACCCATCTCAACGTGGTGCGCGAGGGGGGCTTGACATGAAGCAGAAGGGGGAAGGCGTGCAGTGCTGCCTTGACGGTCCCCGCTGGCTCCTCGGTACAAAAGGAGGGTTTCCTAGGGTTTTGTGGTTGTTATTGAAGGGAAGTGTTTACAGAACCCTGCAGTGAATCCCCCCTTTCTTTGGCGGCACGCGCGGCCGCGCTCAAAGATACACGACCTCCTCAGAATATGAAGGGAGACAGGCAGACAGTTTTATTACGTATGAGTGTGAGGTTGGAGCGAGGTCGGGCTTGGAGCTCGACCAGCTCGCATGGATTTTGAAATTCGCAAAGCGATTCGGTTGGTGATAAGGGATTGGCGCGTTACGGATTAGTGGGGATATATTCATTAACAATGGTTAGAAAGAAAAAACTAACTGTAGATTGTGCTATTAACATGCTTATAACTACAGTCTACTTTTTGACTAGTTCTTAAGGGTTTTCATTGCTTTTAAACACGAGGTTCAAGGACAATTTTCAACAGTTTTTGTCTCAATATATATATATATGAAAATATGAATTGAATACATTTTTTTTTTTTTAAATTAAGTAAAAAAAATCTTTCAACTTCTGAAATACGTTATTAAATACCCAGCAATCGGCAAGAAATTAGTTAACTATAACGGAAACTAGATGCTATTATTTATGGTTAGAATTTAGAATATATGCTGGAACGCACGATTGTAATTTTATTTCAAACTGTAAATGCAAAATATCACATGTCAAGTGATAGGGGACATACTTATTTGCAAGCTGAAAAGTTTTTATTATATCAGCTTATATTTAATTCATTACAAAATAAAATGTTCTGCTCTCTTTAGAACAAAAATATTCCTGGATCATTAATAAGGATCTAACTTTATGAAAGTTAGTTTTGTTATATAAAGTAATGCATTAAAAAAAAACATAAAATACGTACACCAAAGGAAAATATTTAAATCAACTTACCCTCCAAATAACTTCTGAAATTTATAAATTAGAAACTAATTTTTATATCAAGTAGAAGCTAATTATTATTTTCATTCTCTGAATTTCAATTATATTAATACGAGCAGTATATTTTACTTTATTTACTTGATTATAAAGATTAATTTTAAAAAATTGATTTTTAACAGCTTTTATTTTGTTAATTTTAAAAATGTCAGATACTTTTAAAATTCGGTTTACAAAGTAAAACTCATATTTTAATTTGTTTATATATAAGAATTTAGTTTCTAATATACATATTTCAAAAGTTATCTTACGAGTGAATTAATTTCATTTTTTTTTAATTTGGTGTATTTTTTGTTATTTTTAAAAACATACTATTTGAAATGACAAATTAAACCCTGTCTTAAAAGCTAGAAAATTATTTTAGAACTTGGGGAAATGTATTGCATTGTAGAAGGAGTATAGTTTTTATTTCATGATACACAGGGGGGGGGAAATAGCTATTAGAATGACGATTTTAAGCCTCAAAACGCACTGAGCTCCCTTAAGGTATCCGTATAAAATAAAAATAATATGGGTTTTTTGCTATTGTAATCAAAGAAACATACTAATGAAACTATATGTTTCATTAGTTTGCAGCTCTTAAGTTTTTTATTAAGTATGACAGAGTATAAGGTTTGAACTAGGAAGGACTTGGCGAGACTTATTTTAACTAGCTCGTGCTCTCTCTGGATTTAAATGCGATAAGAGATAGGCGCATTACGCATTAGTGGCAATATAACACATCTATTCATTTCCCCCAAATATGAATAAATTACTGCAGATTAGGTAGTTAACGGGCTTATAATTATGTTCTTTTTTACTAGTTCTCAAGCATATCCGAATAAATTAAATCTAATTTGGGTTTAATGTTTTACCAATGAAAAAAATATATATCAATGAAACAGTATTTTACCATGATTAGGAATTTTTATACTTTTTATTACATGTGGAAGAGTATCAGTCTGGAATTTGCTAGACTTCGTTTATCTAGCTGACATGTACTTTTGTACTAGTACTAATGCATAGAGATTGATTAGGCTAGTAATGATAGATATACATATCACGGATCTATTTAAACTTAACACATTTATTCATATACAACAGCTATAAAGAAAATATTAACTGTAGATTTAGTTGTTAATGCCTTAATTTTTCTCTTCTCTGTTAATCGCTCTTAACTATATAAGTAGAAAGAATTTAATTTGGGCTTATTGCTTCTCTAATTACAAAAATACACCAATGAAGCAGTATATATTTCTCTTTTTATATATTATTACGTATGAAAGTGTGTGGGATTTTTCAGAGGAATAATCCATTTTGTTCAATTAGTTGGGATGGATTAGTAAGATTGCAACGAGATTGTAAATGATAACTGATTTGTGTACTTTGGATTACTGGTAATATAAACTATATTAATTTACTATGGCTATAAGAAAAGTCTACAGATTATGCTGTTAAAATGTTTTTTACTCTGTCCTTTTTTCCCAATAGTTCTTAAGAATACCAGATAAAAGAGATTTTAATATAGATTTATTGCTTTTCTAATTAAAGAAATATTAATTTCGTAAAATGTGCTCTGAATACTCTCTTATATACATTCTTTGTTATCATTAAAATTAGCAAAAATTAAGTATCTAATTCAAAGGAAAATGTATTAAAAAACTATGGGTTCATTGTTTCTTTAAACTCGTAACAAAAACCAAATATGTACATATTTATAAAAAGACACTTCAATTATATAATACAGTAGTAATACTAAATAGAAACCACTCTAAAATTTAATATATAATATGTTTTTCAAAAGAATGCACTTCAATATCTTGAATAATTAAAACATATAGAATGGTATCTAGCATAAAATATTTCAATTGATATAAAATAATTTTGTAATGCACTTGAATTTATTTATAGAAATTATAATAAAAATATTACTTTTAGATTTAAAAATATATTTAAACAGTTATACATTTAATTAAATAGTAATATGAAAAGCTGGTTTAATTACTTTTTGGTAAACTAAAAGAAAGAAATAAAAATGACTAACCATCTTGAATCATCGCAAATTGTTGAAAACGTTGTTGACGTAGCAGATGAAAACTCCGATTTATATGTTGTAGATTGTCTTACCTTCATACAATCCAATGAAGCGTGTCCATTGAACCCAATTAGAATAAACAAAATCATCGGCTTACCTACAATTTCCCGATATTTAGCGATAACTCTGTTTTCTTGAGACTTATAATATAGCAAAATATTGGCTTACCATTTGCACAAGTTTCGAACTATCCGAAGGAACGACTAGCATTTTAAATTTATAGGTAAAGAGACTATTAGAATGTGAAGTAGTAAAGAGGGGCATCATAGTTTTGTCTAGAATGTAGTTAAAGAAAAAGAGTGTTTCTATTAATTAATTCTATATGCAACATTGCCAAAGATGCAAAATGCAAGTTGCATAGGAACTTCGCAGCCGGGATTAGGGTTGTTCCTAGGCTGCAGTTATTAATCAAGATTGTGAATGAAGGGGTAGTTATTGGTTGTGATTCAGCTTACCTGTGTCTGAGTAAGACCTAGAGAGGCTGCCAACTCCGCTCGTTCGGGCAGGGCAAGATATTGCGTCCTCTGAAACCTCCGATTTAGCTGTTGCAATTGGAGACTGGAGTAGATTGTGCGAGGTTTCCTCATCTTTTTGCCTTTGCCGTTCACTCGCAGCGTCTCTTCCAGCTGAGATTTGTCTGCAGAATACAAAGCACGTTAATAAGCTAAGGTAACACAACATCTATCTATGAAAGAAGACTTCAACTAATTAAAAATGAAGATGGTAAATAAATGGTTACCATTCAAATAAGTATTGCCTACTATTAAATTTCTTAAAATTCATTTTTATATAAATTTTTGAAGCATTTTAAAGGTATTAATCACAAAATTTTTTTTAATGTCAGAGCTTTATTTTACCTTAAGCCAATAAATGTTAAGCACCTTTCTGTAAAATTGCTAATCCGTTTGAATAAAAGTAAATATTTCCTTTTCTTATGCCCGTCTAGGAGCCCAAAATGAGAAATCTTTTTATACTAACATTACTTTTTAGTACTTCGCATATATATCATCAAATATTTTGAAATTCTTTAGAAGAAAATTTACAGGAATTATTGTCAAAATATTCACTAGTTATTAAACTATTATCTTAGAAAAGTGTTTTTATGTTTAGGAAGCAGATTCATTTATTGAAAGAGAATGCATAACTTTTGCAAACCAAATAAATATAAATAAAGAAAATAGCTAATCAAAATAAAATTTTCATAAGATTGATTTTTGATTAAAGTACTTAATTAGAAAATTAACAGCAACCCTGCTTTCACCAGTATTTGACTTTTCAAAATTTAAATAGAAAATTATTCTTTTGTATTATTGAATCGTGAACTTTTGAAAATATCTTTAACACTTTAACGAGTTTTATCAATGCAGTGAAAAAGATAAAATTCCACAAGGCAAAGTTTAAATACTATCATTACACCTATAATTGAATCGATATGTCTAAATGGAGGAAATGAAATAAAAATGTCCGATTTTATAACTATAGAAAAATTATATAACTACGTCCTCTATAAGAGATCCTATTTTTCTTTTACTAAATATTTTTCTTTTCCAACCCTTTCTAAACCTAAAACTTTAGCTGCCGTGATCAAATTTACGTTAATGGATAATGTGCCTATGTCATTAACGAGGAATAGCACCTCCCTATTGTAGTCATATGCTTACTCAATAACGAGTCCCTAAAATATTTTTTAACCTTATTATTTTATCTTTTAAGAAAATAATGAAGTTTTGGCTAGATATCAAGTTAAAATATTTTTATGTTGGTCATAGGTTAATGTTATCTACCATGCCTCATTCGGAGACTTGCTATAATTAAAAAAGTCAAGGACTTGATATGAAAGTTTAAGATAACATTTCTCGTACATACGTATGTGAATAATCCTCTTTAACTGCCTTTTTGATTTAGTTTTAATAAGGTATTATGACTTTTCATTTGAATAGCTTTACTTTGTCATAATTTATGCCTATTTCAGTCTTCACTTTACGCAGAGATGGTCACTTTAAGTATTATGCATGAATATATTCTAAAGCGATGGCATATTTCATTCTGCATTAAAATAAAATTCCCCTATTGACTAGTGTCTCCCTGCATAATAAATAATCTTGTTATTCATCACAATGAACATAATTTTAAAGAAAAACATAAATTGTTTTCATTTTAAAATCAGAGAAATTCTTTTATATGTAATAACTGAAAGCATAAAGAAAAACTAAATGGTCTTTTAGAATAAACGCAGTATTTCAACCAAGCATAATTCAGTATTTTGTTCTTAAATTTGTGATGAGGAAAAAAAAGAGGAAAAGAATTTAAATTAAGGAAACTGTGAAACAACAGCTAGGAGGATATAATGAAAACTAAGACTAACACTACAGGCGACGCTTTGTAAAGTATGAAAAATTAAATG
>CM063502.1:89016655-89064155 GCA_032207245.1 Pardosa pseudoannulata
TTTGAATTTGAATTCACAATGTTTAAAATATCCATAAATTTATTTCATATTCCTATTTCCGTCTTTACACGTGATCTACCTTCAGAACTATATGATACAAAACAACAAGCAAATAATTATATCCAAAGAGGGAATAATAGCTTCAGAAATATCTGCTTTTTCCTGCTATACAATAATAGCATTGTGTTAGTATTTACAACATTTGTACTTTAAAGATTCACAAACATCAGATAATTACCTGTAATTGATGTTTTAAAAATGCAGATTTTTCAGGATATATAGATACCAAGGCATGTGTTTAGTGTAAATTTTCTACTGTTAAAGCCAGAATGACTGCTACAAGCTTAAATTTCTTAAACTTATGAATGGCATCAATAAGGATAAACACCCAAAATAACTATTTAAAATTAATAAAATAATAATAATAAAATCTTAATTTAAATTTCTAAAGAATAAACTCTTCTTCAACGCATTGACTTACAAGAAAGAGTAAGTTCGATGTCTTACCTAAAGGTAAGGTTATTGATGCAAAATAAAGTCGTAGTGTAAATTTTGAAAATCAGCAACACTCTCAAACCCCTTAACAGGTGATACTGTATACAAACAAGTTGCGAATTTAAATTAGGTTTTTAAGTCACTATTAATTTAAAAAAAAGTTACATTTTTCTACTGAAATTACTATGCTACTTAAAAAAAATAATTTTTAACTATACTAAAAATATTAATTTCCTATTTGAATTGTTGAATAATTTCCTCTTGTTAAAAATATGTGTGTTAAATTATTAATTTATTTAAAAAAAACGATTTTCTACTTAAACGGGATTTCCCGAACCCTTTTGTTGTTATTTTTGTATCTCTTTACCGTTTCTCAACGACGCTGTGCACTTAATTTTTAGTATTTGTGGGAAATAAAAGTAAATTTTATCCAAAACTAATTTTTTAAAGAAAATACAGTGGGTTGTATAGTGAGGATTTAAACATCAATGTTCAACATAAAATAAAAATATTTTGATAAAGTACTGAACATTTATTGTTAAAGTGTTAAAACTGTATTTTTTTATATTTACAAGTTGTTTCAGACCATGAAGATAAATAAGAGGCAAAAAGGAAATATTTGTATACTACGCTCGTTTAAAGAACATTTAACTGAATTTCTCCTTAAAATTAGCTTTAAAATTTCAAAGAAATATGTAGAGCTCTCATAATTCTTTTTTATTATTCTTCTCTAACACTAAAGGAATAACTTCAAATAAAATGTATTTCTTTTCATTTGGTAAAAAAAAAAAATGCAGATTATAAAATATTGCATATTGTTATGCAAGGGCGTTGCAGTTAGACCACTCCAGCTTGGTACTAATAGTCTAAATCTAAAATTATTGCACGGCAATATGTAGTATTTAGTAATGCATATACTTAGTAGATCAAAATAAAATATAATTTTTCATTTCAATGACTTAAACTTAGAATGAAAACAGTAATTTATAAATATATAAACCTTAAATTTATTACTTCGCGTCGTGGACTTTTGTTGCATTTTAATTAAAGAATAGCGTTTGTAAAGAGCTTTGTTATGATAGTAATGTGCAACTAAATTTGTGTTTCTAGAATGAAAGTTTATATCCAATGAAATTATGAGAAAAAAGATTTCAGTAGCTCGTTGTAAACGCTTATCTTTTACATTTAATAAAGATTCAGATATAAAAGCGGAAAGGAGCAAAATGTTTTTCCATTTCAATGTGTCGTTATAATTTACGTTACCCTCCAAGCCAAAATCCCGTGCATGAGCATGCATTTATGCATGTATGAATGTTTGAATGTCTGTTTGGATGTGTGCATGCATGCATACACGCGTGTTTCTGTGAAGAGAGTGAGCGGCCGAAAGAAAGCGACAGCTTGTGAAACGTTTCAATCGGCGTCCGATACGGTCCTCTGCACGTGTAATCTAGTTTTCACTGACAAGATCTGCTTCGGATTACGAGGCTTCGCAGCACCAGCTCTCAGTGAAGCATTCCAAGTGGCATCGCTCAAGTGTGCACATCCAAGAAGCGGATGAAGCAGAGCGTGGTGGGAGGATGCTGCCTGCTCTACAGGCGGCCCAAAAGAACAACGTACGCTCCAGAGGGACATTCTCAGATGAGAAGAAAACCCCCTCACACTTGGAGAGCAAACGATTCGCCATCGATTTTATAATTGCCTTTAAAATGGATCTTCCATCCTAACAGCTTGGCTTGGCCTTCCGTCAAAAATATGAAACAAAGGAAAGATGATCAAAATAGGAACAAACTTGCTGAAGGAAGCGGAAAGGAGAAAACAGATCAGCTAAAGGATATCTAAAAATTGCTTCTCCTTCTATGAGATACATTTGACTGAAGTAAACTTCGAAAATGCGAGAATCGTTTTTATTATTTCTTTAACTCAGTTTTTTTCCATGCCAGTTGATTTATAACGTTGGTGTGGGAAGAAAAAGAAATAAAATATGAACAGATACGAGAATACATTTAGGAAATAGCGTTTTAATTAAATCATTCATGTATTAATTTCAAAAATTAAATTTCATTGAAACAATAAAGTTCATTTATTCTGAGATTTATAAAATGGATTAATGAATTATGAATTATTAGTTTATTAAGTTCATTTGTAAGGCCAATAAAGTGAATTCGCATTAATAGAATTACAATAACAATCAATTAAAAGAAAAGCATCCGATTTATTGATGTTGATTTAAATCAATCATAACAGAAAATAAATCTTAATTTGTTATGAAATCTAGTAATCAGTTTAATTTAAGAATTTTCAATAAATCTTTTTAGTAAAGTACTGTTTCAAGGATTATAAACGTAAAACGATATATTAAAATTGATTTCTTCAGAATATTAGGCACCCATAGCGTCATAAATATAAACAAATATTTTACGACTTTTTGAAATCTATGCAAACTAAACCATGGTAAAATAACTAGTGAGATTGGAATTAATAATATACTTTGAATTTATCCTCTAATCTAAATATTTAACGGTAAATATCCGAAGTATAAACTTCATGTCACTCTACCGTATATCATCAGTTTGTACAGAACCTCCCTAGTTGATTAGTTACATAAAATAAGTAGATACAAAATACTTCATGCATCGAGAGAGTATAGTTTCATTCGTAAACTTTTGCCTTAGGAAGCTCTTGGAACACCCGTTTAAGGGGAAGTCAAACACTTTATAGCGAAAATGCAAACATCAATAAACAAATCAGGAAACTAGCAAAAGCAGAAAGGAAACAGTTTCACTCTATTGGTGGTCTAAATACACGGGAAGTAGAGGGGTAAGACATCATTCAAATAGAAAGATGGAGAAAAAAAAGAACAAAGTAATACCTGCAGTTTTATTTTAAAGCACCGCTAGTATACACCCCCTTTTTCTTTCTAAAGCAAAGCGACACCACGGATAGTCCATCACTCAGGATTATTCCCTTCCTCAGGGAGGGTAGATTGGTTGTGTGGAGAACACAGGTAGAAAACTCAGTTAAAGGAGTGAAAGAAATTCGTAGAAAAGAAAGGGGAAAACGGTCCTAAATCTCTTGACGCATAGTGTAAGAGGATAAAATAACAAGCATTTAATTGTTTGATCACTATGACTTTAAATCAGTTCCTATGCAACTATATTCTAACGGCTTTAGAAAAACAAGATGTCAAAGGATGGTGGTTCAACAACAACTATATTTAAACGAAGTAAAGAATGAAAGGGAGAATAAAGAATGAGGATCATACAATGTATTTACAATGTTTTAACTCAAAGTTAACTTTTTTGGCTACCTACAATAATTTTGATAAGGCACTACAAAAGGCACATGTGTTATATAAATGCCTGTGTTCATATATAATAAATGTTTTGTATGCATATATATATATATATATATATATATATATATATATATATATATATATGTGTATTATATACATGCATCTACGAATAAAAAGCATTTTATAACAGCAAAAGATTCTTACTTACAGACATTTAGTTTTTTAAAAAATGAAAAATTCGATTGTATCTATCTTTCATATTAATTCATTAGACTAATTTATTTAACGTAATTGATTCCCTTAACCTGTAGTCAAAAGACGAGTTTGAACATTAATAAATAGTTAAAAATAAAGAAATACAATACCAATGAACTGTTATCATGTGTGCCCCAAAATAATCTATCTATTATGTTTATATAATAATGGTTGTTGCATGTTATGTGTATTCTCTAAACACAACAGTAAGTTTGCTCACATTTTCAAGATTTCTCCAAAGAATTTTTGCTGACAGTTAAAATATGATTTATTGCAATATATTTGTGAAATCAAAATCAATGAGTAAGAACAGTTTCATGGTTTAATAATAAAGGATTTTATATTTATATTTATATAAGAGATTTCAACTTTTTGTTAAGTATAAATCGTATATTTTTACCCATGCGTAAGGAGCTTAAACAGTACGGTATTATTGGCAAGGTAAGGCAATGACTTTTATGCCTCTAATAAAAAGTGGCTTCGGTTAGCAACGAAAAAAAAAATTATCAAGCAATCTAGGCTAAAGGACAGAGGGCTTATAGAGATTGACGTTTTTACAGAGATGAATGGAGGTTTAGGCATACCTACACCCATGTCATAGTAACCAAGATCCCACTGCGGTTCGTCTTTTATTGACCGGGAGTTGTACTTGTACGGAGCACTGCCCATCATACGGCTCTGGAGGGCAACTAAGGATGAAGTGGCTGCAATTAAGAGGGTTGCAATTTACTATCAACGTTGGAATAGGTACAGGCATCATTGAATAATTACACAGAATAAACCTCACCCGCATTCAGAACATGCAAGAACAGTCCCTAGCAAAAAAAGAAAAAAAAAGGGAAAAAAAAGAAAAGTGAAAAACGAGCAATCATCCTTTTGGGATAACTAGAAGCTTAATGCAAAGTAATGCATGCCAGCAGCTCTTAAAAATTAGCACTTATTATATTAGCTATAACCTAAAGCCTCTAATTCTTACTTAAATGTGTAAGTCATAATATTAAATGTTAATTGTATGTTGTTACACCCGCACATAGTCCATCGTTCCCCAAAATTAAAAATGAGTAGTAAAAAAAAAGGTTGTTTACTTTTTAATCTAAGAAGAACATTGATAATTTCTATTACTTAAAGGATCATCCTTAGTAACAAATTCAATGAATTGTATGGCATCAAATGTTTATATAAACGTTGCGGCTACTCACATTTGCTTCGAGAAAAGTATATTAATTCTGTTAGGGTATTTATGAGGACTCAATTTTATACGAGTATTTTGTAAAAAAAATGTTGGTGTTTTTCACAAACGAGGCAGTTCTTTACTTTGCGGTGATATGCTTTTGAGGAATGTGCTTCTAGTCTGTGCAATTTTTACTGATTATAACAGCAACAATTATTGCTACGATCATTTCGATGAGACTTTACATCAAAATGTTAGAATGATAATAACCCTAACATCATCTAGTCTTGAAATCCAGAAAAGACCATATCTAGGAACACCGAGTTTATCATTCTATGAGTACACGCATAAATTTGAAAATAATGTATTAAGTAGATAATTAGCTTTAAAGATACAAACATCATACGAAGTCATTTCTTCAGTACTTGAAAATGCTTTTTCCAGGGGGAAAAATCAAACGCACTTAGCAGTAAAACTCCATATTGTGACTTGGTAAATTGTTACATTCAATTATTCAAATATAAATAACGATATTATATTAGAAAATAGTTCATCCATAAAAAAAACATGTTCAAAATATTTCAAAGATAATGCTTCATTTTTCACCCAAAACAATGAATATGGATTTATGTTAAAATATTTTATTTACGTTGAATTAGTTTTAATAAATTCCCTGCATGCGTACAAGTTTGAACATGCGTAAGAATATTAAAAAATACTTCAAATTAAATTAAGAAAACTCAAAGTTTTTCACTTAAAACTTTTAATATTAAAATTTCTGAGACGTACCAAAGTCTTAAAAGTCAATCATGTAACCTGTAATATGCTTCGTATACTATAAAATGCATTTTTAACACTAATAGACGATAGGGTCAATTCCAGAGCAGTTTTGGGAGAAATTAAAGGACTCCTTTAGCAAACAAGGCAATTAAATAGCAAAAAGAAATGTTAATCATTTTTTAATTAATTACATTTTCTTTTAATCTTTTATTCTAATAATATTTTAAGTAGAAACTGATAAATAATGTCAAACCAAAAAGTACTCATTTGCGTCTTAACTAGTGGATCAGAGTTAATGTCCAAAGTTTATTTTTGATACATATAATACAATTTAATATTAAATTTAATAATAATTCATTTTTGCAAAAAGCAATAATGTGTCTTGTGTTAGAACAAAATGCTGACTAAGCCATTTTCCTTTTCACTGTTAATCTATTACCTTTTAAAAAATTAAATAGCTTTTATTTATTAAATTAAGCTTTTCCTGTAAAATTATATTTTAAATCTAAGGTAGCCATTAAAGAATATCAATTAAAACTAAATAAGAATTTAGTATGGCGCTTTTTCCGTTATACATAGCTATTAATAGCATATTTAATTCAATAATTAATTTCAACAAGGAGGCTGATTAGGCAGTTCACAAAGCAGAAATCAAATAAACAATCTAAAAAATCTAGCTGGTAGTTGAATTATTTTAAAAGCCTACTTGTAAACGAAAATTTTTCTTTTAAGGAATATTTAGGTTGATCAATATTTACCATTCTACACTTTTAAAAATGCAGAGTACTATGTAAGTAATCAAAACATGGCGATAATACAAAGGAGCATTCATTTGATCTAATTTTAAATGACATTAGAATTAAAACAACATTTAAGTATAAGGAATGAATTATTATTTGCACATAAGATACTCAGAAAAGTATGAATAAAGTTTACCGCAATATCAAACGGGCATTAAACATACTTTTTAAAATAATATAACATACTTTAAATTGCACTTCGTTTATAGTAAAAATATAACAACAAAGCAAACGTGATTAAGACAAAACATTAAGTAATGAACTTTGACTTAAAACTGTGCCGGTTTATTTTTCATATTTTTACAATATTCTGGCACAAAAGCTTTATTTCGTCTAACAGCTAGTTTATTTTACATAAGATCAAATGATTATTACTAGATGTTAGAAACATTTTTTACCTAATTATTTAATCTAAATGTAGTAGACGGTAAAAAAAAAAGAAAAACAAATCATTTTACTTCCTGTTAAATTAAAGCTATTTTCTTTTTACGCATAAATTCAATTGTTATATACTGGAATCTAACTTTAATTTAATATAATTAAGAAATTTATTTGTTTAGCACCAAATGGAGAAATATAAATGTAGGCATAACATCTACAACATTAAGTTAGTTTTATAAGTATTTTTAACGAGGTCTCACATACGAGTACCTAGGTAAAAATTTCAGGAATGGTTTGTTAGTTTTATGCTTCTGTGTGAATACTTTTTAATGCAGTAGTCCTCAATATATGCGTTTCAATGTGTCACACGTTTGGATACATGGCGTTGTTTGTTGAATTAAGAGTGTGAATACATATGAAATTTGTACATAAAATTTAAAAGCCACTTACAATACTAATTTTATTATTAAGAGAGTATGTTAAGAAAAGTAAAATTTTTACCATAGCACCATTCCTCCGGATATATCCCATCATCAGATATAAATCACGTATTTTGCTTATCTCCCGATACGGACGATAAAACGGGGTGACATGTATTTATCGTTTTTCGAATACATAAATCATAATACTAAAGCCAGAACAATTTGAAAAGGACGATGACAAAAAGCAATTTTTAAGAGGTGACCAAACAGCTAAGCAGATGAAAAAAAAAGATATCCTTTCATTTTGCAATTTAAATACTTAATTTCTCAAAAAATATGACCATGTAAGTACTGTCAAGATCGTTTCTTGTACAAAATAAGTTTTTATTGAAAAAATTTTTTTGAGTTTTTACAAATGATATGTACATTTAAATTTCAGCATAAAAATATCTAATGATAAATAAATCTAAAAAATATCTTTTTAAGAACATATATATGATTTTTACACTTTGTAATATATGGTCTGAAAATTTCGGAGATTTCAACCGATAAATCATCCTCTTGGATACTTCTTTGTGCTACCATCTAGATTAAATAAGCTATTAGTAACTGACTTTTAAAATATAGGAGCTATATCTGTACCTGGAATTTACTTTTTAAATGCTTTTTTAAATAATATTCCTTCAACGAAAGTTCTTTTTGGGTGCTTTATGTTGATTCTGATGCACTTGACATAATAAAATAATTTCTTTTCTAACTTTATTTTCCCTATCATTTGAGAAAGCTGAATAAAGAGGAAATAGATTCCAAATAGTGCCGAAGTGCGATATTTCGATGCCACAGTCTCGAAGTACACATGTAAGGAAGAAATGAGTTTTGTAATTTTTGGTACAATTCTAACATACTCACATATTCTCACACAATTTTTACAAGTGCTTGAATACATTTCTAATTTCATAGAAGTGTGGGATTATTCTCATATGTACCCATCAGCTATGGGCATATATATATATATATATATATATATATATATATATATAATATATATATATATATATATATATATATATATATATATATATACATATATATATATTAATATATATATATATATGATATATATATATATATATTATATATATATATATATATAATATATATATATTATATATAATGTATATATATAATATATATAGTTTTAAATGCCATATTGGTGTCATGTTATCAAATGTAAGCTAAGAAAAATTTTTCATACAATTACAAGTGTAAAAAAATTGAAAATTTTTTTCTATCTTTAGTATAATATCTAAAGACCTACATATCTTTATATTTATTTTACAAAAGCTTACATTTATTTAAGCTTATATTCAAATACAATTACACAAATGAGTTTTAGATTATATGCATTCGGCATTTATGCACGTGTATGCCTAGGGAGGGACTAAACAAACTAAAAGCGGGGATATACAAACTAAACCGTAACCATATCACATAACGCAGTAATACTATAATATAAGCAATTGAAAATTTTCCTGAATTTGAAATTTCATTTTAACTAATTTAATCAATAATTTTTGCATTATACTAATTTGTTTGAAGTACATAAAAGACGAATAAAACTGAGAAGTAATGAAAAAAATTATTCGCCCTGTACACCTACTAGAGAAGGCCCTATCTGTATATATATATATATATATATATATATATATATATATATATATATATATATATATATATATATATATATATACATATATATATATATATATATATATATATATATATATATATATATATATATATATATATATGTGTGTGTGTGTGTGTGTGTGTGTGTGTGTTTAAAAAAAGCAAAAAAAAAAATAAAAATTTTGACGCACAAAACAACAATTGTAAATATCAACAAAAAATTACGACAATACTTGAATCTGAAACCCAAAATGGCTGCATAAAACAGAATCAAGAAGGCATTAGTATAGGGCAACAAACTAAAACCACAACAAAACTGAAAAGGAAAAAGAATTTACTCTAATTTGTATGAAAAAGAAATGAAAGAAAGAAAGAAATGAGGGGGGTAGGGTAAGAAATTTGGTAACCAGAGCCTACAAAATGTCATTCAACCAGGAGGTCGAAGAAATACAAATAAACATCATTATAACTGATTAAGCACAGAAATCTAAAAAGAATAACGAGGGAAAAAAAATAAAGATTACTACTACCCAGTCTAATGGCAAAGAAAGCAAAACATGAACAAAGCGGGGTTTAAATACTAATTTTAAGGTAAATTTGTTTGTTTTTTCTTAAAATCCGGTTCTTTGCTCAAAAGAATATAATTTTGTATACGGCACTTTTTGATTTGGCGGTAAAATTTGTTTCAAAGTGTTCATTTCTGAGATAAATATAGTGTTCATTTATAGTTTATAATGAATATTATAGAGTAATGTATAAGTTTTGTTTTTATTTTAAGTTAACCTAGCAGTATAGTATTTAGTTTAGAAACAGGTTAAAATATGAATGAAGTGAGTTTGTTTTATTATGAATCAACTTTATAACCGCAAGAGGTACAAAGTACAGTTATAAAAGTTGTTTTTATTTTGATGTTACATTTCATTGACGGGAATATGATTATAGTGAAATAGAATGTTATGCTTTATTAGTTTTTAGTTTATAATGAACTAGAGTATTTTCTTTGTAGTTTCTTCCAGGTAATCCACAGGTATATTATGTAACTTAGAAGAGGGTAAAATTATGAATGAAGTAGAATAAGATGTTTACTTTGTTTTAATTTTGCGGTAAAATTTCTTTGAACGTAGCTCGGTCTTTTTAAAGTAGAAAAGGATGTTGCTGTTTGTTAGCTTTTAGTTTATAATGAACTAGAATATTTTCTTTGTTTTTTCTTTAAGGTAACAGTATATTATATAATGACATATATAATTTATATAGGAAGAAAAAGAAAGAATTAGTGTAACTGCGAAACAAGAAAGAATTTGACTAGCCGTGAGTTTTTCATACCCGACTGCACATTGATGAGGCATGCTCGTCATGAAGTTTAAAAAATAAGCATAACACGTGATTAAAAAATTTACTTGAGTATTTAGAATTTTTCACTGTTAAAAAAAATTAATTTGGATTACTTGAAGTCGGCATAATTCGGAACAACTATCAATTGCATTTTTAATTTAATCAAAACGGTGTGAAATAAACCTCATAATAAATGAATGTGATTAAAAATTTTAAATGAAAGTTATTATAAAGTTTAAGGTAAAAAAGAAATAAACATACCATGGATTAGTGCTAATAATGAACTAAATAATGATAAGCAGATATTTCTAGTAAATCCAAAAGTCTTAAATAGCCAATAAGTGATGGCTAATTCTGCTAATACGAGTGAAGGGCTTCAACAACAAATTAATGGCATAAACCGAATTTTCTTTCTAAATACTTTTTTTTCACTTTCTTTGATGAATTATAATTTTATTCAAAATATCATTATTATATTTTAAATAAAAATTATAACTAGTAAAAAGAAAAGTTTAGTAGCATGTGTAAGGATTATATATATATATATATATATATATATATATATATATATATATATATATATATATATATAAGCGTGTGTGTGTGCGCGCACGCGCGTGTTAGTATCTCAAAATTATTTATTTTAATGCAAAAATTACAAAATTAAATCATAGTACAAAAAGCATCGACTAAATAAAATATATAGGAAGCAAGTCGTCATCAGCTATCTTAAAGGTTTGATTGACAAAATAATTTTCCTAATCCTTTAGCTAAGATTAATATTATCGAACTTTTGAAATGTTTAACAGTTCTTTAAATATGACTGTCCTATACACGTAATTGGGTGATTTGTGCTGCAAAAAGGCTTGACATACCAGTAAAAAGTTTAAAAAGAAATTTTTTTTTAAGTATTAAAAACTGTTAACCCACCAAAAAGAAAAAAAAAATGAAGAGCGTAGCTTTTCTTTGTGTAAGTTCCGACACCAGAGAACAAGTAAATTTTTCTGAAGCTTTTAACGAAAACAACTGAGCTCTTTTAAAGCCCAAGAATTCATTCTTGGCTCCTAAAGCTGCATTTTACTGCAGATGTCCAACAATAAGTTTTGTTTTATTATTGGCCATTAGGAACAATATTTTAGAAAACAGTACCAATTTACAATCACATATTCTCAAATGTCATCATTTATATTCCAATCATGTGCTTCATTGTTTTTGGTCACGTTCTGCTGAACCGCACTCAAAATCTGTTTAAGACAATTACTCTCAGATCTATAAAACAAGAAACAAACAGTTCGATAGAAAGCGATCACTTGTCACTTTTCGTCGATGAAAAGTAATCATGGTCATTTTTATTATCTTATTTTTGAATTGAATAACTGGATACACGATAATAGTACTCTTTCCTTTTAATCCAGATTTAGAAGCAGTACTTGGAGATTACTGTTCAAGATTATATTTTAAAATAAAATAACCCTCAAATTAATCATCAAAATCAAATAAAAATTATCTGTCACACAAACATAACCCTGTAGGTCATTAAATTGAAAAAATAAATAAGTAAATAAATAAAATCATCGAACTAAAAAAAAAAAAGAATCGTAAAAAATGCTGAGTTATTACCACCTAATTCATCTCCCGGAATTAATAATCCACATTTT
The DNA here is from genome assembly GCA_032207245.1 of Pardosa pseudoannulata. NCBI lineage: Eukaryota > Metazoa > Arthropoda > Arachnida > Araneae > Lycosidae > Pardosa > Pardosa pseudoannulata. Next base: position 89,028,934 of record CM063502.1, read on the forward strand.
AAAAAGCAAATAAATATTTTAGCAATATTTATGAACAGTTTGTACGAGTTATTTTCTAAAATACACTGTTTGTAATACAAAATGATAACAAAATTGTTTAATAATTTTTAACTTGCAGATTATTTTTCTACCCCAACTATTTATAATTACAAAACATATAAAATAACATATAAGATTTAAAACCTTATTATGTATGAACTTAACTTACCTATGTAAAAATCGTATGTTTATAATTCTAACGTATGCCAGTATTTGCAATATGTGTATTAAAATTATAAATCTATCTTCGTGCAATAACGGTAAATGATACAAATTTAATTCTCCGTTTTATAATGAAAATAAAATTTTTCAATTTTATATGTATAAAACAACGTCAACAGTTGTGATATGAATTAAAAATCATTGCTCGTTTTAAGAATTTAAGTATAGAAAATATGAATAAACTAAAATCCCCGGAAATCTTTATTTTCTGTAATAAGAATAGCTATTGAATTGGGCAATAGACGAAAAACATTACAAAGATTTTATACTTGGGCTACGATAATATACTGAAATATAATAAGCGTAATAAAGCAGCAAAAAATTGATATATTTACGAAAATGCACACCAATCTGATACCACTTATATAATACGCTTGCACATTTTGAAGTAATACATATCCTCAGAGCTTACACTAGACTGACTTATTACAATCCTAGGGACTTATTACAATCTGGCTTTAAAAGCTGCAAACTAGTGAACGGAAGCTTCGAAAAAAAAACTATATATATATACATATATATATATATATATACATATATATATACATATATATATATATACATATATATACATATATATATGCATATATATATACATATATATACATATATATACATATACATACATACACACACACATATATATATATATATATATATATATATATATATATATATATATATATATATATATATATATATATATATATATATATATATATATATATATATATATATATATATATATATATATATATATATATATCAGGTGCTAACAATTGTAAATACCTAACTACTCTTAGTAAATAAATACTATATAGGAATCTAAAACTTTTATTTTAATAGTATAAAAACGTTACAAATAAGTACTATGCATTTATAGAAGAGAAAACTGTTTCTTATTAAAAAAAAATTTACAGTAGTTTTTTTTTCTGTCACAAAGTTAAAAAACATCAGCCAGAATACAAAGTGACGGATACTGCATATATAACTAGTAGACACTAAATTATTTATGGTACGGAAGTGTTAAAATAAACACGAAAGGGTAAAAACAACACAATATCCCATTTTACAAAGTTAATTTACTCATTTATTTACCTATTTATTTTCTTTTACGTAACCTTTACTCAGAATACTTCCGGGTTTCAAACATTGTTAAGCACAAAACAAATGAATATAAACAAAAAACAATAAAAGATCTACAAAACCCAACTTTTAAAACCATCTTAAAATAAACACTCCATTTAAAAAAGGAACATTTCGTATAATTAAATGAAAGCTAACCTACAGAAAAACGAACTTAATGAGATTACTAACATAAACAGGGACTAAACTTTTAGTAGCAAAAGTATTTATTTAAATGTATCATCGTTGAACTTTTTTGATGTTTATTTACTTTTTGGCTGGCTACAAATTGTTGAAACATTTTAATGTCACAATGAACTTTCGAAACCATTTTATTTTGTTTAGAACTAATCGGCCTAAGCATTTTATAAATCGTTAGAAATACGCAACAGTGCTCCATATTTTAATAAAAGTGCTAACTGTTTTAAAAGTAACTAGTTAATAATTGTTTCAAAAGTAGTTTCACCACAAATGTTCCATGCGCATCAATTTTACATAAAATATGACAGTTTTTATGTATAGGGTACCTTTTAAACCTAAGAATAAATGTTATTTCTTATAGCAGTCTTTCATTGAAAATATTTAGAGAAAAGGGTAATAATATTGAAAATATCCATTTTCCCTGAAGAAAATGTTTGCAATAGTACAGAAGTTTCACTTTACTCTTTTGTAACTTTACTTTACATTATTTCTTACTTTACTTTACATTACTTCTTACTTTACTTTATTTTGCATTTACTTCTTACTTTACTTTACTTTGCATTACTTCTTACTTTACTTTACTTTTCATTACTTCTTACTTTACTTTACATTATATAAGGTGAGTAAAAATTAAATTTCAAAATAATATACTAGTTTGAAAGAAACCTGGGGCAATTTAAATTATCATAACATATAAACGTTTTTATTTTGAAAAAGAAAATACATTTAAAGCTACTTCTAGTTATTATTTTATTGCCCTTTCCGATAATATTTATAATTATTATAGGATGGTGGAGATTAAGAAACTCTTCTTCTTTCCCAATTATATTTCATAATAAAATGAGATAGAGATATTGAAATTTCAGTCAAATTTCCCCTCTCTAAAAACCAATTGTCACCTTAACAATGATCAGGAAATGGGTAATGAGATATTTGCCGATATAGTTAAACCATTTTAAACTGAGCTAAGGACAGTAAACAAGTATATACGCCTCAAATTCTCCAAGATTCTAAGATGGATTACTTCACCCCACAGGGGATTAGAGCTGTCTAAAGTGTATGCTCGTTGTTTATTTTTCTTCATTGGGAGTGCGTGTTAGGGATTTTGGTTGTCGCGTGCCAATCGGCCCCCCACACACATCGTTCGCACCCTATCTGCTGTTCAAATCGTAGGCAATCCACTTTCGTGGGGTAGAAGACTACCACCCCCACTTGGTGAAGACGATATAACGGCACGGTCTCTTCGGAAGAGGGTTAGGAACGAGATTGATGTTCAAACCGCACGAACAGTGGAAAAATTCAGATCGGCAGGGATGCGTGAAAATTCCCCCCTCCCGCAGTTTGGAAGGCTGCTCATACTCCTTCTGTTTCGAAATTTTAGTCTTCAGAAAATTGTTAAAAAGATAAGTTGTGTAGTTAAAAATTCACCCTCCCCTCGACCATTTTTAATATTAATGGCTCTTACTCGGACGAGTAAGAAAGAGCAATGCATTTTTAACGAACATCGTGTATAGCTAACTATAACTTAAATGTACTAATAAAAGACGAATAATTAGCGAAGATTTCTTTAACAAAACTGATAAACGGTTGTTATTAGTATTTAAGCAAGGAAAGATAGCAGATGCCATACATGAGACCAAATAACAATTGCAGAAATACAAGTATTCAAAATACATCATAGTTTATGTTACAAAATCATTTGGAGGTACCATTATTTTACTAGTAAAACGTACGATTAGATGTAGCAAAACTGCGCAAGATTCAGTTTTTTAATCATTGTGATAATATCATATTTGCAAATGATTTTAAGATTTTGATAAAAATCGGAAAGAATACTATGCAAAACCCGGTAAATCTATATTTAAGAATAAAAAATATAATATAATAATAAATGAATAGTAAAATATTAAAATACAATTAGCGAAAATTTTCGAGTCTTCGTTAGAAAAATGTGACATTATTTAAAATACCTTATCATTAATTTCTAATTAGGTGTAATTTTTTGGAACTATTATTATAACTGTTAAAATTCGTTCTAAAACATTAATTCTAAAATTTATAGCATTTTAATACTTATCAGATTTAATATTATGAAGAAAATTTAAAATAAAAGATACTTTATGGTATTATTGAATTGCATCTTCATAAAACTTGGAAAAAAAATTAATACGTCCAGTTTTCAAAAGATACTTTTGTTTTAGTTGTATAGAAACATTTTTATTACAATATCAGGAAGTAAAATAAACAAATGTGCAAACAAAGGATATGCTAAACTACATTTTTCAAGAGATGAAACTTAACTAAAGATGTAAAGAGCTAATATTATTATTATTTAGAACATCTTATAACCTTTTATGTATCTAATATAATGTTTTCGTGGCAGGAATGTAGAACAATCATAAATAAAAATAATTAACTTATATACTATACTTTAAATAACAATCATTATTACATTGGTATAACCGGTAAGTTCTTTTACTTTTATGTGTAACAACAGGGGAAAAAAAGCAAGGAAAAACATAATGGATATCCTAATTCTTTAATAACAATCAAAGTGATGATTGAATTTTAAGTTATGCATTAAATAATAAGTGTATGGTTTATTGAAAACAAACTGATAAGGAACACAAATCAAATAAACAATCAACTCCTGGCTTAAGTTTTCTATAAGATTTTGGTTTCAGAAATTTCCATTTTGTTATAAACTAAGTTTACTATGTTATTTTTTACATACAGAACTATTTTTTTAATATTATCTTTGATATATATATATATATATATATATATATAGTGTGTGTGTGTATCCCATAGCCGAATATAGTTAAAGAACTTTGGTGCTATGCAAAGCAAATTTAAAACTATAATATGTTTATTAAAATACGCAAAACATACGAGGATTAATGTTTAACAAATAATCATAATGAGAATTTTTTACAATTTAAAGATTTTGCTCAAAGATAGCTTTATTGAAATTGCAGTTGCTACCGTGACTAGTTACAAATTAATAGCACCCTACGAAATAGAAAAGTCAATTGTTAAAACAAGACAAAAAAAAGTTAGCTATTTTTAAATTAATATTTAGAAAAGACCAATTCTTTTAGTAATTTAGTTGTAAAATTATTTACAAATCAAACAGGCTATTCGTGATCTTTTTAAATATAACATAAAACTGCAATAATATAAAATTTATCCCGAATATGGGATGATTACGTATAATTGCATATGTTCAAGGGAGAGATATAACGGTTATAAAATTAAATCCTTATTCCCATCGAATATATTGCTTGGTTATGAGACCAAATTTCAGATATAGAATTTAAATAATATTGCATCATGATGAAGGATAACTATAAGTGAATTTAAAATTGCATTTCATAAAACTCATAAATAACTAAAAGTCACAGAAAATTACATAAGTAAAAGTCAACAGAACTTTTCGTGTAGCTCTAAGTTAAAATATAAATAAACTAGGCATGATACACACAAAATAAACATTAATGAAATTATACATAATTTATAAACTATCTACTGACAGCTATAATTTGCTTGTCAATCTTCATTAATTGAACCGGTGTTAAAGTTAGGATTTCAATAATAATCAGAATTGAAAAGAGAAAGTAGCTAAAAAACAATACTCGATTCTTAATTGTAATAAAATCTACACAAAATATGAACTAATATTATAATAGAATATTTACGTAGTAAAATCCATGTATTAGCATATGTACACCTCCAATATAAGGCAGGTGACCTCTGGATTATTGACCCCATGTGGCATTATTTTATAGTTAAAGTAAAGAAACCAAAAATAACTTTCCTTACAAATGTTCATTAATTAACACTGATAAACATTTCATTTAGCGTGTCTTTAGAGTACTACCAAAGTTTAAATGAACTTTGAACTAATTGTGGATATTGGTGATATCAATAAACTGTCCATTATTTTCAGAACGAGCAATAATAGTCTATTCCTCTAAAAAGTAAGAATGCCTGAAAGAAATTTTTATACTTCCCCCTTACTAACCTTGAGTGAGGCAACTTATCATACTGGCTATTAATTATCCTCATCTCGTAATACAATCTCTGTTTTTAAAGACGGGATTGAATCATAAGTCATACGCCCCTTATGTCGATATTTCTGTTTGGTCAGTGAAGCTGGTATTCTGACGTATTTCCGAAAAAAAAATTTTTAAGTAAAATAAACAGAATCCACAAGTTATTAATGACCATTAACACGGGCGTATTTTAACGCTTCTTAAATAAGGATTTTATTTGTTTGCACTATCTAAGGAAATGCTATATTATAAACAATGAAATAACGATATTTTAATATGAGTGAGCAAATAGCTGTTATCGTTAAGAAATACATAAGCATTACTAAAATTAACGCTATGGAAAATGAAGAGCAAGTAAATCTTTATAAACAAAACTCAAATATAGTATGGGAAGGAAAGGGTCATAATTATTTAATAATAATGAAAAAAAAGTAGTTTTAATACACAACACATTTCACGTAGGTGATAATGTTTATATAACATAATTATAATCCAGGATATGTTATATATCAAAACTAAATAAATAATCGCACACAAAAAAACCTAAGTTATAATATTATATATAAAATACATTGTATATAATCCATGCACAGTTCATAACACAGTCCATAAACCATCAAGTATATTTTATCACATTGGATTTATCTTATAGATATGAATCTAAAACAAAAAAATACAATGACGCATTTAAGATTATTACAATAGCATAATTATAAAATAATCCTCATGAATATTTATAATAAACATAATTATATATCTGAGGTATATATATTTTGAAAGTGGCAAATATAACATCGCTAGGAGGGTAAACTATTTTGGGGTTAAGATAAAACCAAAACAACTCAATAGATAATTAGTTCAATCATTAGTTTCCTGATAAAGTTAACTGTCCAAATTTCAGTTTAGAGTAGTAACAACCTAAACACTTTATATAATGTTATCATATTTAACAACTAGCACGAGCGATACTAAGCCGAGTTGAACATTCAAAAGATGTAAACAACTCAGTTCTATAAACACGAAAAGATTTCCCTAGGTAGCTCATTTTCCACGAGTACTCCAATGAAGACAATATTTAAATAAATGTATTCCTCCCGCAGCATACAACTTTGGCATCTAAATCACAGGAGGTTCAGCAAATGTAAACAAACAGTGAGCCAAGTCCAGTAGCCGTTGATTATGTAATGAGTTTGGGATATTCATTAGGCGCACATTTCCGAGAAGAAATTATCCGATTCTTTCGACAGTGAATAGGTATGATTTTGATTTCTCGAGAACTTTGTAATCTGCAATATTAATGACCAGAGCTCGTTTTAGGTCAGCCTTCAGGAGCACGTGTTTCACGAGGAGTGCTCTCCCCCGTCCCCTTCCTCCCCCCCTAATGGCCTCTCCCTGATTGCGTGTGTTTACACTGCAGGGCATCCCGCTCCCCCCTTCCCCCGACCGGACATCATTTCGGAGACATTATCGGGTCGTCGGAAAAGAAAGAAAGAAAGCCCCGAGTGCGAGAGACAGATGAGAAGAAGCACAAGCAACTGGCGAGAGAATGGCATGGTGGTTGACTTACCGTCCCTGGTGGGCGACGGGCAGGTGGGCACGTTGGCCGGGTAGGTGCTCAGGTAAGGGTGGCTCGGGTGCGAGTAGGTGTTGTGCAGCGGGTTATAGTTCATTGGGAAAGGGTTGGCGCCCAGGGGCCTCGGATGCTGGGCCGAGGCGAAGGCGGCCTCGTGCTGGGGCGCTGCGGCCGCCGAGTACGTGGAGCGGATCGGGTAGGGCTGGCCGTGGTGGGCCATGCCGGCCAGGCCCTGCTGCTGGATCTCCATGAAGGCGGACTTGTTGCTGCCGTCCGGGTCGAGGCCGTCCGCGGCACCAGCCATGCTGGAATACGGGGACGAGAACTCGCTGAAGTTCAACGTGGTGGCGGCCGGACGGGGAACCCACGACACAAGAAGAAAGAAGAATACAGACGACGACGAACACGGCGGACGAAATCGAATCGACGACGCTGATGGCTGCTGCTCGGAGCGTAAGTGTGTGTGTGTCTGTGTCTGTGTCTCTCGCCGCGGTCCGGTGCGTGCGGAGCGTCGCGCTGCAGCTCAGCGAGTAGTGGAGAGCGGAGGAACGCGCGGCCGCCGCACACCAAAAAAACGCCATGAATATGGATGGCAGGCCACACCCCCGGCCCCGCGCGCCATTGGGTGAGAGCGAAGCCAGTAGGCCACGCCTCCCCCCTGCCCGCCGTGCTTCCGAGAACAGGCCTGCGGAGCTCGGCCCGCAGATAGGAGGCGGCACTCGAGCCTCGCCGAACGCTCGGGGGCGCCTCGGCCGTCGAGAGGGGCTTTTCCGAAAGACGGTGGTGGTGGGGGACGATGTGTCACAAACAAATTGCAAGACCATTTGCTCAACAATCATAATGAGGATACAAAGTAAATAGTGTGTGCGATCCATTGAAAGGGGATAATGCGCAGCCGACTCGTTTCATTCAGTCGCGAGGCTATCATTAGCTGGCAGACCGATTTTCACGTGGGGGCTCGCCAGGAAGTCTTGTAGAAGTGCCGGAACACTCTCTTGGGGTGACATCCTCGCAACTGTCAATCAATCGACTCTCGCGGGAAAAACAATTAAGCGCTCGCTCATACTTCTCTAATTAGACATTTTACGAATGTGTCCAACCCTCCAAATACATACACAAAAAACACTCATTTCAATTACATCGAATAAAATCAGTTTCCCATCAAAATACACAACTAGCTGAAATCAGTCCTTTTATGGGACTTCGATAACACGAAATTAAAATAATATTCCCGCCTTTTTTGATATTTCTATTATTTCAAAATAAATTTTTAATTTTTATACATAAGAACAATTTGACAATAGTGGAAATGAATGTTTTTGGTTTCTTTTATTTAGTCATCAATCAATAAATAATTTGAATATTATTATCAACTAACAGATAATTTGAATATTATTACAATAATGGGGAAATGGCTTTTGTGCTGAAAATCTATTAACACAAAATGTGAGAAAATTTTTTCAAAAAGGGGGCAAAAATTATTTTAAATTTATAAGAAATCTTTTGTTTATTTAACAATGAATCGGACCCAAGGAATTTGGATTACAGGGAATTAAAATACTTTCCCGCGTTTTTGGATATTTCTCGTTAAAAAAATTTTTTTTTCAATTTCGATACATAATAGCGATTTTACAAACCATTATACATGAATACTTCTTGAGTTTTTTTGTTTAAGTATTTTTTATCGGTTACTGGAAAATTTGACCAAAATTACTTTACATTTATAATATTTCTCTCTTTTATTTAATTAACAATGAATGTGATTATGTGATTTCGATTACATGAATTAATATACTTTTCCAACCTTTTTTTTAAATTTCCCTCTTGCCTAATTTTTGTTTTTTAAATTGCGATACATAACGTCGGTGTGACAAACCTTTACATAGAGTTTTTTTTATTTAAGATCTTTATCGGTTAAAGGATTTGAATATTATGACAATAAGGATGCAATGTCAGTGAAATGAGAAAATTATTAAAATAGTCCGTAAGAAACATTTTTTTTTAAATGTACAAAATTACTTTATATTTATAACAATTCTATTTTGAATTAAAAATGAATTCTTTCTAAGTGTTTTCAGTTATACGAATTAAAATAATTTTCCCGCATTTTTAAACATTCCTCACATTTAAAAAAAATTTTAAAATATCGCTGCATAAAGATGATTTTACAAGCTGTTGTACTTGAAAAGTAATACGCTACTTCCATGGGTCTTTTAAATTAAGTCTTTTTATTACCTAATCGATGATTTTAATACTAATGCAATGATACGTTAGTATTTTTTGTAATAAGAAAAATATTAAAACAAAATATAAGAAGCGTTTCATAAAATAAATAAAAGTTATTTTAAATTCACATGAATATTTCGTTTATTCAATCATTATGGAGTCTTAAGATTATGCCTCAAATACGTTTAAAGTTGAAACAATAAACTGTTAAATGCTGGAAAAAACTGTAATGGGACATGAATAACTTTTTTTTTTCTGGAATGGAATTGAATGTATTAATTTTCTTTCCTTGCTTTAAAATAAAAGTTTTTATAAGTTGTAACAGTTTTCGGCTAAAACAGGATATTTTTCTAGTGTTAATGATGAATTCATATTAATCATCAGGAAGATTATAACAGAAATATAGAAATATTGTGACAGCAATTATTTGATTAATAAAGAGTGATTAGGGCTTCGGTGATTTCTGGTTAAGGTTGGAATCAACTTGAATTTTATTTTAAGTTTCACCGATTCTACAATCGTCATATAAATTGACAATGTAGAGTAAACTACTCTTTTGACTGGAGTACGCACACACACACACACATACACAAAATAAGAAAAAAAAACAAAATTTTACAAGTCCGTATATTCAGAGCCATATTATCGGCAGGGCAAGCGGGGAAGTGCCCAGGGACCACTGCTTTCAGGGGCCCAAAATGTTTTAAATCCAGAGGTAGTTTAGAAACAAATAAATTTTGCAGACTTAAAAATTTCATGTTTTTATTCTATATACAAATTATGTGAGCTAAAATTTTTATAAGTTTTTCATTATTTCACAGAGTACCCGCAAGTACAAATACCCACACATTTCTCAGTCATAGGTTTGCACTTAAAAACTAAAGGCAAGAATGCAGGTCATTTTACAAATGAAATCCACCAATCAAATGCGTAGATTTTGAGAACTTTTCTCAAAAATGTTCGCAATCGCAAAATTGAGCTTTCTGATTGGTGGATTCCGTTTCTAAATGTTTCTAATATGAACTGCATAATAGCATATCTTTTCAATCCCATGGTCAAATAATAATAATAAAAAAAATGCTTGTTGCATTATGCAAATCTTTCAGCTATTCATTAATAAAATATAATTATCTACAAGGACACAAAACATATTCTGCCCTGGGCCCAAAATCTTGATAATCGGGCCCTGCGTATATTGCTAAAATTCTGACCTTCTACTCAAAAAAGTTTCCTTTTTACCTTAAAATAAACATCCGTTGGGAGTATATCAAAAATATCCTCAAATATCATCAATTGTAAATTAAACTGAATATCATCAGGTTTTAATTAAGGTAAAATTTAGTATATAGTCACCGTAGTGTATTCTTTTTAACTGCAGGCAGAACTTTCCATACATTTTAATTTCTAATTATAACAGAAATATCTAATTACAATGATTGTAATTCAGGGGCATAGCGAAAAGTATTCCTTAGGGGAGACTTCTCCTACTTCAACTCATGTCTCAAAATTAATGCAGAAATCCTTATTTATATAATACATGTATACAGCAGTCCTTAAGGGGGTTACAACGCCCACATTCCCCTCTCTCCACCTTCGCTACGCTACTGCTGTAATTATTTTACTAATACGGAGTGACTAGCGCTTCGGGTATTTTACTAGTCAAGTTTAGAATTAACCACAAAAACTTCGATAATAAACTTCGGTAGTTTCAGGTTTCACTGATAATACGATAGTTATTCAAATTAGCACTGTGGAGATATGTTGCCCCTTTAACTGCAGTATACACACAGAAAAAGAAGAAAAAATCGGGTGAATACAATAGAAAAATTTTTAAAAAGGAATAAAAATGTAACAAAATTTTAAGTGTCAGAATATTGTTAATATTCTCAACTTCCCCTCAAACGGTTTCTTTATTTGTGTCAATAGAATAAAACAATATCAATAAATAATATCAAATAAATAACAATTGAAATTCGAAACAGAAATTATATTTTAATTGCCTTTATTTTAATGCTTTAATTCGATAAAGGTGATTAAAGAGATCATCAGAACTTATCATGTATTTCAACTTGAAAATATGTTACTAATACCTAGTGATCAGCACTTCTGGTATTTCTCAGTTAAGATGGCAAATAACCGCAAAAACTTTTTCCAAGTTTCACCCATCATCCGATCGTTAGGAAAATAGAGCATTATTCAAACGATAACTGGATGAAAACATAGGCCATTTGATTAAAATTTCTACAAATATGCACGAATTAATATTATGGAGTATTAATTTATTTTCTCAATTTTATATAAATTTATATTACAGCTATGATTCACTTCATTCTTACATATACAGTTTCTTTTATTCTGATTATATTTATTATAAGATGGTGGATATTAAATTAATTTGACATCATATGTCAAAAACAGAAACAAAACGTTTCTATAATCAGAAGAATAAAAACTCCAGCCTGGAATCGAATCCATGTAAGCTGTGTCTGTATCCATCTCTATCAATGAAAAATTTCATATTGTGTTACCAACAGCATAGAAACTTACATAATCTGTTATTTTCTAGGGGAAAAAAAACTTTTTTTTTTTTTGTTAAAATATATACTTTTCTTGATAAAGAAGAAGCATATTCAATTACTAAAAAAGCCAGAATTTACTTATGAATTTAACAGTTTTAAACTGCAGTCTCAGTTAACATTTTTTTCCGACAAATTTTATAGGTTTTATTTTACAATGTATGCTTGTTGACGTCTTCAGATTGAACTTTTTTTTTTGGGGGGGGGGCTTTGCAAATGATAAAATTTAACTGATTGAACCGACACAAGCAAGTAATTTATTGAAATTTGTTCAATAAATTTTTATTTGGTTCAATATATATTTTATTTGTGTCTATCTAACTTGAAAAAAGTAACTATGAACTACCTCCTGTAAATATATTGGAATGATAATCAACAAGTATTTCGTAGAATGTGCTTGTTTTACATATGATTCTATGAAAAAATATGTATTCAATAATGACAAGGAAATTTCAATTACCTTGAGAGCTACTGCTCTAAACTATTAGCTTGAATAATACATAGGCTCAAGCCTAAAGACCGAGATTACGGTTTTGGTGATTTTTAAAAAAATTAAGGTAATTGATGAGCCATTTAGCTTGTATAATCCAACCGCGGATGTTATATCCCCGCTTGGTAGAATGTGGAGGATGTTCCGTTCCTATTGTCGGGGACAAAACTATAACTTATATCCGAAAATGGAGGGAAATTTGAACTACTTCTCAGCAGTATTTGTTCTATTCTCTAAATGAAACAATTTTTGGGAGAGCTTTTTGTAGAGTTTATTCACATGACGTACACACACATATATATATATCGAAGTCTTAAACCAGAAGGTGGAGTTAATTTCGATTCTAAAGGCTTTTATTCTTCAAAAATAATGCATTCGACATCGTCGGCGTCAACCTGCGATCCATTTTGTTTTCAACTCCATTTCTTTCTACGTTGCCAATAGCGGAAAACTAAAAACAGCCAAATAAATCTCGAGCTCGAGTCATCATTCTATAGAATCTTATTTTGTTCACATTTGTTTTGCTTTACTCTTTTACATATACTTTTGCCTTTTCTAATATCCCAGTATTGATAGAAAAGAGTTTTATGAGTAATGCAGTATTTCATTTAATGTTATATCTTCCAAAGAATTTCACGATTCCATACATTTTATAGACAAATTAGATATTTTATGCACAAATTTACTTGCGTATTTCAAACATACGGAGATCTGAAGAGGGATCACTGATCAGTGAGTGAACTCTAATTGAAAATATGCTACTAAAAATTCAATGCAAAAAGTGACCAATTTGACATCTCTGAGTGGGAGGAGGCGAAAAAATCCAAAATAGTCCATTCCCAGATTTTTTATTTTCTACTACGGCAAAGGTTATCTTTCCGACATTCATTGGTTCCACACCGCATTCAGGCTGACCATTGTATAGCGGGAGGATCCTACAGGCAATCGGCATTACTCTATGTCAGGAGACGCTACTAATACATTCAAGTCTTTCTTGCCTAAAATGTGCCTAAATCCATTCGGAAAAATGTTAATCACATAAAGTAACAGCTTTGAAATTGTTGATAGGCTTATCTCCTTTCTCAACCCCTTTTATTTATTTATTTTTCATTATTGGCGTTCATTCATAGGAATTTAACACTATAATTACAGAGAAGGTTAATTTAGACCACATAATAATGTTATTTTTTTTTCTAAAACAATTCTCCTACATTTTAAAATTTATTTCTCCTTTCCTGATTCATCTTATATGATGAAAGGAATTTCTACCATTGTATTTAATTTTAAATAAAGGTGTGTTTATTTTTAACCCTCTCCTTCTCTTTGAAAAATATTTTGCAACAAAATATGTTTAATAGTTGAAACAGCCCTTTAGTGATACATATATTTGTACTCAGTCCAGTCACATGTGAACAGCAAGCTGTGAACGACTTCTGCGCAAATAGCCCATCGCAGAAGGCACATGGCAGCAGTAAAGGTGAATGGTAGGGTAATTCAAGGAAAGATGAACAAGTTGTCTACAGGGCTAATCTTCATTGTTTTACAAAATAAAAAGGGCGATAGAACTCATCCAAATAAGCAATTATTGCCACGGAATATAGGGTGGCATAGTAAATTCAAATTCAAGTCTGAACTTACATCAGTGTTGGGAAAGGATATCAATGAAGGATATCAGAAGTTAAATAATCCGATTTACTGTTCATTGTAAAAGTCACAGCAAGACCTCAAAAAGGTGGCCTCATGTTGTTGCACAGTTCATACCGGGGAAGGAATGACCGGCGCACCCTCTCGGAGATTCTGCTGAACCGTTTTCAAATGACAAAGTTTGATCTTATTGGTTTTCGACGAAACCTACCAAAAACATATATGCTGCTTCTACAAATGTGCTACTAAGACCAAATGTGCAAGAATGTCTTGCTTAGATATGTTACGTAGGCAGGTACAAAATGAAACGATGATGACTTGTCCATGCTCAACGTGTTTCGACTTTCCTCTTTTCTGCCTCTCAGAGTGGAATGGGACTCTACATTCTACGGCTATTGTAGTTTATCTGGATGGGTACTATCATCCCTCTTATTTTGTAAAAACAATTCAAACTCACCTTTTATATTTGGAAACGGCCACTCTACAATAAAATGGGTGGCTATGGCATATTCTAATGATGTATGTAAATGCTATGTTACATGTTTATATTACCTTTGTTACCTTAGTATTAGAGAGATAAATCTGCTTAATTAAAATCAGGAAATTTTCTGTTATCTAAACTGTAAGATGATACAAGTTATCTGATAACATTTTTGATCCATCTTTACATGTTGATTACAAAATAGGTCCTTCAGCTATTTAGTGAGCAGTACTAGTGTTAGAATAAGAGTAGGCGCAGGCTCCAATCTCTCCCTGGCATTTGGTAGAAAGAAACCAGGATGGCAAGGGAGAGAATGAAGGTTTTTCATGATTAAAGCTTCAATTTTTTTTCAAAAATCTTTTATAATTTATAGTTACAATATATTAATAATTTTTATGAATATAAAATCATTAATAATATTTTTAAATTATTGAAAATTATAAATATAAAATGCAGAATAATATTTTTATATTACTGATTTGTTATAATAGTGTGTAGTTTTGCTTTTTCTACTCTCAGTATAAGCTTTTAATATTAAGGTAATTCTCTTCTCGCACAGAATAGTCCGCATGAAATTTTAAATATAATTACTAAACTTCTTTTTAAATATAATGTTGTTCATAACTAAACATCAATAATCCTAATTATCAGTATATTTTTAATTATAATACAGTAACGCAATTGTTAATAAAAATATGCAATCATTTTAATTTTATTTTTAATATTTTTAAATATAATTTAAACCACACGCGGTGAAGTGTAAAGGGTTAACACTTCAACGCGGGGCCCGATCGAGGCAAAGTTGCGCCCAAGGCCTGGTTGTTTTTCTCCCCCCCCCAACCCTCCTTTCAAGGCAAAAAAAAAAAAAAAAAATTAGTTTATAAAAGAGGATACAAACGAATATTTTTGGAGGAAAGTTTATATTAATATTTTTATGTTTACATACCTTTGCAGTACAGTCGAATGCAAAAAATCTATATGTCCTCAAGGATGTAAACTGTAGCACTACTCAGTACCATGGAGTAAGTAATGAGTAAAAAAAGGGATTGGAGTGATGAAAATAAGTAAACTGGAGAGTAAACTGGAGGTAAAATTGTCAACATTTTAACTGTTTTTATTTAGTTTCTGAATAAGGTTTCATGAAATATTATTTGAAGAATTAACAAAAAACATTTTCAAATTTTGTTCATTAAATTATTTAAAATTTAATAATTAAGTACCAAATTTTAGGGGGCCCCTAAAAATAGGGGGTCCAGGGCCTAGGCCCAGTCGGCTCGTACCCCCTAATTTTGGGAGAACGGGCCTGCTTCAATGCCTGAAATATATGCTTTCTTACCGTTGTACTATTCCTATCCGATTCTACACAAAAATTACATGTATCTAACAACAAACTTTTAACTATAAATTATAAACTTTGTTATAACCTTAAATTACTTCACTCTGTGCAAAGGATACATTCTTCCTGTTCAAGCTGAAAATTCTAATTAGGTCATCTGCAAATAAGCAATTACTTAGTAGAATGAGTATCCACATTTTAACTGCCAAAATTGTGGAATAAAAGGAAATAATAAAAAATCTTGTCTACTGATTACCTTCATAAAATTTCAAAAGATTATGATTAAAATATTATAACTACTTTGTCTTTAAACACTATATATATATATATATATATATATATATATATATATATATATATATATATAATATTAAAATCAATTATTTACGTATTTTAATATTAATTTAATAACTTTTGTCCATAAAGTGAGTTCGGGTTTGCGCGGTAATTCTGATTTTTCCCTCCAGACACGCTTAGACTTAGTTCAGCCTCTGTCTGGACTACTTCAGCCAATAGTTAGCGAGTTCTCTTTAAACATGGGTATTTTGTATCACGTGATCAATTGTGCTTAGGGATTATTCGTAGTCTTTTTACCTTAGGAATCCCTACTTGAAAAGAGATGTGCTGGAGGACATTGTCTGTGTGCACGAAGTTGTAAAGGTGTTTGCCTGTTGTACTGATTTCATGTTTATTTCCAGAAATAAACTGTGTTGTGATTTTGAATGAGTCTCGCCCATATTACACACACACACACACATATATATATACATACATACATATATATATATATATATATATATATATATATATATATATATATATATATATATATATATATATATATATATATATATATATATATATATATATGTATATATATATATATATATATATATATATATATATATATATATATATATATATATATATATATATATATATATATATATATATATATATATATATATATAACAAACTGTATAAAGATCTTATTTAGAATAATGCGAATCCTTGCAGTGAAATTAGGAGAGAAAATCTCAGCAGAAACTGAATATGACATAATTTTTGTAAATTACTCATATGCTAAATTCACTGTGATACGATTTATTAAATAACTCTTATTGCCTGCGGGTTTTTCGTTTTTATGTGACTGTATAAGGTTTCAAAAATGGTGTGCAGTGTTTCCAAATTAGAAAATTGTAGTAAAATTTATCTCCCATATTTACATAATATGACACGCATTATGCTTACCATAGTATTCAAGATTAAACACATAATTTTAGATTAATTATATTTTTATTTATATTATAGTAATTAATTTTTATGTACAATATTTTAGAAACAATTTCAGTAGTATTGTCCCCGCATCTTCACAACTATGTATACAATCACCGTGATAATAGCCTATTCCCCGAAAAACAGAAGTATAAAAATTATTAAATTTACAAAACATTTGTAATTTAATGATTTATTTTGAAGTTATTGTATTTTAAGTAATAACTAATTTTAGGTCAATTTTTATTTTATTTTTCTGTAAAAAAAAACTTAACAAATTATTAACAGCTTACATTGCATATTTTTCCTTAGTTTCAATTACAATAAAATTAGTATTAAAAGTGAGAAATTAAATTATCTCTAAAAAAGTGACTCCGAAGAGAGATGAGTACTTTAAATGCAATACCACCTCCCTCTCATCTGCCTCTAGTCTATTTCTTTGAAATAACTTGAATAAAAACTACTTTTTTTAGGCTTTCTAAATACATACATCTTTCTGAGAATGACTGTATTTCAAAGTTTCTGTAACTATTGTCTAGACTTGGTTGCGCAACTACATCTTTTGTCGTATTTTCCTCTTTAGGCTAAACGAATTTATTTTGACTACAAATTATGAATAAAAATGTAAATACTAAGGAAGATTACAAATACTTCAAGATTCCCCCCTTTGGATTCTTTCTTATTTTCAATATTCTATCTGCAACATTCTTTTTATTTTTTGAAATTGATCAATAATCAACCAAGCTGAGTTTTGAAAATGAAGAATTCGGCTGTGTCTGCGGTACAAATATAGAGATACTAGTCTGGTAACAACAAAGTATTCTCTAAGTCAATAAAAGTATCTCACTAAATTTGGACAATAAATAGTAAAACGATTCAGATTGATGCTATACTTGATGACATTATTGAAAAACATAACACAAACACACTGATGAAAAAAAAATCTTGACAAAGGAGTTGTGCTATGTAAACGAAATTTCGTAAGCGTATTTATATGTATCAGAGATAACATCTATTCAAATTTTGCTGGTGACTGATAAGAAGGACGCTCGTGCCGTAAAGTTTGTGTGCTCTATTGATCGTCTAGATTTGACGAAGTGTATAGATATTAGTCAAGAATTCTTTTCAGAACATGAGTAAGTTATTATCAAAGACTCACTGAGTTTGAATATGGTCATATAGTAGTGCTACGAGAAGGTGAATTCTTTTATCACGATACTGCAGAAAGACTTAGTAGGAATGCGTCTACTGTGCATGATTTTTTGCAGCAGTGGTAACAGAAAGGTATGGTCGCAACAGCCTAGCTCCAGGCGGCCGAATAGCACTATTGAGTGGTAAGACCATCGTGTTCGGTGTATCACTATGGCGCATCGTACAGCGTCTGCAGCTGAAATTCAAGCTTCAATTGGTATCATAAAGACACGATGAACTATTACAAATAGGTTACTTCAAGCACAGCTTCGAGCCAGACCCCTTTAGCTAACACTTTAATGACTCTAAACCACTGTTCTTTGCGAAGTCATTGACGTCAAGCTACAGCTCATTGGCGGACTCAGTAAAGATCCATGGAGTTTTGGGATGAAATCAGTACTACCTTGGAGGCAGTGATAGCCGTGTGTTCGTTAGAATGTGTGCATATTCTTTCGATCCGGTGGTTCAGTGGTATTTTCGTCTAGGTCTCGTGGTTGTTTTCACCTTAATTACACAATGAACATCCAACGGGTTCGCTTTGCTGCTTTTATTTACACGCGCTATTTACATGCTTTGGTACAGGGGGAGAGCTTATCGCCCATCTTTTCGCTTCGAAGCTTACATTCGATCTCACCGTCCAAGCGGGGTTACAAATATTCTCAGTAGCGCCATCTAGTATAGTACTAGTGGGCTATGAATTTCCAACAGAAAGGGGCCAGCTGAGCGCTTAGGACCAACTTGTCTGCAGCCTACACATTATACACCTACAACTGGAGTTGTAGTTTAGGAAGAAATTTCCTATAATAGAAGAGGATTATCCCAAACATCCGTTTATGGTTATAATAAGCATCTAGAGTGCAAGTTTGTATGTTAATCTGGTGATTCAACTTATTAAGCTGCTATTCATCGACAGAATTCAAGGAGTAATTTTCAACAGGATAATGGTAGTCCTCATACTGCTGTTGTAACCCAACATGCTCTACAGAGTGGCAATATATTGCCATGACGTGCTAGGTTACCAGTCACACGGGATATCACTGAACGTCAACTCCTAGGTCATCCACAACCAGCATTAACTGACTCTGTCTTGACCAAGTGCAACAGACATGAAACCCCATTACACAAACTTACATTCAGCCCCTGTACAACATAATACATGCACGTTTTCATGTATCCATTCAGAATTCTGGTGGTAACACCATTTATTAATGCATCAGCATTTCACATATGAAATGGCTTTTCTTGCGCTTACGTTAATCTGTGAGCTTGAAAATTTGAACAGTTAAATGTGTAACCTAGACAAATGTACGAGTATTATGGAAATTTTATTTTACTCTATAAAAATTTTTTCTTGGTATTAGGATAATTTTTCATCAGTTTGTGTAAAAAAATTTTATATATAGCCTCGACAAGAGAAATAAGCACCCTGTACCTTCCAAATCGTGTTTTTTCCTATACTCTGTATAGAAAAAAGGTTTTGAATCAACTGTGTCATTTTAATCAAAGTTAATTGCAAAAGGGAAATGGTAAATATTTCTTTATACAATTTTCCTAATGCAGTGTAACTAAAGATTATAAATATAAATTTGTATGATAGTAGAAAAAAAAGAATCTTTTGAAAAAAAATTAACAAATGAAAAATACTCCGAGTCTAATACAATAAAAACCTCTATAAACTACTAAAAATAAATAGGGAATAATTGTACTTCATTCAACACTGATCTGTCTTTGAATTCAAGGTGCAGAATAAATAAAATCTCCTCTTTTCTTGACTACTTTATTTTATTTATTTATTTATTTTTTACAAATCCCAGATTTTCTAAATGTAAATAACTATTTATTTTTATAAATCTTTAATTTTCTAAAATGTAAAAGGAAATATGAAATTAATTTCAAAGATGCAAAAGAACACATGACCCTTTACGTGTATTCAAAGTCCTTTAGTCATGCCTGTGAACACTTAATGAGCGTTTACTTTCCTTTCGGAAATCACATGTTACTGCTAAGACAATTCAAATGCAAACAATTCATCATCTACACTATTGTCCGGTTGTATACTATCTCCATTTAACGACCCTTCTCCGCCATAAAATTAGGGTCTTTTACACTGTCGCCGCTGACACTACAAAAAATAAAAAGTATTATCTCGCTCTATCTCCGACAAAGAGTCTTTGATCCGGATTCCCTACCTCTGGCAAATTTTAATGAATTAAACCCTTGTTGTTTATTAAAGTGGGAAGGGATCTTAAAAATATCAGAAGTCTTCCGACAAAACGAAATACTTTTTTACTTGTACGAATTAAAGGATAAAGTGTATTCCCGAAAAATTCCACTGTTAAGGCTTCAACGGAAATGTTTCAGTTTGACCATGCTTAATCAACTTTAACCAGTTTGAGCGTTGAATCTTTTCTTTCTTACAAGGACATTTTAATTTGGAAGCTTTATATATTCTTTTGTTTATCACACCTGAGCGAACTTGGACTAGTTTAATTGTGATGTCAGTACGTAAGTATTACACCTTGTAACACCTGTAAACCAGTTTACCGGTAAATACCAAAACATACTGGTAAATTTCAACCTGTAAAATAAATTGTTTTTACCAGTATTTTCCAAATAAAATATTTGTATTATTTTTTTATCTACGTATTATATTATCTAATAATACTATTTAAAAAGGAAAAGAGACAGTACAATTTGGTATCAAATTGCACGTCACATTACAGCTTACATATTACCCCTTATTTCATTTTTGAAATTTTTTAGTCGTCATTCATATCTAAAAAATTTTTAAGCACAAATTTCCTTAAAAATGACAATATATTGCAAATCAGCCTCTTTTTTAATAATAATATATGTGACGAAGTATTCATTAAAAGCAAATTCAAGTTTATGGCAGAAATTATTCCCCGTCTCGAAAAGGAAGAAAATATTGTTTTCCCATTAAATATTTTCGGTAAAATCCTCTTTTTCTAAAAAAAAAAGTTTTAGTCATCATATTTTAATGTTATTTATTCCATCGGCCATCGGCTACCCTAGAAATTTGAATCCCTGCAGGCATGCAGGCCACAAGCCTCGATACTGTATATATATATATATATATATATATATATATATATATATATATATATATATATGTGTGTGTGTGTGTGTGTGTATGTGTGTATACATATATATGTATGTATGTATATATATATATATATATATATATATATATATATGTATGTATGTATGTGTATATATATATATATATATATATATTCGTTTGAAAGGCATCGGTTTAATGCATACAAATATATATAAGCTTTCACACACATATGTATACAAAGGGCTTGGGACTAAAGATCTTCAGTGCTTGCATGCAAGCAGGCTGCCAAATTTATAGGAAGTCCGATAGAATACATAATATTAAATTGGACTAACTAAAGGTTTTTTTTATGGAAAAAACTAAAAATTTTGTTAAAAATATTTAGGGTAAAAATATACTTTTTTAAAAAATTTGCTATGAATAACTCGGCAATAAACTTTATTTAGTACTGTTTCATGAATACTTCTTCATATAATTTTTAAAAGAGGGATTGACTTGCAATATATTAAGTCATTTTAAAAAGAAATTTATACTTGAATGGTGCAATTTATAGGTGAATTTTTAAAATTTGTTTAACAGGATAGGGATTTTAATAAACTTAAGATAAATATATGATGTATATATTTTTTGATTCTTTCATTTCAAGTGATTAAGCACTTAAGTAAACATAAGAGGAATTATATTCTATAATTAAATATGCATACACATATACATATAATTACAGAAAATTGTGTATTTGTGTGCGTATCACGCGAAACCTACCGAATGGATTAAGAAGATAGGTTTTTTTATGCCTATGTAATAGTTACGAGGTTCAAGTAAGCAATACTTTCTCCCAGTTAAGTGTTTTCTTTATTACTACTTATGTAATATTTCACGTGTTGTTCACAAGGTTTCGTCTGTAGGTATCGACGTCCAAAACCTACGTCTCATCTGAGAGTTATTAAAGTTGCCTTTCAGTTACACGGTTTTGAAAGTTTGCAGAGCATATCACCAAATTTTTAAATATTTTTATGATCTTTTAATAAGGGAAAAGAAAATTTATTTTCACATAATATTACGAATAGGTTGATTTTAATACTTGTTATAATTTATCTGAAATGAGAAATAGCCTGGAAAAGAATTTTTATAGTGATAACAGTGGTTATGCATGCCGAGAAGGAAGGTTTAGCGTGCATCGGATAATATATGATATTCGTACAGTATAAAACACTTTTATTAAGGCGTATGGAAACCGATAAGTTATTTTCAGCAATCAAATTCTTTTGCACCAAAAGTAGGTCTTCATTAGGTGACAAAACTTTGGGCATATTAATCACCAACATATTTTTTAAAAGGTATTAAGTTGCAAAAACTGTCTATTAAATCTGTGCTATTATTTGCATTTATACGTTTGAAGGAAAGGTTTTATTTATTTATTTATTTATTTATTTTTTATTTTTTGAGTACGACACAACTGTCTCAACATGAGTTAATGAAAGATTTGATATTTGATAAATCTTGATACTTTACTGAACCTAAAGAAAAATTCCATCTAAAGCTTTTTAATAGGTATCGGGTATTTTCTTATATTCATTAAATGTACAAATGCTAAAATTTTCATTTGATTATCTCATGCTTTTCAAGACTAACAGTCACTTTCTACATTACTGAGCAGGTGAAGCTAGTTATTCCCATGCCAATAAAACCGATGTATTCTTGAATATAGAGTATAGACTCCCAATGCATTCCAGCAAAATATTGCGCTTTATCCTTTTTTTTTCGGGGAGGGGGGACAGATAGCCTGTTAACGTTACATTGGAATACGTTATATTGGAATACACAAACATTTTAAAATACTTCTGTCTTGAAAATAAAATAAATTTATCAATTAAATGATAATTATATTCTGGTGGATAAATTTGTGTAATGCGTGTAAATATTATATAATTTTGCAATGTTTGTAATATTAAGAGGTGACTATGTCTTCATTCAATATTAACATCAGATATAAGGGTATTCGATACACCACCAAATTTATTACAACGCCAAATTCATATTGGAAGGAATAGTGGCACTATAACGAGGTTTAACTGTAAATACCAAGTTCAGAAAATAAATAAAAGCCTTTATTTTTGTCTGTACTACATAATTGTTTTATGCCTAAAGCTATCAAAACGTCATAAATAACTCAAAATACATGCACATCAGATAAGACCACTTTGCTCTACTTTTCTAATGAATAGACTTGTAGCACGTTAAGCTCAAGGAGAAATCATTTACTTTTCAAATTCATTAGAAGCATATGTAGTCCTATCTGTTAGTTATATATAAATTTCATCAGTGTCATAATACACAACTTATGAAAAAATCCCGAAAAGATTTTATATCTAATATTCTAACTTGATTCGGAATTCCGACTGCAAAAATTTTCTGTAAACGACATCCTTTGTATCAAATCTTTTCTTATGTTACATAATTAATTTTATTTTTATTTTGCACAATATAAAAATATGGCTTGATATCTGACATACCTTCTAACAAATTAAGAATTGAGAAATTAGGAGAGAGGAGCATATGGGGAAAAATAAAAGGAAATAATACTAATGCTATATCATATTTTATATGAACTAATAAAATACTCCGCCTACGTCAGCTGAAAACAGTGAATTCATAGAATAAAACATATACTACAAGGATATTAAAGTAATGGAGGTGTATGCTAGCATTGAAATCGATACTGTCAATCGTAATTGAATCGTTCCTAGTAGAAATCTAATTGATAGCTTCGTTATGTAATCAATTTAAAAAATATATTACTTCAATTATCTGGTAGACCATAGTGCTCCAAAACCAAGGCAAACCAAACCAAATTAAACCTCCAATCAACTTACAATAGCGACAGGCTCACTCACCAATTATTAAAGCAAGCATATTGATAATTTTACTATAGGGTTTTATATTATAGAAGCATTTTTATAGGTGGCCAATTCCCCTCCCTCTGTGTGGGGATATCCCAAATATATATCCAAATCTGACTCTGCAATCGAATCCAAACCTCTGTGAACCACATGACTCCAATCCTCACATAACATGAGTGTCCAATTTCAAAATGATTTATAGACATATGACATATACATAAAAGAAACTCACTACAAACCTATAATTGATATTTTGCAATTTTAACTTGATTAAAATCCATAGTTTATGTTAATACCCCCATCGATAGTATCGATATGTAATCAATTTAATAAACATATTTCTTCAATTATCTAGTAGATCGTAGTGCTTCAAAAACCAAATTAAACCTTCAATCACCTTACAACAGCGACAGGCTCACTCACCAATTATTAAAACAAGCATATTGATAATTTTATTATAGGGTTATTATATTATAGAAACATTTTTTATAGGTGGCCAATTCCCATCCTCCTATATGGAGATATCACAAATATATATCCAAATCTGACTCTGCAATCGAACACAGACCCCTGTGAACCGTATGACTCTGATTTTCACATAACATGAGTGTCCAATTTTAAAATGATTTATAGACATATGACATAAAAAACCCCGCAATACAAACCTATAATTGATATTTTGTAATTTTAACGTGATTAAAATCCGTTGTTTATGTTAATCTCACCATATTAGCAGCAAAGAGAGTAACTCTTAATATATTTGTGTGTGTACATATATATATATATATATATATATATATATATATATATATATATATATATATATATATATATATATATATATATATATATATATATATATATATATATATATATATATATATATATATATATGTATATATAACTGTACATATTTGCAGTCTCTCTGAACCTGTGAACCAATAATCTTTGTAATCACAGTCCGTTATGAACAGAAAAACAGAGTGGTACACGAAACAAGAAATATATCATCAGTCAACTGTTAGCAGTTACTGTGAGATGCACGAATATAGTCATCTGTGCAAATACACAAGAATTTCTTTTCTTTAAAATCTGTACAAGAGAGATGTGGACGTTTGATATTTTTAATTTTAGAATAGTTTGCTCAGTGATAATTAGTGTTCTTTCTACTTAAATAAAGAGCAATTTACTTGTAAAATATGGAATGTTTTGTGTAACCCCAAACTTTATTTAGGAAGACTAGATTAACAACTGAATTGGAACACCAGAATTCAGTTGTGAAACTGACCTCACGTGATGAGAATCCTTTATCACTGGCTAATCCATTTAGAGGAAAAATTCCGAAGGCCCTTTGTCTGCAAATGGATAATACAAACTCCCAGAATAAAATCTAAAAAGAAAGAACTTTCGTCATAGGGGTTTTTTTTTCGGAGATTCCTGGCTGCTGTGAAGAAAAGTTGTACAGTCGTTGACTCCGAAATTCTTTCATGTACTTTTTGACATCACCCCTATCTTTAGGCTGATCCTGGAAATTTGGGGACTACAGATAGATAGATTTTGTGTAGTTAGTTTCCCTAATAGAGTAGAGACCAACCAGGAATGACTGTTGGTTTTAGTCGTTCTTAAGCATGCATTTATAGAGCAACACTCCTTCAACAAACGTAATTACACTGCGTAAATGTTGGGGCACGTAAAATATGTTTGTGGTCATAATGTCCTCCAAGTTCTCAATTAATACCTCTGGGGGTGGCAGGCCAAGTCTATGGGTCTTCTGCTTGGTCCATGCTTCAAAATTATGAGGACCCACTTGATAAAGGTCGTACTTTCACCCTTGGGGAGCTCTTCAAAACGAAAGGTGCACCCCTTTGCCTTAATACGAAGTAGCCTCATTCGTGCTTGGTTTGACCAAGTGGAATAAGACAACAACAATATCAACAACACTACGTAAATGAACTTAAAAATTTCTACAGTTTAGCTGAATATGTACCCGTATATAACATTTTGTTTGTAATCATTTGTACAATAAATGCTATAGCTTAGACATTTATGTAAGGCTAACTTTTCACTCTTCTCCAACTACACTACCTTTTTTCAAACTTAGGATATTATTACACACACACAAACACACAGTTAGGATAATACTAGACATACACTCTAACACACTATTACCACATTATCTGTTATCGACCGGAAAGGGTAATACCAATTATAGGAACATGACATTGTGAACGGGCATAAATCTAATAGTGATGATACCACTACACTACCTTTTTTCAAACTTAGGATATTACTATACACACCCAAACACATACACAGGATAATATTATACATACACACTAACACACTATTATCATATCTGTTATCGATCGGAAAGGATTATACCAATTACAGGAACATGACATTGTGAACTGGCATAAATCTAATAATGATGATATTTTTGTCTGATCAAAAAGAAAAAAAATAAAATTTGGTGAGACTATTATAGACTGTGTACATTTGTATCATCTTTGTATAAGCTCACTTATAGAAAGATGAGGGGCAAGGAAAATTCTTCCTGCAAGAGAATGCTTCGTATATGTGAATAGTAGTCGTTTCCTTCTATAAAATCATGAAGCCAACATTATACATTTTTCAGTTTCTCTTATAAATAAATTTAATATAAAGACTATTTATTTTAATATCTTTAAACTTTTATAAAATTAACTTTTTCGTCTATATTAAATACAAGTAACTTAATGCATTAAATACATGCAAGAATATAACGGGCACATTTTTGAATGTACATAGTACGTAGATAGAACTGTAAATATTAAATAATATTTTGTAGTACAAAACTAGTTGGGTTTCGAGTCAATAGTTTCGAGTTCAAGTTATTATAATAACAGAAATCGGTATTTTTAGTTTGTTTTGTTGATTATCCTTTTCTAAATCGTAGATGGCTCACGAAAAATCTCTTCGTATAACTGAACAAAATTTAAGTTAGGGGACCAAACACCCCATCGTATAAGCGGATATTCCATTAACTGAATATCGTATAAGTAAATAATTAAGTTCACAAGCCTTATGGGATGAGAGTTTCTCTAGGAAACAAGAAATGCATCATATAACTGGGTGTTTCACATAAGTGGATTTCGTATAAATGAGTGTCTATTGTTTATACATACATAAATTAATAACAAGTTAGTTTATTCAGGGTCTAGTATTTGTGAGTCCTTTCAAGGAACATTCAGCGTAGGAAATCCATCTAATTCAGAGCTGACTGAAACAAGTCTAATCACGTGGAAAATTACGTCTAGAGAGTTGTACAGCAAGACGGAAACGGATGTATCTTATATTGATTGCTGGATGACTGAATCTGAGCAGGTAGGAAATGATTCTTGGGACATATAATGGACATAGAAAATGTCCGGTTAAAGGGTCTTGTATTTTTAAAGCCACAGGCGGCAAAAATAAGCTCAATATTTTGTAGTTATTTTGTATTAGAATTAAGGTTAAAATACGAAACGAGTATATACAATTTCAAAAATATAGGCTTTAAAATATAAATTCCAAAGATACAGTCATAAAAATATTTCTTTTATTGTTTTTTACTTTTCTAAATTTTTTTCTGCCTTCAAGTACATTTCTATGGTGACTACTACTTAAGATCTGGCTCCAGTGAATATGATATTTAATAACAGAAGATATGTCTTAAAACTTGTTCTCATTTAAAAAATAAAAAATTCATTAAAAATTTCATTTTTATCTGACCGAGGAGCAAAGTCCTAGTTTTTCTCCTAGAGTCTAATTTCTGGACCATACCAAATTTCAAAAGGGTAAACTGAGTAGGTTTTTAATAAAGTTTATTAACTTATAACATATAAACATCATAAAACATTTCGCTATCAAACCTTTTGAAAATAATTTAAAGGCTAGTTTTTATTAAAATATGAAACTAAATTCTTCAAGTTCACTTTAAATATAAAATATAATACGCGTTATGACCAGCTGTAAATATTTTAGCTCTATTTTTAAACGGAAGTGAAATAAATGCTTTCATAAATATTTCACCAAAACTTCTGCATTATCATGGACACAGTGGTGATTACCCTTAACACGTAAAACGCGACTTCAGTCCCTAGGTCCCACAGTGGACTTTTGAGTGGAGAGTTTACTGTTAGTCTCCAATCACTGGCGCTGTTCGAACGAAAAGTCCATTGCCAGTTCCTTAGGACAGGTGTCTCGATCAACCAGTAAACTGAAGTAAAAATTGCCATAATTAACCTTACTTTCAATTTTCTATAACCAAAAATCGGATATATCTAAAAAAAATATTTACCGAATGATAAGCTATATTTTTATTTGATGTGTCGTCACAGTTTATGAGATTTAACAAAATGATTTTAAAATATTAAATTTGTAAAGATTTT
This sequence comes from Pardosa pseudoannulata, assembly GCA_032207245.1. NCBI lineage: Eukaryota > Metazoa > Arthropoda > Arachnida > Araneae > Lycosidae > Pardosa > Pardosa pseudoannulata. The sequence continues at coordinate 89,057,762 of CM063502.1, forward strand.
TTTAGAGTTACCTGATTGTGTTCAACATGGCATATTTATTATTAAGAATATATTGCTATTTTAGCTGATAGTGAAGCAATTTAATGTTTCTTCAAGAGGATGAACTGTTATGCTTTGTGTTTTATTTAGGAAACATCCAAATTTACTAGATTTAACAAAATCAGCATAGTTATTTAAATGAATATGCTGTTTTGAATTGAAATTAAAGCAGTGTAATGTGCTTATAAAAGGTTAATTATTCGTACTAAACATCTTAATTGTTGCTAAATTTATCTGTTACTATTCTAAAATTTCGAATAGAATGTTGGAATTATTTTTTAACAAACATCAAATATTCATTTTATAGTTCATCATTTTAAATACTCATAATATTGCTTCAACTATAAAAATGGTGTATATTGATGAAAATTATGTGCAAAGGTACTATGATATTTGATATCAAATAGCTGTAAGAAATAACTCAAACTTTAATATTTTGTAAATTTTTGTTACATGTAGAAATTGTTTAATTGAGAAGAAGAAATATAATATTAAGTAAACATTTTACTTCTTTAAGTAAATAGTTTTTCAAGTTATAGAAGATTTGTCGACTTTTGCAACATTTAAAAGGCATCAAGACTCTTAAATTTGTAAGAGTGATCACGAACTGTAGTCCATGCTTATATAGAGTATTAAAAGGCAGAGAAGCGAAAATTTGTGAAACCAAAATGAGAAAAAAATTTAACAGTATGTCTGAATTAATTAGAAAGTTCTCTGACATTTAGCAGATGAGAATCATCGAATATAAATAGCCAAGAAATTTGTAATGAAATGTCAGTAGTGTGTTCTCTATTGAAAAAAAGAATTAACACCATCAACAGTTTTGAAATTGATAACAAAAATAAATTTTGCTCCAAACTTTAGTATTGCTTTGATAATTTTGCAAGTGAAGTTTATCCAAACTAAAAATAATCAAGAACTATTTATGAATAACAAAATATCACACAAGATTATCAAATATCTCTTTATTAAGAATTGAGTATGAACTCAGTAGCAGTTTAGATGTTTCTGAACTGATTAGATAATTCTCTGAATTGAAGAAACTTCGTCTAGGTCATAATTCATTTAACTTTTTTTTAAGATGATGAATTTCATTTAACAAAGTAAAATATTTATGTCAATTACTGATTCATACTGTTGTCTTTTGCTTGTTCCCTAAAATATGTAAAAACACTATATACCTATTTTTTAAAATGCTCCCATTGAAATTTCACATGAGCACAATTTTTTACTTTTGCATGGAGTAATTTAAAGGCTAAATCATATCCTGAGTATGATCATAAAAATTGCATAGACATCATGTCTTAAGTTGAATAGTAACCCTAGAAGAAATGTAGTGATATTACATACAATTACTGTCTATTATCACAAATAGAGATAAAAAAAAATTCATCTTATTTTGTAGCAATATTTTTGCAGCATTAAAATAAAATGACACCAAAAAGTATTGTTTAACTTCTGACTTGGAAGACAATGAAAAACATTGCACTAAATATCAAAAGAAATAATAAATTTAGATAAAAAGAGAAAAATCCCAATCTTGGAAGAATAATACATCTCAGAACATGCGGAGAAAAAATATGGATTTCCTTGCAAGTAAAGAAGGAAGTTCAATTTACAAATAGCTCATTTAAAAGCTGAAAAATAAGTTCAGGATAAAATATGTATAATAAAATGTATTTACTCAGAGGAAGAGCAATTTTGTAATGTTTATTCTAGAGCAAAATGAAGAAATTTATAAAAGATGTTATTGTTTTAGAAGCTATGGTTTTCTGTTGTTTTCTTTAAGATCTTAAGTTTTATAATGAACTGGTGAAGCTACTTATAGAAAATGGATTTTAGTTGCGGGAAGTATAACGATTCACCCGTGCGTTATTTAGCGCTTACAGTTGATTTTAGGTCGTTCTTTGTGCTGGGTCTCCCTCTAGTTACCACATGACAGAAGAGGGGAAAAAAACTTTTAGCGAGAGATCACTTTCAGTGGTCGATAGTGCTGTTGGAATAGGGGCGGTAGCTATCGGATCGAGTGAGTGTGGGGAAACGGGTACTTGTCATAGTAGCAACGAGGGACTGACATCCCCACAAATGAAGACCAGGACTGGGGTGGAGAGCTCTTCACATCCATTCGATTGGGGCTCTTGAAAGCCTTTTGGGTCCTTGCTAATGTTACAGCTTATTTCGGATTAATAGAATAAAAGTTTCTCGTGTTTTCTATAGAGGATCTAGAACGTCGGGTTTAGTAGATTCCTGGAAATAGAGATTCAAGTAATTATTAAAAATACAATATAAAATGATGTACTGTTGCCTGTGCTCATTGTTTTTCATTTGTGCTTTGAACCGGCGGAATTTTTCAAAGAAATGTAACGTTCTTTTAGTCATCAAATAATAGAAAAGATAAAAGGTTTGGGTTTGTAAAAGTATGTATATGAAAAGAACAAGAATCGTTAAAAAAGAAGATAAATATGTACCGATTGAATGAGGTATAGAGAAAAAAATTATCTTAAAAGGTACTACTTTAAAAGATTTTATACAAATATTAGGCTATTTTCTTCTCAAGGTAACTCAGAAAATAAGAATAAATTCACTGAAACTTCAGTTCTGAGATGGCTGAAGTAATATATTGGATATAAACTAGTATAATTATCCTGAAAGAAAGTAGTTAAGTTTAAATTGATGAAACTTGACAAAAGCGTAAGGATAACAAAATCTTCAATTTTAATGTTACAACTTATTGTAGGTTAATAGACTAAGTTTTTCGTTTTTCCTTTGCAATGTTATTTTACAATAACTATATGTTGTTAAGGAATTTACCAAAGAGACTTAGATTACTTCTGTATTTCAAATAATGGAGAAGAGAAAAAGAGGGGATAACAAATTGCATAAAAAGGGAAATGACGGTGGGCAAAATCAAAGGTAAACATGTATGTATAAAATGAGACCTACAGAAGGAAATTATTTTTAAAAAACACTATTTTTGCAGATTTTAAATTTGAACATTTCACCTCTGAAAGGGTTCAGAAAATAACAAATCTCTCTAGTAGTGCTATCATTCAAATTTTTATTGCTAGATTCACAGAAGTGAGGAAGATTGATTGAAGCCAGTGGAATTACCAAAAAAGAATATAATCTTAGTTGCCAAGAATTTCGAGGAACACTCCAATAATGAGTTGGTCCATCTTTAGATCTGAATTACAACCGAAATTCTTCATGGCACAGACCCAACCATAAATGGATACCGAATGTTTGTCGAGAGATAATGGTAACTTTAAGTTGGGTCAGATTGAATGGTGGTGGTTCCAATCCTTGTATAGATCTCTTGACTAGATCCCAGAAAGACTCAGTATGATTTGTATTAGGATACCGGACTAGTAATGAAAGCCGCCATATTCTGGTTTATGTTCTTCAAACCAGATACAGATATATCGAGAGCAGTGGCGTGGTTTATTGTTCTGCTTAAACTCGCTCCATAAGCATTATAGCTACAAACGACTGCACGTGATTAGCATGTTGAAGTAAATTGTGCTGTTGTGTTCATAGTTTCAAAGGGATACAGTTTACTCCCAAAGTATTCTCTACTCCATAAAGTTCCACCACCAGTAGTCTGAAGAGTTGGCATACTGGGTCCATTAAAATCATGCTGTTTACGTCCGATTATGATTCTTCTATCTGCATGGTTGAACAGAAAACGAGATTCATCGGATCAAGCTACTTTTTTTCCAGTCCTTAGGTGACCAATTTCATAATTTGTAGGTCCAGGTATCATTTCCAACTTTTGAGGTACCAAAATCACTTTTGAGAATATCTTGTTGCTGAATGCTTTCATTTGCAAAATCCACCTTGTGCATTCGGATATTCTTTGTGATTCGTCTACATTGAATTCAGCTGTAGTTTGCTGTGTTGTTGCCCTTCTGTTGCTGCGGATCAAGGCTGATATTAGCTTTTCAACTCTTTCGTTCATCAGACCCATCAGCCTATGGTGACTAAAATAGTCCGTATCAAATGAAGATTTTTTTCTCATCTGCACTCTTTTAATACCCAAAATATTGTTGTCCCAAAACATTTTTTTCATAGATGCTGCTACAAGATTTTCTTGCACCAAAAATATTTCCTAGTATAAAGTTTCATAAATTTACCTTACTCATTTAGGCATTAACTTCTGGGATAACTACGTCTTTTGAAGCTGAGATTTTCCCATATAAACAACTCTACTTTGTTATTTCTCTCTACATCAGTGTTCGATTGGTTTACTTTTGAATAAGAATTGTCTTTAATATTAATATACAAGTCTGCTTGACTTTTGGCTTTGGAATCTGCAGATTCAAATCGCGCTGCTACCATAGATATTTGTAACTGTTCGAAATCGGTTTTGTAGAGTAGGCCTAATTTTTATTCTTGGGGTAAAAAGCTGAATGTAATGCTCCAAAATTAACAAAGCACCTGTTTAACTCTTAAAAGCACAAAAATAGCCTATTATGCTGTATATGAACAATATATTTTCAGTAAAATTTTAATGTATTAAACATATTTATTTTGCTTAAATAATGTGTTTGAATGCAAATAATCTGTATGATTGTACATTCTCGTAACCTGTAACTAATGATTACTTAAGATTCTATAATATTAAGTGCTATGGCATGCTGAAAAGGAGAAACCTAAAATTTATTTAATAAGCTTAAATAAATGTGCAAGGAAATAAAAAGGTACATAAATTTCAAATGATATAGGAAGCTCACATCGTTTGTAAAACTTTAAAGAATTTTTCAGTTAGTTGGTTAGATGAAACACTTTTCTGTAGGAATAAAAATAAAGTTATTTTAAAAGCTATCTTTAAACGAAAACACTACTTAGATTATAATAAAAAACTGAAAGACAAATTAAAATAGTCCCTTTAACAAGCTCTTTTGCTTCGTTTTTATGTTCTTTGTCAACCTTCTAACAATTGAAGAATTTAAAAACCCTCTCTAGACTACATCTTTCATAAGAGGTTGATGAACTTGGAAAAATTAAGAGAAAAATATGAGGAAAACTGTTAATTTTTTTCAAAAATTATTATTAAAGGTGGTATTGGTAGTTGTCTCGTCATATATATTTATCTCCTTATTTAAATCTTTAGGCGTAATTTTAAAATACAATTTTCTAAATGCATAAATGGAGAATATGAATGCCTTAAAATAATGCCATGGAATTACAGTTTGTGGATTATCATCAGTAACTGAAACAAAACTTACACTAGATTTCGGTCTTTTATGCTACTTACTAAATACTTATATTTAATCAATGGAGTTATAGCTTCCTGATCATTTTCTATTACTAATTAAAGTTGAATGCATTATTATCAGATAAAATCTGTAGAGATAAATAAAGTTTTAAGAATTAAAAAATTAATTTAGGTTTCTGGATAAAACTTATATTACAATTTAACTGATTTTATACACATAATGTTGTAAATTTCAGCAATAAATGCTGATTTTTTGTTGCAAATTATAGATTGAAGAAACTTGCAGTATAGAGAAGCAAGAAGCTCGCAGCGTTATTAACGCAAAGTTTTAATTTTTGCTAAAAAAATAACTTCGGTATCGGGGTAAACTTTTTCTACAGTTTATCTGATCTTTATGTGCATATTGTTGAAAATTACAGCAATTAATGTTGATTTGTTTAGTATTCAGGAAACCATAGGTTAACACTAAAAAGACGTCGTATTCCGAGAAAGATGACGCGAAAATGACGAGGAGCTTTCAAAATGACTGTTCTTCGTCTTTCTAGATATACGGTATCTGAAAACCAATATCTAAGCCTATGATTCTGTAAAATACAACATAGGCTGAGATATTTGTTCAGAGATTAAAACAGCGAAACCAATTCATATATATATATATATATATATATATATATATATATATATATATATATATATATATATATATATATGTAATGAGACTGACTTCTCGATGGGGGGTTGCAGTCATGGCCATAAAAATGATACCGTTTCAGCTATAGACCTTTATTAAGATAACTTTGAAGGACGGGTTCCCACTTCATCATAGGGACAAACTGAAGGGTCAACTAGCATGTAGTTCTATGTACAAGACACGTAACACCTGGGTCAATATCTGTGGGAAAATATCTCTAGAAAAATCTGTCTCCGCTAGCGTGTATATCCTTTTTATTTGGAAATTTCCTAAATTGTCCGCTAGGGCCATGTAGGTTTATAATTGGCCAGGCCCCTTCTCTGTAACCTGTAGCCCCAGTGGTCAATTTAGGTTAGGGGTTAAAAAGGGGAATGGAAAATGACGCGGGAATTTTTACCCTTGATTCAAGTTTTGAAAACCCCTGAGAATTTTTATTGTAAGGAAAA
>CM063502.1:89069155-89104155 GCA_032207245.1 Pardosa pseudoannulata
TGAAGCAAAGTTATTAATTTTGTTCCCCTAACTAATGTTATCCAAAGCTTTTATTGTATAAAACAGCTAAATAATTTTATTTTGATTGACTCGGTCAGATTAGTAAATCATTTGTACAAGTTAGTAAAATAGTTTGAACAGCTTGTTTATAAATTAAAAAAAATTAAATTTATTTTAATATTTGTTTAATAAAAGTATATAAATATGAATAAATTTAATTTAAAGATTCTGTTTTCTTTTCTTTAATGCAGCAAAGTTATTAATTTTGTCCTCATAACTAATGTTATCCAAAGTTTTTATTGTATAAAACAGCTAAATAATTTTATTTTGATTGACTCGGTCAGATTAGTAAATCATTTGTTATATGTTGTAGTACTGAGAGTAATCTTTAACCAGATGCACTTGATACATCAAAGTTAAACATATTCTCAGTAATATTTCTATATTTGGAAATATCGATACTATTTTTGTGCTTTTTATAAATTGCAGCTTAAAATTTTGGCTTTTGCAAATTAATTTATATTGTAACAATTCCTTGTCCAATTCTTTAGTATCAATAGCACCTCCATATTATTTGCGATATTAAGTGAAATATTTGTAAGAAGAAATTTAAAAATTTATCATTAAAATAATTATCTTTGTAACTTTTGATTCTAACTTTTAATTCCAAAAATATTTTAAGGCATATCTTTTTAAACTAACTATAGGATTTAGTCTCGGAAGGAGGGGGGCTCAAAATAAACTATATTCTTTCCCTGATTTATCACTATTTTTTATCTTATAAATGTATAAAATTTTGTAAAAAATTTAATAATTTTATTAAAACTGTATAAAATTTTTTATACATATATATTTAAAAGCTCATGTACGATCTCGTGCAATATGCTTAAAAATATGCGTTATTATAAGTGCATTTGCATGCAACATGCGTAAAAAATAATTCGCAGCAAAAATCTTATAGTTAAAAATGTATGAAGGTAATTTTTATTAAGTATGCAGTTTAATTAAATTCATATTTGATAATATACTTTATTTGTATGTTAAACAGCAAGAGAGTAAACTCCAAAATTTCCGGGGGGGGGGAACTTGAGACTTTTTCCTTTCCTCTGGCTACAGCCATGTTGATTAGACTACAGTTCAAAACTGAAATAACAGTACATTTTCAAATATAAGTTTATCTAAACTTCATACTTAATAAATATGCTTAAAAATATGCGTTATTATATGCGCATTTGCATGCAACATGCGTAAAAAATAATTCGTAGCAAAAATCTTGTAATTAAAAATGGAGATATTTTTATTAAGTATGCAGTTTAATTAAATTCATATTTGATAATTTACTCTATTTGTATATTAAAACGCAATAGAGTAAACTCCAGAATTTCTGGAGAGAAGGGGGGGGGGAAGAACTCGACACATTTTCCTCTCCTCTAGCTACAGCCCAGTTGACTGGAATACATTTCAGAACTGAGATAACAATAACAGTATATTTTTAAATACAAATTTATCTAAACTTCATACTTAATAAATATCTACTTTTCAAATTTCACTACCCTAGATTTTTTGACTATGCGATAATCCGGCCCTGTTCATAATAAAGATGACACACATACCATAGATATCGATATTAGTTCTTTCGCTTTTGATGCAAACATTTTTAAGGGTTGAATAGCATAATTTTAAATTATTTTATTGCATAAACCAGTCATAATACTATCAGTAAGATATCTGTTTTGTAATGTTTGAAAAAAAAATAAATGTCTGTATTAAATAACAATATTAGTTTAAAAGATGAAACTGGCACCAAATCACTTAGGTTAACCTGTTCCAAATGTAAGGTAAGTTGGACTGTAATTTTCTGATGATTTAGAGGTTGATGAAAATTACAAAGCTTTATCAAACGTTATTTTTATCTCTCTCTATCGAAAGCACAAAATAGTCTAAAGGAAAATATTTTGTTATATATTTTTTGATGAAATCAAAAATTATCAGAGTGATTATAAAGTATCAATGATTATAAAATCAAGTAGATCAGAGTTACCCTAACTGTCTTTCCAGGGCACCTTGGCTCTACTACGGGGTGCCGAGAAAATATTACAGTATTAGATAACTTGTGCTATAGTAACAGATCTAAATAAAAACCTTAATTCACGATATGTTGTAACAAAAATTGATTAATATAGATTTTGTATAGAATATTAATATTTAGTTTGAGGAATATTCTGCATCATTTGTGTAATAGTTATTTTATTATTAATTTAATGAAGGTAGATGTATCCAGTTTCATTTTCGGGTTTGAGAATTTGTGTAGTGAGCAACAAACTCATCTACCCGATTAATTCCTATAATAAATGTGTTCAATAAATAGTGTACTAAACTAAAAAAAAAACTTAATTTTTTAATGTATTTTTAAAACTAATCTAACTACATCAACTGCTTTAGGTAAACCATTGTCTTCACTTAAATTAAAAAATCGTGTTTAGAAAAATCGTGACATATGAAAAGCAGAGAACTGAAAAAGTTTGGAAGTCACTAAAATAGATTATTTTTACAAAATTAATTCATCTTAAAGAGAGAAATTGCTTTGGATATGTTCCTGGATATTGCTTTTATCATTACAGTGAATACAAGCATATTATACTTTTCTTTTAACACAAGATTACACTCAATGTGGAATTACATTTTTTGTGGAATTTGTAAGGGAACTGTATCACCCTATTAGCATTTTAATAAACAAGGGCTTATGACGATTGCATTTCTAAATATTATTTGTCAATCTGGAAACTGAAGTCTACAAATAAATGAAAAAGGCCTGATTATTTATATACGAGGAAATGCATTCAGGTTAATAAATATTTGAAATTTTTTTCTGCTTTTTTTAATGACACTGATGTCAGGAAAGGAACGCAAGGCAATATGCAGTTGGATGGACTGACACCATCAAGTGCCTCGAAGTTTTAAAAATAACGCGACTGGGTCAACGTACCCCTATAACCAATTAGCCTCTGCCTATATACTACTATAAATTTAAAAATCAATCTGCTTCAAAAAGCACTCATATCTAGGAATAAATAGCTGCAATGAAATGACTCGTTTAAAATTAAAGTAATATCAGATTTTTCGGCTTAAGTAAAATGGGGTCATCCGCAAGGCAAGGCAAACGTAAATTAATATGCTTATCTATTCCAGAAGCACAAAACTAATTTTTAAAGAATTTCAATATTCTTTTTAGCCTTTTTTTCAGCTGCACTTTTAAATGAAGACAACTTATTTTTGAAATAGAAAATATGGGACAGATCTTATTAACTGGGATAGGAGACTTTGAGAAAAGGGGAAAATGTTAACTTTGTTAATGATCAATTACAGCCCGTATGTTAACTCTTTGTTTGTGGGGTATCAGTTATCCAAAAGTGTATAATTTCGATCAGGGCAACATATGGGTATATTGTAACATTCCAGTTGAAATCAGAAGAGATAGTCGTTACTATAGCACTGTGAAAGAGAAAATCGTTCAACAGACTCTTTTCTGTAGTAAAAAAGATAATTTTTTCATACAGGACGAATTTTTATAGTAGAGTATAGTAGACAATGAGGAAATGTTTACATGCAATTTCCAGCTGTCGGAGAAAAATTCATACATTGCATAAAGTCTCTTATTTCACTCATAGGTGAGATAATTGATACGGCATTTTCAAAACACAAGCCGACGTGGGGTCTACTTTTCCTACAAATGAATGATACGATGGTTAAGAATACTGGTGATTTTCGTAGTCTGAGCTCGAGTATAATATCAGTTAAAATGTGGCTAACTGAAACCCAAGGCAACAGTCCTGATATCACTTCAGGGGCAGCTGTTCCCCAAATGATTTAAGTTCCAGGTGACCTCCGCCGAACGATGGAAGAAGGGTTAGGGTGCTTAGAACCGGAGTTCAAATCCCACTATGACATGAATGTACGTAGCTGTTCGGAATCAGCTTTAAGCAGTAGGTCCCGGTTTCATTAGCCCTCGTGTTGCAAAAAATAGACCGTAGCGCTCTAAAACCAAAACCAACCAAACCAGGCGACCTCCTTAACCCATTAACGCCCAGTGTTTTCATTTAAGGGCAGTCAAAAAATGGTTTGTAGAGTTTTTATTTTCTTGAAACGATTCTTCCTTTTTAATAAAAATAGATATTAATCTTATGAATAATCTCCCAAGTTTTCAAATAGGATCTTATCTATAATTTTGTCATTTCGATCGGCATTTTATGACTTTCAAGCTTAGATTAGGGACGTATTATGACCGGTATTCTGAACGTATACCGGTCAAAATCATGGCGAATAGTCATATCTGTAATAAGTCACCTCTTTTCAGTACTTTTCTCATATATGAAAGCAAATAAATCTATTATCACGAAGTTTTCCCGAAGTTTTCCGTTTCTATTTCATAAAGATTTTTTTAAAGACATCTTATTATGTTTTAAAATGACACCTCCTCACTAATGATGACTTGATGTCATATTTAAAGGTGTTTAAATTTCATATTTTGTTTTACTTCCAGGTATCTATAATAGCTTCTATATTAGGTATTTACTAATATATAGTCATCAGAAAGATCCGGGAGTTAATGGGTTAAAACAGTGACTCTCAACCTGTGGGGCGCGTCCCCCTAGGGAGGCGCGAGCACACTAATGGGGGGGCGCGAGCATATCCAAGAGAAAATGTTATTTAAAAAAATTGATTAAGTGACTGAAAGGAAAGAACACACACACATACAAAACAAAATACATTTCGACATATTTAATAATTAACTTATTAAATTAAAACAACTTACTAAATTAAAAACAAATTTAATAATTATTAGTGACTTCCTTGGGCCTGTCTTTCAGAGCAAAGTTTTTCGAAGGAGGGTTTAATATTAGAAATAGACACTCTCAGTTCTTTTTCTATATTTAGCTGAGATCTATATTTTGTCTTCAAAGAAGCCACCGCAGAAAATCCAGTTTCACAAAGATAAGATGTTGAAAATGGTAGTAGAATGCGAAATGCCCTTGTTTTTAGTGCAGAAAACTCATCATCCACTCCTGCCCAAAATTCAAAGAGTGATTTATTACTAAATTGTCTTTTGGTTTCGCCGCTTGCCGTGAAGTCTATGAAGGTTTCTTTCTCTTCAATTGAGAGTCCTTCGGGAGTATTTTGAAATGGACCCCTCACCCACTTGTAACTTGATATCAGTTTGTCGTCAGCAAGAAAGTACTTTTTAAAATTCTTTGCTAGCATTGCTAAATGATTTTCAATGGTTGCAAAAACAACTTTTACATGTTGTTCTTCAGCCTTGTAAGTTTTAATACAATCATTCAAATTTGCAAACATTGTTAAGTTTTCTTGCTTTAAATTTCTGCTCCACAATTCCAATTTCCTACAAAAAGCATTAACTTTATCACTCGTATCCAATATATGTGTATTTGCTCCTTGCAGATGAAGATTCAAGTTATTTAATTTCTCGAATATGTCGACCATGTAGCTCAATTTCATCACAAATAAACTATCGCGAAAATTCTCAGCTTCCGGTCTGTTTTCCTCTTCTAGGAAAACGGCGATTTCTTCTTTTAATTCATAAACACGTTGCAAAAATTTCCCTCGTGATAACCATCTTGCCTCGCAATAAAATAGTAACGCTGAATGTACTGCACCCATGTCTTTACAAAGTGCGGAAAAGATTCTTGATTTCAGGGGTCTCATTTTTATATAATTTACTACGGTTACAACCGTAGTTAACACAATATTCAAACCAGGACTCATTTCTTTGGAAGCCAAAGCTTCTCTGTGGATCATGCAATGTGTCCAGACGCACTGTGGCGATTTTTGTTTCACAAGTGCTTGAATACTTTGGAATCTTCCGGACATAGAACGAGCACCATCGGTGCATATTCCGACGCAATTTTTCCATTCTATGTTTGCCTCGTTCATAAAATCATTTAAGATAGCAAATAATGCGAGTGCTGTTGCTTTGAGTTCTATTGGTTTGCAGAAAAGTAACTCTTCTACTACTTGCAAATCATCACAAAATCTAACATAGGCAATGAAATGAGCATCTTTATTACTATCTGTTGCCTCATCGAGTTGTATTGAAAACAATTTGTCACGCAACTTCGACAAAAGCTGACACTCTACATCTTCAGCTATATCAGCAATTCGACGGGCAACAGTATCATTTGAAACAGGTATAGACTGCAATTGTTTTGCAAAATTATCTCCAAACATAATTTCTACAATTTTAATTGCGGCTGGCAAAATAAGCTCTTCACCAATGGTGTGAGGCTTTTTACATCTGGCTATTTTATATGAAAGTTTGTAAGAGGCAACTAAAGCTTTTTCATTCACAGACAAAGTTTTTATAAACAATGATTTTTGCTTTTCATATGATTTTAATTTTAATTCGAAGAATTCTCTGGGTATGTTTACGTACTCACTATGAAGCGTTTCCAAATGTCGTTTAAGTTTATTAGGTTTCATGCTGTCTGCCGCCAACATTTTTGAGCAAATGATACACAGGGGCCTTTCTTCTTCATTTACTTCAGTACTAGTGAACCCAAAATTTAAGTATTCTTGAGAATATTTTCTTGATTTTATTTTCGGAACCACGCTCGTCTGTGTACTTGTTGATGCTTGTCTATCGTCTAATGCTCGCTTACGCCCGCTTAAAAATTTATCCATGATTCTGCATAAGTCTGCTGCCGTGAATATTTAATACCGTGAATTGCAATTACACGAAAATATATATAACATACACATTAAGAATAGATTCAATAGCGATAAGAAGGATCGACTCGAATGAGATTGTCTGGAATTGAAATTGGCGTCATAGAACTTTCTCCTTCTCCCTATGAGAAAACATTTGTTCACATCTGCGCACGCTCCTAACTTAACTTTTAAGCTGACCAGACAAATTCCAGACAAATCGAAACTTCTCGCGAAACCGTGAGAATGCCCGACATGGCGGGACGCAAGAGCAATAAAAAGGCATAGGATTATTGTTTTTTCAATGCTGAGTATCAGTGTTGCAAAATGTCAATAAATTTCCGTATTCTTGGTAATTTGCAAAGTTTAAAATTAAGGTTGTAGTGCAGGTTTAGCGCCATAATGCTCAAAATACATTATTATTGTATACATTTTATTGTACGCGGTGGGGAGGGGGGCGCGATGAAAATTATGATTGAAAATTGGGCCGTGAATACTAAAAGGTTGAGAAACACTGGGTTAAAAAGTCTCACAACTCTAGCAATAAATGGGAGTTCTGCAAACTGCTACCGAGAGCAAAATGGCTCTCAAGGAGGATTTCCGAACTAGACTCCCAGGTCAAAAAATAAAATACAATAAATAAATAAACATTTTAGTCTTCTTTTTTTTTCTCTCGGAAGAAACATCTAATGTCTACTTATAGCTGAACCCCATTATTCCACATCTTTCCAGAAGCTTCTTGAATGTTCCAGAAAAAAGGGGGGAATGGAGGTTCTATTGGTTAAGCCTCTCTCTGTGGTACCCCATCGCATATCATAAATTGACTATCATTCTGCTGCACTATAGCGATTTCAGAAAAACTACAGATTTTAATTTCATTAGCCGTTCCTTGTGACTAAACGCTTTTGAATACACCCTGTACAATTTTTCTCCTCATCTCCTTCACAGTAAAAGCGAGAAGGAGGAAGAGAAACTCTTCAGAAGTAGATCATAAGACTATATGCTGCTCGTTCGCTTTGCCCGAACTGGGTGTAAGAGAGAAATAACAGACCGTCAACCAATTGAAAATGGTTAAGCATCTTTATTCCTTTCCAGGATCTTTTTTTTTTTTTTTTTTTTGGACGGAAAGCTTTCTCTAAATGGTTTTCTCAGGATTCTTCTAACCATTTTGGAAACCGTCTCATTCTGGTTTCTACTTTATCAGTTTTTAGATCTGAGATGTTTTTAACCTAACCGACTTCTCACAGATGTGCCATGTAATTTACCCGTCAACGGTAAAAGGTTTTTCTTACCTAAAATAACTCAGTGGCTCCTTTTGTCAGTTGTACAAAGCATTTTTCACATGGAGTGTTGATCCTCACGGTCTTATTTTATAAGTTAGTGCTAGTAGTTATAGTTCTAAGGTACACCATCTCTACAATATATGTGTGTGTGAGAGAGAGAGAGAGGGTGAGATGGAATGAAGCCTTGGAAATCTTTTACTAGCGTGTTTGAAAGTAAATCTTGCTTTATTTGCTTTTCATTGACAAAGAGATTGCACAGAAATATTATATATTTCAGTCTATTTTAGGACTTTTTAAACACGTTTTGAATCATTTCCCTCGATTGATTTCCCGATGTAATTATATTAGAATTTCCAATAAAAAAGGCCGACTTGAAAAATGGTTTTAATTTTATTAATAACATCTTAATTACTAGATGTTACGTTTAAATATACATAAATGTCTTTTATAAAAACTCTCATTACAAGCTCTTTTAAGTTTTCGTATTAATTACGCTTGCGACTGAAGCAGGAAATTATATTGTATTCATTTGAATAACATTTGTATCATCATCTGACAACGAATTTTTACTCCATTTTCACAATCGATCTACAAAGAAAACTGATGTTTCAATTCACAGAAGCGAAACGAATTTCAGTCATTCATCTTTCACGGATCGCTTTCTGTAGAAGAGGCACAATTGAATTTCCGTTTTTTCATTTCTTTTTCTTTCTTTGTTTCCATTCAGAATCAGTTTCATGTGTGATTCTTTTAAATAAGTGATATATGTTTCTGAAACTTCAAAGTTAGTTCTAACACTACGGACATTAAATTGGTAGTCTATAAGTTCATCTTAACATGGCTTCTTACAAACTAAAACCTATTAGTAATTTTCCGATAGTTAATCACTAACATTTTTAAATATGATTATTTATAAGCTTCAGTTCACTGAAAACATTTTATCGTTCAAGTTATTATTAATAACGTGTACAACTAAAAATAATTTTTATAGTACTGAATAAATTACTTTCACTGTTTCCATTCATAATCAGTTTCCTTTGTGATTCTAATTGATGTATGTCTTAAACATCAAAAACAGTTCTTACACCAAGAGCTTTATTAGAGATTTTATAAGTTTATATTGAGTAATATAAGTTAAGAATTATCAATTTTTCGATAATTAATGACTTTTATTTTTAATTATGATTATTTATTAACTTTTTCCCCTGAACACGTTTTATCGTTCAACATTTTTTTATATTCATAATGACATATAAATGTTGCATATCAATAACGTATTTTCATACAGTTAAAAATGTTTTGCTTTGTTTTATGCTATCAATATCATAAGTCCTTCTTTTAAGAAAGGGATATTTATTTTTTAAACATCAAAGTTCATCAATTCTAATACCACGAACATTAAAGAGATATTTTATAAGCCTTATCGTGATCAGTACTGCTTCGAACTAAAAACTATTAGAAATTTTCTGTTAATTAATGCCTTCCATTTTTAATTTCAATTACTTTAAAAATTACTAGAAAACTTTTATCATTTAACATTATGTAATCATTCATAATGACCAAACAGTGTTAACTTACAAAAGATTTTTTTAATAATATTAAACACATTTCTTTATTTCCGTTACAAATCTGCTTCATGTCTGATTTTTTAAGAAATTGAGGTATGTATGTTAAAAATCAAAATTAGTTTTAACACTGCAAACACTAAATAGAAATTACTAATATGATATCCCAGATCGCCGATTTCGGATGATCCTACCTCCAAAAATATATTAATTCAGTAAAATTCACTATTAAATTCAATAATGAAAATTTATTTTATGTTTACTTAAAATTGTTTAACATCGTAAATAATTTAGAACTTGAAAAGAACTCGATTTTTTTTTTTTTTTTTTAATATTAGGGGTTACATGAGGTTTAAACCCATATATTAAAAATTCCACAGGTTTTAACATCAGGTTGGCAATGAATTAGTATACTCAAGAGATATTTTTTGCATAAGAAATATTCTTAACTTGTCCTAATAATAAAAACTGATTAAAGATAATGAAAATTGGTCAATGTTAAACATTTCTATCGCCTCTATATGAACTTAAACACGTCCAATTTCACGGGAGATATCTCGAATGAAGAGACATGACGGGTGGTTGATAATGTAACTTCTTACAAACAAAAATCTATTAAAAATTTACCGATAATTAATGACTTCCATTTTTAATTATCATTACGTATACGTTTCATTTCTTTGAAAATATTTTACGTTTATATCTATGTTATCTTTCACATTGACATAACAACGTTACATAACAATAACGGATTTCTTTTGCATTAACCAAATTTATTTCTATTATGAATGAAAATAATGTGGGATTAATTCAAGGAATCGATATATATATATATCTTTAACATTAAAGATAAATGTTACACTAAGAACTTTAATAAAAAGTTTATATATTAATCTTGAAAAATAAAGCTTCTTAGAAACTAAAATCTATATTCCGATAATTAGCGATTTCCCCTTTAATTGCTATTATTTATATGCTTCAGTTCACCTAAAACATTTTTCATTCAGCACTGTGCCGTCATTTATAATCGCAGAATAATATTGCATAATAACAAGGACTGTTCATGGTATGAAACAGGTTGTATGTAGTTGGCATGTCTATAATTCAGAAAAGGATTGAGATAAATAAAATAAAATCAGACAAAATCAGATACATATTCAAACCTAGCATTAGGTACAGATTTAGACAATATTAAAAAAAATACTGATAAAATGTATCGTTATAGCTGTAATGATAATATTTGCGTTATGAATTTATCGTTATAACGCAAATTTCACTGTTTTGATTAGGGGTAGGAAAGAGAAGAATGAGGGTTGCATCTCTGTAGATAATTGACATTTTTTATCTCAAAGAACGTCTAGCATTAGATACAGATTCAAACAATGTATTTTTTTAAATACTGATAAAATTTATCGTTATGACGGGCAAATTTTACTGTTTTTATTAGGGGTAGGAAAGTGGAGAATGAGGGTTGTATCTCTATAGAAGATTGACATTTTTTTTTCAAAGAAAGTGTAGCATTAGATACAGATTAAAACAATGTATTTTTTTAAATACTGATAAAATTTATCGTTATGACGGGCAAATTTTACTGCTTTTATTAGGGGTGGGAAAGAGGAGAATGAGGGTTGTATCTCTATAGAAGATTGACATTTTTTATCTCAAAGAACGTCTAGCATTAGATACAGATTCAAACAATGTATTTTTTTAAATACTGATAAAATTTATCGTTATGACGGGCAAATTTTACTGTTTTTATTAGGGGTAGGAAAGTGGAGAATGAGGGTTGTATCTCTATAGAAGATTGACATTTTTTTTTCAAAGAAAGTGTAGCATTAGATACAGATTAAAACAATGTATTTTTTTAAATACTGATAAAATTTATCGTTATGACGGGCAAATTTTACTGCTTTTATTAGGGTTGGGAAAGAGGAGAATGAGGGTTGTATCTCTATAGAAGATTGACATTTTTTTTTCTCAAAGAACGTGTAGCATTAGATACAGATTCAAACAATGTATTTTTTTAAATACTGATAAAATTTATCGTTATGACGGGCAAATTTTACTGCTTTTATTAGGGGTGGGAAAGAGGAGAATGAGGGTTGTATCTCTATAGAAGATTGACATTTTTTTTTCTCAAAGAACGTGTAGCATTAGATACAGATTCAAACAATGTATTTTTTTAAATACTGATAAAATTTATCGTTACGACTGAAGCAAATTTCACTGTTTTTATTAACGAAAGTAAAGAGAAGAGTTAGGGTTGTATCTTTCTAGAAGATTAACATTTTTCTCAAAGAAAGCAATTTAAATATTCTCTTTCAATCTGATAAATACAATTACAATGTGGAGGTTCTTATTTTCCAGGAAATTTTTTTTTTAAATAAACTATGTGAGTTAATATATTTAGATGAAAACTTAAATGAAAAGGGTTTTTAGTACGTATTTTGACTTACTTCACTACCACAAATTGGAAAGTTTATATGTTTATTTTGAGAAGCAGTCGATTTATATTCAAAGGATTGTTAAAATTCAATTATTTGAACTATTTCTCTTCGTATGCAGTTTAAATTTCAATACAAGGAACAACATTTATCTTGGAGTAGGAACTTGCTTGGTTTACAAAAAGACAACAAGAAAATATAAACTCCAAAATGTCTACAATATTATTCCGTAATAATTCAACTATCCCAATCATGTGAAGATGCTTTACTGAAGATTAGTTTATCAGACGAAACACAAATAATATTAATGTATTTAATATTTCCCCAAGCTTTTTCTGAATTATTTCGCAACACCATATGCAGCAACTCTTACTAATCCGTGAATTTTTATCCAGCAGGAGTTGGAAATCAAGTTTATTTAATTTTTCTACCTCGAAACTCGAAGGTTGGTATTTTACATAAACAAACCATATGGGTGTGAGAAGCTTGTATTAACAATGGAATTTTGTTACTGAATAATGTGTTAAAATATTTCTTTTCATAAGAAAAGTTTGACGGCAGTAGATGATTTCATAAAATTTGCATTACAATATGCTGGCTAAAGTACTTAACCATTTATACACCCCCCTCCCCCCCCAAAAAAAAAGAAAATGAAAGGGAAAGAGCAATTTTTAAGAACTCTGAAAAGTGTTGTCAAATCTCAAAATTGTTACTATTTTACATTATACTTTCTAGTTATAAGCATTCTCATACAACTGTACACGAGTACGTGCATATATACATATATATATATATATATATATATATATATATATATATATATGTATATATATATATATATATATATATATATGTATACATATATATATATATATATGTTTATATGTGTATGTATGTATATATATGTATATGTATATAAATGTATATAAATATATATATGCACGTATGTATATAAATTTATATAAATATATATATATATATGCACGTATGTATATATATGCATATATATATGCATGTATGTATATATAGGATTGTATATATATATATATATATATATATATATGCATATATATATATATGCATGTATGTATATATATGCATGTATATATATATGCATATATATATATATGTATATATATATATATATATATATATATATATATATATATATATATATATATGTATATATGTATATGTATATATATATATATGTATATATATATATGTATATATATATATATATATATATATATATATATATATATATATATATATATATATATATATATATATATATATATATATGTGTGTGTGTGTGTGTGTGTGTGTGTGTGTGTGTGAGAGAGAGAGAGAAAGAGAGTATATTATATATACGTATACATACATATACATCAAAATATCGTGTATATTTTTATATATGCATATACATGAATGTATATAAATATGAACACATACATCTAAATATAAGACAAACCGATGAACTAACCATTAATCTTTAAAAAATAATGTGGTTTTTTTCTATTTATCAAGGAATCTGGGAGCATAAAAAATGCATTATTATTTGAAAAAAATAAAAAAAGGCTAAACCATCAAACTGAAAAAGATTTTTCCATTTTAAAATACTAGGAAGAAAAAAAAATCTTTGAAACTACTTATTGTGTCCTGAAATTTGTATGATAAGAAATTGTCTGAATCTAAGACGTATCATTTTCTTTAAGATTTTCATAAAAATGGGCAAGCAAATAGGAGAGAGACATAGACAAGGAGGGAGAGGATTTGAGGGTCCGGTTCTCACCCCTCCTTTAGAAAAAAATACTCAAACAGGCCATAATAGCTGGTAAACTTTAGACAGGTAAAAAGGAAAAGTTAACAATCCAAGTGATTTTAGTTTTCAATTCTTATTTCTATTTTACTGAGAATTTTCACTGTGAGTGTTCGTTATCCATTGTATTAATCTGTCTAAATGAGGTATCTCACATTACTACTCTTATGAACAGTGGAAAGAAGGATGGCGTCAGCTTGACGATTTTGCATTTACGACTGAGTGTTTCGTTTTTATGTGAGTTTCTCAGATGCCGCAAGCTAAGTTGTTTAGGTAGAAAAAGTTGAAAAAAATGAATGTTTTTTTTAAACAGTGATTTAAATAATCTTTTATTTATTGAAATTTCAATAGTTAACAGCAATAGTTGGTGTTTAAAAACTAAGTAAAGGATTTAATTACTAGAAAAGAATAAGATTTATTCTATTTAAATTGAAAAAAATCAGAAAATATCAACAATATATGGACATCAAGGCATTGGTTTTTGAGAGACTCTTATCTCTTTTCAGGTTTAGGAAATTGGCATCATAGTTTCCTAAATATAAAATATTTAATTTTGCAAAATTGCTTTACTATCTTAAATTATCAATTATATTTTAATCTTAAATTATCAATTATATTTTAATCTAAAATTATCAATCATATTTTAATCTTAAATTATCAATTATATTTTAATCTTAAATTATCAATTATATTTTAATCTAAAATTATCAATTATATTTTAATCTTAAATTATCAATTATATTTTAATCTAAAATTATCAATTATATTTTAATCTTAAATTATCAATTATATTTTAATCTAAAATTATCAATTATATTTTAATCTTAAATTATCAATTATATTTTAATCTAAAATTATCAATTATATTTTAATTATAAATTATCAATTATATTTTAATCTAAAATATCAATTATATTTTAATCTTAAATTATCAATTATATTTTAATCTAAAATTATCAATTATATTTAATCTTAAATTATCAATTATATTTTAATCTAAAATTATCAATTATATTTTAATCTTAAATTATCAATTATATTTTAATCTAAAATTATCAATTATACTTTAATCTTAAATTATCAATTATATTTTAATCTAAAATTATCAATTATATTTTAAACTAAAATTATCAATTATATTTTAATCTTAAATTATCAATTATATTTTAATCTAAAATTATCAATTATATTTAATCTTAAATTATCAATTATATTTTAATCTAAAATTATAAATTATACTTGAATCTTAAATATGATACCGTTCAATTTTTTTTAGGGGATAACTGGTTTTCAGAATTCATTTATTTTGTTTTAACAATCTACTTAAAAATGTAATATGGTATTAGAATTATACTTATGTTTCTAAAATTTCATGGTAAAATCTTAATAATTATTACTTTTATAGCATTAATCCTTTCTGAAAGAAACATTATTACTAAATATTCCATTCACACTCCTTTTACGTAAAACGTAGGCATTCTTATACATAGGATACCTTTAAGTCCTTAGATTAAAACTTATTATTAGCATTCTATTTTTCTACAGTTAGACGAAAATAATAATATTTAAAATATCAATATTTTTGCATTAAAAATATGTGTAATAATTCCTATAATTTATAAAAAGCATAGACTTTTGATGTTTGAAACGTATTAAATTTAACTAGCTTCTATTTTATGTTTTATAACGTAAATTGACCATGCATTTCGAATGTATACATGTCAATTAGAAATGCATTTGGGGTGTTTCAAATGCTTAAAATATTCGGAAATATTTGTTTTATTAATGGGTTAAATAATATATTGATAATAAAAAAATAATCTGTTGTGGTAGTAATTATAGTATTTATAAGGTGATATATTTTGAAACACATGCAAAGTTACCCCCTGTCCCTTCTATTCTTAGAACTAAGTATGCTTGGGAACTAAGCACAGGAGTTCTGCTCAAGGTTGACCACCTACCCAGAACATATGCTTCGCCCCCCAGGACCCTTAGTCTCGGAAACGGACATTGGCACCGTAAGCCCTGGTCCCCTAGGGCTTGTTGCTCTGAGAAGTTTAATTATATTATTGAGCATTGAAAATTTTATTAAGAGGCTCATAGAGCGAAAATTTTGAGGTACTTCACAATAACCACATCACCAAATAAAAATAAAAATTTCTCTTTTTACCTGGAAGCTTTTTTGTGCGTCTTCGTTACCTATTATATGAATCTGTAAAAACGTTTTATTTCCCATTTCTACTCTTCCAAACAGTGTAAAGACGGATGGTGTCAGCTAAACTTTTAAGTACATCACTGAGTGTTTCGTTTTTATGAGTCATTCAGAAGCTGCATATTAAATAGTTTAGGGGCAAAGAGATAAGAAAAGCAATGTCTATTTAAACACTAAGTTTTAAAATCTTTAGTTTTATTGAATTTAAATAGCTAACAATAATAATAATTGTAAAAAAAACATTAAAGGTTCTAGAATTTAATCTATGTAATTTAAATTGACAAAATTTAGAAGATATCAAAATATGGACTTTACGGCATTGGCTTTAGAGCAGTCTTTTTTACATTACTCGGTTTCTGAAATTGGCATCAGAATGTTCTAAATATAAAATATTTAGCAATTTTGTGTAAGAGTACGCTTTTATTTTAAATTCTCGATTATATTTTTTAATCCTGGAAATGATGCTGTCAGTATTTTGAAGGAACAACAGGCGTTCAGACTGGATTTCTTTTGTTTGTTACCAATTTACTTGAAGCTGCAATATGGTATTAGGATTAAATTTGTGTTGTTGTCGTCTTGTGACACTTGGTCAAACCAAGCACGATTGCGCCATACTCTACTAGTATTAAGACAAAGGGGGGGGGGTCCTGTATGCTTTGTTTAAGTGGTTCCTCGTAATTTTGAAGCAGGGACCAAGCAGAAGATCCATAAGCTTGGCCTGCCACCACCAGAGGTATTGATTGAGAACTTGGAGGACATTGTGACTACGAACATGTTTTACGTTTCCCAGTCATCTTTAACGAACTCGGCGGATCTTAGGCCGGCTCAGGTTCCGAACCCGCAAGCATCGAGTTACGTCCGAGGTTCCTTAAAATTATGTAAAAATGTTTAAAATTTCATGGTAAAATCTTAATTATTTTAAAAGTTTTTAAGCATTAATTGTTTCAAAAGGAGCATTATAAATGTTCCATGCCACATTCATTTAGTGTAAAAAATAGTTATTTTTATACATAGGATATCTCTTAGTCCTTAGAATAAACTTACCTTATGCATTCTGTTCCTCTACAATTAGACGAAAGTAATAGTAGTCAAACTATCCTTTTTTTTTTCCTCTTCAAAATATGTGTAATGATAAGCTTAATTTATAAAAAGTACAGACTTTTGCTGTTTGAAACGTACTAATTTTACTAACTTTATTACATGTTCTATAAAGTAAATTGACCATAAATTTCGAATGTATTTCGAATGCATGAATATAACAATATTTATGCAAGAGTACATTCATTAATTTATATTCTCGATTATATTTTCAACTTAAAAATGGCGGTTTTCAGTCTTTTTAGTAAGAAAAAAGTTCCACCTATTTATTACAGAATGTGAATAGCATCATGTTCATGTTACCAGTGGTTACTACGACCAACGGTAGAGAAGAAAAAGAACCACTAGGGACTTTAATATGCATCCTGTATACATATATATATTCTTCTCACTAAATTTAGACGTTCAAGAGTGGTAGTTGTGATGGCCAACATTAAGCATTTTTTAAGTCTCTTCGAATGGAAATGTTGACGTGCTTCGTAATAGTCGCATCACCAAGTTAAAAGAAAAACTGAAAAAAAAACCTGGGTTCAACTTTTTAAAAATTCTTATTTCTATTTACAAAGGAGCCTCTCTGTGTAGAAAAAGAGTAGAGAGACAGATGAAATAAGCTTCACGATTTTGAATATATGACTGTGCACTGTAATTTTATTTATAGACTAAAGTTTCTGAAGTCAGTAATGAAACTGTACTAAATTTTAACTATTTAGCATCTTCTTAAACAAGAGTACATTGGATATTTTAAATTTTCTAGGATATTTCCAACCCATTGACGACATGACGGAGTTAAGCAATTTTTTTTTTTTTTTAATATTTCTTAAATAAGGAAAGAAAAATTTTCAGTAGATAAACTTTCTATCAGATAAAATGAGTTTTATATTCTTTATCTTTGACTCTAACGATTATCAGAAGTCCAAGCTAGCTAGGACATATATAAGAACAAATATGTATATGTCTCTCTCTCTCTCTCTCTCTCTCTCTCTCTATATATATATATATATATATATATATATATATATATATATATATATATATATATATATATATATATATATATATATATATATATATATATATATATATATATATACATATATATATATATATATTTGTGTATATATGTATATATATATATATATATATATATATATATATATATATATATTTGTGTGTGTGTGTGTGTGTGTGAAGGCTTAGCATTAGCTCCATGATTCCATTACTTTTACAAACTTAAGTGGCAACGGCGACAGCCGTTAGAGACAGACAGAATGATGTACAACAACGCGTTGGCTTAAAACTGAAATCGAAAACGACGATGTTAAGTGTTTATGATGTTAAATTTCATGATGATTGTATCTAATCGTTTAATTGTTTTTGTGCTTTCAAATTAAATGTTCCTGTTTTGTGCAATGTGAGTGATGTTGTTTTATCACACACACACACACACACACACACACATATATATATATATATATATATATATATATATATATATATGTATATATATATATATATATATATATATATATATATATATATATATATATATATATATATATATAAACAGTGGAATAATCTTAAGAAGTGTTCCAAGGGACAGAAAGTTTAAAACCTCTTAAGTGGGAAAACGTCTTAAACGGAAAAACTGGAAAAAGAAATTATAAAGAAATGTTTTAAACTAATTGTAATTAGTGTTTTCATTTCTAAACGTGTTCTCAAAAATATATAGTGATATTTTACAATTCAAAATATGTTTAACAATTTAATTTATTCTAGACTGCATGTTTTCAAAACATTTAAAATATTTACCTTAACCAAGAATGATTCAAACACTTTTAACCTCAAAGAGAACAATAGGATACAGATAAATATTAAAGGAAACTAAAAATAATATCATTTTATTAATATCCCTTAATATGCTTTTACTCATAAGATTTCATGCATGATTTTTTTACAGCATATGGCTGGTTATAATCCGTAACTTTCGACTCCGTCTGGTTTGTTAAAAGCACCGAATTGACTTCACTTATAAAATGTCGTATTTTGCATGCTTTAAAAGCGGAATACGTAAACATCCCATCTTCTAACAATTGTTAGTGAATTTAATGTTGAGATGCTGTCAAATAAAGATGCAGCAATACTTTTATTAAGATTTTCCTCTTTTTAATTTTTTGCTTGAATACAGTCTTGATGCATACGTTTATCTTAAGATTACCCGAAGCAGAAAAAATAAGCCATATTTAAAGAGCAACAAAAGATTAAAAATTTATATATATATTTATATATATTAACTTTTTGCAACATAAGGAAGAATATCTAAACTTAGGTTAGATACCCTTCTGTTACTTCTCTATCACTTTTTTATGATAAAAAATAGCAGAGCTTTTAGATGAAAGTGTCTTATTAGCAAACAATTTAGCTGCTGTATAATTTCATATTCCATATTAGACTGTTCTGGCTTATTTGCATTTTTTTAAAGCTGTAGTTAATCAGACAGGGTGACTGCGCTGAGATTTAGAGAGTATCACGTATGTTTTTGAATACTTTTTTGTGATCAAAGGTTTAAGCTAAAATCTCATTGATAAATTGATAAACGAAGAAAATTAGGAGGATTCGCTGACAGTGATCCAGAGTAAATGATTTACGGAAAAATGTATTTTGTTTTTACTTCATCAATACAGTAACACAGTAAACATTTTGTTTTTTTAGAATTCAATTAAAAAAAGTTCTAGTTAAATATAAAAACCTCTTACTTCACGCAATATAAGTACAAGGTTCAAACAGAACATTTTTGGGGGGCGGCATCTTGATTGCGAGTGTGAGAAAAGCATTGATATAATAAGTACCGATTGAATAGAAATTTATACATATAAATTTTTCTGCCACTTAAAGTTTATATTTTGTATTTATACTTTTTATTTTAAAAAGCTAAAAATGTTTCCAACCATACATGTTTAGAATTAGGGATTGTATTATATATATATATATATATATATATATATATATATATATATATATATATATATATATATATATATGTGGGGGGGGGGTGTTGATAAATTATACTTCTCACTAAATTTCACTATTTTAATGGACTAGTGATATTGTTCAGCATTAAAACATTGCTTTTATCTCTGGATACAGATATGATAAAGCGCTCCACAATAATGTCATTGAAGCAGTTTAACTCTAGATCTCGTTATTTCAATTTCTCCTGAAAAAACAAAAAATAATTTTTTGTTATATTTCAATACCAGTATAAGAAACTAAATCAATAGTTTTTTATTACAAAGTTTTACATGCAAATAAACTAAATAACGAAAATTACATTTTTCAAGCAGAATTCAGAAAGCTGAATGGTTGATAGGGAATAAGATAATAACTATCAAATTAAAAACTTTTAGCAATTTTCATAAAAGTGTTGCGTGCTAAAATCGAATGATATACACATTTGACATTCTTCTTCGCAGCAGTCAATGTCGTACTGCAAAATATAAGATCTGAATCTAGAAGAACAATGAAGGTTTATTGCATCTGTAATTCTTTTTCCGAATGTCAAATATATTTAGTGGGAGACTTTTTCTATTATTTCCTGGTATGTTACGTAAATATTTTGCGTTTTGGAGGTTATAAATCCATAAGCTGATCGTTAGGTATTAAACTATGGGTCTGAAAAATTCTTATATATATGCATGTGTGTTTGTGTGAGCGTATGCGCATGTATGTGCATGTATGAGCAAGTCCTATTGCTTAAATCCGATTTAATGTCTATGGAAATCTACACACATATATCTGCGTGTATAGATTCCATCTTTCAAAAATATTTCTTTTGTTTAATGATGTTTTTAGGTACTGCAAATGTCACACAACATCATTAAACTTTAGTTCTATGTTTTGCTTTGTTTTTATTTTTCAGTAGCAACTTATAAATGTTTGTGTGTAAGTAAATTAATATATATATATATATATATATATATATATATATATATATATATATATATATATATATATATATATATATATATATATATATATATATATATATATTCAAGTGGAATAATTATATTTTACCTTTCAAACTATGATTATAAACTAAACGCCAGAGGCGTTCAGTCACCTTTCGACACTTCCAGTTTGTAAAGCAGCTATTTCAAACTTATTTCAGTCTGCCTTATCTGAAAAACCTCATATCTTTTATATTTTTTCTGAATATTATGCACTGTTAATTATTGAGCTTTATTGATACCTTGATTTTACATAGGTTAATTTGAAGTTTTTAGTATTATTTGGGAGAATTATAGCAGCTATATGCTTAGTAACAGAAATATATATATATATATATATATATATATATATATATATATATATATATATATATATATATATATATATATTTAACACTTTGACTGCCATGGCTATCATATGTGATATCCAGTGATATTTCCGTTGAGACACTGGCTATCCGATATGATAGCCATGGTGTTTTAACACTTCAGGCCATGGCTATCAAAGATGTTATCAGTTACATGAAAATCGTATTGGAGTTTGATTGTTGGGCTCCCTACGATGTGTTAGGTATACGTGGTTTGCGCAAATTGGTATATGTGACGATTTTATGAGCTAAGTTTTATGAAAAATTAAATATTTGGAACATGCAACAAAAAAGGGAATATATATAAATAGAGAGAGTTTGTTTTAAAATATTGTTTGTTTTGAAATATTGTTTTTATATATAGTTTTATGTTGAAAAAATACAAATTACACAAAAAAAAAATTTGGCCCCGTTGTGAACATTTGCAATTTTGGCTTGGCAGTCAAAGTGATATATATATATATATATATATATATATATATATATATATATATATATATATATATATATATATATATATATATATATATATATATATATATATATATATATATTTAGAATACAGGGAGAAGTAAAAGGTTATGTTTCAACGATGTATGATCATAAAACTTATTAGTTTATCGTAAAAGGCAAAAACGATATTACTCCTCATTTATTTCTGTTTCCGTTAAAATAAATATTTTTGTTCTAAAAGTGATAAACTCTGATTTTTCTATTGCATCTGTTCTTTCTGATCAAAATATTATTGGCAGTTGATTTACATGCCTAGCAAAATTTATTCTTAATACAATACTTGCACATATGTAGGATAATAAAACAGCATTGAAACATTATGGCATAATCATGTAACTAGAGATTAAATAAATAAAAAGTCTATAATTGTATCCTTGGGAGTCATCATGCAGTTTGGACAACACTAGTGAATAATAGTTATTGTTCTACCTCGTGTTATATATCCTCTTATCTCCTGTTTTGGCAGGAGAAAGCTTGTCTACAATCCGGCTATCAGGGACTATGTCAGGTCTGTCACTTACTATCAGCTCAATCTGTGGAGTCAGAACCATTTGTTCAGGGGTTTAGCGCCTTTTCTCCCACTTGTTGAAATGTCCCTCACTTGCGGTGATAGAGAAGCGTAAAATCTTGATCGTGTGTCAGAGCTAATTCGAGTTCCTAACATTTTTTAAAATGGGAACGAAGAGATGCAGAACTTGGGTAACTAAAAAAAAGCGTATTGAATTACAAGAGCAAATTATAGCGGGCTCAAGTTACTTATGCTCTTTTTTCATGCCCCATAAACTCTTAAGACGATTAAGAGAAAGTGAAACGCTCTATTGTAGTTCTCTAAATTTTCACAGTGGTGATATTGCAGTGAAATTTTCGGGATTGGAGAAAAATATGTACATAAGAAGGCAAATATGTGATATTCCTTTTTATGAATAGCTTGAAATGAAGTATTGAAATTTCAGTACTTTATAATGTTACAAAATCACTCATTTTATAAATTTTCAAAGTTATGTGCAATTAAAGATATGACGGATTAAAGTTTTTAATCCATTATTTGGTTGAGACATACAGTGTTATTATTACTGATGAAAATTTACTGATGGTAAATTTGCTGATAAATCCATTTAATTAATTAATTAATTAATTTTTAATTTTTATTTTATTTATTTTTTCTGATATTACTCTGCAGTGTTATAAGCATTCCTTAACTTTCCAATTGATTTACATTTTATAAGATGGTTAGAAGACTGAAAACAATATGTTGATATCAGTTCTTTTTGTTTGTTTGTTTTAATTCTTTATCTAGAAAATTATTTGTTATCAAACATATACTTTCATTTGTGGTACGGGTAAACACTGATTTTTCTCTGAACTTTAATCACCACAAATATTTTAAAATATGCTTATTAATTAGTAGTTTATAACTATTTTTTGTTTTGTCGGAAAAATAGTTATAAATTACTAACTACTTTTTATTTATTCCCTTTAGCTCTTATTACTTCATTCCCTCCCTTTTGTGTTATACGTTGCATGTGATGTGTTGTAATATTAAAAAAAATTATATGCATTTTATTATTTATATGAAGCAATTAGTATTTCGAACTGTTCTTTTATTATGATGACTCCAAATAGTGTTTCGAACCATGCCTACTATCTATACTTTTCTTTACAGGGTATTAATAATTTTTCTTGTATCATTTCAGATAAATTAAGTACACCAGCCCTGAGGATTTCTGCCTTGCCTACCTTCACTGAACGGCACCTAAATGTCACTCCTTTTCTAAATTCATTATTCCAAATTACTTACAGATCTTATCATAACTTTTTACCTTTCGGATCGGGGATAAGGCCGTCTGGCTAAGGAGCCCCTAACCATCCAGTTAATATTGTCACGAAGATTCGAATGAACACACTGTTTAGCGAAACAGACGAATTTATTGAAGCAAAGTAGCAACTCGCAACTTTATAAGATCGAGAAGTTGCCTACAACTAGTGGGTATCAGCTTTTATACCCGAACAGAATATTCGAGAAATAACAAATTTACATAATAAAGAAGTATCTAGAATGTTCGAGAACATAAGGCAACAATAAATAACATTTTTAAATTAAAAGTCGATACTTCGGATCAACCGCCATTGCGAGCATCAAACCCACTAACTTTGGATCTGGGTCTCGTGCTCTGACCATTCGGCCACTGAGCTCGATTGCCGTTTCTTTATGCAGAAATATGGAGAAGATTTCCTTTTGGCTTTGCTTAATTTTACTAATATTTAAAGGCTTTACCAGTATGGGAAAGGGTTATTAAGTATTGATACCACAATTTTCATTCACACATTATTTTATAACCCGTTTTGCTATACACCTGCGTGAGAAGTTTTTATGCAGTTTTTGATATCCTTTTTAAGATAATCATCGCATTATAGGCATATGGATGGTTGTTTATTGTGTTTTGTTACATTTTACTAAACTAAACTACTGTAGATCCCTTAGTTTCTCTCAAGGAATAGTTCGTACTCTTGACCTACAGCATTCTTAATTTTATTAAGGGGTATGAAAGAATAGACTTTGTGAATGAACTGATTAAATATTTTTTATATTCGAGGCAGGTCTGAAGAATTTCGTAGAAATTTCAAAAATTTAAGTATAAAGCGGTAAATGAATGCATTGACTCTTTTAGGTCAGTTAATTTATACTTTTGTTTTTCTAGTATTCTATAAAAATATTTTTCTCTTGCAATTATTTCTAATGCAAATGTAATTAAATTTAAAGAACATTAAAATTGGGTATCTGGGATTCAAATTCATTTTAATTTGATATCAGTCATTTCTGCAAAGCTTTTTCGATGAATATAAAATCCTGTTTTACACTATTTCGAGAGACGTCAACACATCCAAGTTGGCATAATGTGGAATAGTCAATAAATTGATTAAGTTTGAATGATATTAAGAAACTTATAACTTAACATTTTTTAATTAATTTTAGGATAGCTGTGTAAGTTAGAGATGAATGCAGGAATATGTACTAAAAGTAAATGATATATACTGGTTAGGCCGGACAATGGACGAAAAAGTAAGCCACTGCCTTTCAGTTTTGGAATGTGTGTGTTCAATTCCTACTAGTGCAAGGATGTTTGTTGCAGTTAGCCTTTGTGTAGCAAAAGTGTTTACCGTAGCGCTTCCGAATCTCAATAAAACAGACTGATTAGAGGATTAAAGTTTGAGTGACTCAGTATATACAAATACTCGAATTCTAAAAAATAAATTTGTTTATTATTTCATTTATTTATTTATTTCAAAGGACTGGGGAGTGATAGCCATTAGTTCCAAATCAGTTGAAACATTCTTTAAACCTTTTTTTTTTTTTTTTTTTTTTTTTTTTTTTATTGCTCAAAAGCATTTTAATAGATCTTTTATTTTTTTATAAAAGGAAAAAGTTTGCTAAATCATGAAAGTAAGTCTCATGAAATATTGTTTTAAATATAAATTATTGGTGTATTTTAATCATATTATATACTATAATACCAGTTAAAGATGTCTTATAAGAAGCAATAAAATATATAGACCAAAAGAATTGTTCTTGTTTAAAATAAATTTTGCTCTTAAATTAACTTTTTAAGTAACCGAAGTCTGAGAAATTCAGTTTAGAAATAATTCTATGTATAAAATGGCTTTAATAAAAGATGTTCTCTATAAAATCCATAAAATATAGTTTTTATCTTTAACTCCTTAACGAGCACGCTCGAGTTAACTCGAGCGCTCTAAAGTTGCCAAACTGTGCACACTCGAGATAATTCGAGCAGCGTTGTACTTTATGTTGTTACAATTTTTCACACTCGAATGCAGTCGAGAATTGAAAATAACAATGTGAAAGAAAAAAAAATTAAAAAAAAAAACAATCGTTTTATTGATATTCATCATTTACATGGGATTGTAAGCTATAACACTTATTCAAGTATAAAATATGTTTTTTTCTAAATTCAACGTTATAAATTGTCTTTTTTACATTAAAAAGATTGATGTTTTTTGGCTGCCCTTTAAAGAAAAAAAACTGTGCATTAAGGGGTTAAAGAAGCAGCTAGACAGGGACACGAATTCAAAATTTTAGCTCCTTAAAGGCAGTCTTTCTACTTCTAGTCTTAAGTAATGCTAAAGGGTTCTGTAACAATCCTAGAGATAATGAATAGAAGTGTTATTAAAAGACTTTACCTCACAATAAAATGCCACTAACAGGGTTAATTAAAAAGCTCCGAGAGAGAAAGAATCTAACACTCCATTTACCAAATTAATACTGCTGGTAGGCCATATAGTAAAAGTGGAATTCCGAGGCCTCCTTTCGTGTTTCATGGTTTATGTACCGCTTATCGAAAGAAAATCAACTTTGAATATCAGTACTTATTACTTAACTTTCAGCACCAAGAGGTGGTTAAACCATTTGTAGATAAAATACATATTTTTACTTTACATGATAAAACTATAACATTTATTTTTCACATAGTTTTAGAAATTATTTTTCAGCACTTATAATTATTATCAAACTTTAAGACTACAACTGAAGAAACACGTTTATTACAGTGCTTATTTAAATATAACAAGAAAATGTGTATCTCTAAACCTTCATTTTAATAAGTTGACAATGTCGTGATGATCCACCGTATGATACATGATAGTAAAATTAAAGAAAGCTTTTATGTTAGAGATTTTTGAAGGATTTACTTATGTTAGTTATTAAGTTTTAGAATACAGATCGTAGATTTTGTAGACCACATTGCATGAAATCAGCTGTAGATATTAATAAATATTTCAACACAGGAAAAAAGTAAAGTATAAAAGCAGCAAGGTGTTGACAAAATATCAACTGAAAATTTCAAACTTGAAAAAGTATTTTTCTTAATATTCAATATTTTAATGAAAAAAAGTTTTTACTATATTGCTGTTCAGTTTTATAAAGAATTTTTAGAGATATTATCTTTTCTTTTTTAAGTAACCCTAATTCCTTTCAAATGTTATTTTTTTTTTTTTTGCATACTTCAAATGCTTTTTCTACATACTCAGATGCATATTTCATATATATATATATATATATATATATATATATATATATATATATATATATATGTGTGTGTGTGTGTGTGTGTGTGTGTGAACTATTACTAAAAAAGGCATACAAACTACACGTATGTACGTACTACCATGAATACAATACTCATAGACATTCTTTAACCCGTTGAAGCAAACTTTACGCTATATAAGTTTCTTTTACTGGTCTAAGAGTAATATAATGAGGTTATATAAAGTCATTAGTACCTTTCATCTTTAGACAGCAAAATGTCAGAAACCAAATTTCTCTTTCTCAACTGCATTCAAAACGCATTTTTTTTTTCCTTCAAGGAAAGATCAAATTTTCTACGCTTGTAACGCGGGGGTAAGCGAGTGCTAAGCGTGAAAGAAGATACATTTGTGCGTGCGTGAATAAATACTTCTTCATTTCTTCTCTACAGCATATGGATACATCTGTCAGAAATATTGGACGTTTTTGCAGTTCAAGTTGCTGTTAACAATGCTGTCCAGGGGAGAACGAGGTGGTGTATCTGCCCCTCATGCTGAGAAGTTCACGGTCCTGCAGTGTTGTGAGCATAAATCTTTAAAACGATTTGTCTTAAGAGATCTGTTGCACAGGAGAGGGGGAAAAGAGCTATCCATCACCTTATAACAAAGCTCTGTTGTGAATATCCAGGAGCTTCGACCTTTTTAACAACTCAATGTAGTACCTGGAGACCTGTCAACCTGATGATCTTAAAGGGCTGTGGGTGTATATTTGTACTGCCATGATATATGTTATTTATTTATTAAATTCGTACCAAAGAGGCGCATTAAATGCAATTAAAAAAGATTAAATTAGATTATAATTAAATATAACTATCCTCTCGGAATAAATCTGATTTTAAATACTCATTTTTGTGTAAATATTTAAAAAGAAATAAATCAGTTTAAAAATACCTGGAGACCTGCTAACCAGAAGATCGTAGAGGGAAATGGGTGTATTTGTATTGCGGTGATATATAGTATTTATTTATTAAATTCATACTGAATTGGAACAATTGGCTGCAATTGAAAACCATTAACTCATATTTTAATTAAATATTAAATTCATACTGATTTGGAACAATTAGCTACAATTAAAAACCATTAACTCATATTTTAATTAAATATTAATCTTATCTCCGTATTCATCTGAATATAAATATTCATTTTGGTGTAAATATTTATAGTGAAATACGTCCATTTAAATAATACCTGCAGATATGTCAATCTGAAGATCTTAAAATGCTGTAATTTTTATTGCCATGATATGTTACTTATTTATTGAATTCATTCTAAAGGGAAACAGCTGCAATTAAAAAACACTAGCTTATATTCTTTTGAATACAATTCTTTTCTTGGTATTTATCTGAGATTAACTATTTAATTTAATGTAAATATTTAAAGTGAGATAAATCAGTTTAAATAGTTACAATTACAAGTATTTGATATCAGATGTAAACTAATACAGATGGCACCTACGGGATACAAAAAAAAATTAATTAGATGCACTTTGATTAAATTAGCTTTGTTTAAGGGTCAAACTAAATGGTTTGGAAAGGGTATTTTACATTTTCGAGAAAGATAATTTTATTTCTTCTTCCTTTTTCTTTTTACCTTTTCATTTCTGTTATATTTCAAGGAAAGGATCAACATTTACCCCCAAATTAATGATTATTTCTAACAATTTACACATTATTTTTTCAAGGTCAAACTGACATGAATCTTCGTTCATACCATTTAATTTCAATTTTTATTATACAAGCTGATGTCTGTACATTATAGCATTTTCATTTCATAATAGCAGAGTTGTTTATTAAATTCATAATCCTTTATGATTAAACATGCCTGTAAGACAAGGATAAATATTATACAACTACAGAAAAGGTTACATAATATAACTAAAATAGATAATTGCATTACTAATGTTTATGAAATAAGAACACTGAAATTCAGTAAAAATATAAAAATACACTATGTGTCATTTTTAACTGAAACACCTTAGGTATATACTACATTGCAACAAAGTAAGAAGGTTAAAAACTTTTAATTATATCAATAGTTCTGTGATTTTCTAAATTTTTATCTTTATTTTTATTGTCACCCCTTTAATAAATATTAGAAGCTGATATACTTTCATATATTAAAATACGTATATTTTTAAATTAATCATATACCAGCTGATATTAGTTAGGGAATTCCGTATTTTGTATAACTAGGCACAGGAGTGGGCAGACTAATATCCGCTGACCTGCTCCAGTCAACTGCAAATAAAAATATATATATGTGTGTATGATAATTGTGTAATAGGATAAATTTATAATAACAAAATGATTATCTACAATTCAAGTGTAGTAAATTCAAGTCAAGGGGTTCCATTTAAATTGGAAAACAGAGGACTTCAACTGTGAACATTTTTAATTACCTCCGTTAACTAGAAGAATCCGGTATAGGTGAATTAGAGCTTGTTTTCGAGATAATGTTCATTTTAAACTATGCCCAGTGCCTTACTTTTTAGCACAAATTCTAATGATTTTTATTTCATATGTTCAGCTAGTGACAATTTATTTCATATGTTAAGCTAGACAGATAGCTCCATTTTCAATAGCGGTGGGAATATTAAAGACTAATGTGTGGCTGGCGCTTGTTTGAATTATTTGCAGATATTCAAAAAAAGATTTAAAGCCTAAATGTTTAAGTATTGGGAAGTTCATTAAATGTGTTGTGCTCTTGAAGATAAATGCATTTTCGTAGTCAATGGAGATGCCCTGAGTGCCTCCCGCAGAAGCTAGAAATTCTTCTTGAAACAAAAAAGCCGAATTAAACGTGGCAACAAAAATGATTTTTTAGAATTTAAAGTTAATAATACATCAAAATCAAATATTCTATTTTCCTAATGTCTTAATCACACTCCTTTCCATGACAGGTGGTTCACATATTGCTCCACAAAAGTTTGAGGTTTTCTCCCAGTTTATGCTCACCAACGAACTGTTTCAGGTTTTATGTGGTTGTTCCTTGGAACCTTGCTTGAATACGGGCGAAATCCCATAAAAAAAGTTATTTCACACAGTGCACCCTACCTTTCGCTGTTTTCCGAGTTGGCTTACTGTTAACAAAATACAAAATACCTTAACCAGTGTTAGAACTTATATCCTTTAGTCGGGAAGCACCGTGAGTTAACACCTAAACCAAACGGGGCACTGGTATTAATAATTACAACTTATAACAAATTTTAAAAAATAGAGTAGAATGTCCTTTTGGTAAATTTTATTGAGTCATTCATTTAGGCAGCTTTTTAAAATAATAAAAAAAGAACTCCCTAGATTTAACTATAGTTAAGTTTGAAATGGATCTATTGTCAACTTTCACATTATAAAAAATAAGTTTTAAATCAATAATTTGATTAAAATGAACTAGTTAACAATATTATTTAAAGATGTTAAAGTGCCTTGGGTAACACATGTAACTATATGAAGTATATTTGTTTATTTTGGGCACTATTCCCCCCCTTCCCCTGATCCCAGAAAACCTCACCCCTACCTGAGGATAAGTGCTAGTTTGCACGTTGATTGAAAGTGTTGTGCTCTTGAAGATAAATGCATAGGTGTAGGCAACGGAGATGACCTGAGTGCCTCCAGCAGAAGCTGAAAATTCTTCTTGAAACAAAAAAAAGCCGAATTAAGCGTGGCAATAAAAATGATTTTTTAAAATTTAAGTTTAATAATACATAAAAATTAAATATTCTATTTGCCCAATGTTTCAATCATACTTCTGTCCATCACAGGTAGTTCACATATTGCTCCACAAAAGTTTGAGGTTTTCTCCCAGTTCATGCTCACCGACAAACTGTTCCAGGTTTTGTGTGGTAGTCCCTTGGAACCTTGCTTAAATAGGGTGAAATCCCATAAAAAAAGGTATTTCACACAGTGCACCCTACCTTTCGCAGTTGCCCGAGTTGGCCTACTATTAACAAAATACCAAATACCTTAACCAGTGTTAGAACTTAGATCCTTTAGTTCAGAGGCATAGTGTGCTAACACCTAAATCAAACGGTACAACTGGTATTAATAATTACAACTTATAACAAATTTTAAAAAATAGAGTAGAATGTCCTTTTGGTAAATTTTATTGGGTCATTCATTTAGGCAGTTTTTTAGAATAATAAAAAATAACTCAATATATTTAACTATAGTTAAGTTTGAAATGGATCTATTGTCAACTTTCCTATTATAAAAAATAAATTTTAAATCAATAATTTGATTAAAATGAACTAGTTAACAATATTATTTAAAGATGTTAAAGTGTTTTGGGTAACATATGTAACTATATGGAGTACATTTGTTTATTTTGGGCACTATTCCCCCCTTCCCCTGACCCCAAAAAACCTCACCCCTACCTGAGGATAAGTCCTAGTTTGCACGTTGATTGAAAGTGTTGTGCTCTTGAAGATAAATGTATAGGTGTAGGCAACGAAGATGACCTGAGTGCCTCCAGCAGAAGCTAAAAATTCTTCTTGAAACAAAAATAAAAAAGCCGAATTAAGCGTGACAATAAAAATGATTTTTTAGAATTTAAGTTTAATAATATATAAAAATTAAATATTCTATTTGCCAAATGTCTCAATCATACTCCTGTCCATCACAGGTGGTTCACATATTGCTCCACAAAAGTTTGAGGTTTTCTCCCAGTTCATGCTCACCGACGAACTGTTCCAGGTTTTGTGTGTTTGGCCCTTGGAACCTTGATTGAATACAGGTGAAATACCATAAAAAAAGGTATCTCCCACAGTGCACGCTACCTTTCGCAGTTACCCGAGTTGGCCTACTATTAACAAAATACCAAATACCTTAACCAGTGTTAGAATTTAGATCCTTTAGTTCGGAAGCATAGTGTGCTAATACCTAAACCAAACGGGATAACTGGTATTAATAATTACAATTTATAACAAATTTAAAAAAATAGAGTAGAACGTTCTTTTGATAAATTTTATTGATTCATTTAGACAGCTTTTTAAAATAGTAAAAAAAAAATAACTCCCTAGATTTAACTATAGTTAAGTTTGAAATGGATCTATTGTCAACTGTCAACATTGTCAACATTTAAATCAGTAATTTGATTAAAATGAACTAGTTAACAATATTATTTAAAGATTTTAAAGTTCCTTGAGTACCATATGTAGCTATATGAAGTTCATTTGTTTATTTTGGCCATTATTCCCCCCTCCCCTCGATCTCAGAAAATCTCACCCCTACCTCAGGATAAGTGCTAGCTAATCGTATGGAAGAGATATGGAGATATTTTTTACGGTTCTTAAAGTATTAATTAAGTTGAATAAATTATAGTGGCCTAGTATTTTTTTTACCACTTCAAAAAATATTTACCCATCCCTGGTTTATAGCAAGTCTTAATTCGTCCCTGATCTCGAGCAATCGTAACGGATTTTCGCATAATGCAGGCTAATTTCCAGCCGTGTGTTGCGAATGAATGTTCAATGCGTTGGACACTGTTCTTCCAAATCGTGTCATTTGTGTGGTGGCCACTTAATGAATGTTCCACCAAGTCGACGATCCCCGATGAACAATGGGAGGAAGCGAGCTCCCCCGCAACACCGGAAATGGCACGGGACGGCAGAGAAGGGCACCCGCCATTGATTTGGATGCGAAAAGGCGCAGGAATTCTTCTCACGCTTCAACGTTGCCTTTTGCTTTGCTTTATTTATCTACATCATCTTGCGTCAGATTAATTATAGAAAGAGTCACAAGATAAGAATATTTCACGCCACAACAAATGTTAGTCTTTTTTACTTTTACTTTTTTTTAAAGAGGAACTACTGACATAAACAATGCTGGAAATTATCATCCGCTGATAGATGCATCATACTCCGAGATACTTTTCACAATTGTCTAGAAATGTTTGCGGTGCGAGGCTTCTGTTTGATTTGTAACATTTTATGCTTTTTAAGGGTATAGTGTATTAACTAATTTTTAGATGAGTAGCACAATAACAAGTATTAGTATTTTTTAAATAGAGACTATTGGCATAAACAATGTTGGAACTTAAAGCTGCTGGTGCTGTGATTTGGAATATTATGATATACTTTTTAAATAACGAAGGCTAATTAGACCAGGACTACTAACGTCAAGAAAAAACGTCGAAAGCTAACGTTAAACGGTGCCGAATATTCATGCAAATTGCAGTATTCAATCCCACGGGCTTCATTTCTAAAACGCAGCGTCTTACCTATTCACATCCGCTGGGTGATACATCTTTTTCAGGAACATTTTACATGTTTGTACGGAAATATTCAGTTACATCTAGAGATTTTATTTGTCTTGTGACATTTTATTTATAAAGGTGTATAGCATTAACGCATACTTTTGATTACAAATATTAATATTTTTTAAGGAAGCACTACTGGCGTAAATAATGGCATAACTTAGCATCAAATAGTGAATTACTTTTACTCTAAAATATTGATTTTACTTGAGTCTGCATGATTGTTGATATGATCTGCATAATGTAGGACTTCTCACTGATTTGTGAAATCCTATGCTTAGTAAAAGTATAGAGCATTGACCCAAATTAACAACGTCTATAAATAAAAGCTGTTATTATTTTTTTACAGGAGCTACTGACAAAAAACCCTGTAGTAATGCATTTGATTAAACAAAGCATTGGATTTACACAATTGATTATATAGAAATTCCCACTGCAATGTAAGCAGTAGTGCAATTAGAATTTCTGTCTAGAGGAGTAGGTATCCAAATTGTACTTTTATTTAAAGACTTAGTTCAATTTCAAGATCACATGATTTAAAGGTTATTGTACGAAAGAAGACCAAATTACACCAAAGTTAGAAAATAGAAACTAATACTTCATTTTACCAGCGTTGGGTAGTAGCTCTCGGCAAAGGTTGTAGGCTCACTTACATGCAGTTGTCTGAAAGTTTTGAAATTTTGGTTAATAAAACCACCTGAGAAAGAGAGATACGTACTACTGCATCTATTATTTATTACTGTATGCTTTAATTTGTTGTTCACTAATACATGTTAAGAGTAAAACACCGAATAGTATTATCACTAACATCATGTTGTTGTTTCTGATGATCCCTTGATCAAACCAAGCACGATTGAGCTATACACTACTCTTATTATGGCCAAGGAGAGCGCCTTTCGTTTTAACCAGCACTGCTAGGGTCAAAGTAGGACTTTTGCCCAAGTGGGTAGTCGTAATTTTGAAGCAGGGACTGAGCAGAAGATCCATAGACTTTGCTTGCCACCCCCAAAGGTATTGATTGAGAACTTGGAGGACATTGTGAACATGAACATATTTTACGTGCTCTAGTCATCTTTAATGAACACGGTCCGAACCCGCATCTGTCTAGTTAGGAGAGCGTAGCCTTTGCCTATTGAGCTGCTAAATTTCCAAGTATGTTTGTAGAAATTCATTAAAAGTTTTTATTTTTTTTTCTTCAATTCAACTGTCAGTACAGACAGATGTCTTCATGTCAAATTCGACTGGTAAGCTGTTAATAATTTAGCATCACGCGAGTAGCATGTGTAGCTTAATGAATGTTACGTACGCGAGTACCATTACCCCCCCCCCCCTGGATCCTCTTAATTTAGAAGCAGGAGCCAAGTAAAAGAAACCCTCTCTAGATTTGGCCTGCCATCTTCTCCAGAGACATCATTTGAACTTGCAGCACATCCAGACCCTGGACCTATTTTACGTACTCCAGCCGCCATTAATGAAGATAGAAAAAAAATCTATAGTCGAAAGTGAGCACGGTATCTTCCCTTTTCATCGTACGTTTAATGTTTGTTTGTAAGCCAATATATAGACATACACACACACATATATATAAATGTAATGTATCAAAATTATATCACTTTAATATCTCA
>CM063502.1:89109155-89234155 GCA_032207245.1 Pardosa pseudoannulata
CATATATATTCTATATTATGGAGATCATAATCTGGTGTAATATTTGTTCACCTGTATAGTGTCTTTACAGAAAAGAAAGTGAAAGAAATAAGTAATCGTTGAGAGTTTGGATACTCTATTGTCTCTCCTCAGGTGCATTGTCAAATGAAACCCCATGAAGATTACAAATAGTATGGATCTATACATGTATATTTCATTGACTGTACACATATCAGCACAGATGCTGCCCATTTATGCATCTGTAAATGTTTTCGTTCCTAGTAAACAACAAGCAGGGTGATTTTTTTCCTCTGGAAAATAGCTTTCCGAATAAGTTAATAAATGTGGAATTCACCTAAGAGGGGTAAAATATCTAAATGTTTGAAATTCTTTGCCATTTTAGCTGGTGCATTTAATATTACATTTTTGTTTATAAACATATAAAAGTGTAAGAAGGTTTTTGCCTAATAATATTATGTCTTAGAAGCTGAACTTTAACTAACGCACGAATAAATAGATATTTTATGCTTGAAATACAATAAGAGGAATCCTATTTCACTGTCTTTATTCATAGGTTAGTATGAAAACCGTAAATTCTTAGGTGTTGACAGAAATAATTATCAAATATAAATAACAACTGGATTCAACAATTTATCCCTAAAATAAAGATGAAAATCTTTTTCACTTGAAAAGTCCTAATATGACGGATATTTCACCATAAAAAGGAAATAATTTATAATTCTTTGATGCATGCATATTTTGTTACATATTTCATCTGTGTATGTATGTGTACGCGTGAGTGTGTAAAAGATTTGAAGACGGAACCATTTTGCTTTCTCTGGCAATCATTGTAATCTTTGGTAAGTACTTAATAAACCTTTACCTTTTTACTCGAAAACATATTAGAATAAGCCCTTTTCGAATTGTATAAAGTAACTATACTATTATTGGAAAAGTTGCATGACTTTTCTACACCCTTCCGCAGATTTGAAGCTTTAACTTCAGTTTTAAATCCTCTTGTTTCAACAACTTGTTGTTTTCAGACTGGAGAATGCTTATCACGATTTTTATTCCAGTGTCATGACCAGAATTCTGCAGCTACATTAAGATGCAGATCTTCGTTCGTCCTTTGGTGTCCACTCGATTCGGCCAGACAGTCATTACAGTGTTCAAGGTGATAGATAAAAATGGTCACGTTCAGTAAACCATGTCAAGCTTGACATGGAGTTTGTGCTTGAGAGCAAATACAAGTATCTTTGGGGGAAAATAAGAGTAGAATATTGAGCCTGATTACCTTTAATAAATCTATGTGATTTTTTTCTTTGTTTTCTTATTTCAACATCTTCCGCGCCGTTGATTTTTCTGCCTAAAAAAATTAAGAATAGCAAAAAATATTTGTGTTGGTAAGCAATCACGATCTGGGTCAGTTATGGTTCACAGAATTTGTATGGTACTATAAAAGTTTCTTAAATGAGAGGTGCTTAATTTTTCATAGTTTTTATGACGCATTAACATTTCATGGCTTTCATTTCATGAACTCATTCACTGTCAGTGAGACTTATTTATCTTCAATTGTTGCAGCTTTATTTTTGGTTCATATTACTAAACAGTGAATCCGTCAAAAAAAATTACCTCTGTTAATAACTACATAATTGTACGATTAAAATAGCTCTTTTTTTTTTTTTTTTTTTTTTGAATGCGATCAATAATATTCTTTTTGTATACTCAAAAGACTGAGTAATTGTTACAAGAATACTTTTTATGTATATGCTGATGTTCAAAAGTTAAGCATAGATCGTAAAATGTACAAAAAAATATGCGTATTGGTAAAATCTCTTGTGAATGATTTTTCGAAGGTGAAACGTGTATATTCAAAACATATCAGTCGAAGTCAGCCAGTTTTAAACATCTACCTATGCTGTAGGAGTATATAAAAAAAGCTCACACAACATAGGGAAATCGAGCTTTCATCCAGTATTGTGCAATAGCAGTGGTAAAGAGCTTTATTAAACAATCAAAATCAGGAGTCTGTAGCAGAGATTTCAAAGTACGAGTGATGTCACCCAAACACCTATGTCATTTCGACCAAGAATAATCATCGTTAGTCAAGGCCACTATTTGACAATTACTGTGCTATGTCAGAGAGATAGTTGACTCAGAGCTATGAGTTCAGAGATCACAGCCAGAGGAAAATGCATTTCGAGACATATTGTTTACAGGAGAATTAGATGTATGTCTCAGTGCCAGATGATCACTAGATTGTTTTCCCTTCTCACCTGCAGATAAACATGATCGTTTAAACTGGAGTTTAAAACAACACTGAAGTTTAGAACGGTGGGCCAGTGGGTTAATCATTGTCAAGTTTTGCTTTTGTTTGAGCACTGTTTCTCTATGGAAAACTATATTGGGAGAAGGTAGACCACGTTTTCACATAAGAAACATCAAGGAAAGGAATAATTTTCTTTCAATGGGAGTTACAATTCTCAAGATTGTCTTCTCGTATTTTTAGTAGTAACGGACCCCGTTTAAAAATTGGGGAGGTCTGTGTGCTCATTTAATGGATTGTCTGCCCCAATTATAATTCCCCTATATTTGGGGGTATATTGGTGCTGGATTCTTATTCTTGAATGGAAAACGCTATGTCATCATGCAGTTCTGACCAACAGCACCCTAGAAAGGGAAAACATCAACCCCATGCAGTGGTCTACTAAGTCATATAAGATCATAAGGTCTATAAGATCATAATCGTAGGGAGCAAGGGTAGAATATACTACAGCGACAACTTGCAGCCCTTGCGTAACCTCTAAACTCCGTTCTAGAACTGAAATGAGGTTTTCT
This sequence comes from Pardosa pseudoannulata, assembly GCA_032207245.1. Taxonomy (NCBI): domain Eukaryota; kingdom Metazoa; phylum Arthropoda; class Arachnida; order Araneae; family Lycosidae; genus Pardosa; species Pardosa pseudoannulata. Next base: position 89,111,973 of record CM063502.1, read on the forward strand.
CAGAGTTAGGAACTCTTTAAAGATCCGAGTTATCTCCATATATTAGCAAATATGAAAAATTGGTGAGAAGCATAAGTGAAATCCAAAGACTGTTATACAGCTTAGTAAATTACAAAATGACCCTTTTATATAATTTTTTTAACCGAAGTGTTAACTATTCGTTTCTGTACGTATCTTCCAAATATTGCGTTTTTATAATAAAAATTGAAATCATTCTTCATTTTTCATTATTTTTTTCTGTTATAACCACATTAAATATTACATTTTATACCATTCCTCTAAATATTTCATTAAATATTTCCATAAGCGACAGTTATAGTTAACTTTTCGATACCAGTATACGCACCCACTTATATATATATATATATATATATATATATATATATATATATATATATATATATATGTGTGTGTGTGTGTGTGTGTGTGTGTGTGTATGTATGTATATATATACATAAATATGTATATATATGTATGCAAATATATATATATATATATATATATATATATATATATATATATATATATATATACATGTAATAATAAAATTCTAAAACACATTTTTCTTAAATATTGCGGCGAATGCTCATTTAATGGCACCTTAAATTTAGAATCGCATCCTCGTTAATTAATTTTTTCCTCGCTTTGTAACGTACTACCTTCTAGAATAAACTAGAAATAATTCATAGAAGCCACTTCCCTTCCAGAAGTTAATAAAAGGCTTAGCACACAGATTTCAAGGCTTTTCCTTTGAAAACGCGATGTAATATATGAAATATTTTCTGTGCTTTGTGTTCTGTTTTATTCCTACGGGGATTTGTGTGTTATCTGGTGTTCTAAATAAAAGATGTTTTGGTAAGTCTGCATCAATCAACTCGGCTACATTATTCTACAGTATTTTTAAATTATGTCGACATTATATTAAGTTATTTTATACATATACATGTCAGGATTTAAATTGCAGATTAATTTTAAAAGATATTAAGTAGGGATTCATTACTGAGAGTGACGCGGCGTGAGGAGTTAGCCACATAAATACGGCTCACGCGAAGTAATATAGAGCAGAGAGTAGTGTGCACATTCCGCGGACAGAGCTGTGGCTACCCGAAGCAGCTAAGCCTGCCTTTGTTAAAAGTTGGGCGCCAATGTGAGACGCCATTGAAGATGATTATTGAGTAGTGTGGTTTGAGATTTGAATAAAGCTTAGAAAATGATGTCAGGACTCTAGTGTCGTTTAGTGGAACCCGACATACATATACATACATACATACATACACACACACACACACACACACACACATATATATATATATATATATATATATATATATATATATATATATATATATATATATATATATATATATATATAGAGAGAGAGAGAGAGAGAGAGATAAATAGATAGATAGATAGATAGATAGATAGGTAGATAGATAGATAGATGGATGGATGGATGGATATAGATATATTATCCTCACGCTGTAGCTTTCAACATTTAGTTGCGAATGACATCAAACTGAGTATATTATGTTCCCAAGAAGAAGAGAATCTCTTAGATGAACCTCTTAAAGAATGAGTAGATACAAGAATCCTAAGGTATATAGGGGAAAATATGAATGCTTTCTTACCTCTTCGATAGTTTTTCCAGGGTAGTGAACGAACCCGTTTTCATTTAAGAGAAGCATGAAGATCCTGATAAATGTCCCTCTCTCAGTTCATTTGTGGATAGAACCAGTTCAATAAAAAAAATATATCATCTCGAAAAGAGATAAGGTTAACTGTTTGGTTTTGGTCGGTCACCTTATATCTTCAGAGACCAGCCTATTAATAATTTAATTCCTACTATAAACGTAAATTTCGAATATAGATTAGTTACTTAGTTAAAATAGCTTTTATTTTATGGTTCAAATCTATAAATAGCATAATATGTATTGAGGAAAATCGAGATCCAGATCTTGAGCTACGATGTCCGTCCAAAATCGCCAACAGATCATGATAAAAACAAAACTTTATAAATTAATGAATGTTTCTGATACAATAATCTATTTTTTTCTTACTTTTATTTTACTGAGAAGTTTTTGTATATGTCTTTGTTACTTATTATATTATTCCCTGGGTGCATTTGGGTGACCGACGATCGTCATGCACACGTTATGCTAAAGTTACAGTTGATTTGTGTGATTCGTCCTCTATATTATCAATATATCTTCTTTAATTATGTTTTTGATTTTTAACATGGATATTTATAAAACTATATGTGTCTATCACTAAATTAAAGGAATTCTCCAAGAAAATCTATTTACATACTATTTACATATCAATAAATTAAATATGTGCTACATGAAAAATCTCAAACAAATCTCTGTTTAAATGATTTCTTTAGATGCATTTGATCACCGAGACTCGTCATACACTTGTTTTGCCTAAGTTACGGATGACGAGTCTAAATCGGCACTCAAATTTCCTACTGCATTTATTATACTATTCCACGCATACCCAAATTAAATCCGTTACAAATGCAAGAATGTTTTTTCAAATAAATCTGCACCCAATTATTCGATCGGTTTAAATGATGAGCAGAACTGTGAAAATGGATAGGGCTCGTCAGTTCATGTGTTTGAACCTCATCATGGCCCTTTATAGTGTTCCGTAGCGCCTTTAAGCAGTAGGCACTGGACAAATTAGCCTTCCTGTTGCAAAAATCTGATCATAGCACTCCTAACCAAATCAAACCTCTGTCAATGACGAATCTCAAACATCTACTCTTCTTAACAAAAAATGCAAATCTTAATAAAAAATGCAGAAATACTAAGGATATCCGTTTGCAGTGGTAGGTATCTCAAAACAAACGTACAGATTTTCGCAGGTTATAATTACTAAATTTTATCACATACAAACGCTCAAATATATATATATATATATATATATATATATATATATATATATATATATATATATATGTATGTATGTATGTACGTTTGTGTGTAATGTTATCCCCACACTGTAACTTACGACATTTAGCTCCGTATAATATCAAACTAAGTATATAAAAGTCACAAATAAAATGAATCACTTGAGGAATGAGTAAATATAAGGATACTAAGGCTTATAGGAGAAAGTATGATTGTTTTTTCTTACGCCTTCGATAGCGAACGGGATTACGTTCATATAAGGGAAACAGGAAGATCCTGATTCATCTCCCCCGCTCAATTCAATTGAGGACAAAACCAATACAACTAAAGGATATACTATTCCAGAACTATTCGTATAATAGTTAACTTTCAGAGATAAAGTTAGTTATTTGGTTTCGGTAGGTCACCTTATGTCCTCAGAGCCTTGCTTATTAGTAATTTAATTCCAACTGTAAGCATAACTTTCGACTATAGATCAGAATTAATAAGAATATAGATTAATCGTTTCATGCAATAAAATCCTTTGTCTCAGAATGTTCATATGTTGTGAAATTAAATCGCAGTAACTGTAAATATATTTATTTTTCTTTTTATATTTACAAATAGTATAATCTTTAATGGCATCATCGCGGAAATATTTCTGCGTACTGCTTTTGAAAAATCCTAGAATTAGTAGCAGTCAAATTTATTCATTTATTTATTTTTATCGGAAATGTTCGATGTTCCAATGCAGACGTTATTCATACTCTGTGAAACATCATGTAAAGATTATATAAAGCATAATTTTTATTTGAAATCTATTATATTGTTACTGCCTTTCATTGTATGCTAATTGTTTTCATAAATATAAATAAAATCAAACTTGTCAATTCTAAATAATAAACTTTATGAAAAGCACTATTGGAGGTTACTACTGGATAATATAGTTACTGGAGGCTGTTATGTATATTGATATTTTGAATACAGATGACTAACTGTTACAGTTATTGCATATTTACTTGTGAGATATTTAAACGAATTTTTGCAAACGTTAATAATACTTTTCTTTAAAGATATGATATTATTAAAGCTCACTATAAAGTACCTTTAATAAACTCTTTGAAAATTCTCCACCATCTGAAATGCTAATGACACTTGATATTGACAGAATAAAGTGTACAATCCGGCAATAATTTTGTAATACTTTCATTAAATAACTTTTACTAAATCTCGCTTCTTTTTTACTTTAGTACTCGAGTCATTTAATTAATCTCTATAATAATATACGAATGGCATTATTTAATATTGGAAAAGAAAAGAAGTTTGCCATTCTTCAATACTTTTGTAATAAGTAAATTCAACGAGTTGTTATTTTAGTTCTCTTTCTTTCTGAGTCTAAATCTAATACTAAAGTCCCTTAACTAAACTCTACGAATAGTCTCCCTCATTGCAAATGATAATGCATTACTTAACATTGGTAAAGAAAATAAAAGTTAGCAATCGTGCTTTGAGCGCACCTATCTGTCACTGACATAGGTGTATGGAGGTAGGGGTTGGTGCGGGGATTCTTGGCGCGAAATCTGCCGGAAACGATGTTCCAGTCGGCTGAACGCGCAGCGCCTCGCCTTCCTTTCATTGATCTCGCAAGATGGAAAGACTTCCTTTGCCTGCAATGCTCAGAGAGTCACTTTTGACAATCACAGAGTTACTGTATTTGCCAACACATAAGAGATTGCAGCGGCAGTAAGAAGTGTTTCTTTTTTTCTTTTCCAATTTTTTTTTTCGCTGAACGCAATACGTGACATGGATTAATTTAATCTTACCAGTTGAGTAACTGTTGTTTATTTGAACCTCTCGTTGACTGCAGTTGTCGTTTATTTGAGTCATGGGCTTCGTATCCAGGACTAATTGCTGTTCCCACTTGTAAAAGTATCAATTTAATGAACTGATACACATGTTTAAATAAAATGACTGATAACAGGTGGCTTTCGAAAAAATATTTCGTTAAAAAGATATATTGAGAAAGTACAAAGACTTTTTTTTTTGCCTAGGACAAACATTTTCACCTAAGTTAGGTCAAATCAGCATGCATGTTAGGTAAAATGTATGCATAGATATATTAACGTGCAAGTGCGTTTATGCGAACGAGTTAGTGCAACCATTATACGCTGCTCAAACCCGCCCCAAAAGAGCAATAAAATTATGTGTAGAGGGATATGGGGAGATTTCATAAAGTGTCATACAATTAGGCTTTCGTATTTTTTTTTTTTCTAGAAGTCTAACAATTAATGCAAACAGGGTGCACAGCAATGTGCTTAGGCAGCTTTTGTCTCTTCAACTGTTGTTTGTAAGCATATACTTCTAATTATAAAAAGTGTTTAAAATAAAATAAGCATTCATTTAATGGCATTTTTAAATTTAAAAACATCAATTTTGAGAAAATCTAAACAAAATCTTAATTTTTATACTTTTTTCCGTTTTCTTTTATTAAATTCAGTAAAAATTGAAACTCGTCCTACAAACCGTTAGACAAAAATTTCGATTTCTCTACTATGAAAATGGTTCAAGGTATATTTAAATTCAAAATTTATGAAAATTTAAAGATGCATTCTTCTTTTTTAGGGGATCGGTTGAAAACTTATTAGAGTAATTCGAGGTTAAAATAGAGTTGCAACATCCTTTTATGACAAAGGACGAAAAGGGTACCCTGATTGTAAACGGGGTAAAATAAATATGCACTAGATTATCCAGAAAAATAAGCTTTCAAACCCCTCCTTCCTTCCATCGCAACAGGGACATTGCAACTTGATTTCAACCTCGAATCACTCTAATTAACCTTTCAGTCGGTCCTCAAAGCAGGAGAAAGAATTCTTTATATTTTCGTAAAAGATAAATTTAAATATCTTAGTTAATTTTTATCACAGAGAAGAGGGACTTTTTGTGTTAAAGGTTTCAGACAGATTTCAATTTTTACTTAATAAAATGCTATGGATCAGGTGAAAGTATAAAAACTTTAATAATTTATGTAAAATTGGAGTTTTTAAATATTTTTAGCGATGTTTTAATGAATACGTATTATCAACTTTGTTTAAAAACGAAAACTAGAAGTTTTCATGTAAGTGGACAAAATGGTAGTGCGGGAAATGCAAAACCACTTTGCGATCAGAAGCTCTGAGGTATAAGATTTCAGAATTTCAATATAACTGAAGATGGATTAAATGCATTTGCATATGTTCCACCGATTCTTTGTAATTAATAATTTATAATGATGCATAGAACTTATAAAAAAGAATTTATAATGAATGAACATGTTTTACAGGTCTTTACCGAATAAATTGATAATGATAGTCTAAATTTTTCCATTGAATCATATTTTTGTGCATAGTCTATATGATTTTTTTTTTTTACAAACTAATTATTTCTTTGAAACTGCATTTTTACTTAACAATTTAAATAATATTAAAATTATGTTGTTAAAACTTTTCTCAGGAAATGTTTCCCAAGTTTGTTATTTAGTTACGCATATAGAATTTTATGATATGTATGCATTAATTATTTAATTTGCTATTTGTATGCTTGCAATACATATTTCATTAAATACACTGTAAACGTGATTATTTTTTATAAAACGGCATATAAACATTTTATTACATCACTTTCCATTCTTATTCATGGGATGATAAGATTAAATATTATTCTTTATCCCAGGATAGTGTAGCAATGGTAAACAGCTCTCCACATGCTATATTTCTGCCTCATGATGACCTAATTCTTGGACCATTAGTGAGACTGTGGACTCGATCCTTACCGTATAAACACCTATATTTGATTGGTTTGAAGCACTATCACCTACTTTATTGGTACACGAGTTCACAGTTGGTGCCAGTGGGAATTAGTTTTAAATAACTGGTGGACGTCGAAGTAATCATGTATTAAAATATTGATCATAACTTATCTTAAAGTGGGAAAAGACCATAGGACTTATCTACGACTATTTTATTTACATAGTATTTGCATTATATACATTGCCGGCAGCAAACCGGCCTAACCACTTCTAACAGCGCAACTACTAGCGATTGGTAATGGATATTAATACCCGTCGGGAAAGTCCCTGACGTTTTCTTCGCTCCAGAAATTTGCATTTCCCACATGGTGAAATTTGCATATCACAGAGCAGAAGATGCAACCATGGTGAAAGTGGTTTACATTGAAGAGTGACGCCACAGTCTGATACAAATTAACTCTTTTTTATAGACCAAATAATTACAATTTGTCATATAGTTCTTTGAAAAATGTTCACTCTTTTGATAAAATGTCATCATTTGCAGATTAATTTAACCTACTCGATTTTACTGATTGTTAATGTTTCATAATGTCCTACACTAGCTTTAACATTGAATGAATAAATTGGGATAATATCTGACGTTTTACCTTGAATAATAGTTTTAATACAACATTTTGAATCCTGAAAGTAAAACTAAATCACCAAATATCATTTGGTGCTTTATTTTTTCATGGAGTCTAAACTCGATTTGAAATTTAGTTGCAACAGTCCCGAAAGTTTATAAAGATATAAAAGTTTTCAATCTTCACTAAACTTCGAATCTAAAAATAGGTATTACCCAGCATTTTGAATTAGGAAATAGTTTTACTGTTATTCAACAAATGTTTCAATGCGTCTGTCTGTTGAAAGCCGTTGCAGAGAGGGGAAGGACAAATTAACCTTCTTTCCCCTCCCATCACGAAAAGCAATAAAATAAATACGAGGTTCTTTAAGATCTTGACTTCCCCAAGAGCGGAACAAGTTCTGCTTTTGTTACCGCTCTCATCAGCTGGTCAGAACAGGATTTTTATGGAAGACTTCGGCAATGCTTTCAAAGCCGAAATCACTCTGAAATGGAGCGCGCAAGTCCCAGATTTTTATATCCTCTTCGACTTGGATTTTTTTTTATCTATTTATTATTATTTTTTTTTTTGTTCGTTTCTACAAACGTAGAAGTACATAATTTACAGAAAGTTTCACCGAAAAAAAAATAAAGTTTCGTTTTTTTTTTTTTACAGTTACATTATAGCTGAATCCCTCCTCAATTAACCAACGATTTAATAGCAGAGAGACATAGTTTTATAAGAATTTATTAATGGGAGAGAAATTAGAGCTGGGAATTGTGGTTAAAGAGATTCAATATACGGTGGCAGTGTCTAGCATGCAAAATACCATGCTAAATAAGTGTGTTTTCTTCTGAAAATCTGAATTATTTTGACACTGAAAACTGAGTACTTTATTACAAAAATCAATCAGCAGTTAAGTAAGCAACGTAAATTTATAACACTAAATTTATAATAATAATTATAACGAAAGACCCACTTGAACAGTTAAAAAATGATGCATTTCGCTATTTTAAATGCATATACTTTTAAAAAACAGTTTATTTTTATTAAGTAATATCCCAATTCTGAAGTTCAATATTTACTGTCTAGTATGTATGAAATCATATTTACTGCACTGATGAGGTCATATATATATGATGGGATGCGCTTAGTGGTTTTGCAGCCCTACACATTTTGTCTCATTTCAGTTACATAAAGTGCATTTTCAGTCTTTAGCACTACAACTTGCTTTTGTAAATCTGTCTATGATCATAAAAGATTTTGTTATGATTATTAAACACATTTATACTTAACATTCTTTAACAAAGAAAGTCAAACCTACCCGTGTGTCATGCATATATTCCTTTAAATAAATTTTCTCTTTAAATACTTGATGTCCGTTATGGATAAGGAGACTCTAAGAAAATAGGTTAAACAGATTTGATTAATCACTTGTTTATGCTTACTCATCAATATTTACATGCATTTCCTGCAATTGTATATTTTTTTTAAATCAGATTATTTTGAATTTTTATAATTCGAAAAATCCTACTGATTGTTAGTAAAAGGAATTTTTTATGATTTTTTATAGGACTAGAAATACCCGGGGATTATTGATTAAAGTTATGCAACAGATATGCTTCGATTTACGCGTGAAACTTTTATGTTTGCCAGCTGTAACTAATTGATGAGTTATACTTAGCTCATGTGAAAATAAATGATATTTTGCTTTTTAGGAAATATTTGCTTCTTAGAGTAATCTATCAGTGTTGCTTCTTAGAGTAATCTATAAGTTCTTAGAGTATTAGTGCAGTATTTAAATGAAATAGATCTAAAGTACACCAAATATGTAAAAGAATGAATTGTTGATTGATCAATGAGTATTTTTTATTTTGCATTACAGTGTATTTGATTATTAAATAGTCTTTGTTAGAACTTTGATAATTCAACCTTTATTTCTAAAATCATAAATATTGAATATAGTAAATGTGGGATATTTACTTTGAGCGAATTCAAAACATAACTTAGAGAGGTAACTAAATTGGAATTTTACCCCACCCCATGTACGTCAAGAATAAACTACACAAATTTGAATAAGATTATTACATTATTAATTAAAGTAAATTGTTTCACATAATGTTTTCATGAAAAATTGTATGATTCCAGAATTTTAGGAAGTATAAGTGGGACATTTATCACCCGTGGATGTATTGAATGTTGCACAAATAGAAGAAGCTGTTGTACCTTGAACCTATTTTTAGGTTTTATTGTACTTTCCATTATTTCTCAAAGTAAAATATATCTGATGTGTTATGATAATACAAGACTATTAGGAAACTATGTAATTGTATTATAAATTCTATATTAACTAGTTTCATATTTCTAAGCATTTAATCAATCACCTAATTTCGGGTAGATAAGTCACCCTAATGTAAACGTCACACACAATATAATTGACCTACAAGAAATGAATATGCATCGGATAAGCCCTCTTGGCACATACGCCGCCCACATGTTAGTTGACTAAAAGGAAATGACAGTTCGTCAAATCATCGATCTTCAGCAAAGTATTTAATTTTTGTTTTTGAAGTAATTACTTTTGCTTGAAGGCGAATTTTAACTGTTGACATTAATTATCCCTATCCATTTTTTTCTATTCTCTGTTGTCAATGTCTCTAAAAAGTCTTTCAAAACAAGTCGGCCATAGCACTAGTCCGGCGAGATCATTTATTCTTAGATATTTTCTCTAATTTTTCTTGGAGGCTGGGGATGGCCGAATGGGTTGGATTGATTAAGTACGACACAGTGGAAAAAGATTAAAAAAAACCTTGAATAAATCATGTTATAGAGACAAAAAAAAAAAAAAAAAAAAAAAAAAAAAAAAAAAAAAAAAAAAAAAAAAAAAAAAACGCTTCCTTAAAAATATTTTTTGTTAGTGGAAGCAGAAAAAAATGAAATTCCCTAACACATGCTACCCGTAGTTACGTTGCAGACATTAAATTTCCACTTTTAAACAACCCGTTTAAGCCGCTGCTCATCTACCTAAAATTACGACCCAACAGAAAAAAAAAAGAATAAATCGTGTACAGGAGGCAAATACAAAAATTTTAGATAAAAAGTTTTTGGGACTGATGTAAAAAAATAATAAAATTGCTTCAGATATACTACGCGGCAGATTCACTTGTTTATGCTTACTCATCAATATTTACATGCATTTCCTGCAATTGTATATTTTTTTTTAAATCAGATTATTTTGAATTTTTATAATTCGAAAAATCCTACTGATTGTTAGTAAAAGGAATTTTTTATGATTTTTTATAGGACTAGAAATACCCGGGGATTATTGATTAAAGTTATGCAACAGATATGCTTCGATTTACGCGTGAAACTTTTATGTTTGCCAGCTGTAACTAATTGATGAGTTATACTTAGCTCATGTGAAAATAAATGATATTTTGCTTTTTAGGAAATATTTGCTTCTTAGAGTAATCTATCAGTGTTGCTTCTTAGAGTAATCTATAAGTTCTTAGAGTATTAGTGCAGTATTTAAATGAAATAGATCTAAAGTACACCAAATATGTAAAAGAATGAATTGTTGATTGATCAATGAGTATTTTTTATTTTGCATTACAGTGTATTTGATTATTAAATAGTCTTTGTTAGAACTTTGATAATTCAACCTTTATTTCTAAAATCATAAATATTGAATATAGTAAATGTGGGATATTTACTTTGAGCGAATTCAAAACATAACTTAGAGAGGTAACTAAATTGGAATTTTACCCCACCCCATGTACGTCAAGAATAAACTACACAAATTTGAATAAGATTATTACATTATTAATTAAAGTAAATTGTTTCACATAATGTTTTCATGAAAAATTGTATGATTCCAGAATTTTAGGAAGTATAAGTGGGACATTTATCACCCGTGGATGTATTGAATGTTGCACAAATAGAAGAAGCTGTTGTACCTTGAACCTATTTTTAGGTTTTATTGTACTTTCCATTATTTCTCAAAGTAAAATATATCTGATGTGTTATGATAATACAAGACTATTAGGAAACTATGTAATTGTATTATAAATTCTATATTAACTAGTTTCATATTTCTAAGCATTTAATCAATCACCTAATTTCGGGTAGATAAGTCACCCTAATGTAAACGTCACACACAATATAATTGACCTACAAGAAATGAATATGCATCGGATAAGCCCTCTTGGCACATACGCCGCCCACATGTTAGTTGACTAAAAGGAAATGACAGTTCGTCAAATCATCGATCTTCAGCAAAGTATTTAATTTTTGTTTTTGAAGTAATTACTTTTGCTTGAAGGCGAATTTTAACTGTTGACATTAATTATCCCTATCCATTTTTTTCTATTCTCTGTTGTCAATGTCTCTAAAAAGTCTTTCAAAACAAGTCGGCCATAGCACTAGTCCGGCGAGATCATTTATTCTTAGATATTTTCTCTAATTTTTCTTGGAGGCTGGGGATGGCCGAATGGGTTGGATTGATTAAGTACGACACAGTGGAAAAAGATTAAAAAAAACCTTGAATAAATCATGTTATAGAGACAAATGAAAAAAAAAAAAAAAAAAAAAAAAAAAAAAAAAAAAAAAAAAAAAAAAAAAAACGCTTCTCTAAAAATATTTTTGTTAGTGGAAGCAGAAAAAAATGAAATTCCCTAACACATGCTACCCGTAGTTACGTTGCAGACATTAAATTTCCACTTTTAAACAACCCGTTTAAGCCGCTGCTCATCTACCTAAAATTACGACCCAACAGAAAAAAAAAAGAATAAATCGTGTACAGGAGGCAAATACAAAAATTTTAGATAAAAAGTTTTTGGGACTGATGTAAAAAAATAATAAAATTGCTTCAGATATACTACGCGGCAGATACGCCACAAACCTCAAATTTTAACTTTTAAACACTTACAAGCCACTGCTTATCTACCCAAAATTACGGCACAGTACAAGAAAAAAAACTGAATGAATCATGTAATAGGGTCAAATAAGAAAGAGAGTTTAGATACATTTTTGTTTGGTACTGGTAACAGAAAAAAATAATATTGTTTCAAATGCTCACAAAAGGTGAATTTCAACTTTAAAATACGTATAAACCGTAGCACATCTACCCAAAGTTAAGAAACAATATGCAAAAAGAAATCAGAATAGATCGTGTGATAGAAGCAAGTAGAAATAAAATCTAAATAAAAAATTATGAGGGGAATGGTTACAGAAAAAACAAGATTACTTCAGATATTTCACCCGGCAGTGCGCCAAAAAACGTTAAATTTCAACTTTCAAACATGCACAAGCCACAGATTATCTACCCGAAACTACGGTAATAACATTTTGTGACAACTTGCGAATACGAGAGAGAGAGATCTAGTTATAGTCCAGCATTTCAATTGTAGTGCAATAAGAAAAAACAAATGGGAAGCGTAAGAAAATACAGCATTTAAAGTTAATAATTAGGGTTGCCAGGCAATACATAAAAGAAGTGCATTAAAAGTTAAATACAGATGCAGTAATACTTGATTAAGATATTTACTTTTTTATTTTCTTTCCTGGATACATGTCTTTATTCATACAACCATTGAGTGATTACAGAAAACAGTAAATTTTATTCCTTGCACAACGCGAGTTTTTCCTATAAATTTTCGAAAAAAAAAGAACGCCGTTAAACACGAGTAAATCTGATACTTTAACTTACTTAAATAAAGTTAAATTATAATTCAAGGTAGAACCTAAAATATTTCATAAACACTAAATGCTCAAATGATCAGACTTTTCCGTAACAATTTTTTTCTAGTCCCTACGGTATCATTATAAAAAGGTTCATTACTTAATTTTTTTATTTTTGTAAAGTTGAAATGGTTTCCTATGACTTAACGTAAACTTAAATAAATACCAATTTACATTTATGATCATAAATATAAAATATACTTCACTAACTAACATAAATCCTTGAAGAATAACATGTAATATTGTAAATATTAAATTTGCAAAATTAAAAAAAAATAGATCAGTGATGCTGATATTTTATTTTAGAGCTCCGTTAATAAGTATTGAATATTAAAACTTTTAATATATTTTATTCAGAATAAAATGTTTTTCTCAATAATATAAAATTCAAAGTAATGATATTTTCACCATTTTAAAAGTGAATTGTCTCTTTAAATACGGTTTTTAATTCTTTCGGCTTATATAGGTTTCTCTTTCTTAAATTTTCATAATCTTTAAAAATAATAAAATTAATATGCATAATCACTTAAAACATAAATAAAAGATCAAGCCGGATTTGAACAAACAGCAATTGATTATCAAGAAAATAGATTCAGTCAATTATTTTTTCAACATTATAAGTGGGGCATTTTGCTTACTTGCTTAGTCATTGTATGTGAAAGCAATTACTAAACTGATATTTTCCTGAAGGAAGTAATCTAATAGGTTATTGATAGCGCTAGTTATAATTTTTCTTATCTGAACAACCAAATACTTTTGGAAAACAAAAGTGTAGTTTTCACATTATCGGAAAAATAAGTGCCTCGGGGTATAAAGGAATTTAGATATTCTTTACTAATGTAACAAATTATCTCTTAAAAATGTTATTATGAGTAAAAATGCCGAACGGTATTTTAAATGAGAAACTCAAAACTTTTGTACCACTTATAATTGTAAAAGTGTATAAATATGAATTCATTTAATATTTTCTCCCTTTACAAAGGATTAATCATATATTTATTCAATTAAAATATAGGTAATGAAACTTACTGTAAAATTTGAGCATTGCTTTTTAAATGCTGTGAAAAATCATAGCGTTAAAGCAAAAAGCTGTTGTTTAACCCTTAATTTGGCTAAGTCCGCTAGACCGGACATGTATATTTATAACTACTATGTAACATAATTGTCAGTGTTCGCCACAGCGGACATTAATTATCTCAAAAATGGAAAATGATATATTTTTTTTTTTGTTTATTTTACAGAGATCCTAATGTCTGTACAGACATGGGAAAATAACAGAAATTAAAATTAAAAAGTATTTGAAAAAGCATCTTGTCAAATTAAGGGTTAAATAAAAATGCAGAATTTCTTCAGTGAATGTTTATTTTATTTCACTTTATTCTACTCTGCTTTTATATCGTGAATTTGGAAAAACTCTATATAGAAATATAAATCAACTAGTAGTGCTTTTTATCACAATAAAGGACATATTTGTGCACCCAGTTCATCCCGACAAAAATGTTAATTGTGAAATCATAAATTTATTTTCTTTATAGAAAACGAGGCCATGAAAGTACGTTATGATATATTCTCAAAATTACTAATTCTAGAGAGAGTTAGTAGGAATATATCCAGATTACTGGAGTTGTGTTTGACTGAGGAGTCGTAGATTTATGTCTCAAAATGTTTAACCCCTTCCGGTAAAATGACGAGTCTAGCTGGTCATTAGTTTTTCATTCCATACCGCACAATGACGAGCTACACTCGTCATGCGATTAAAGTTACTGTTAAATATGATAATTAATTTAGTTTAAAATTTATAGTGTACTGAATTTTGCAACACTTTTATCACTTGTGAAAATCACAAGTCACTATTGCATATTGCTTACTTAGAATTTCTTGGTACAAGTCACTGCCAAATTAATGAGTCCGAATAAATGAAAACTTACTAAGAAATGCCGTGTGTGTTACAAGAATCAAATTAAAAGTGAGACTACTTGGCGGTGTAAACAATTAAGAATTCCTTTGCACTTTGTTTTGAAAAGTACCACTAGCTTGAAGACTATTATCTGTATACCTTATTAATGTTTTGCTTTGATATTTTCTTAATTTTACTGTTTCTGATATTATTTAACACTATGTAAAAAGTGGATTTTAATTAATAATATGTAAGAATTGTAAAATGAAACAAGTTTTTTTAAATAAAAATTAAATGGTTATTTCATGCACAGTTTTTCATTATTAAATCATACCGGAAGTGGTTAAATATAGCCTTTAAAATTCATTTTAAGTAGAAAATCCTGATCTATTTAGCAAGACACTTACAGCAGCATTTTCAAATAACCTAACAAGAAACAAATAAACTACCGGTTTTTATTCTAAATTAATCACTTTTTTCACTTGTGTATCTTTTTTAAATATAGTTTTTGTGTATACCCTAAAATGATAATATAATTAATGGAATATTAGTATTAAATCCCTTATAAAATAATAGCTTAAGCTATCTGTCTGTCTGTTCTCGAATTTATGAAGCGATTGTACCTGGAATGAATAGAGGCATCCATATTGGATTCTTGATGATTTAGGGTTAGCAGCGTTCGAAATCCACCCTTTCCCCCTTTTCTAGCATTTAATGCCATTATTTCAAGCCTTATTTTCCCCGTTTAAGATCAGGCCATTGAATTTATCAATTTGTCACATAATAAATAGGTAAAAATAACATTTTTTTCTAGCATTATGACACCACTCCTTTCACCATCTCATTTAACACTTTGACTGCCAAGCCAAAATTGCAAATGTTCACAACGGGGCCAAACTTTTTTTTTGTGTAATTTGTATTT
Organism: Pardosa pseudoannulata; assembly: GCA_032207245.1. Classification (NCBI taxonomy): domain Eukaryota; kingdom Metazoa; phylum Arthropoda; class Arachnida; order Araneae; family Lycosidae; genus Pardosa; species Pardosa pseudoannulata. Next base: position 89,127,808 of record CM063502.1, read on the forward strand.
TTTCAACATAAAACTATATATAAAAACAATATTTCAAAACAAACAATATTTTAAAACAAACTCTCTCTATTTATATATATTCCCTTTTTTGTTGCATGTTCCAAATATTTAATTTTTCATAAAACTTAGCTCATAAAATCGGCCTGAAGTGTTAAAACACCATGGCTATCATATCGGATAGCCAGTGTCTCAACGGAAATATCACTGGATATCACATATGATAGCCATGGCAGTCAAAGTGTTAATCATTTCTTAATTTAAATTATTTAAATATCGCCTGCATTATTTTCGTACGTTTTATCACTGAACTTAGATATTACGTAAATAATTTTCTCTTATGTTTGGCTTAAATAATAGATTAGGTACGTATGTGATAATTTTAAATTTAATCATCGATTAATTTTTGTTGCAATGAAAATTTTATCACCGGTATTAACAATAAATTCTATCTACCTCCAGTGTATAGTGGAAATGACAGTTTCATTCCTTTACTTCCATTAATTACTGTGGCAAAAAAACTGGGAAGAACTTAAAGATAATTCCGATGCAGCTAAGAAAACTTTGAATTATCTTTCTAAATGAATTCAACGTGATTCTAAACTGCATTCACAGTATCGGAAGACTTTAGACGAGTATAATGATAAACAAATTATTGATCTTGTACCAGTTAATTATCAGCCAAAAAAACAACAAATTTTTTTATCTGCCTTATAGGGTACTTTACAATTCTGGAAAATTAAAAAGTTTACTGATCCCGTCATATGATGGGCTATATGCTAGTATTCAATATATGCTGTGCAATATCACTTATCAAGGCAAATACTAAAAAATAAATAATTTATAAAAGTCATTCCTTCATTATTAAGATATACAATTAAAAATATGAAAAACACATTTATAATGATATTGCTGACTTTAAGAAGTTCAGAGGTGTGGTTTCTTCATACATTATTATTAGTTTTTCCCTTTTTTAGAACATTAGTCGTAGCGAATTTTAAAATAAATGCACTGCCAAACGAAGAATACTTACTGTTTACTGCATTCAATACACTTAATACTAATACTTACTTAATAATATACTTAAGTTTACTGCATTCAATAACTTCACCTTGTTTATAAAAGAATATTACAAGGTACAGGAAGTGATAATTGGATAAAAAAAGTTTGAAATATATGCAGCCTGAGAACTAAATTTTGCTTACATTAATTTATTAAAAGATGTATACACAATTCATTGTTCAAGTAATGCTTGAAGCATTCTTATTAGTAAAAGAATTCTTGAATACGTTATTGATATACGTTATTGTAAATATACGTTATTGTAAGATACGTTATTGAAAATAAACATTATTATACACCAGTAATAATGAAATCTTTTCTAATGTATTTTGAAGTTTAAATTATATACCATTCAAGTAAAAACCTACGGAAGTTCAATCCGTAAGAAAGATTGGGAAGGAAAAAGAAAAATTTCCTGTAAAAAAGTACCTTTCCGTGGTCCAGATGGAAAACAGAATTTTTGAACAGATGTTCACAAGTTTTGTTTTGTCTCTAATAGTTATGATAAAAACAGGGATAAAAGACAAAGCAGAATATATCATTTTAATATAGGACGGAGTACTACGTAGCGTATCAACAGTAAATAATTCAAATAAAATATAAAAGCAAGAGCGATTACATAAAAACGAAATTAAGGTTCTGAAAAGAAAATTTGCATCAGTTAGTATATTAAAGGCGACAGAAAGGAAAATTATATCCCTGTATTTAACCATTGAGATATCTCCGTAAAGTATATGTGGGAAAAATTTAAATCCAAATTGTTCAAAAGAAGATAGAACAGATTTATTTCTACCGTTATAATTATTGTGATGACCTTACGAAAAGACTATTTAAGATTCAGAAAGATTTATTAAAAAGGTTTGCTGTTCACGATTACCTCTGAATTTTTTAACATAAAACTAATTCCACTGTTATATCTCGAGAGTACAATCTCCTTTTCCATTCGCTAGAATTAACAATAAACAGTCAAGATTTTAAAAACTACGGTATCTGTACAAACACAGATTTTTAGTCACCATGCTCTTAGAAGTATTTTTTTGCTTGACCCTGACAAGTATCTTTTGATTATGTTATAGCTATTTCATCTGGATTATACCATCAAATTTACTAGCACGCATGATTATATACATTTCTATATATAAATAATTCAAGCACGACTCTATATATATGCATACTTTAAGCACATCTTATTATTTAAATATATCCTAACAAATCAACTTTTTATAAGTTATATTAACTAAATTTTCGTTTATTAATTTTAAAAGGGTAAAATTCAGAACTGAGAATGATTTTAAAAGCTTAAAAAATTAGTTTTAAAAAAGAATTGATCCATTTAATGTTTGATATTCTTCTGTAACTTTATAATACTGCATTATTTTTATTATATGACAGAATGTATAGACGATCTAATATCACACGACCTCAAGTTTGTAGCTTAAGTTGTAGCTCATTTGTACCTTATTTTGGAGCAGTATCACATAAATAAAACGCTACTGTTAAGCTTACTATTGAGATATACACCGTTTAACCTTTTGAGGCCCAAGCAGCATGATCGCGCTGTTTAGTTTTTATGTCGAGAAAACCCAGCATATTCTCTAATATTGTGGACCACTGATGGCGCTCTATCGACTATCAAAGTCATGTGTTCTAAGGCTTACTAACGCAAGTACATTACACAGCTCCTCTTTTTGCGTAAATAATACATTTTACAATAGGCACATTACTATAATAATAGTGCAATATTGAAGCATATATGTTTAGAATATAAAATAGAAAAAGTGCTATCGCTTGGGATTTATCGATATAAAATAAAAGAGAGCTATAGCGCTGCTTGTATCTTTTCATACCCATGTAGATAAAGCGTGGTTGTAGTGTTCGAGATTCTTAGACAGTGATTTTTCAGAACCCTCTGGGACTTAAAAGGTAAGAAGTCATTTGGTCTAGTTCATGTTATGAGCTACCAAACTGATATTTAGCGGAATTATTGTGAGTCGTTTAATATGTATCGAATCACAATTGAATAGCCCAATCTTATGCAGCTTAACCTTTTAACAGCTCACACCCAATAGTTTTTAATAAATATCCTAAAAGTTTTATTTCATTATTAAGAAGTAAAAATTTTTACAGGTTTGCATCTATAAATCTTCTAATTTTATGGCATAGGCTTAATCATACGTAAAAAAACAAACGAGAGCCTTGCTGGCTTGGTCAGCAAAGGCAATAATCTCGTAACTAGAAGTTTCGGGGCTTCGAGCCGACCTGAGATTTGCCGTGTTCCTTAATAGTTACTGGGACATGTAACATATGTTCGTTGACACAATGCCATCCAAGTTCTGAAACGATACTTTTGGGAGTTTCAGGCAAGTTACGGGTTCCTGTGCTTCGTCCCTGATTCTCAATTAGCAGGATTCACTTGAGCTAAGACGTTGATTCACCCTAGGTGCTCGTCGAACGAAATTCGCACCCCTTCTCATAAATTCTTGTGGCCTCTGGCTCATTTGCTTGCCTCTTCAATCCATCGGCAACAACAACAACAACATCATCAAATGATCTTGATCAAAGTAAACTATTTTAATCCTTTCATATAAAGTAATCAGTTATCCATAATTTTAAATTCTCATATTTTTTAACGTTATGACCACATAATCACATTAGCTACATATTAATACATGTTATTTAAATAAGTTGTTCTTTAACCCTAACATGTAGAAGTGCGTTGGATTGGTTTAGAGAGTTACGGTTTACTACTTTGCTGTAATAGAAATACATATATTTTTAGCTATAATGAGACCGAGATCTACTGCTTAAGCCAATGAGCATCCATGTCAGCAGTTGTATTCAAACCCATAGTGTCCTACCCAGTCGTCCTCTGTTCACATTTTTTGACTCCTACGTTAACACATTAATGCATAATGTTTCTTTCTAGAACAGGTTAAAAAATAGATTGAAGTATTTTCAGAAAGAATGTTTCTTTTCAGCAAAGGTAGGTGGCAATCTTATTGTTAGCTTATCAAACTTTCGATTATTTACTATTTATAATTTTGTTCATATAAATTGTTTCATATAATCTGTATTTAACATTGATGAAAATTGATACCCAGTTTTATTTTTGCATACGAGATAAATATACAGAAAAATACTAAATCAATGTAGTGCAAATAAATCAATGTGTTTTTAATGGATATTCTTTATTACTCAGTTTTTAGGAAAATGTTTTGTATTGTAATATTTTTTTATGTACTTTTTCAATCTACAATTTTATACTTTTGGTAACATTACATTGAAAAGTTGAGTATTTAGAAAAAATTTAATTTAAAATTTCTTGTTCTCTTAAAAACGAGGAAGAAAATGTTAGATTTAAATCTACATATGAGTACAAAAAATACCCACACTAATCATTCTAGTGTAACACGTTTAAACTAATAATAGTTATTTTCCCTTACTGGAATTTTCTGCGCTTTTGGATCCAGAAAGGACTAGTTTAAACGTTTTTTTTTTTTTTTTCAAACTAAATATTAAATGTTCTTCTGCATTTTAAATAAATTATTGAATAGATATTTTAGTCAAATTAACTGTTAGTGTTTTCACTTAATTTCACTATCAATTTAAATATCATTCTGAGATTGGGGGGGATTTATGTGCTATTTACTTCGACTAGTTCTAAACAAAAAAGGGAAAGAACTATTTCTAGTTTAAGTAAATTAACTCTAGGATTAATAGCTTAGGTATTTTATACTCAGGTGCAGATTTAAAGCTAACTTTTTCTCTGTCGCTTATAAGGAAATAAAAAATGTTAAATCTCACATTTGTTTTTGAAAGAAATACACATTATCGCACATTATTGATTTAAAAACTTTAAATGTAGCTCTCTTTTTTTATACTCCTGTTAAGATTACATTGAAAAGTAGAGTAATTAAAAAATTCATTTTTAAGATTCCTTGTTGTAAGTAATTGAGTAAATAAGGAATATTTTAAATGAATAGGTATTCCACGTGACCAAAGAAAATATTGTTTTAGACATTATCGTTTTACACACATTTCACTCTAAGGTGATTTCTTTTTTCCTCAATGGTATTCATGTCAATTTAATTATGACACTAAATATATGGGATGTTTTATTACATCTCTATACTTTCAATGCATTTTTTTATTTTGGGACACTGTTATATACTTTTTAAGGCTCGGTTTACCTTTATTCACCCCAGGGAGTCGGGGAAAGGTGACAAAAACGACTGCTTATCTTGCTAAGAATCTGCCCCCACGGGGAATAGAAAAAGTGAAGGTCGCTTTATTATTCAGTGAGGTGCATTATCAAATAAAATGTCAAGAGATACGAGCAATTGCCATAATTCAAGTGTGTGTCATTTTACATAATATATGATAAAATAAACTCTCCCCAAATGTATTGCCTTACTTTTATCTTACTGATTAGATGGACCCGAAAATATTCATTTGGCTTTCACTAATCTCAGCTACTCGGGTCAATAATTTTGGCCACCGCTAGCAATAATATTGATCTAGTATACTTGCACAGTATACATTATACATTTTTAAAATTTTAATTCTCTGAAATATAGCTGTGTCTCTGCCTGTATGTATGTATATATATATATATATCTATATATATATATATATATATATATATATATATATATACGTGCGTGTGTGTATGTATGTATGTATGTATGTATGTATCTATATATATAATGTGCATTTTAACCCGTCACAAATGAGAAAATGGTATTCATTTGGAATTGGGTACAGTCTTTAGCATTTGAGTGACAGAAGAGAATACACGAAAATTTTAAAATAAAAATTTAGGTTTATTTTAGACTCCTGTATCCAAGTTTTGTGCCTGCGGAAAACATGAACATGGTGTTATATAAATATATGAGCCAGTCAATTACTGTTTTAATTGTTAGTCATGTGATGACGCTGGGTGAAGCAAAACTAATTACATAAAGAGTTACATAACAATTGCTGTGGTAAGCCGGAATTAATTTTGGTGTATATGATGTCCATAATTTTCCAAAACCAGAACCAAGAAAGAACAAAAGATTTTCGCCAAAGTTTGCAATTAGAATAGAATCGCCCGAAATTTGTTTTAAAACAAAATTTTAATTACGTTGGTTAGTTTAGGGGAAAATATTGCTGCGCACACACACACACATACATACATACATACATACATACATACATACATATACACACAGAGACAGAGCCGAACCTCTCTTATGTGAATTTTCTATTCTGTAAACTTTTCTTGGAATCAAGAACATTTTACGAAATTCTCCTTAAAATAAACTCCATATACTGAAATGCATTCTTTATTTGACGGAATATATCCTATTATCTAAATTTTTCTCCTTATTAATACATATATTTCTGGCCAATTGAAACATATTCTTTATTTTAAAACATTTTTTGATGACCTTGAAATGGTTTTACCAGGCTCCCTAAGTGTATCAAGAACATTTTAAGAAATTCTAATTAAAATAAACTCCATATAGCGAAAGGCATTCTTTATTTGACGGAATATATCCTATTATCTAAATTTTTCTCCTTATTAATAGAAATATTTCTGAACAGTTGAAGCATATTCTTTATTTTAAAACACTTTTTCGTGAACTTGCAATGGTTTTACCAGACACCTAAAATTTAACTAAAAATTTAGTGCATTCTACGATAACGTTTAGCTTTATTGTTACTGTCCTCAAAGATTCCTTTTCCATGAGTAAAATAAATAAAACAAATAGATACTAATTTATACAAAAAGTGTAAATAATTACTATTTCAAACAGCATTCAGTGTCAATAAATTTAACATCTGTTTTTTTAAAATACGAATCTCCGTTTAAAAAATTTTACCATATAAAGAACTGTTTTAGCGACTTCTCTTAATAGAGATTGAACTGCATGCATTTAAAACTTATAGACGTTAACTTATCTTGAACTACTGAATATTTGTTAGGTAAGTTTAGTAAATAATTATATAAAATTTAATATTTATATTTATTTCTAATAATTGCATTAAAATTATATAAAATTTTATATTATGCATCTAAAAGTCCATACATAGTATAATGGGTATTCATAAATGTATACAATGATTTGAAGCAAAAATATTAAAATTTAAAAAAAAAAATAGAAATTTTTAAAAATAATTTTTTTTTTATTTATTTTTTTTTTTTTTACTAAATTTTGATTCAGTGGTTGGTTTTAAAATATCGCATTTGAAAAATTATACTTATGTCAATTTTAAAATGCAATACAGTAAACTTCAGAATTTTTTTTTGGGGGGGGGTCGAGCCCTTCTCCCCTCCCTCTTCTGATTCGGCTGCGGTTAACTTTAAAAAAAGTGAAGGGTTTGTATAACTATAAACAAAGTGATCAGGATACAAGAGTGTGAAAATATGTTTCGAATACTGTTATTTAACATGTAAAGGAAAGAAAATCATTTAAGAAATGGCGCTTTTTTTTTTTTTCGAAATCGGCTGAAATTTATGGAGAGAATTTGTCGTTACACGAGTCGGGGTGACACCTTCGATTATGTGAAAGATTCATTTGTAGTTGACACGTTCCGCTTGTCGAGATTGCGTGGTGATTCTAGACGCCGAAAGACAGCCCGGAGAGAATGCTTAAGTTATGAAGCTATAACTTACGAGCTTAAGAGACTGCCATCGGTGACCCCGATTGACCCCCCTTTAGCTGAAGAAAGCTGATGGCTAATTGGAAGTCCTCGCCCTAATGAACCAAACAGAAAAAGACCGCAGTCTCTTAATGAGGGTCAATATCTAGATTTCATGGAATCCACTTCGATTTCACTACCGATTACCGAAGGTTGCCGTTTATTGAAATCTACAAAGACAGATACATAGACCGCTGACTTTTACTTTGAATGTAATACAAAAAAATTGACTGTACATCATACAAATCACATGCACACAGACACACGAAAAAAAAATAGAAAACTATACAGTAAAAATATAAAAACGATAAAAAATATTTCATGAAAAATGGGTGGATAAAGCAGACAGGAAACATAGTGGCAACGTGAATTTTCTTAAATTGTCTTTTAACATGCAATAGTGTAATAGGCCCAATAACAGGGTGAAACCTTATATTTATGCAAGTTTATCGATGGTCATGTGTATAATCATGGACAGACTTAATCTAAATTACTTTTGTACATGTTATAAGGCATATTCGTAGGATATAGACAAATTAAATGTAAATACGAAGATTATAATGAAATAATATTACAGTCTAAAGGAATTTTGTATTTGATTAACAAATATCATTTATACTTGTACATATATCGAATGTAACAGTAACCATACTATACATCTTTAGAGAAAAATTTTGTTGTATTCTCCTAGAATGTTAACCCGTTCGACAACTTCTTTACTTTTATATCAAACTGAGTTACATTTATTTATATATTTATCTCCTATATAATAATAGCCTAAGTTATCTGTTCGTCTGTCCTCGAATTTATGAAGCTGTTGGACCTGGAATGGATAGAGGTATCTATATAGTATTCTTGATGAGTTAGGGTTAGCAACGTTCGAAATCCACCCCTTCCCCCCTTTTCTAGCATTTAATGCCATTATTTCAAGCCCTATTTTCCCCGGTTAAGAGCAAGGGATTAAATTTATGAATTTGTCATATAATAAATAGGTAAAAATAACATTTTTTTAGCAGTATAGTGCCATTCCTTTAATCATTTTTATGTTAAATTACTTAAATATCGTCTGCATTATTTTCATAAGTTTTATCATTGAATTTAGATAGTACGTAAATAATTTTCTTTTATATTTGGCTTAAATACTAGATTAGCTACATATGTGATTTCGGTTAATGTTTTGTTAAAACAAATTAATTTTAACCCTTTAAATTACAGTATGTTCCGGTCTCATCGTAAAAGAGTCTATATATAATGCTTTATTTCACAATAATTCAAGGAAATTACCTTCAAGTGTATTTCTGTTGTATAGCCTTATAATTCTACAATACATTACGAATCCTTCACTCATAAGTTAAATAATTAAATTACGTTTAATTTTAAATTTATTTAATGAATTATATGTTCTATATTTGAAACATGTAACACTAATTTTGCTCTTTTATTGCAATAAATGCATTTTTATCCAAGCATAAATTTCAAATGAAAGTCGCACTCTGTTTATGCGGATGTTATAATGAGGCAAACATATTTAAATTATTTTAGCTTCACTGCGTCACTTGTATTCCTTATGAATGAATTTAAATTTATATGCATCACATAGATTGTATTGGTATAATAATACCAAGATAATTACCGCCATGAAGTATATTTGCTGTATATCAATATAACTCTTCCCTTTAGGATAAATTCTTCATTTCTAAATCATGCAGCTAGGTTGTATTAAATTACAAATAATTTAATAATTTGTATGTTTCCTGTATTTAGCATCTAAGGACTCAAATTGTTCATTTATTAGTAATAAACGTGTCTGAAGCGAGGACTTAAAAATCCATTAATTTGAAACAAAAATTCGAGCTTCTTTCTGGCAGACGATCTACTGAAACAAATCCGTTTGAATAATTTTAGCAACAGTAATTCATTCAGACTCGTTTCGAAAGGATCTAAATTTATATATAATACGTAAGATATATTATGTAAATTGTATTGGCATAAAGAAAGCAAAATATTAATCTTCTAGTGGTGTTTTTGCTGCATAACTATACAATTCTACCCCTTAAGCCAGCTTTTTAACTTCAAAATCAAAAAATAAAATTGTATTGAATAAGAAATCTATTTTATTAGTTTTATGTTCTGTGTCTGGAGCATCTATGCACACTTATTTTGTTCATTTATGCGTTTGAAGAGTTCACTTTATCCCCTATAAATTTGAAACAAACGTTCGACTTCGTTTTGGTCGATATTTTGCTGAAACAAATCCATTTGAACACTTTTAGCAACTTTGATTCATTCGGACTCAATTCGAAAGAATCTAAATTTATATGAGTCACACAAATTATATTATGTAAACTGTATTGGCATAAGGAAGATAAATTATTAACCTTCTGGTGGTATTTTTGTTGCATAACTATATAATTCTACCCCGTAAGCCTGCTCCTATACTTCAAAATCAAAAAATAAAATTACATTCTCAATAAGAAATCTATTTTATGCTCCATGTATGGAGCATCTACGCAAGCTTATTTTGTTCATTTATTATTCGTAATAAATGCGTTTGAGGAGATGACTTTATCCCCTATAAACTTGAAACGAATGTTCGATTTCCTTTTCATCGATGTTTTGCTGAAACAAATCCATTTGAACACTTTTAGCAACATTGAATCATTCGGATTCAATCTGAAAGAATCTAAATTTATATGGTCACATAAATTTTATTATGTAAACTGTATTGGCATAAGGAAAGCAAATTATTAACCTTCTGGTGGTATTTTTGTTGCATAACTATATAATTCTACCCCGTAAGCCAGCTCCTATACATCAAAATCAAAAAATAAAATTGCATTCTCAATAAGAAATCTATTTTATGTTCCATTTATGAAGCATCTACCCAAGCTTATTTTGTTCATTTATTATTCGTAGTAATAAACGCGTTTGAGGAGATGACTTTATCCCCCTATAAATTTGAAACGAAGGTCGCACTTCGTTTTGGCTGATGTTCTGCTGAAACAAATCTATTCGAACCTTTTTAGCTACTGTCTGTCGCTCGGACTCATTGTGATCGAGTGGCACTGGCGTCTTCGAGTCTTTCCTTGGGGCCCATGTGAAGTCACAACTCCTTTTGCGAGAACTCTCTTCTTTTGGCGGTCTCTCTGGCGTTCGACGTGAGGGAGATGAGCAGGAGAAAACCGCCATTGTCCGGTCTCTTTACAGTGCGGTTTCCGAACAATGCATTCCTCCACAGACGGTCCTGTCCTGACAGTCCCCCGTCTTTGCTTCTGTGTCGCTTTTGAACGCTTCTCAAACACAATTCAATTCAGGTAGTCACTATCAAGTTACATTGCCAGTCTATTGGTTTGCGTTAGAAATGCAACTGACAAATTGTTGGACTGAACATCAAAAATAGAACTCTAACATTTCGGTTAATCTCCGTACCAGAGAAATAGAATACGTTGAGGGATGTACTTGAAAGGTGTTATACTTCATTGTCATACATATCGTGTTAAGTGTTATTTGCTTTAGAAGGCTTTAGCAAATACTTAAAAATAGATTACAAAGAAAAAACATATGGTGTTTAAAATATATTTTTAAATAAACTTATTATATCTGACACTATTGAAGTCCATTTTTTTTCCTTTGAGTTTTTGCATTTTTGCTGCCAATTTTTTCTTATTGCTACAGAACGGTATTATGTTCGTTGTGTTCTGTTATCTGGAATAATGAAAAAGTTTGAAGAAGAATTATGTCATATTCAATATACTTTATTACTTCTAGTTCCTCAACCGAATAGAAGCGGCCTTGTTACAATTTATTTTTAATTTTCTTCAAAAAATGTCCTTAGCAAATCTAATTATAAATTAGGGATTTACGAGGGTTTTTTTTAAATCTTAAGTTAAGAGTCTTCATTAGTTTTTTTTCCTCCCAGATAGAAGCAAAATATACTTTGTAATATGTATCAGTTCAAGATTATTTTGCATGCTTATATTTTAAGATAGTGTAACTTGACATATGAATTTATGTGTATACCTATGTATATGTATAGAGATAGATGGATAGATATTAATTACGATTCGTCCCACAGTCGAATTTTTTGCCTCCGATTGCGAGCAAAAATCCGAGACATAATTTAGCTTCAGTTATAAAATGGAGAAGATTAAGAGCGAAAGTTAAATCGATTTCTTTTTTTTTATTATTCTCGTAAACAGTATTTATTCGTCATAAACACGCAATTTTTTATTTTATAAATGTTTAACAGAAATACTTTGGGTGTTTTTTGGAATATTATCAAGAATTACTTTCGCTTTGATTGATCTAAACTAGGAGTATTGATTCGACATCGAGTTATTCAATTAAACCTTCTACACTTCTAAACCTTCGTCTGTATCTTATGTATCTTATGTTCTTAAAAGTGAATGCTTTATATAATAGTAAAATTAGGCTGTTGCTCTACATTATATTACAATGCGTTTTTACGTTATATTCGTTACTTATAAGCATGTTTTCCTTATTTTAACATATATGTGAGAAAAAAATTGTCATATTTTTTTCGCTTGGTGAGGTGGGGAGTTTCCCGGACGAACTAATGGCATTTCAATACATTGAAATAAAAATGGAAAATGATTTGACATACGAGTAATTTGTATTATGAGCTCTGACACAAAATGAAATAAACTTGACGTCAAGGAGCCGTTGTATATGGTTTACCCTATACCACCTAGTGATGCACATGAGAATCAATCTAAGTCCCCTCCCCCATACTATATACTGAAAGAAAAAGAAAAATAATTTTCATTGATTTCCCACTGGTTTGTATAACAACTGATACTTTGTTCATTTCATTCTGATTTTGTTCTCTAGATGGGAGTAATTAAGTATTATATCTTTGAGAACAAGCTTATATGGATGTTACAGATGCTCATCCTTTTGATATATTTATAGTAAACATTCTGCTTGTATATTTTAGAGCTTAACCAAGGAATTTTTGTAAGTTAAACAAAATATTTAGTTTAAACTTTAAATAAGTATTTTTCTTATATTTATCAAAGGTATTTATTATTCGTATTAAATTCCTATATTCAACAAACATTTTCAATTTTTTTTCAATATTTTTTAAAACATTTTCAGGACCGAAATATGTGTGTACAAAAAATATGGTTGTAAGAGAAAATATCCTGTAGTATAAAATTAAACTCTTCTGGAATAAAAATATTATTCAGTCATCACCTGAAAAGCAACAATTGAAAAATTTTTGAACTGAAAGAGAAAAGGTTCATTTAAAATGATAGATTTTGACAAAAAATATGGATTTGTTTTTCCTGAAAAAGTGAAGTTCGACATATGTTTCATATTGCAATGAAAACTTTCCAACTATATGATTATTTTACTTTATTAAAACCTGTTTTTTGTCATACATCCTTATTTGAAACTTAAAACATATGCTTTTCAGTTTGATACGTTTTATATCGCTTTACTGATTTTAAAATATACTATCTGCATTTAACTCCTAGTTTCTCTGAATTTTTTAACACGTCTGGCAATATTCACCCTAAAATCGGGTATGACTTTTAAAATGCAAAGGATTCTTCATTTAAAGTACTTTAAAATATGTTAAGACTTTGTATGAAGTGGAATAATTGTTTTATATAAATTGTATCTAACGTCAGTGAAAATTTATACCCATTTTTGTTTCTACATTCATGTTTATCATGTGGTGAAAATATAAAAATAATTGATTAATATGGAGTGCAGATCGACCTTTTATAATGAATGTTATGTTAGACTTTATTTTTATAAAAATATTTTTTGGTTTAATAAAAAAATTTTTAATTGTAAATTTTAGTGTTTTATATATTTTATGTGATAGCATTGTTTATGTTCATAACAACAATGTAGTGAAAAGTTGAAATTTTAAAAACTGAGGTACAAGGTACTTTGACTCTTTAATAAAAGAATACTATCCAAATTGATATTTTCTTCATTTCTACACACCATTCTTTTTTCACTTTAAGTCTGGCTATTATCATATTTTTGTCCTTAGAAAAAATTTTACAAAGGTAACATTTCCTTCTTAGAAGCAAGAGTAACAGATATCAAAGACTATGACCCTCTTCCCACAAGACATCCGATTTATTTGTCTTTTGAATAATTATCATTATAATTATCATTAGTTAAAAACAGTGTAATGTAATAGAGAGAGTATGCATAAATTTGATGAATTTTCTACAGCTCCTCTCTTTTCTTTAGAATATCCTCCAGTAAAATGATCAACGTATCTAACTTTTGCTAAAAATTATAAAAAAGTCACAGAAGAACATAAAATTCCTTGTAAAATACGATTGATTTGGTTTGGTGTTAATAAGTATACAATCATAAAATACATACTTATATCTATGTAAACGGCACTCTGTTATATTGCTTTATCGCAACGAATACTACGCATGTACTTTAATAATTAACCATTCCACCGATTTATAAATAAGAGTCATTAGGCTGTAGACATTATAAGTAAAACAAGGAATTGCGTATGTATTACATTTAATGTCTTTGGGAACTTTAAATCCACTAATCTGCAATAAATAAAAGAAAGAATTCCATTCAAAGATACAAAAAAGAAATATAAAAACTTACTTCATAGATCTGTTTAAATTCTAGGTATACAAGAATTAATAAATTTATTAAATATATAATAGTTAGGATGTTTAAATCTTTTAAAATATATATCTAATTTTCTCTTACTTAATTTTAAATGCAAAATAATCTATTTTAGTAACATATGAAAGTTTTTGTGAAATATATAAAAAAAGTTGTAAACACTCTCTCTGTAGAATCTATTCAAAATTGCTTATAAAAATATTAGAAAACATTTTACTATAATTTACTACAAAAATATCAGGTTTTCTTCAATATTTAGTGGAAAGATAAAAAAAAAAAAAGGGGGATTCGAACCTTCTACAATAGATGACACCAAATATGTATGCATTAACCAAATACGTATTATTTTATGTTAGCTATATTTTAACTTACGGGTATTTTATTATTCCAATATCTAGCTCATTGGTTAACCATACAAAGAAAAGCATTTGTAAACTTCATTTCTAATAATGCATCATAGAATAAAGAGAAAACGCAGTTGTTAAGAAATCTATTTAAACTATGGTTATTCAGATACACCTACTTAATATAAATAGTTTAAGGAAATATTTGAAATAATGAGTTATTTCAAAGCTAGATTGGAGATAAGAAATATTTTAACCATTAAAATTAATAAACCTCAATTTGAAAAATAAAGTAGTTTCTTTCTTTTTAACTTACAGTTATTTATTTCTTTAGTATACTGAATCCTAAGAAATAAATTCTCACAAAATAGGAGAAGCTAAACTCAAATCATGAATAACACGTTTTTAACAAAACAAAATTAATCTCATTATAGAGACAGGCATGGTTTAATCATTTAATTTTCACACTTTTCAAAGCAAAGATTGATAGCCTACTGCAGTAATATAAATGAAATTTTCCTGCTACTAGTTTTTTTTTCACCCCCATTTTTTTGTGATTGTAAACGTCCGTTCTGATTCATCATATTTATATCATTCAAATTTAATAATGAATAGTTTTTTGTCTATGTTTCGCTCAGTGTTATTCTATTGATACTGTAATCATTTATGAGTGGCCTTGTTTTCTGATGCGCTGTAAATCAAATTACGCTGTCAGGCAGAAAAAGGTAAATAGAGAAGAAGGGAGGTGAAAAAAAAACCCAGAAAGTATTAGATGCGTGACCGAGTGTTATCGCGATGTGGGAGAGTACAGATTAAAATTCGACCGTTTGGGCTGAAACCGTTACTCATTACAATATTTGTCACGTTGGGAGACTTTTTAATTTTAATTTTTCTCATAAACAGGATGAGTATTTTTGAAGCAAAGACCAGCGTTCCAGCCAATGATTATTGCCTATCATAGCAATAAATTTGCCCCAAAGTGACGAAACAATACGCAATTAAGTTCGGTTTCCTATAATGCAGGAGTGTTTAAATATAAAACTGTGGGAATAGGTAGGTATTTTCAATTTTAAGTCGCACGATCCTCGTCTATTATAGGAACCCATTAACAAATGGGGCAAAAGAGTACGCTAGGTAAGGTAGCTTTAATAAGGTAATGATAAGTTAATTAGGTATTTCAATTTCGGTTTCATATAAAGTACAAGTATCTAGCTGAAAGACTGTGAGACTAGGAAATATATTTCCTATTGCTACCTAATATGCTACATAAATGAATGTGCAAAATATTTTACCTTTTTGGAGATTGAGGTAAGCATAATTTAGGTATTAAGGTATTAATTTTTTTTAAATTTTTAATTTTTATTCATTTATTTTGCCTTTAAATCATAATACATTTTCTAATACAATGCTTATAATTAAACCCAGGTGCTAAAATTTTATTCCACGCGTATTCTTGAATGAGATATCGAGGCATAAAATATCCTGTTTGTTGAGTTAAAAAGGTTTGAACTCATAGCAGGTAGGGTGTGTCACGGGATATCCCAATGGTTAGCGGGACATTTATGCGGAGTCTTCAATTGATAAAACGTTTTGCTTTAAGTATTTGCAACATCAACTGGAAAATTCTTGTATAATATAACTGTATTGATTGCCTTGAATTATTATGTACTTGTTCTATCTAGGCAGTATTGTTCATTACTGTTTTATTTCTTGGTAAACAGTAGAAAGTTTTGATACTAATGTAGTCAGATAGACAATTTTATCTCCCCACCCTTTTTGACTTTTAGATGTCTGAAAAACCTCTTGGGGTTAGTCTAGGATGTGTGTGTGTGTGTGTATGTGCGAGACTAGAATAACTAGGTATCGAATTCAATCTTACAAGGAGGCCGGAACATCTCCCTGTAAATCGAAAAATGTGCACGATAAATCCGGGTGTCCGGGTGTCCTCTTACTGTTAGGTAGGAAGGTGAAAGAAAGGTTTGGAATCAGGAGCAAAAATTATCCCCCCTGAGGATTATAAAAATTAAAGGGAATCTCTAACATATCAACATGAACGTTTTACACCAGTCATGGTAGGCTACCCGAAACGAGTTGCCAAAAGAGTAAGGGAAGAAACAGGTTCCATTTTTTTAGGACGTCTATCTCTAGGAAAGGAAAGTTATCATTTCGCAGTTACCATAATTTGCAGTCTATTCGAGTGAGAGCGTGAACATGTGCATATTTTCAATTTCATTTTATATTTTGATTAGTCTCTAGATATGGTCAATATATACCTTAACACATTTTCAAAACGGGTCTATGAAGTAAAAAAAAAAAAAAATTAAAAATCGTAGACCGATATCTCAGCTGAGGGAATAAAAGCAGCAGAAAGAGGCAAAATTCTTAAAACCTTTTTAACTAGTATTTACTACAAGAAAAAGTGGTTATGTGGCAGTTAAGCAAAATAGTGAGGATAATTTACTTCTCCTGTCTCACATTATCTTACCTCGTGAGAGTCTGTGAGTTGAAGGAGGACATCGTGATTTAACCAATTCGCCAGCTCTAAATTAAAAAAAAAAATAAATAAAGATACACACACATATACAGGGTCAGTTCCTGGCTATTAACCACTTACATGCTTGGTCGTTCCATATGAATTGGGATTCTTAGTAGGTTCTATCTTATCTCAATATATAGGATTTTAACATTATGTTCCTATGAGCGCTTCACATAATTTACTAGGAATAAAAAAGAGAAATACTTATGTTTATATATAAACCATGGATTTATTTTAAGTCTATTAAAATGATGTCCTACCAAATCTAGAGTAACAAAATGTGCCCATGAACTACACTCTTCTTATTTCCCAGTTCATGAATAATATCTGATAATTCTAAAATTTACACAATTTATTTTCAATTTCTAATAAACCTACCTAAATAGATAGGACGGCAGTATAATTTGGTATCAAAATTATACACTAATGTATGTATAATAATAATATATTATTAATGCACTCTAACTTACCTTTTACCTCTTATTAGAATTTTGTTTGAAATTATTTTGTTGAGATTTTTGAAACTTAAGTGGAAATTTCTGTCATACTGGCATATATTATGCGAATCAAGATTTTTTTAAAAGCAAAATATGTTAAGAAGTATTTATTAAATATTAAAGTTTATGACATCAATTATTTCCCTACGCAAAAAATAAGAGAGGGAAAGAGATTCTCTCTAAATGTTTTCAGTGAAATACTTTTCAATAATAGCTTTAGTTAATACTTTTAATATTATAAATACGATCGGTTGTCGTAGAATTTCGCCATCAGTGTTCCTTGCATTTTTTGCAGACATTCTTCTTTATTGTTTGTATATATATATATATATATGTGCGTGTATTTGTGTGTGTGTACTCGTGAGCACGTGCATATGCATATGCGTTTGTGAATTAGAAACAAATTGTAAACTTCTGTGGTGCCGACAAAGATGCACACAGATTAACTTTAATCCTAATTTAACTTTAATCCTAATTTCAAGTTTTTTTATGCAAACTTTTCTCGTTAATTATTCATTTATCTTTTGTAGAATAAATGTTGTGGCAACGGCGACAGATGAAGATTAATTTTATTCTCTTGCAGTCTAATGCGTTGTGTATATAGCGAGATGTGTTAAAGTTTGATCGGTTGTTTTTTTTCCCGTAATAAAATGCTTGTTCGTTTTAAGCTCTGAATTTTTATTACCTGCTGCACAGTTTGTGGGAGTATCAGACCAACACCTCCCCACACTTCCTTATAAGATCAAAATCCATTTTTTCTAAGTTTTATACTATAGGATTACCTTTAAAAAATTTTATAATTAATATTTGAAATGTGTTTATTTTGGAATGCCATATAAAAATGTATATAATTAGTTAGTCATTTGAAATGTAAACACTTTTGTTTTTAAGATTTGTGGTCTTAGTTAATGAATAATAAATAGATTATGCAAACCGCAATATATCTGTGACTCCAAGGATTCTTAGGATTTTTGTTCAAGGATTTCTTGGAATAGAGGGGAAATGATAACGGTATGTTCGGACTAAAAAACTGGGTGACTGTCCCACCCTAATGATAAAGAAAAGGATTCCAAAATCCGTAGACCAGTGGTTTCCAACTAGGGCGGTATCACTCAACTGTGGGCGTTGAACGGATCTAAAACTCTTTTTGGTTCAAATGCAAATTAAGGGGTCGTTAAGGACCAACCGTCACCACGACGGGCAATACAGAGCTCACCGGAGAGTTTGATTATTACTAAGAATAAACGAAAGCATTTTTCACTGTTTAGTTCTAAATGCTTTTGCCAAAAGTGGGACGCGGAGATAAAAAAGAAATTGCTGCTCCATAACTAATATAGCACCATATATTAAAAAATTATTATCATCATACCAAGCTCAGCCCTCTTACTAATAATACAGGATTTTCCAAAAGTCTGGAAGGAAAATAAACTTTAATAACCTGTTTGATTAAAAGAATATTTTAATGCAGTAAGGCATACGTGAAAGAGCAATTTTAAAATTTAGCTGGAAAAATTATTTATTTACTTTATTACAACAATACAATATGAAAAAAATCATCTGGGGAAGGGCAGTTTTGTTTCATTTGCGTCATTCAGGGCATAACGCATGCGCAGGAATGAGAGAATCAAAAATGGAGAGTTTCCAGGAGAAAGTGCAGTGCGTGCTGTGGTTAGCCGACTTCATATCTTCAGTTTTGGTAAAGATAAAGTTTAAAACTTCGTTTTGAAAAAACTCCAGGTGAGTCCACGATATGGAAAGGGTACAATAAATTCATAACAAAGGAAATGCAGTGGATTTACCTAGAAGGGATCTACAAAGAACTAGTAATTATGCCATTAATACCGTTAAAAAAAGTCGTACAACGTACTCCACATAAATTCATACTGCGATAGGCTCTAGGTTTACGGGCGTCTAAGTTTGCTCTACATAGGATAGGGTGAAAGCCTTACAAACTAAAAACTTTTCGCGCATTAAAAGAAGAAGAAAATGACATAAGAATGGAATTTTCTGAATAAATATTTCAACGATTTACAGGATGATAATGCAATTCTATCGTTTACCTTTTGCGACATTTCATGTGTTAGAGAAAGTGATAACTGCAGGGAAATTCAAACTTCATAACTATCGAGGTAGGGGTTTGGAGAATATCCCCTTGTTCGAGATAAATGAATGTCACAATCCAAAAGTTAATATGGGGTGTGGTATGGCAATTTAACGTTTAATTGGACTTTATTTATTTTATTTATTTTTTGTTTTACAAAATCTTTCCAATAGCCTGCAACACCTACCTCAAAATGTTGTAACCATTTATAATGCTACCGTTGATGATTGGGGATCATGAATGATGTTCATCTGCAGCAAGACGACGCTCACAATCATTGTGTGCAGCATGTACCTTGATGATGCTTTTGATAAGAGATAGATTGGCAATAGACCCACATCTTGATTTCCAAGATCCCCTGCGACTATTAGCTACAGGAGCCAATTTACTAGTTTATGCTGACAAACCTAGAGATATTGAAGACTTTAGGGGTAAAATCCTTTAAATAGAAAACATTTCTAATGAACATCGTCTTAACTCCATTCTTGGCTCACCAAGAAAGACTGAGAAAATGCTTAGATGTTCATGGTGCACTGTTGGAAATATGATAATAAATATTGAACAGTAAAATTAAAATTTTTCTCTGTCTTATATAAGATACTGAAATAAAATATACAAGCAAAACAAGAGCAGGATAAACATACGTGGTAGTTATTTATATTAAATTCATGGTAGTTATTTATATTAACTGATATATTTTGAAATTATATCCCATGAATGATATATGTATTACCATTAACTATATAGTTTAACAATTGTTTGTGTTACTTTAGTGTTACACATACACACACCTATATTAACAGTGATTGCTGACCTTATTATTAATACTAGCATTATCCGCAGCATTTTTTGGCACCACACTTTTTAAATACATCTCATCAGCCATTTGATATTTTTCATTTGCTTGATACAAGAATGGTGACCTTGTGGCAAAGGGATGTTATATACAAAACCCGAGAGTAAATTTGAGAAAAGTCTCTTATATTTCATACTTACTAATGATTATTTTTTTCATGCTTAGTAAAAAAAAAGCCCAATTAATCACCGACAATTTTACAGATATTCAAATGAATTTTTAATATAAATTGCCTATAGAGTAGAGTAGTTAACTGTATGTCACAAAAATGTAATTCGAGCATGTGCAGATAAATATTATTTCATTTAATGGTTCATATTTCACCGTGTATTTCATATATTCATCTCAAATTTCAGTGTAATATAATTCGTTCTATTTGTCAAATAATCTGTAAGTTTTTTTAAAAATCTGATTAAAATTTTCTGCATGTTCTGAGCAAATATTATGCGAAAAAAAAAGACATTTTAAAATTGGGGTCTATTTTAACCTAATTAAATGCTTCTTTTCTCCCGAAAATGCACACGAAAAATGCGTATCCCATTGTTCATATTTGATGAAATTTACAAATCATGCACAACAGTTTTGGTGCAGGGAGAGCCAATTTCTATTTTTTATTCTGTAACTATTTAGTGATCCCCTTAATGCACTGGGGACTCACTTTTTTATAAGAATGTGTAAGGAAATACATTCATTACTCGTAGTTAAATTTTACAAAAACTTCATAAAGTTATTCTTTAGAAAATAAAAAAAGGTCAAATGCAGGAAATGGCCATATTAATGTGAGCGAGCTCTGTGTGTGTATATAATACTGATATATATATATATATATATATATATATATATATATATATATATATATATATATATATATATATATATATATTATATACATATATATATATACATATAATATACATACATACATATATATACATAACATACATATATATATATATACATATATATATATATATACATATATATATATATATATATATATACATATATATATATATATATATATATATATATATATATATATATATATATATATATATATATACATATACATACATATATATATATATATATATATATATATATATATATATATATATATATATATATATATATATATATATTAGTGTGATTTCAGTATTATATATTTATTTTTTAAAATAATAGAATACATTTATCAAAAATAAAATATTTGAATAAATGTACAAATAGTTATTTTATATGTCTTAAAAAAACTTTTTTAATATTCCGAATACATTTATTTTAATATGAAGAATTTCAAGTAAAATCAAAAGCACATTAAGTAATGCATACTTCCTTTTCCTTTTTTCAACACATCAGTCTGACCTTGAGCTATTTCACTTGCCATAAGAATAAAAGCAGCTTAAATTGCCCACACACACATAAAAAAATCACCTTGTCGTCTTGATAACAGTATCAGAACATTAACAGAATTTGCTGTCTGTTGTATGAAAGCCAAACCAGAGGTTAACAAGTGTTTATTCGGATTAGGCGAAAACAACTGTGCTATTAAATTTTGAATACAATAAAATTGTTCAAATAAGATAACCTTTATGATTGTACTTGTGGCGATATAAAAATTACTGTGATTCCAACTCTAATTACGATACTATTCTAGGCATTATTGATACAACTGATTTTGATACATCGTGATTAGATTTCATCCACTCTGCTTCGAATCCGCTAAAATTGACTAATATACGATTGAACAGCCAGAAGAATAATTAATTGTTTCGACCGGAACTAATCTCACTTGTGATCTCTTATTCTTATCACGAAAGTAAAACAAACGGATACTGTCAGCATGGGATCACTATAGCTTCGATTTTCGGGATCGTAACGGGTGATCTAAATGCTTACATTTGCTTATCCGAGATTTATGTAAAATCACATGGAAGGAGCAAGCAATTATTGTACGTACCGCGTTGGATTAAGGATATTTTAGGGGTCGTATACAATACACGCAAAACTCAGGGAAGAAATATTTATAAGGTTTTCAGCAGTATTTTCTCTTAAGAAGGAGAAAGGGATTTAGGATTCATTAATTATTCTAATTGCAAAAGTATTTTACACATTATTGATGCAACTGATCTTGATACATCATAATTAGAATTCAACCACTCTACTGCGAATCAGCTAAAATTAACTAATGTATGAATGAACAACGAGAAGAATAAGTAATTGCTTCAAACCCGAAGTAATCTCATTTGGGATCTTTTATCTTATCATGAATGTAAAACAAACGGATAGCGTCAAGATGAGATCACTATAGCTTCAATTATCATGATCGTAACGAGTGACCTAAATGATTACATTTTCTCATCCTGGGTTTGTATAAAATCCCGTAAGAGCAAGCATGTACTTTACGTAGTGCGTCATATTAGAAACATTTAAGGGGTCGTATACAATATGCATTAATTCTTAGTTACACAAAACCTTTTAATTACTTATCAAATGAAATTATCTATAAGAATTTAAACATAAAATATCGAGAGTGAACAGTAGCTATTTCTCAAAATTAAAAGCGGATTTCGCAATAATTAACCATTTCAAAGGACTCATACATGTAAATGCATATATGTATATGTGTGACATTTCTACAGCCTCCTATGAAGCTCCTATGAAACTTTTTGTAAATTATCGGTGAATTATCGGTCGAATGTGTCAGGCGAGGTTCTCTAACCGTTGTTTTTCAGTGATAAGTAAACTTTATATATTTTTTTCTTTGCATAAGGTGTTAAATGTACTGTAATACTTTTATAGAGAGTTACTTAATCTTAAACATGTTTCTATTTTTTAGTCAGTAGAAAAACCCCTCAAATGGAAACTTGAACTCAAAATGTTTGGACTTTTGAGGGATAAAAAATAACTTCTTCCGAGGAGTAAATAAGTATGGATGTCAGAATTAATTTGAGATCTGGTCTCTGCAATGCAAAAAAGGGGGGAGTCAGAGACTAATTATAGAGAATTGAAAAATCTTATAAGTGAAAGGGATAACACTGCTACAATGTAAAACTACTCGTGATAAAGGTGATTAAAACCGCAAACATGCATTTTCAGCGTCCGGCCTGATTTCTACCCTCGCCCGAATGACTGCGGGTTGTTTCTCCGAGAACAAAAAAATAAATAACAAAAAATAAAAAATAAACGCTCTTTTCCAAGGGGGAAGTAAAGAGTAACCACCACTTACTGCTGCATCTAGGACCAGTCTAATGATCGATGCACCGAGGATTATATACCTCGTGCCAAAACGACCAACTAAAGTACGTTTCTGCTAATTGCCGGAGTACCGTTCAATCGTTAAGAGATTTATTGATACTTCTAAGCAGGAACACGTCCAGTACCCGTAAACCACCGGAATTTTGATCAGCTCAGGTTGGCGCCGTCTCCAAGACTCTAAACACACACCTTCCAAGTTCCTAAATTTTAGCTTGCAGCTTCGTGGGGTTTTCTGCCTCTTCATAGAAAACTAGCTTATAGAACTTTAGCTTTGTGTAATTAATGATTAATTTAAAAATTCGTTCCGAGGTGTAGTCAATTAAAAGCAAAAATTAAAAAACACTGAATATATCCGTATCAGGTGAATGGGTAGACGAATAATAAAAATGGGATATTTGCAACATCAATGGAGTACCAAGAAATTAATTTTTGAGGTGTAAATAGTCATTAGGATAAAAGAAACCATTTCTTCAGTTTAGAATTACCACTTAGTAAAAACTAAATATTAGGCTATATCAATCTTATTTCTCCTGATTAAAACTGTTCAAGGATTTATATAATTTTTATCAAGGTATAAAAATTACAAATGTCAAGATCATTTAAAAAAAAATAATGAAAAAACTATGAGAACGAAAAGTCCTACTTGCTAGAATCGGTAAAATACAATATCATATTAATCTCTCAGGAATTGGTTTAGATGTAATCATTTTTTTTCTCTTCGTAATTAAAAGTCTAAGACTAGCAGGACCAACTAGACTAAGCAAGAGGAAAAAAAGTTCAATTTTATTTGTAAATTTAGAACACTTATAATAATTTTATAAAATTGTTATCCGTAAATATTTCAATTTCGAGAAAAATTCTTGGTGTATACTATGTCCTTTTGCAATCCCCGTTCTCTGGGTACACCACTGCGCAATATACGAATGTAAATAGTTTCAAATTTTATATTTAACTAAATTATTCCCATCCATAAATATTACTGTAGATCCGATTTCATTTGTTTTAAGAATTGGATGTGCAAAAAGGGGGAATCCCCAACCATTTTCGATGGAGCGATCTATAATGTATCTATCACCAGAGAATGACAAAATGGGTTAAATTAAGCAAATAACATTACCACATATTTTTTATCGGACGAAAAATCAAAGATTCGGAGCAGATGAAGAATGAGTTTCAGGAGATCTCAATTCATTGTTGTCACTTTTTTTCTAGAATTAGATTTCTGTTTCCTCTCATCTTATCATGATGTGTTAATCTTAAAGAGTTGCATAAAAGAAAAATGTAACCGCAGCTGTTTTTCTCTTTCCGTGATTATTGGTTTTCTCCTGAAGATTCTTATAATTTGTTCAAGTGTAAAATATGGCTTTCAAATCATCTTTTTCGAGTATACAATATTTTGAATAGAAAAAGAGGTTCAGTCAGTAATCCGTTAAAAAGAGGAAAAAAAGTTTTCTGACATAAAATTTCATAAAATATGTTTTAAATTTAAAGCTCTAATTCTTTAAGGTTTTTTTTTATTATATTATAATTCAGCATTTTGGTTATAACAAACATAGATATTGCTTTCTTTCCATAGTACCCTCAAAGCATTTTAAAAAACCTGACGTAATTAAACAGTAAAGTAAGAAGTTTGTCCGAAAGCTTATTGCATCTAATTAAAAAGCCACTTATCAGGATAAGTTAATCTTAAAGAGTTCTCACAAAAGAAAAATAAAACCGCAGCTGCTTTTCTTTCTATGATTATTGGCTTTCTTCTGAAGATTCTTATAATTTGTTCAAGTGTAAAATATGTTTTTTTAAATCGTCTTTTTCAAGTATACAATATTTTCAATACAAAAAGAGGTTAGGTCAGTAATACGTTAAAAAGAGGAAGAAAAGTTTTCTGAAATAAAATATCATAAAATATGTTTTAAATTTAAAGCTCTAATTCTTTACGGGATTTTTTTAAATTATATTATAACACAGTATTTTAGTTATAACTAACATAGATGTTGCTTTCTTTGCATAGTACCCTCAAAGCATATTAATAAAAGACCTCAGACATAATTAAACAGTAAAGTACAAAGTTTGGCCGAAAGCTTATAGCATCTAATTAAAAAGCCACTTATCAGGATAAGTTAATCTTAAACAGTTTTCATAAAAGAGAAATGTAACGCCGGCTGTTTTTATCTTTCCGCGATTATTGGTTTTCTCATGAAGATTCTTATAATTTGTACAAGTGTAAAGTATGGCTTTCAAATCATCTTTTTCGAATATACAATATTTTGAATACAAAAAGAGGTTCGGTCAGTAATCCGTTAAAAAGAGGAAGAAAAGTTTTCTTAGATAAAATTTCATAAGATATGTTTCAAATTTAAAGCTCTAATTCTTTAAGTTTTTTTTATTATATTATAGCTTAGCATTTTAGTTATTACAAACATAAATGTTGCTTTCTTTGCATAGTACAAAGCATATTAATAAAAGACCACAAACATAATTAAACAGTAAAGTACATAGTTTGGCCGAAAGCTTATTGCCTCTAATTAAAAAGTCACTTATCAAGATAAATTAATCTTAAAGAGTTCTCATAAAAGAAAAATAAAATCGCAGCTGCTTTTCTTTCAATGATTATTGGCCTTCTTCTGAAGATTTTTATAATTTGTTCAAGTGTAAAATACGGATTTCAAATCATGTTTTTCGAGTATACAGTACTTTGAATACGAAAAGCGGTTCGGGCAATAATCTCTTAAGAAGAGGAAGAAAAAATTTTGTAAATAAAATTCTGTAAAACATAATTTAAATTTAAAGGGTAATTCTTTAAGAGATTTATATTCATAGTATATCTCAACATTTTAGTTTTCTTGAGATAGTTATTATAAACATAGATGTTGCTTTAACGTGCATAGTATCCTCTAAGCATATTAATGAAAGACCTCAGACATAATTAAACAGTGAAATGCCAAGTTTGGTCAAAAGCTTAATGCATCTAATTAAAAAGTCAGTAATTTCCATAAGTATAGCTGCAAGTAGTGTTATTTGGTATGTACTAAGTAGTATTATATCACGTTTGCTTTAAAAAGAAATGTTTCTAAACATTTCTTTACATTATATATTGATAACGTCTTAAAATGCTATAAATGAATGTTCTAAAATTAATGCTTAAAACATTATAATATAAAGTATATTTATATTTCAAGCTAACTATATTGTAGTTTTAGTCTTAAGGTCTGAATTTAATTTAGCCATCATTGTTATACAGTATTTAATTTTAATTTTTAATTTAATGGTACTCTAGAAATAATTTAAATATTTGTTATAAATACACATTTAAGAAAACTCGAATTGTAAGAAGTGGTAGGATAATAAAATTAACTTGAAACCATGAGAACTTCTTAGGTGAATACAATTTAGTTAGTTATTTCAATTATAACATTTAACATCCTTGGTTATTTAAATTGCATTTTCAATTACACTTATCTTCTATAAACTGGAAAAAGGATTATGATTAGAAACCACTTAGAAAAGACTGAAAACTATTTTTAATTAAATAATAAAGACAATTTAAACTGTATAGAATATTGCAATAGCCTTGATGAGGGTAAAATTTTTCACGTTCTTTTTTATTTTAGATAAAACCGAAACTGATTTCGAGCAAGAACATATGTGAATTTTCCTTCAAGAGCAATAATATATTATAAAAAAATTCTCAATATTACAACCCAACAGGTAATTACTGCAAAAGCAGGCAGAAAAGAAATTAATTAATTTGACCAAAAAAAGCTAGCCATTTTAATTAAATTCCTAACCCGATTTTTCACTAACTGATAATGTTAAGTCACCTTCAAATTTGAAAAATAAAAGAACTATTGTAGCTTTCAAGATTAAAAATTCAAACAATCAGACCCTAAGCAAAAAACGACACAAAATAAACCATTTTGTTCGTGATTCATCCTTGTCGCTTTTATGAGGAGTTTTTATGTATGGGAAGAAAACTGGAAGTCAAGATCGTTTAGCCTTTCTCTGTTAGGGAAATGAAAAGCTATTAAGAGAAACTCTAACAAAGCTCCTTGGTGAAATGGTAAACACAACAATTCAGGTACTATTACTTTTCTCAATTGGGGTTTGAGATAAATTATAGAATTTGAGTAGATGGAAGGGATAAGACTTGCAAAATGAGGTAAAGATGAAGGGGAAAGTTTTTACTGTCATAAAAATACCACAATTATACCTTTCTGACTTACTAAAATTATTTTTTCATTTGAGGCATTGCGTAACTGAGTGTAAACGTTCCTAATAGAAGTGGAATCTAAATCGTTAGGTTCATAATTTATCCTATAGTTACATATACAGTACATACCCACAAAAATCCTTTTTTTTTCTTTTCTAGAACATTTTCAAAATATTTTTGATATTCCTAAATTAAATACATTTTAAAATAATATCTTAATATTAAACTGTAATTATTAATTCTGATAACTTCAATGCCTCATTTTTGCATGTAATGAATCTTAATTTTTTAAGTATTTGTGATTAAATGGATCAAAACTACCAACGATACAAATAGCCAAATAATTCCGAAAGGAAAAGGAACTAGTTTGAATAACAAATTAGAAGTACGATTCACATCGCGATTCTGATTTTGTAGTGCTTGTGAATTCCTCTCACTGATGATTTTAATGATTTTATGCACGCACTCATTGAAGAGAATACATAGATACCTTTCTGAGATTATTGACTCGTTCGGGACATCATTCAATTGGCTTTGATTCGAATTAATCAGTTGTCCATAACGCTTTCAATTGTGATCAGCATAAATGTAGGAGACAAGATTTCTTTTTCACGCTTCCCTTAACTCTGATTCTTAAGCAAACTAAGTAATATTTAAATCACTGATTGAATAATTACATAATATTACAATAAAGCCTTAAGTGGATTCTCACTTTAGATTACTCCTTCTAAAAATTCTGTGACCTGATGAGAGTAAGCAATAAAGATCATGAAAACATCTCCACCACAAGTTTGTGCAGCTCTGACTATAATATGCAGCTGGTATTGGTAATGCTATAACTAGCACAAATGAAAAAGTCGTATGCTTTTAGTAAATTATTGTTTGCTAACTATTCGTGTTTCAAAAATGCGCTTGTGCAAATTTTAAATCCCGACAAAAGTTGTGAAAGCAGAAGCGAAGGCAAGATATATAATTCTTAAAACATGAGGATATAGTGAATAACATGTAGAGATATCGAAACGTTTTAATTCTAACTAAAAGTAACTTACATATCAAGCAAACTATTTTTACATATAAATAGATCCTTAATCACTTGTTCGCAACGCTTTTAATTGTGTTCAGTATAAATACAGAGACAAAATTTCTTGTTCACTCGTACCTTGTCTCTTTTTCTTCGGAAAAAATTGATTTAAAAAAAAAAGAAAAGAAAATATTGATAATAACATTAAGATGAACTAAAATTAACAATGTAATCAAAATAGAAGTTAGAAAAATGATAATTTAGCGGGAGTATTATGGATGGTTACTTGCATAAACCAATGAAAGGATGTCCCCTATTAGCTCAATTAATACTAATCTCAAGATAAAGGCAGGACGAATTTTCAAGCCGAGTTCTGTACTGATTTTTAATGAAATTCATTGCATCGAAAAAAATATACGGAGCTATACATTTTTAAAATTCTTATTTATTTATTAAAAAAACCCTTTTGCTGCCGTCACTGTGTAAAGAAATCTTAAGAATAATAAATAAAAGCTTAATTTCTATGCTGATTTTAGATTTTAGGGATAAATAAAACTTTACAATACTTTCGCTAATATTTGATTTCGTTTAGAAGTTTGAAAGTTTCTGTTCAGCTAATTAAATATCTCCAACAACTTTTTCATTGATTCATAAGATTCAGTGATTAAATTGGATGAATTAAGTAATTCCCATGAAATGACGTTTGAGGAAGTGACAAAAGGAGTTAACAGGAAAGATGTACAGATCAAAGAGAGAAGAGCGAGGGAGAATGCACTAAATTTATTTATTTTCTTGGCAGCTGGGAGTTTAAATAAGAATTTATCACCCAATGTACGTTCGAGAAAGTGCTTTAGGTTAAAATACATCATTACAGTTCTTTTTTTTTCTATTTTGAAAAGCAGATGTTCCAGCTCTGTACCCTTTGGCAATTGTAACTAATCTTGTATTGGACTATCATTATGTACATCTGAAATTCACAGTAAATGTATTTTAAGCATATGTGAGATTAGGTACTGTTTATAGCCAAACACTTTAAAAATAAATTTTCTAAAGTGAATTTTTATAATATTATTTCCCTGTTTATCTAAATTAGAAGTGTTAGCTTTGTTACATATTGTGATTTTTTTTAATCATAGTTACTAACGCTTACAGGTTATTTTTTTTGTGTTCCCTTGAAAAATATTTTAAAGCTAAATCTTTTTCCTTAACTTTTCTGAACTCTTAATATTATTGATTTATACCATGGGTGATTCTAAGTAAGAAAAAAATTTCTGAACATCCTAAAAAAATTTCTGAAAAAGTACACGCTATTAATTTAAAATAAAAACTATATTAAGGTTAATTTCTGTTCTAATTAAATGTCAAAACTAAAGCAGGATAATATCTGAATTTTAACATTATGATTTATCGTTTACCAAATATCAATATATTAATATGTTCTAATACATATCACCTTATTATAGAGCTATATATATAGGTGTGTTCCGTATAAAATAATACAAATACACATGTATCAATGTGTGTGTTGGTTATCTAGAAAACAAAACTTCTATTTCTTAATCTGAATACATAAATTTAAGTTTTAACATATTGCTTTAAGAAAGAAAATCACATAACATATTATTACTGTTCTTTGATAAAAAAAAAAAAAAAAAAAAAAAAAAAAAAAGATTTGTGGACCCTTTAAAAATGAAAAAAAGGTGAGAAAAGATATAAAACCTTCTGATTATCTTCAAAATTTATTTATATATTTTTTATTTGAAGCTGAAGATGGTTTTAAAAAAAAACTTTTTTTTTCAATTTTCATAAATAGATTTCTCCGAAAATTCTTTTCAAATTTTCGGGAGGGGGGGGATTTTGTTTTTTATAATTTTCGGAACAGAGCCACAAATTTTCGGAAAATTCGAAAATTTTTGGACCAGAATCCCCCCTGAATTTATACCTAAGTACTATTTCTTAATTGTGGTTTTTATCGGTAGCCATTTACTATTAAATTCTTTTTTTTTCTCTTTTCTTTCAAGCATTCTCTTTTTTTCCTGTGTTTAATACTGTTACGTTTCCCATGAATTTCTCATTGCTCTCTAATTTTATATCGAAGTTTAACATTTCACACATTTTTAAATTATGCATTGAAATATATTTAATCCTCCTAATCCAGATAAAGAACTAATTTCCACTCATATATTTCCTGAATTATCGGTGATGCATGACTTTCCCATTTTTCTAATGTAACTAGCATATAGCCCGTATACGGCGGGATCAGTAAAATTTTTAATTTTCCAGAATTGTAAAGTACCCTATAAGTCAGATAAGAAATGGTTTGTTTTTCGGCTGATAATTATCTGGTTTACGTTCAACAATTTGTTTATCTTCACACTTCTCTAAAGTCTCTCGATACCGTGAATGCAGTTTTCTTAACTATTTCGAAATTACCTTCAATTTCTTCCCGATTTTTTTGCCACTAATTAATGGAAGTAAAGGAATGAAGCTTTCATTTTCACGACGCCCTGGAGGTAGATAGAATTTGTTGTTAATACCGGTAGTAAAATTTTCATTGCAACAAAAAATAATCGATGATTAAATTTAAAATTATCACGTATGTACCTAATCTATTATTTAAGCCAAATATAAAAGAAAATTATTTACGTAATATCAAAGTTTAGTGATAAAAGGTATGAAAATAATGCAGACGATATTTAATTAATTTAAAATAAGAAATGAATTAAATTTAAATAAGATGGTTAAAGGAATGGCGTCATAATGCTAGAAAAAAAAATGTTATTTTTACCTATTTATTATGTGATAAATTGATAAATTTAATCGCCTGCTCTTAACCGGGGAATATGCCAAACGATGGCCGATTGGTTAGGGTGCTGGCCTTCGGAACCGGAGTTCGTGGGCTCGAATCCCACATTGGCATGGATGTTTGTAGCCTTTCGGAATCGGCTTTAAGCTGTAGGTCCCTGTCTCATTAGCCCTCGTGTTGCAAAAAGTAGACCGTAGCACTCCAAACCAAACCAAACTAACCGGGGAATATAGGGCTTGAAATAATGGCATTTAATGCTAGAAAAGGGGGGAAGGGGTGGTTTTCGAACGGTGCTAACCTTAACTCATCACCTCTATCCATTCCAGGTACAACCGTTTCATAAATTCGAGGACAGACGGCCAGATAATTTAGACTATTATTTTACAGGGGATTACCTGTAAGCTTTTAAAAACTCTAAAATTATCCCAAGTATCATACGTAGCATACTAAATTACTTTAACTCTGTATTGAACTTATTTTTTTCATAGCTGCACTCGTTCATAACATTTTCTGTTATTTTAATACGATGATAACAGCCATCATTTACTACTGAAAAAATCATTCTGCACTGCATTACACTAATGCAAAAATAGATCCATTTCACAGAGTGACCAAAGTACGTATTTTATACTCACGTAGCTCTTCGTGCAAACATATGCATATATTTTTAAAAACATATGTGCATGTGAGCCGGATGATGATGATAATGGGCAGAGTAACGGATAGATGTTTATACTTTATTTCCTATCCACAGTTCTGCCTATTTGATACCCAGGGTGTATATTTTGCTTTTATCGTTAATTTAGCATTCGTGCCAACTGATCATAGATGGGTGACGGTTTACGTATTGTAAGGAGGCAGTGAAATTGTAAATACCCGAATGATCGATTCTCGAATCTTTTCTTCAAGATCGATTCTAATACCAGGAATGGGGTGTATCTAGTTCTGACAGCACTTTGGATTGCGAGTTGTAGGTTATTGACTTCGCTTTCGAAAAATGTGTGTTTTCTCTCCTGAAGTCACCTCGGTCGCTATGGTCTGGTGATTTTCTCCCACGCATTTCAAAATCAAAGCAATGACAAGAACTGTTTCGGAACAAGTTGGGGGAAAAAAAGAAAAGAAAACAACACATTAGTGCGCTCCTCGAAGGGGGACAACTCTCTAGGCTCTCGGGGACTATCCGAATGAAGGCCGTAAAATGGGGCAGATTGCATTTGTCAGATGGAAACAAAAAAAATAAACTGGTGCTGACATCGAAACGGAGAGTTACAGTTTTGTAAGTATGTAGCGACTTCAGAAGGTGTTCGAAACCTGTTGCTTCTGTAGTGGTTAACTCCTTTAACACTCCAATACTCGCGTCACTAGGAGGTACATGTTCGCAGTGGCGTAAGAAGGGAAGGGAGCACACAGGTATCAGTTCTGAAGGGGGTAACAGGACCGTAGCCATTTTGGAATTGAAAATAGTGTAATTAAAGACATCGATTTTTACGATGCAGTGTCAAAGCTTATAGAACAAAATGTTAAACAGGAGAGATTCTATGAATCCTGTTGAAGTATAACTTATGGGATTGGACCCTAGAGAACAAAACTTGTAAAAAAATTCATTAAGTATTATAATAATGATAAAGTCATGCGTTAGATACTATTGATGTATAAAACATATTTATTTTTTACATTGTACATTAAACTCGCTTATTTGTAAAAAGGTATTATATATATATATATATATATATATATATATATATATATATATATATATATATATATATATATATATATATATATATATATATATATATATATATATATGACAGGATTTAAATTGTAGTCTAATTTTAAAAGATTTTAATTAAGGATTCATTACTGGGAGTGACGCGGCGTGAGGAGTTAGCCACATAAATACGGCTCACGCGCAGTGATCTAGAGCAGAGAGCAGTGTGCACATTCCGCAGACAGAGCTGTGGCTACCCGAAGCAGCTAAGCCTGCCTTTGTTAAAAGTTGGGCGCCAATGTGCGACGCCATTGAAGATGATTAATGAGTAGTGTGATCTGAGATTTGAATAAAGGATGAAAATGTACTCAGGACTCTAGTGTCGTTTAGTGGAACGTGTCATATATATATATATTACATGTCGTCGTGCAGAGTTAAGGCGAATGGGCAACAGTCTTATTGATAATAAAAAGTTTATTAAACCATCGTTAAAGTAAAACTTGCGCCATTTTCACTTTTCCGTCGAAGACACGCGTAAAGTGTTGTTGACAGCTCTATGTCCATGCGCTGATTGAAACTTATCTGTTTGCAAGCTCATCAAATAGCTCAAAAATACTTCCTCCTGAACGGAGGATCCCAAAAGCTTACGCGAGCGTGGGTCTTTTTCATTTATTTTATTATTATGAAAGACTTCACTTTATAAAATCGTTTTTAACTGACGTAATTTCCAAATACCCCTTTCTTAGACCTGACATATATATTTATTTATTTATAAAAAGTTGTTTATAAAATAATTACCATTTTGCCCTTTTTATTAATTAATTAAAAAAAATGCATTCTTAACAAATTTTATTTTATATTTTGTTAGATGTGAGAAAGGCAAGTTTAAATTCCTACTGGTGTCGCCATATCTTTCTATCATTCTGCATCGATGGTCTCCTCGTACCGATAAGTTTAAACGATTGGCCGTTCACAATTACTTTCAAGTCTCCTATAGCGCGTTGTTTTTATAACGTAATTTTTAAAACATGCGAATCGAAAATTGCACCAGTTCTCCTACAATACAATTTCCTTATAACGTGTTTTTCGTACAAGAACCTTCCGACAACTCAAACAGCTTCAAGAATTTATCTATAGCAACACTTATTTGATGCGTTAAATGTTTGTAGTTATGGAATATTCCCAATTACAGTTATCAGAAAATTTTCCTAACATAAGCAAACAATAACGTATTGCTCACTTTAAATCTATGTGACAAAATGACAGAAATTTCCGTGTCTGTTGATTATGTGAGAAGTGCTGAAATTATTAAGATGCAGTTTATTTATTAATCGTATCTATATCCAGCCTCATGGTTTGCAGTTTAGATTCCGGTTTTATATAAGTGTGATTTGTGTACAATCTATATCTGAGATTTCATATAACGAGATATAAAGTAATTTACTTTGTATTAATTCTGAATTTCGCATAAAGCGGTTACCATAGAACGCATTTCCAGATTTCAATCAATTCTGAGTGTCATATAACACGCTTTCCCTTTAACGCAGGACGGATTAATTGCGTTGACTTCACTTTGTCTGCTATTTATTTCGGATTGTGAGGTGAATAAATATTCAAAAATCAAAATAAAATATTTATGAACAGAATAATTATGAATTATAATTATTACAATTAAAAATTAGAAACATATATGAACAGTCAGTTATATAAATAAGAAGTGTGTGTGAGAGATGTGATGCAAATATTGGAATGTTCAAGCAGGTTGTGAATATCCTCCGATAAAATATTTAAATGAGGAAGGTATAATTAAGGTATTATGGTGGAAGGGTCCTACTTGTAACGGAAAGAATGGGATATTTTCAAAAGAAAAATGAATTTCTCAACTGTAACTTAGTATCATATATGAATATATTCACAACAGAATAAATCATATTGTTTTTCAAATATAAATTCCTGGAAAAACATGGAAAGTGCATTCTCAAGTTTATATGCAGAAATTAATTCTTCTGAAAAAGTACTATTATTAAATTTCAGCTGGAAGGATTTAAAATGATATTACAATGCCAAAAAATACCTTAAAATTTTTTAGAAAGCTAAAATATACGGTTGCTTAAGACATGACCTGAATAGATAGATATAAAGAATAATATTATAAGTATATAAATGGAATGCATCCCACACCATTTCCTCAGTGCTGGGTTTAGGAATGATATTATGCAGGGTATAATATTGTGAAAATCCCCAGAGTAAACTATAGTTGTCTTCCCATATGGGCTTCCTAACGTTCTAGAGTACGATAATATGGGGACTCAAGTATACGTTACTACTATAATAATGTTGGAATAAATGTAAGATGTGGTTGATATTATATAGGGTATAATATTGTGAAATTCCCCAAAGTAAACTATAGTTGTCTTCTCATATGGGCTTCCTAACGTTCTATAGTGCTATAATATGGGGACTCAAGTATACGTTACTACTATAATAATGTCGGTAAACATGTAGAATGCGGTTAGGCAAATGATCGTAGTTTTGAAAAAGGAGTTTAGTCAGAAAAATATACTTTGTTTTGATTGAACACAGTAGAACTGTATCAGTCAGTGAATACCCCTCATTATAAATTCTTTTACTCGCGATTGCATTTAGAATGAACCATGACGATGATATAGCATGGATATATCTGGAGAATAAATTACCTCATAATGCAATTCAATACATGCGTGTTTAATAATACATGCGAGTCTGCCTTTAAGATATAAAACGGTTTTTAAAAAGACAACTATGTTAACAAGCACATTGAAAGCGTGGGAAAACATTGTATTACTTAAGAAACTGTTTTTATCAAATATAGATGAACTCATTTTTTTAACACCGATGGGAAAAATATTCTTGATACCACTAATAAAATACACTAAGCTATTATTTATCAAAATCCTCAATTCTGAGCCGCGGTAGCTCAGTCGGTAGAAGCAGCTGTCTGGTAACTAGAAAGTAGCAGGATCGAGACTCAAGACGGCAAAAGACCACCGTGTTTATTAACGACGATTGGGGGACGTGAAATAGTGGTAGCGTTTTCCTCTAATTTCTTTAACGATACCTCTGGATATGTCAGGGAAAGCCTGGAGGTTTGCTTGGTCCCTGCTTCGAAATAAAGAGGACCCCTTCTTGAAGTTTTGTCAGTCTTTAGCCCTCGTAGTTCTTCGCTCAAAGTGAAGCCTCATATTACCATTAGCCATGGACCACTAGCATTTTGTAACGGGGTTTATTGGACTTTTGTTGTAGGCTTTCCTACACTACAATTATTAAAATGAATCTAAAACAAAACCTATTTGAAGCAAAGATTAAAACACTCAGGGGTCCCGAACTAAAATTCCCGAACTTCTAAATAAAGAGGACCCCTTCTTGAAGTTTGGTCAGTCTTCGTCCATCGTGGTTCTT
Source organism: Pardosa pseudoannulata (assembly GCA_032207245.1). Taxonomy (NCBI): domain Eukaryota; kingdom Metazoa; phylum Arthropoda; class Arachnida; order Araneae; family Lycosidae; genus Pardosa; species Pardosa pseudoannulata. The sequence goes on from CM063502.1 coordinate 89,164,974, forward strand.
CGCTTAAAGTGAAGCATATTACCATTAGCCATGGCCCAGTAGCATATTGCAAAGGAGTTTATCGACTTGTTGTAGGCTTTCCTGGACTACAGTTATTAAAATGAATCTAAAACAAAACGTATTTGAAGCAAGGATTAAAATACTCAGGAGTCCCGAACTAAAAATATTCCTGAATTTCTAAATAAAGAGAACCCCTTCTTTGAGTTTGATGAGTCTTAGCCCTCTTGGTTCTTCGCTCAAAGTGAAACTGCATATTACCATTAGCTATGGACCAATAACATATTGCAAAGGAGTTTATCGGACTTATTGTACACTTTCCTACACTACAATTATTAAAATGAATCTAAAACAAAACCTATTTGAAGCAAAGATTAAAACACTCAGGGGTCCCGAACTAAAATTCCCGAACTTCTAAATAAAGAGGACCCCTTATTGAAGTTTGGTCAGTCTTCGTCCCTCGTGGTTCTTCGCTCAAAGTGACGCTGCATATTACCATTAGCCATGGACCAGTAGCATTTTGCAACGGGATTTATTGGACTTATTGTAGGCTTTCCTGGAATACAATTATTAAAATGAATCTAAAACAAAACGTATTTGAAGCAAGGATGAAAATACTCAGTGGTCCCGAACTAAAAATATTCCTGAATTTCTAAATAAAGAAGACCCCTTCTTTGAGTTTGATCAGTCTTAACCCTCTTGGTTCTTCACTCAAAGTGAAGCTGCATATTACCATTAGCCGTGGACCAGTAACATATGGCAAAGGAGTTTATCGGACTTGTTGTACGCTTTCCTACACTATAGTTATTAAAATGAATCTAAAAAAAACTTATTTAAAGCAAGGATTAAACCACTCTATGGTCCCGAATTAAAAATAGTTCAAATTTTTAAGTTATGAAAAATTTCATTGCTTTGCTGTAACCATTTTTGTAAACTGCCCCACATGACAAACTACCAGCGATGTCGATTTATCCCATCCAAGACTTCAATAAAATGTCTTACTTTGTTTATACATTTGGATATTTCAACTTTACCACGTTGCATTTATATGCACTCATACTTGTACCTTCACTGCTAAAATCTGCAAAATAAAAGAATTTTAAAGAAACATAAAGTTAAGAAACACAAATATGTTAAAAGTCAGATGAACGCAAAACAAACATTTCATTTGAAAAAAATATGCCAAATTACGAGTTATACTTTATTACATATTAAATTGTTTCAAATTAATTTCACTTTCGTTGGTCTTGAGGGTTACCTCATCTTGATCTCATCAATAGAATGCATTAAGCAAGCACACGGAGGGAATTTCTAAGAAAGAATGATGATAGTCGAGGTCCATTTTAACGTAGGTGAATATATCAGGTAACCCGAGATCAGTCTTCTCCCAGCTCTCAGATTCCTCAGTTAAATTGAAGATGTATCTTTTCCCCATTTGACTCTTTCTCCTTTTCTCCTTTTCCTCTGAGACTCTTCATTATCTCCTTTTAGAGCACTCTTTTAGGTCTTAACCACATTTCACCACTTTATTTAGTACTAAGTCAAAAACCTGTAAAAACATATTAAAATATTGATGCAATAGATAAATAAAAAATATTTATTTATTACAATATATTGATGCAAAATATAAATATTGATGTAAAATATATATTTATTAAAATATATTTGTTCAAAAATATGCATTTATTAAAATATATTAATGCAATGGTTGTGTTATTAAGATGTGTACTTCGAGAATGTATAACCCATCAAAAATATGTTTTCTTAATGATTTCCGTAATTTAAAACTTATATTAATTAACACTGTATTTATGCTTGAAATATAAAAATGAGAATAAAAAAATTCATATTGTCTCATGGAGAATTGAACCCACAACCCTCTCATAATTACCATGACGCTTTAACAAACTGAGATATCGAGCAATGCAGGAGTAGGAGAAAATTTTGTAGGGGTCTTTCACTACCCCCTAGACACAACTCAGCTGTAGGTCTTCGTAATCTTTAAATTCTCCTAAAGAATCAAACACAACAATACAAAACTGGAGGCATGGGAAAAATATTAACTTTTATAATTACTGAAAAAAATTACCTGCTTATAATTTCAATAAATAGTAGTCAAAATAGTAATGACGATAACGAATTTTTAATAATATAACTAACGTAATTAATTTAGCATTAAATAATTTAAATAAATAAAAAACTAATTCAAAATTATGAAAAAGGGTATTGTAAAATTTAGCATGTTGTTACGAACTCTACTGAAATTCATACCTCTATGTCGTAGCACTTATCTGCAATCATATTTACATGCATACATGCACACTGAGCATTTTATGTATTAGGAACAAAATTTACTCATTATAATAACTACAATGTTCTGCAATACATTTTTAAACCTTATAATCATATTGATTTCAAACTTTATTATGCACTCTTGATGTATAAAAATTTGCCAAACCTGTGGAAGATATTTCTACCAATGAGTTATCGCCCAGTTTGAGTTTTAATAAAAAATAATTACACTGGAGAAACTAATGCATAAATTAGGGAAAATTTTATAATATCAAAGAAGAGATTTAAAATCGCAGTATAAAGAACTGGGGACAAAGTGTAAATTTCTTTTGAATCTTAAAAGCCTTTTGTCTGGGCATCTCAAAGTAAAACATTAAAAATACACCTTTTAGTTATAATGCAATCCTATTTACCAATCATTAGACTTTCATTAAATATTAGTTTAATTAAATATTCCATCGAGAAAGCAATTATCTAATTATTTTTTAATTTATAGTCTAATTTTAAGAAAAGGCTTTTCATTAAAGATTTTTAACTCAATTTCTAGGAACAGCTTTACAAATGGTTTGAATAAGAAATCAGAGTTGTTTTGTTACTTACAATAGTATTCAGATTTCTTCCTCTAAAAATGCTATCTCCGCCTACTACATCAGATTTTTGTTAGAGACAGCCAACCTATGATCCTGAATGGGAACAGCGGGAAAACTGCTATTTTAAGAAAATAAGATTTCTTTTGATATCTCAAATAAATCCACAAACATAATAAGAGAGGGGGGTCAGAGAGAGATCAAACTAGATTACAGCTTTTCATTTCATATGCGTTAAAGCATTTTTTCAACTGACAGATAAGATAACCTAACAAATGCGCCATCTTCCTAGGCGGATTATTTTCATCTTAATATAGGCTTGTTAGAAACCATTGTTCACAACTTTTTTATAAGTATGAAAACCAAGATTTAATTAGAGCTAAAATTGTAAATATAACCAGATAGAAATTTTCCTGCTTTGCGAATGAATTTTCTTTCCCCTTTAAATTTTCTTAAAATAATTAGCGTTAGCCTTCTGACTGCTTATCTTAATATTTCAGAAGATATAGCTTTTTCAGGGATTATCAGTCCACATGCATCTAGAATATTTTCTAAAATTTTTAACTGTTCATTAAAATATTTTATAAAACTTAAATTAATGAAATATTTTGCAATATTTGTAGTATAATAAAAGTTTGATTAAAAATGATTCGTTAGAAAAATATGCTTTATCTTTCAACTATTAAATATATGTATATACAGACAATATAATAAAAAGATACACAATTTTTGAAGCAATTTTGCACACAGAAAATATTTGAGCAATTTGAAGAGTAATAGTTCATTATATTTTTTTATATGTTACCAATATCATATTACCAATATACACCTACTTATTTCATTAAAAAAAGTGGTTAAAAGTCAACCTTACTGAACTCTTGAATTAAAATTGTGTTTGATATTGCAAGTTAAAAGATGTAAATAAATTAATTACTATTGTTCAAAATATTTCCAGTATATCTTAATTTCAGAATCTTTCACAAATCTCTTTTTTTATGTGACATTTACACACTTAATTTTTGCAACATGGCTAATTTTTGTACAAAATTTTTAATTAATTTCTCTTTCATATACAAAAAAAAATATTAAATAAGATGCAATTTCAAATATGGCACACACACAAAAGTATTTGAGCAATTTAAAGAGCAACAGCTCATTATATATTTTATATGTTACCAATATCATACTACCAATATACACATATTTATTTCGTTAAAAAAAGTGGTTAAAAGTGAACTTTATTGAACTCTTGAATTAAAATTGTGTTTGATATTTCAGGTTAAAAGCTGTAAATAAATTTATTACTATTGCGCAAAATATTTCTCTTAATTTAAGAATCTTTCACAAACCTCTTTTTTTATATGACGTTTACCTACTGAATTTTTGCAACATGGCTATTTTTCGTACAAAATTTTTAATTAATTTTTCTTTCATAAGCAAAAAATATTAAATAAGATGCAATTTTCAAAAATTGCACATGCACAAAAATTATGAATAAAGCATGAAATAAGATTTGTTTCTACAGAACTTGCATGCTTTGTATATATATATATATATATATATATATATATATATATATATATATATATATATATATATATATATATATATATATATATATATATATATATATATATATATATATATATATATATATATATATATATATATATATATATATATATATATATATATATATGTATGTATGTATGTATGTATATAACGTAATCGCTTGAAAGTAAGTTAACTAAAAATGTAAAAGTTAGCAATATGAAACTTTTGCAGGGATTTTGAAATATAAATTCAAATAGCATTTGAAATTGTAAGTTAAGACTTGTAAAAATAAAAAAAGACTATTTTGATGCAAAATATTTGTAGTATTTCTTAGTTTCAGAACGTTTAGCAATATTATAATTTTATATATTGTTAGAAGCTGTATTTTTGTTGCTAAATTGTATATTTTCTTTTAAATAGTAGTTTTATTTTTAAACATCTAGTATTTATGTAAAATGAAATATTATTTAAATTTTAAAAGCTATATGAATTTCAATTAAATAAAGTTGCCATTGACAAAACAAAGTACATGCGTGAAAGCTTGGAATTAAACATGCATTAAGTTAAAGGAAATTTTGTCATTTGGTTTTAGAATTTACAAAAGGAAATTTGGTTATATTTTACAAAAAGAAATGAAGTGAGAAAATTCCTGACGCAAACTGGTGTTTGAATTGTGGGTCAGAAGAAAGAAATTGTCATTTCAGACAACGTAACAGCACTCCGGACATTTTCAGTTCTCGATTAAATGCAAATCTTGATCAATTTCCATAGCAGAATTGAAGGACTACAAATGTGTCACATACTGTTGCATTTAGATAAAATGGGATTGAAAATTATTTTTTGAATTTATAGACGAAAAGAAATACATTCTGAAACCCAAGAAAAGAATTTAAATTCAACAGAATCTGTAGAATTTCTTGCATTGGGAAAGCTAACTATTTTTCTACTGCATTAAACAAAATATTGCCATTATAAATAAATAAAATTTGGTTCTTGATTAAATGCAAACGTTGATGAATTTCCATAAAAATATTTAAGAACGATAAATATGTAACAAAGTGTAGTTTTTAAATAAAGTGGGATAGAAAATTATTTTTTCATTTATACAAGACAATAAGTACTTTCTGAAAGTCCTACAAATATTTTAAATTTACCAACATTTTTACATTTTCTTTCATTACAAAATTTAATTACTTTTCTTTTACACCAAGCAAAATGCTGATATTAAAATGTAATAACTAAAGTAATCCTATAAAATATCAGTAATTTTAGTTCATAGAATAAAAATGATAATTAGCTTTTATTTGATATAAAAATATATTTTCTGTCTTACATATCTCAAAATATTTCTTTTGCGAGTAAATAGATGTCTATTTTTTTTCACTTGGTGTATATATTTTATGGGTTGTAGGAAATTTATTACTTTATATAATAAAACTAAAAAATTTATAACGTTAAACCGTTATTAATTACATAGGAAAAACTTAATTCTAAACAGAGCATAACATTTTATTTTACACTGAATCCAAACATGGATTTATAATGATAACTTTTCAGCTCGAAAAGTACTATGTCTCCTTAATAGGATCATATTAAAGAAATTATTTTTTCTACATAATATCAATACCCTTTTAAGTATATCAACTCATATAGAAATTTTTAGCTTTGATTTTCATTTAATAAGTGAGCTAGAGATAAATATCCTAGTCCCTTTAACACATTAACGCCCAACATTGTTGTTTGAGTACAGCCAATAAAACAGAATGCAATATACTTTTTTGTACCGATATATTTCTTCTTAGTTACAGTATATGATACCTCTTTTAAACAATACTGAAAATTTTCAACTGTCTTCATCTATTTATAATTTCTTAATTTGGACAGCTTTTTTATGATTTTCAAGCCTAAAAAATATTTTTATTTTTTATTTTGCTAAGACATACCAAATAAAGTCAGAGCACGAATTAAAGTTAAGTAGCGAGTGGGAGGATTAAATATCCTAGTCACCAAAACTTATTAATGACCAACAGCCTTGTTTGAATGCAATCAATAAAACAAATTGCAAGATATTGTCTAGGACCGATTTTATTCTTTTTTGTTGAGATACATGGTACCTGTTTTAAATAATCCTATGAATTTACAACTGTCTTGACTTAACTTGAATGAATTTATAATTTTCTAATTTGGATCATCTTTTGTGATTTTCAAGCCAAAGAAATTCAGTTTCTTTTTTCGCAGAAACATCAACTAAAGTCAGGGCAAATAAGTAAGAGAGAGAACGCTAAATATCCTAGCTCCCTTTATCCTTTTACTCCCAATGTTCTTGAGTAAGTATATTCAATAAAACAAAGTACAAAATACTTTCTTGGGTATAATTTTTTTTTCTTGTCCCTTAATTTTATTAATTCCCAAAAGCCTTGTTTGAATGCAATCAATAAAACAAAGTGCAAGATATTGTCTAGGACCAATTTTATTCTCTTTTGTTGAGGTATATGGTATCTCTTTTACATAATCCTACGAATTTACAACTCTCTTGAATTTGTTTATAATTATATAATTCGGATCAGATTTTTATGATTTTCAAGCCAAAAAAAAATCAGTTTCTTTTTTTGCAGACACATCAACTAAAGTCAAGGCATATAAGTGAGAGAGACCGTTAAATATCCTAACTCCCTTTATCCATTAACGCCCAATGTTCTTGTGTAAGTATATTCAATAAAACACAATACAAGATACTTTCTTGGGCATAACTTTTTTTCTAGTCTCCTAAACCTTTTAATGCACAACAGCCTTGTTTGAAAGCAATCAATAAAACAAAGTTTAAGATATTTTCTAGGACCAATTTTATTCTTTTTTGTAAGTATATGGTACCTATTTTAAGCAATCCTACGAATTTACAAGTGTCTTGACTTATTTATAATTTTTCAATTTGGATCAGCTTTTGTGATTTTCAAGCTAAAGAAATTCAGTTTCTTTTTTCGCAGACACATCAACTAAAGTCAGAGCAAATAAATGAGACAGAGAGCACTAAATATCATGCTCCCTTTATCCATTTACGCCCAATGTTCTTGTGTAAGTATATTCAATAAAACAAAATACAAGATACTTTCTTGGACAATTTTTTTCTAATCTCCTACACTTATTAATGCCCAACAGCCTTGTTTGAATGCAATCAATAAAACAAAGTGCAAGATATTTTCTAGGACCGATTTTGTTCTTTTTTGAATAGGTATATGGTACCTCTTTTAAATAATCCTAAAAATTTTCAACTGTCTTCAGTTATTTTAGATTTATTAAAATATAATAGTAAATAAATATGTTATCTCAAAATTAAAATTATCATCTTCAAAATAAACATCTTATGATATTTAAAATTGCAGCCCGTCAACAAAAGAGAAAGAACTGTAGTTTTAATTAATTAAAAATTTCTTTGAATTTGAAATTTTTTAATCTCAACAGTTTATAATAGTTTAAATTTGAGGTATTCACCAATATATATTTAAAAGATTTAATTCAGACGTTATATGTTGAAAATTTGTAAAAAGACAAGACAAGGCACATTTCCCCCAACAATTGTGAAACTCCATGAATGAACTCGTTTGTGTCGTTTCAAAGGAAGAAAGACAACACTGTCCTTGGCAGTGATTCAAATTCTACTAAACAGTTTTCTCAGAATTGAGAGGATAATAGAGGTGAAAGATGGAACGATGGATTTCCAGTTTCTTTTCCAGCCAAAAGAAAAAATTTTAAAATCTTCACTTTGATGTTTTTAAAGCGCGTGATGTATGAATGCGCGTATACTTCCAAAGTTTGGAATTTTATTTAAAAACAGGTTTAAGAAAACTCGAGTGTATATGTGCGTAAATGAGTTATACACATATAAACACGAATTTTGTATGTATATGTATATGCATATGTATATGTATGTATATATATATACATATATATACATATATATGTATAAATGTATAAAAATATTATATATATACATATATATAATATATATATATAAATATATATATATATATATATATTATATATATACATATATATATATATATATATATATATATATATATATATATATATATATATATATATATATATATATGTGTGTGTGTGTGTGTGTGTGTGATTTAAAAATGGAGATTAAGAATTAAGTGAGTTATAATTAAAAATAGTTAGAAGTCATTAAAGACAACGTAATAGGAGAAAGACACACCCTCGGTATCCAGAGTACAGATACTCGGTATACATGTAACTATACAGAGTGAAAGAACTGACGTGGAAGTAGACATAGGCACTTTTCTTAGTTAGCAACACCAAAAGAAACAGTTCTGAGCGAGAACTTGGGCTGATAACATCCTCCACGCTTGTCGTAGCGAAGTATGAGAACAAAGTATTTGAAAATGACATAGCTATGAACACAAGGATTACAATAAAGTTTTTATATATGAAATGAAATGTGCCTTCCATGCCTTAACCACTCGTCTATGTCAGATATATATATATATATATATATATATATATATGTATGTATATGTATATATATGTATATATATATATATATTATATAATATATATATATATATATAAAAATGAGAGAGAGAGAGAGAGAGAGAGAGAGATAGATTCAATACTTACGTTAATTAAAAATCAGATTTTGTAATGTGGATTACAATACTAGTTAAAAGAATCTGAGAGAGGGATAAAATTTATTCAATACATAGTTCAATTCGACATTATGCATGGTCATCTGGACTAGACATATAGTCAACTAGAGTACTCCAAGTGAATCATCTTAGTCCCACATTAGACAGCTATTGCATGCGTTTGTGGTTAAAACAGACAGTCCAGAATTTCCCTGTCCTTTAAAAGTTAAAACTTGCGAATGAAAGAAACAAATTATTTCTGAGCTATGGCAGTGCTTTTAAACATGAAAATTATTTATTTATTTAGCCGGTTTGAATTCAATCATATCAGTTCCGTAAAAAGCATAGTTTTCGACGAATGTGCCTCGCCCATTACAGCTGGTCGCTAACCCTTACGATTGTAAACCGTTTGTGATGACAAGGAGACAGCATCCGCTCAATTTTGATCATCATCACGATAGAGAGCTTTCTCCTCTTCCCACGTCTAAGAATATCATCGGACCAACACATTAATACTTCAAGTACTCCGTTTATACAGAGCGATGTGTGGGGATCGTTTACTACTGGATGATCTTGAGTCCACTTCACTTGCTTTAGAATAGAAGTCCATACAACAAACCCAGGAGGCAAATTTAAGAAATTAAAGAAATTAAATCTTAAAAAAATCAACCCGATTCCTCGGTACGTCGTATATCTGAAAATATAATCATTTTTTTTTTTGTTTCATCTCTGGGATAGACAAATAAATTTCCGCTCTCAAGTTCTTTGTCGATTCGTTTCTTGCTTATCAGACCTACAGTTACCTGTGAGCACATAGGATCGCAAAGGGCGAAGAGTTGCTGTTTGGTTGGTATGGAATCCAAACTCACGGAGGTACTAAAAGCCACTGCTTTCCATATTCAACTTTTTACGAATTATATGAAGCAATTAAGTGTACGAAACTCATTCAAAATATTTAGTTATAAGAACTTCCAATTCTAAGTCGAAACAACAGGAATGGCTATGTAATAAATTATTCTGTTACACGAATAATCAGTAATATGGAACATTTATTTACCTGAATGTCCCTACGTAAATTTTCGAACGTAAATTTTATTCAGTTATACGAAAGAAGAAAAAAAAATCTTGTAAATAAAATTGCACTCTGTCTATTAACATCTCCCAATGATTATTATCCTCTTTCTTAAAGAGTTTTTGTTTGTATTATTCTTCAGAAAGTAAAGTCTTTATTCGTGCTCTGTGTCTCTCTCATCATTTAATATTATTTCAGTTTAAAAGAGTTTTACAAAAAAATCATTCATTTTCTGCATTTATGTATGAGTTTAATGAATACAGAAGCTTTGCTTATTTAACGATACTTTTTTTGTTATAGCTTACAGATATTAAAATAAATACCACTTCTATCTTTAATCTATAATTTATGCAGACCAATCATATATATATATATATATATATATATATATATATATATATATATATATATATATATATATATATATATATATATATATATATATATATATATATATATATATATATATATATATATATATATATATATATATATATATATATATATATATATATATATATATATATATATATATATATATATATATATATATATATATATATATATATATATATATATGTTTTTGATAGATCAAATTCAGTTTCTCCGTATGTATTGAAATTGTTTTACATGTTACCTTTGGCATACATTTAAATTCCATTGCCGAATTCAGTGTTAGACACAAATTTTGCAAAACATTTCCGAAAATCTGTTTATCACTTTGTTTGATCGCATGTTTTTTGCAACTATTTGAATACTGATAAGCTATTTTGGGTCAATAAAATTGTTCGGCGTGTGGAAAGAAAACAAAATCCATTTCAGGAATGTCAAAATAAATAATAAAAAATAATAATAACAAAAGAAAACCCAGCTTGTTTAGATTCTGTCAATTCGGTCCCCTGATTAAAATATATATTGATGGTTATCTTCATTCTGAAACTTGTAATAGATGGTAAACGTTTCGTGGTTGCATGCATCGCAAGATCAGTTCTGCCGAAACTAGGCATCCGTAGTTTTACACGCTTAATTAGAAGTTTCACTGCCTAGAAAACTACTCGAGGAAGAGAACGAATAGTTTTTTTCCGATGCAAACAGATTGGGAAGTGATTTTATTTTGGTAACAAGCTTTATAAAGGATATTTCTTGTTAATGTGAGCAATGAAACGTTTGTAAAATGATTCCCCTATAAAATTGAAGCATTTAGTTTGGGCACGTTTATGCACTTTCGGCAACATGCGTATTTTGAATCTATGAAGCTTTTAATAGATCCTTATTAAATTTTATTACGTACTCAGTAAAGATTATTTACCTACGTAAGGGAGATCTTTGTTTTTGCATGTATTCCCAATATGTAGTTGACTTTAAACTTGGAACTCTGCAATATATATCATCATCTCGGTGTCATCATGGCAAGATAATGATGCTGTCCATTTACTGGAAAAGATGTACCGAAAATTTTACAAGCCTATCATACTTAAATGACTTTGTTATATATTACACGGCTCATAAAAAATGGTACCAGTGAGAAATACATGTACAAGCAAACGCAATATATTAGCGATGAAGCTAGCCCATTAGTGTGAAAGATAACCCATTAGCATTGGTGTAAAAAATATTTTTAATTTCTGAAGACATCTTACTCTTATAGACCCTTGCCTTAGTATCTGAAATAATTGTTGGTGAAATATCTGCACAGGTTGGTTAGATTTCTATTGGAGCTTTGTGGTAAATTTTTTAATGCCAATTAGAATGGAATGAGACTAACCGTTTAAAGCTGATTCCCACGTGACTACAACATCCGTGTTAGCAGTGATATTCAAACCTACGGACTTCAATTCCAAAATGCAGTTTTCTTCCGATTTGGCCATCAGCTGAAGCTTGAAGCCCAACTTGAAACTGCTCCCTCAACCCAAAATTTAAAGCTTCTTCTACTCTAATCTCATTATATGCTTATACTTCTTATACTGCTGCTAAAATAAATGTTGATAGTCAACCAGAATTGGATTTGAACAATAGTTTTTGGTCAAATTTTTTCTTGGATAATAAACAAAAATGTAACCTTATTTCTCCAAACCATAACAGTTGAAATCTTCCTTTTATCGATATTGTACCTCTTAGCCCAATAATGTAGAAATGGTTTTACTGTAATTTTTTTTCTTTTATTAAGTACTTATGTTAGAAATTTTTAAAAAAATCCCCATGATATTTATATTAAATGTCTTGAATTTTTACAAACAATTATACAGAAGACCTTTTATTTAAATTTAAGATTTCTGTTATTAAAATTTTTATATTTAACCTATATTAAAGCATCATAAATAGATATATGCATAAAAATTATAAAAAAAGAAGAATATTTGAATATTTGACCTCTCCTACCTTTTCAATTCTTTAAAGAATACATAATAGACCAAAAACTTTGGTCATCCTTATATTATCTTTGTTATATCATACACTTTGCAGGAAATAATATTTTATCTTCTATTCTACTTGAAGTAATATAAAGGATTATATTTATTAGGACTTTGAGTAATAAAGAATAGTGCAAAAAATGCAATTATAATGGTCTCAATACTAAACATGGACAAAAGTCAGAAAAATAATATTTATTTATTTATAATAACATATGACTTTTGCCGATTATATTTTTCTTTTCTGTAAGGATTATATTATTTTTAACTTCTTTATTATGTGTTTATTTACTTCAAGGGCTTTAAAAACTTGAAATAGGAATTATTATTTTTCCAAGACTCATATTCAGTTTAGACAGTCGCTGTTTCTAAACAATATATGAGACAAAAACAGAATAACATCGGAATAGAAGAGTGTAAAAGTAGGTATTACAGTGAAACCTAGTTGACTTTCAAAGAGGAAATTAGTATTTCGAGAAATGCTGAATATGAATGAAAGAATATCAACTCTCTTTATTCTTATTTCTCCCATTTTTAGCTTGAAATAGATGTTTATTAAATATTACGAGGGTTAGTTGCTTATGCAATATACTAAAAGACTTCCTGGAGAAATTTTTGTGATGAATTCAAGTATCAATTTAAATAGTTTTTTAAATGTGTAGATGAAATCATACTACTGCAAAACAATTCACTGAGAATTCTTTCAATAGTCTTTCTATGAGAAAAAATTGAATTGTTTCATTATTTGTAAGAGTAAGTAGAAAAACACTTACGAGTACTTTACAAGCCAAATATTAAGTAAACTGCATTAATACCGATATAGAATGTGCGAAAATTAAAATCCATTGCATAAATTTGTTCTTTTATTGATCGCTTATTTATGTTTGGCTCTTACAACAAAGCATTTTATTTCTAAAACAACTTTACAGCCCAACATTTGCGTATTAATCTTTAACTCATGCATTCGAAGCATCTAGCACCTTCCAAACTAAAGGGGTAATTAAGCATTATTTTCTTTCATTGCAAAAGCTTTTATTTGTCATTATTCTTAGTTAAAAACTTATGAAAAACTAATTTTGAAGACAAAATGAATTACCATATTTACTTGTATAATGAGAAGATTTTTAAAAAATATTTAGTGCAAAAACTCAAAATACGCATTATCTGTGGAATAATTTTAACTGCTTCAGGTAATCACACAATATACTTATAAACAATGGCACGTATTCAAGAAAAAAAATAAAATGGGAAACATAACACATTGTTGACCGACAATTTTTACTGAAAATTTTTCTCATGTCACCAGCTATTATTTCGTAATTGGATGTGGAAGTAAAACAATAAAAATAAACTTTAATTTGTTTATTTATCATTCAACTTTTAATATTTCTTTTTCGTATGATAAGAAGTTTAACACTCACCTACGTGTAATGGTACACAACAGCTTTTACAAATACACAAATATTTACAAATATTTTATATAATAAACTGTGAACGGAATTAGAAATAAGTTGCATATTAATTTTTTTATATAAATATATACAAGAAATTACCAAATTTCTAGTTTTCCCATCATGAGTGGCAGTAAAATGTTTTTAGAATTTGATTTTGAAATATTAAAGATACAGATTTCCAAATATTGCATGTATAAGTAATTGCACTTTATGTTCGCAAACAGAGAAAACAACAGCGATGTGAAAAAAAATGAGCATCACGAGTTTACTCGTGGCCGGTCAGCAACGTTCGCCCATAAAATCATTAGATAACTCGTGACCGGTCAACAATGTGTTAACACTTAATAGGAGCCTTCTCTATCTTTAGCAATTATTAGCAGAGAACAATTATTAGCAGAGATCAACCATATTTCCAGAAACCTGGAAATCACCTGGTTTTGGAAATGTAGATTAAGGGATTAAAAGTTCGGATTTTTAGTTTTTAGTATTAAGAGTTAAAAGGTGTAGTTTCTTAAAAATGACCTTGACACAGCTATGATCTTAAATGCATAAAGATAAATTAGAGCATATTGTCCGTAAGAGACACGTAGATGAGCATTATTTTCTGTCTTTTCAAAGTTTATACCTTTATTTAATTGAGTTTTAGCTAAAGCCTTATACTAAAAAGCATTTTATTTGTAACCATATAATGCATTAGTATTTCAGACCCACGATTCCGCATTTATCTTTACGCATAACAGAAGCGTAACTAAGCAATATATTCCTTCTTTGCAAAAGCTTGTACCTTTAATTGTTGCTGTTTTTAATTAAAGTCTTATAAAATTCATTTTGCTTGTAAGGATGAAAGCCCATGATCTCGCATTCACCTTTAACGCCTGCAGTGGAAGCAGAGCTCACCTTCCATTACAGACGCATTACTGAACATTATTTTCTGCCTCTATAAAATAAAATGGATTTTTATGAACAGATTTTGCATCCAGTGCGCGAGCATTATTCCATTTGATTTTCATTTGGACCCCCTCCGCATTTTCGGAACAGCAATACCGAAGAGAAGCAGATATGGGAAGTGATCTCAGGTTGACAAGCGCGACCATTGTTTTTCCGGAGAGTAAAGAACCATTGTTCAAGTATTTCAGAATTTGTGGAAAATACTTGTCTCATAAAACAGGGCGAAAACGTTATTTATAATTTTGGGGCGAAATTCTGTAAAAAAAAGACAAAAGCCGATTGTTTTCGTTTGTATGACATTTGTATGGGTATTAAAACGTTAGGGAAGGGGGGTTTAACGCCATTCGGAGAAACAAGTTTTCTTCCCCAATTGTTTTATAAGACAAAGTGGATAACGATATAAATCGTGCAGCTCTGCAATAATTTTGAATTTTTTTTTTCTGCAAAAGGTATCGTTTTCGTTCTCATGCTCTTTCATATAAAAAATTTTGACTTTTTATTCGGAAGTTCATAATCCAAAATTTAGATAGAAAGATGTTCCAATCGCAAATAATATAAAAAAATAGCTTTAAAGTAAGAATTCAGTTTCTGTATATCCCTTACTAAATATACTGCTCAAGCCTGTATACAAGTAGCGACAAATATCAAAATATCTTTTTTATATTCAAATGCCAATATTTCCTCCAGTTGTAATTTGCTGTAATATTCATTAAGACTGGATCAATTGAACTAAACTAAAACCTTTGCTTTTTAAATAATTATATTTGTAGAGTTCCAACTCAGAAGACATTAAACATGCTTACTCATTCACACACATATTAAACTTTAAACACTTAAAGGGTCTGCAAAAAAATAGCTAAACACTTTTTACATGAAGAACACATAATATTAATTTCACAGTTCCTCAACTTAAAGATAAATTATATTACTTTAATTTTTAATATAAAAAATCTCGCATATTCAAAAGAGAAAAGATAAAATGCAATCATGTAACTTGGAAAGAAAAGACAACAAATCCTTGATATTGTACTCAAAATTGCTAAAATATCAAATTTGTTTTCAACTTAAAAATTTTATGTTTCAAGAATTTTATTTTTTACTGAATATTAAGCTAATTTTCTTTTTTGAATCTGTCTCTTTAAATATTTTTCAAATTAACACAATTTTTTTAAAAAATCAAATACTATATTTTACATTTACCTGACTTCTTGCAACATCGTAAAGAAAATATTCAGTATTCAAATAATCGTACACAGTTTTTTTAGTTGAATAGCAATACATGATAGTATTTAGTTGAATTTAGTTTATAGCAATATAATGGATCTCCAAAATAATAAATTATCGTGCTATTTTAGTAATAAAATTTTTAATTAGAACTAAAGAAATTAAAATAATTCTAATTAAAAATTATCTTTTAAACATATTTTTTTTTTCTATTAAAAACAAATAATATACTTATATCAGAGTTCATCCTTTTAAAGATATTATAGTGCTACAATTTCCATTAAAAAGTATCTTACATTTATAAAAATAAACGTGTATTGGGGTTTGTAATTAGGTAACAAATATGTAACGATCAATGAAATTTTGATATTTTAAAATTATCTGTTAAATCAAAAAAAAAATGCTGGGAGCACATAATTAAAAAAGAAGATTTAATATTCAACAAAAATTTTATTTTTCTAAATAAATAGCTTTTAAAAATAGAAGTTTCGGAAAATTAAATTTTGTCAATTTTTACAGCTGTTAAAAATAATTACATTCTTTAAAACTGTCCGGCATCATATATTAAGGGGTCTGGTACGTTTAAACTGCTGCAAAAATTAATACAATCATCCTTAATAGAAATTTTTTAAAGCTTATGACATTATTTATTTAAAAAGCACAAATTTTACTGAATACTATTTTTCTTTTATAACGTGATATCATACGTTTTCTTTATTAAATAGAAAAATCTTTAAATATCATAATATCAATAATTGTTACATTAATAGTTACATGAGTACGCACAATACTGCACATTTATTCTTCTAAATACGCACAAATTTTTTAGTTTATATTAATACAATATAATGTGTCTTAGAATGGTAAGCTATTGGGCAATTTCAGTATTAAAAATTTTAATTAAAACCAAATTTATCAATTAGAATTTTAAAATTTCTAGAAGAATGTTTACATATTTTTACGAATATTTTTTTAATTATTTGAAATATATCGTAAATATTAATACTAATTTAACAGTTCATAAACTTATATTCCTTTAATTTTAAGTACAAAAATTACATATATTCAAAAGAATAAAAGTACAATGCAATTATATAACTCTAAAAGATAACAGTCATTAAATTTTTTGATATTATGTGCATAATTATTGCGTTCAGATTTAAAAAAATTTCAGATGTAGAGAATAAAGATATTTAATTTAAAATTCAATAAATGTTTCGTTGTTCTAAATTAATATTTTTTAAGCTGTGTAAGATTGAGAATAAGAAATACTTATCTAGACTTCTGCAAAACAGTTATGTGGAGCTGAACCCATTAACCCACAGCCACGTTTATATTAGCATTCAACAAATCCCTTCGCGATAACCATTACTATCTGCCAGTCTTTATTTTAGATACTAGTGGCCACTTGAATATATGCTTAGATATATTTTCAGTTCTTTGACATAAATGCTCATTTCTCCAAATCGAAAGCTTTCTTATCGAAAATCGACTGGATGAATAATGCATCTGGGAATTGCTAGATCACCAAGCGCAGTACAATAGACTTGGAAAATAACAGCAATTCATTACTTTACATGTCAAATTGTCGTTTATAACTTTCGTAGGTAAAAGATTAAAGGGCCATTAATTCACTCTTGAGAATTTGCTATCATTTCTCTTATCCCCATTTGAACGAAGAAAATTTCGCTTTTGACAGGAATATATTTGTTCAAGTGTATCATTTGAATACACATTTCAATCTCAATATCATGTATTTTGTGTATGCAAAGCAAAAAAAAATTGAGAATGTAAACTTGATTTTTTTGAAATATTAATACGATTATTTAGCAATTGATTTTGCAAGTTCTGTTATTTTCTTTTATTGATCATTTTATTAAATTAAACTCTAAGTAGTAATAATATAGTTTTGTCTTTATTATGACTTTGACTGAAGACATTTTTCTGTGGTTACACACCTTAATTTTTACTTAAAAAGTGTGTAATACCCATTCATATTGCACACACTATTTAATGAATAGAATCTTGGGATTAATATTTTATTGATCTTTTTTGTACGGAATGTATATATTTAAACTTAAATTTTACAACTTTCTTGAATGCATTTCAGACTTGAGAATATTGTGCATTGTGATAAACTGATCTAAAGTTAAGATTAAGTGGATGGAGAAAAGAATGCTTTAATATGTAACATTATAATAGCTATCAAATAGCTCCCAATAGCTCTACAGGCTTTAACTACACATTTTGTGGCAGAACGATGGCCGATTGGTTGGGGTGCTGGCCTTCGATACCGGAGTTCGTGGGTTCGAATCCCACTGTGGAATGGATGCTCGTAGACGTTCGGAATCGTCTTTAAGCTGTAGGTTCCTGTCTCATTATCCCTCGTATAGCAAAAAGTAGATCGTAGCACTCCAAAACAAACCAAACCAAAACCACACATTTTGTGGTGTGTAGAGAAAAGGCTGGGAGCTAAATATGGTGCTGTGTGAACCATATCAAAAGTTCCAACTTGATGCAAAATTGCATGAAATGCCCCTAACAATCATACTGAAAATATAACATTGTATGGAGAAATCGATAAACCAGGCTGTTCAAATATTACATAGTTCACCTCATATAACTTTCATAAGTACCAGGAAAACAGTTAGAAACAAGCAAAGCGTGTATCATATCATAATACAACAAACGTTTGAACTACAAAAATAAGAAAATACAGTATGGAAAAATAAAAGAGGCTTATTGCAATAAATATTTATTTATTAGTTTTTAAATGGGATAGCTTTATTATGCTAAGAAATATAAGCATACTATGTAAAGGATATATAATTCTAACCTGTCTTAAATTAACACCATCGTTCTTACAGGAGGAATTGTATCATATTTTATTAAAGACATTTGCTTAAGTTATTCTGTATATATTTTTTGAAAATGGATTTGATATTAATTAGTTGGCTAAATAAAAGGTAATTAGATCATGCTTATATGCTCAAAGTCGATTCTGAAGATATCCATGCCAAACATGTGGCTTCAAATTCTTACCGAAAGGCAGCACACAACATGTTCGGTCCTCAGCTAAAATTAGCATTTTGAAATTTTTTAGAAGTATGAAAATAAAAACTGTTTTTGTGAATTTTATTCCACTTAATTATAGCATTCCGTAGTGACATACAAAATGTCTTACACTCAGGAGGAAATAGTAGACATATGGTTGAAAATAATTGAATTTTCTTAAATATATGATAATCTACATAAGAGAATACAAAAAAAAGTAATAATAATTAGTAATTCTTTTATTAGTTTCAGTTTAAAATTTTATGAAGTGCGACAATTCACTGAAAAAAATTTATTTATGAAAACCTCATGAATCCTGCATTCTTCGATTCATTAATTTTGGAGATGTTTACTGAAAGTTAAAATATCAAAATACACGTGTTTTACATCTAATAACTAAACACTTGTAACAGTTTATTTATAATTCAAATAATGTACACGATTCTTATAGATTAATATTTCTCTAATTCTTTCCTTTTGGCTCATCCTTCTGCTAATATATAAGCTAAATACTTTACAATTTATGTACTTTACAACTTAAATGATGCGGTGTCAAAGTTGATATCGCTATCTAAAACCAGAGAAACGTTTCATGGGAAAATGTGGTCATCCATCACAACGGAATTAAGATGAATGCTTTAATTTTCCTCACCCCGCTTAACCTCTTGTGTTGAAAATTGAAGGACGAAGCGTAAATGGGCTGAATATTGAGAGAAAGAGGCAATACATAAGATCGAAGTGAGACAGAACATATATACAATTGCAATAGGTAAAATGAAATACAAAATATTGAAATTTTGATTTTAAACAAATGTTTATGATTATTGATTTATGTGCATCTTGCAAAGTAACTTTAAAGGGAAAGAGGACTTTCAATGTTAATTTACTTCAATTTTTACCAATCTGTTTGAAAATTTAATATGTTGTCAGCATTATATGTATGTGAAAGGTTTTATAGTTTCAAGGGAAAATCTTAATAATTTTGTAAGTTATTAATTGTCAAAAGTTGCATTGTTGAAAACGCTCGATGCAGATCGCTTTTGAATATAATATGTTCATTTAATACATGGATAACATTTATACCTTAAGATAAAATTTAGTGGTAATTGTTAGAAATAAAATCAGAAAAATTATAATAATAATTAAAATATCAATTTCCCCCATATGTTCTATCCATAATGATGCTTTTAATTAGAAAAAAATGGAATCTTGTCGTTTGAAATTTATTAATTTAAACTAACTGTAAATTTATACCTATTAAGGTAAATTGTCGATAAATTTGGGAGATATATTACGGTTAGAAATATACCTGGAGTATTAAAATACTCCAGGACAATTTTAATACTCTAAGTAGAGGGGGGAGTGTACTTAATAAGCTCGACCCCCACCCAAAATTCTGGAATTTTTACAATTATCGTATTTTAATATTGAAATAAAGGTACATTATTGATTATAATTTTTGTAATTGCATAATTAATCAAAATTTAATGTTTAAATAAATATTTCTTTTTTATATCTACCCTTTTAGTTTCAATATTTTTGCTCTAAATTGTTTGATACATTTACTAAAAACAGTACTCGAGATTATGCATGGACTTTTGCATTTCTATATAATATTAAATTTTATTTAATTTGTAATGTAATTATTAATATTAAATATTAGAATATTTTTTACTAAATTTTACTTTTTTTTACCTAAAAAAAGAGAAATATTCGAGGGTGGATCAGTCCAGTTTGAGTACCTAAAGAATCTAAATCCTGCTTCGGACTGGTAATATATTTCTGAATAAGGAAAGTTAACTCTAAAAATTTAAAAGATACAAAATAATTTAAGGCTTATAAAGGCTTAGTGTTAAATTGAACTTTAAGGATTAAAATCCTTTGAAAAAATAAGTTTTATTTTTGCTCTTATAGAAAAAAGCAAACCATAGAACTAACAACCTTAAAAAATAATAGGATATATTAAAGTAGAAACTATATGGATTTCACTGCCTTATATATTCAAGTAAAAATAGCTGAAGTATGCAGGCAAGACAATTCATACTATAGAAATATTTCTACTCACTTTTTCAATCGCTCCTTCAAATAACCTGTTGTTTATATGATTTAATGATACCAATGCCTCTTCAAAATAATTTCAAACACAAGACTACTTCAGACATATATTATAGGATTCAAGAAATATTTTACATTGCTTGCTTTGCATATTTAAGGTAATAACTGGATTAAACTCTCTGTTTACTTAATGGAAACCTAACTAATATAGTTAAAATCTTTGCAGCTGTATATGGCGAAATAGGAACTCAAAATTATTCAGCTAGACTATATAATATAAATGTTTGATATCCTGTATTATATATAATTTTCAAAAATCCTATGTGGAAATTAATTTAATTATTCTACTTAAATTTACAAAATACCTCAAGTCTCATTTCTATGTATATTAATATATTATTAAAATGAGATTATATTGTCAGAATTATTTTTTGGATTATTTTTGTAAAATTACATTTCTGATAATCAGCATTATATGAATATACAATTGTCAATCTTTCAAAAGTACACATTTGAATACATTAAAGAAAATGAAACTGTATTAAACCTTTAAAAAATGCCTCATATGAACATTCTTTCTGAAATATGAATACTTTTGGTTTGCATCTGTATGTTTCTTTTATAAGATTAATTCTTAACATTGATTTCACATTGAAAAAAAAACTAAAAATATTTGTCCCATCTATTGCAAATATCCGTAGTTTTGATAATTTAATCAGTAAACATTATTACAAAAGTTTGCTTTCTCATGGTAAATTAAGGCTATATTGTATTGGTAATATTGAAATGAATATTATAATAGATGACCTATTACCTTTACAGTTCGCAAAGATAGTAATCAAAGTATAGAATAAAAATATATAATTTAATTAGTCAAAATATATATAATTTAGTAAATATTATATAATATTTAATAATAATTATTGCAGTAAAACTGCATAAAATTTAATATTATACCTCTCTAAAAATCCAAGCACCACCTTATGTCATATGCTTCAGTAAATGTACAAAACAATTTGGGAAAAAAATACTGAAACTAAAAAAAGTAGATAAAAATTTTTAAGAATCGAAATTTTTGCTTAAAAATAAAAATTTTATTTGTAAACATACTTTTATTTCAATGTTAAAATGCAGTTTAGGAAACTCCAGAATTTCGGTGTGGGGTGGGGAGGTATCTGTTTCTTTGAGCCCCTAATCTGTCTACGGTCCTGCAATGAAACATTTTTCGAAATTGATTAGCTTCAGTAACAGTTCATATTAATCAAAACAAGTGAAATGAGATAAATGAAATAAATGACAATCATACTGAAATTGCAACATTAAGAGAGGGGATACATACTCCATTTAAAAGTTTAAATTTCCGACTAAAACATTTAAGAAAAAAAAATCCACAGGGCTTACAATTCACAGGTTTTAAGTTCACCTGGTTTACAGTTATTTTTGGATAGCAGTACTTTCAATGGATTTACGTACTGTATCAAACATGAAACTTAAAACTCTTTACTTGGGTGCGAAATGCTATTTAGCTAACAACCTCTGAGATGGTAGTTGATTTCAAAATTTTGCCATTGAAAAGCTCTGATTGTTACTGCAGCCTATTTACTATTTAATGTTTATATTATAAAACCGGACATTAAAATTTATTCAACTGGAACACCATTTTAAAGGTGAGAGAAGAAGAAAATTGCAGAACAAATTAACATTTGCGTCTCCTGTGGGGAAAAATTAGAAGAACGCATAGAAAACTACCCATTCAAGAATAAAAAAAAATCACTTCCATTTGTTAAGACGTTTATTTCAGCCAAGGAGATGAATTCTCCCCTTGGTGATCATTACTCCCTATTTTCGAGTGCAGAAATCATTGAAATAACATACATTTCCTCCTTTTCGTTATTGTCTACCTTTCAAGCATTTCACTATTATTAATAAAAATGGTATAAAATATGCAATAGACTACTAAAATGAAAAATATTGTGCAGTGAAAGCAAACTAGTGTCAATATCTTTATTATAAAAAATTTCACTTTAATGCCTCGTTAAAATCAGTATAGAATTTTTAAAATGTTCATGTTTCGAATTTATTATTGTGTCTTCCATGGAAAAATATGGAAACATGCCGTATGATGAAACTTTACATGAAATGTATCTTTAAACTTTTATGAGTAAAGTAAATTGTTATATCAAAGTTCAGATCCGGTTTGAATAATTTATGTCGTTTTAAAGTCACTTAAATGTCTTTTTATTGAACAATGTTGTGAAAATATTAACAGGCCGTATGATGAAACTTTACATGAAATGTATCTTTAAACTTTTATGAGTAAAGTAAATTGTTATATCAAAGTTCAGATCCGGTTTGAATAATTTATGTCATTTTAAAGTCACTTAAATGTCATGAAAATAATGTAATCTTACTCGTTGTAAGTAAAAATGGTAACACTAACAGAATACATTTTACTTACCAAAAGATGTACTTAGAAAAACCCGTTTTTTATTCAACAACGTTGTGAAAATATGAACAGTGAGCCGGCGCTCACTGTATGAGCTAACTTTTATTCTTAAAAAAGATCTATTGTACTTATACATAAATATGAGCAACTTTATTTGAATCTTCCATACAGCGTTGCTTTGGATGGATTCACAAAGACATATGGTCACGGGAAGTTACTTAACGGTCTTTATGTGAAATTTTTATCTTTTATTCTTTTCTGACAGAGCATCTTTGAAATCAGCTCTGCCAGATGTCATTCGAATTTGGAAGGTTATAGACGTTAGGTGTATGAAAGCCGGGCAAGCAGGTTACACAAATGGCCTTTTGGAAGACTTTATAAAATAATCGTCATGTCGACAATGGTTTCCAACAGAAATATCTCAAACTATGATGAATTATCTTATAAATCTCCCCGAATTATATTGTTTTAAACAATTTAAGAGAACAGCTTCATATTTTTCTAATAATAATAAGAGATTCGTAAGAAATGACATAAAAACGGGAAGTAGGCAACTGCAGAACAAAAACATTCCTCGATAAAACTATTTCTAACACAATTATTATAAAATATTGCACTATAGCACTGGAAACTAACCATTTACAGCAATTTTATGGAGTCATATTTGGGCGTCATTATTGGGTTTTGTAAGAGGCAACAGTAGAAACATAGATGATGAAACTTTATACGAAACATATTTTTAAATATTTACCTTAAAGGAAAGTGAGTTGTAAAATTAATGCTCAGATTATATTTGGATTTATTTCTGTTACCGTAAAGTCGCTTACATGTTATGACCTAAATTGTGCAATGTTAATTAATTCCGAGATATAAAAGATTAATAAAAAATATTTTTCGTCATCAAGACTGCTGTCTTTAGCATATTAACTATCGAGAATAAAATAAGTTACAGGGGTTACATGGTGTATTAAACATACATTTAAATTGTCCAATTGGATCGATATATCTCGACGGTAGTCTAGGGATTATTTTTTTTTCTATTTACTCGATCTGTTAAATTCGGAAGGGATTTGAAAGACTTTAGAATCATCTTAGACTTTTTTGCTTGCCATTTATGAATTTGTATTAAACTCCAGCATTTGACACGATTGGGGCAGCTGACAATGTGGACTCTTAATATACATTCGTTGTACATTCTTTGCTATATATATAAATATTGTATTAAAATATCTTAGCCTTCTTCGGGAATACTATTTTTATTTTGGGTTATATGCTAATAATATATATATATATATATATATATATATATATGTATATATATATATATATATATATATATATATATATATGTATATATATATATATATATATATATATATATATATATATATGTATATATATATATATATATATATATATATATATATATATATATATATATATATATATATATGTATATATATATGTATATGCATATATATATATATATATATATATATATATATATATATATATATATATATATATATATTATATATATATATATATATATATATATATATATATATATATATATCTTTGTCTAAATGAATGCTTACATACATATTACACATAGCGCGGGAGAGAATTATTTATAGGATTAATGCATAACAATTAACACATTGTATGCGGAAGACGTACTAATACGTTTTCTGACGATTGATATTTGAGCACTGGTCACGTACTAGTGCGGGTTAGTGTAACAACAGGGTTTGTTTGTGGTACAAAAATAACGGCATATACGGGGAAACGAAGCCCACTGCTCTTGTATACTACATAGATTCTGGAAAAATTTAGACAAACACTAGTTTTTACACCAGTCGATGCGGAAGCACAGAACGGGAAGGTGGATTAAAAAAATCAATTTAGATTTAAAATTAACTTTTTATTTATCCTTGCGAAAATGATATTATATATATATATATATATATATATATATATATATATATATATATATATATATATATATATGTCTATTTATATTTGTTTATACATTTCAATATAAAATACGAAAAATTTGTTAAAAAATTAAATAATTTTCTATGTATTGAGATTTAACTGAATAACTAAATTTACACGCAAAACGCCAGCTCCCGGTACAATTCCGCTGCGAAATGTACCCGCACACAATGTGTTAATATCTCATTGAGAAAAGAAATACACTTTTTTTTGGTCCCATATATAGAAATAAATGCAGTTTTGATAATTTAATTTGAAAAAAAATTACAAAAGTTTAATTGGTCATGATTATTTTTACTATATTGTTTGTAGTAATACTGAAATGAATATTACAATAGATGACCAAATCGCTTTACAGCTCACAAAGATATTGATCGAAATTTAGAGTAGAAAAAGAAACCCTTTGCTATCCATGTAAAGCATCACAGGGCAGGAATACATGCATACATAAATATCTGTTGTATCGCAAACGTTTAATTTCAGTCTGATTGTAGCGATAATTTATAGGAAACCGTTTAAGACTCTCGCGTTTCTTGGCATTTGATTTGGCAAGTCTAATTCATCACAGCCGGCGTACTTCGGCAGCAGCAGCATGCTCTTAGACACAGAGGTCATTCTTTGTTCTCTCGGTCCTTGTGGAACCCCAAGTCCATCAACCTGCTCTCGAGGTCACCTTTTACCGACATCTCTTGGAAAATAGAGAAATACGGAGAGGAGGGGGGGACCCACCTATTTGACTTTTGACTACACAAGGAAGGAAGAAATATGCCACTTTTTCAAATATCCCATTGTTTCGGCTGTCACAGGATGGGCTTCTCGCGTGGAGGATTTAGATCGAGGGAGACAGTTCAGGTGAACACAATAACACGAACGAAGTAAAAACAAAAACACTCACAAAAGCACTGGGGGCACCTTCCTTTTTTCTTCCCCTCAACCGCAGAATGACTTCAACCAATGTTCATTAAGACCTAACTGAATCGGAAAAGAAAAATCAAATAGTAACTTACAATTAGGAAATGGGGATGCTGCCCCTTCGAATGCTTTCAAATGAAAAGAATTTCTCTTTCTGTCTCGCTCTTTTCACTGCTCTATTTTTCTATTACGTTTCATAATGAATAATCAATATAACAAAAAGGAGTCTCAGATAAATGCAAATATACAAATGCTGAAATAGAATTACGGGACACATTTCTCTTTGCATGCAAGTCTCTCTCCCTGACCGAAGCAATATATTTAGAAAATCAACACTGCGTTGAATGACAGCATGTAGTTTGTAGGAATCATGACTACTATTTCTTAATCTTGCAAAATGCAACTCTCAAAAGAAAGACGGGTTATTATGGCTTTTCATTTAAACAACGTTTTGTTAGAATTACACAAATGGTAGCTACTCATAACGTTGTTTATCGGCATTGAACAAAATATTTTCCCTCACATTATGGCAGTGACCGATAATGAATTAGATCGCATTTACACGAGAGTTAATTCATATAATAAAGTACTGATTGTCGTATGTGTGATTATGTTGATGTTAAGTTAATTTTATCGTTATTTATTTTCTGGAATTTTTATAAGGTTTATTTATCAGTATGAGAAATCTTTGAACTTTGCAAATATTTTATGAACACATCCTCTTTTCATTAAAAGCTTATAAATACGTCAGTTATTTACATTTGATTATATAAAATGCAAAGTAAAAGTTTCTAAAAGTTTTGCCTTTTTACAATTAAAATTTTAGATACTGCCTGTTGTTTTTATTCTTTATTGTGAGAAAATGAATAACAACATTGGTATTCTATAGCGCGCTTTTGTCGTAGATAGATAATCTTGTTTAGGAAAAGCTAACCATTCAGTAAGAAGTAAACGTAGAGGAAACTGAAAACGCCATTTCTGCGCAAGACACGTCGTTCTCCGAGACTAAAGTACTGAAATTTTGCAATCTTCGTCAATTTAATGCTGAATAGACAATGTCACTGTTACTCGTTGAACACGAAATTGCTGTGGATTGAAAAGGATCAGTTCAGATGTAGGTAAGATAAATGTAATCATTAAATTACACGGAATAAAAAGTGATACAATCATTGACCTCTGGTTATATTAGTGAATTCTAAGGTTAAAAATATTTTTCAGCTGTTGAAATGAATGAAATATGAAATCCTCCAAATAAACAAGTGAATTACTCTCCATAAATATTAATTACAAATTGATTTCTCTTTAAGTGAAATATTTTTTAAATTTCTGAGGGATGTGCAGATTTTTTTTTTTTTTACTTAATTATTATTTACCCAAGAAATGTTACTATGGCTAGATTTTAAAATAAGTTCAATTTCTTAAAAGGGCAAATATAAGTAGTATGAATTCAAATTGGATTTTATGGGGAATATTACATCTTCGAAAAAATATAATTCTCTTTTTATATACATACTAGACGATCCGACAGACGTTGTCCCGTTTTAAAGCTGTAAATAAAAAAAAATTGTAAAATGTTTTAAAATAAATTATAAATTGGACCGTTTTGATGGAAAAGTAAGGAAAAAAATTATTTTAAAAATACTTGTCGCTACCACGCAATAAGTCATCACAAATGTAATTAGATTAAATTAAAATTCCCACATCGCCTGTACGGGAATTTGATTCTGGGACTTCTCGTACCGAAGCCCGTTGCGCCGACCACTGCGCCACAGATACGTTGGCAGTAAAGAGTTTCAAGAGGCTTTCTAATAATCTCAATAAGCACGGAGTTCTGGATTTTAAATAAAAAGAAACATTATCTATCAAATCAAATTTTGAATCTAAACTTTTCTCGAATCAACTTAATTACGCAGACAAAATTTCATCAAAATCAGTCCAGCCTTTTAAGAGGAGTTTGCTTACAAACACACAGACAGAAGAATTTTATGTATAAAGATAATGAGCAAATCTATCTGAAGACAGCTTGGATGTCTTTATACAATCAGATGTAAAAGACAAGACTGTTAAATTTTTTCTGCATTAGAAGTAATAGCATGCTTTAAGTAGTTCGTTCTTTTCATTCAGTAATAATTATGTATAACCTTTTGTTAGAGCTTTACATCATATTTTTGAGTAAGAATACCCTGTGTACAAATAGAAATCGGATGCACCCCTGATCTTCTAACAGCACCGTACCAATACTTTTTGAAGATTAATATAAATTTATAGCACTTTAGTGTCTAGTGTTAGGTACCCATATTCAAAAATATTTAATAACTGGAAGATTTACAAGTAAAAAGGTATTATGTGCAAAAAATTTTAACGAAATATATTAGCTTTAAAGCAGCACACACACATACATTTTCATTTTAATGACGTAGAGGAAATACCACCCTCCTCCTTCCGAACAAAACTGGAAACTGTTTCAGCATATTATAGTAATCCTCAGCATATTTGCTGCGATATTTTTTCTTTTCTATAAAATCATATACAACATTATTAATATCTAATCTTTGTGATAGTCAGATTCTAGTGCTAATTAAGACCTTGAAGATAATTTTCACTGACTATTCATGGCTCTTAAGGGCGATTATTACTGATTTTACATTTGCAGAATCCACAATTTTTTTTTATGCTGTGATTAACTCTTAAAAAGATATTTTAGATTATAATGCATGATGAATAAATCGAAAATGGAGGCTTCTTTATCTAGGGGGCACCCTGGCACATATGCTGAATTCATCATCATTCGCCATCAATCAGACTCTGACTATAATTCATTATAATTCTAAAGTAAATACTCTATTGGGCAATTGCGGATATAATCGACTTAAGTACATGAATATAATACAGAAATGATACTTTTAACTTGCATCCGTGAGATTAGATAAATGAAGTTAATCATAATTTCTACGGATATGAATTAATTTTAACTTTATTGGTTTTGGTGTATTTGAGTAAAAATTTAAGTTATATTAAGACTAATTTTTCGCTTTAGTATGTAGTTAATTAAAAATTACGCTTTTAGATGGGTTATTCAATAGCAGATCTATCTAGCTCACAGTGCGTAATTGACTTGTAGTCTGCTTTCCCCAATTTCTATGTTTTAGACCACAGAAAGTTTCTAAATATATATTAAAACTTCTCTACGTGTATGAGAAAGTGTACACGTGAAAAAACTCCAACAATGTGGACACAGAAAACTAGCATTTATTTTTAATGGAATAAAAAGTTAACGTTTACTTTTCACCAAATTAAATACTTCAAAAAATGTCTTGATGGTTGAAATGTCTTGGGACATAAGATATTAAAAACACACACACGAGATACTCACAAGATATTAAAAATACAGTACTGCAGATTCTGACAAAAAATTTAAGTTGGGTTTGTAGAAGAGAAAACTGACTTGAACAGATATGTACAAAAATTTTGAAAAACTGCCTTAAATTGCTTAACTTCTGAACCAGTATTAAACCTAAACTGTTTCTCTATGTATAGCTAAGAACCTTATGCGTTGAAAACGAATGCTTTTAAAGCTTTTGAAATGAGGAAATATACTTGATATAGTGTGTATGGAGTGTCATATTCTGTGAATATTTAAAGTTATACTAATATACTCAATAAATTGGTTATGTATAGACTAAAACATTACCTTCTGTACCTAACTTTCAGATTACGATTGACAAAGATTGAGCTATTTTTTTAAACCTCGTTTTATTTGCTGGTACAAAGCAAATAATTTAAGACGTTGACACAAGACAATCAACTATTGAAAGTCAAACAAAAAATTAGTAGAAGTGATTACCTTCATCGAGACTTCCCCACTGTTTGACAGGTTTGGGGGATAAACAGGTATTATAGTTGTAACCGCTTTTTACCCTGACTTCAAGCTACACCTTTAGTCCAATTTGAAGCTTACATTATCGAAGTGGGAGCAGACTGATTGTGCTATTGTTATTACATCGCATGCAATTTTTTTTTATTGTGACTTCTGTGAGAGTAAAAATATGCTTTATTAGCCTTTCAATACCCTTTCATCAGTTGTCAAAATTACCATTTTGAGTTTTTGCAATGACTGTCTGACCCCCAATAACATACAGTATCCTCAAAATGCTTTGAAACTGTAAATATATGATTACTCTAAATGAAGTACTAACATTTAAGAATGAAAAACAGATATGTGTATAAACATCTATGTATACACATTCTTATATACACATATTTATATAACATTTGTATATATCTATGTATGTATTCAAGAGTACGTATGTCCATTCATCATTCCAGGCATATATGCATATATATATCCATTTTATGTATGCATACATAAATATGTTTTCAAGCACTTAAAAAAAGTTTGTATTCTAGTTCAGCTGCATGGGGTGGTATTGCGTCACGTGGAATCGGCCATCGATTCTTCGCACAAACATCTGTGAAAAGATATCGAGGATAAAACTGTTACTTAACATATTCTTAACGCAATGCGTACCTCATTTGCGAAACCGTAAAGGAAAAAAGTAACGCTTCACTGGGTAAAATAACCTGATTTTTGTTCGAGTTTGATCCTCTGGTTTGGCGTTTCCCGGTTGTGGGAAATATGAAAATTTCCCACGCCATTCTATGAATGGATGCTTGAATAAACAACGTAACAAAGCAAATGTTATCAAACTAGATCACTTCCAGATCGGTGTAAACTTGAGAAAATGCTGCAAGCCATTCCGAGGAGGCGAGACGAAGTCGGTTGACTGTCTCCGACCGTTAACTGAGGGGTACGGAGAGGGAGGGGGGAGAATTGTTATAAGAGATCAGTGCAAAAACAAGCTCAAATTGGGATCCGATACCTTGGGATGGAGAGGAAGCAAAAAAAAGGTCATTTGCCGTCCTCTCGCTTAATTGGGCGGAAAAAGATGCAAGGGGCCACGTGCAGCCTGATGACAGTACTACAAGCACACCGCACAGGGGGGAGAAAATGGGGTTTGCTTTTGATGGACTGAAGAAACGGGCTGGAGTGAAGACGTTTTTGCCCACATCGGAGGCATCTTTTTTTTCTTTCTCTCCATCAAATCGCTGAAGCAGTGCTATCTAATGTTTCAATGCTTTTTTAAGTGAAACAGTTAAGTGACAAATACTTTACTAGGTCAGTTATAATTTTGATAAGAAATGTATATTATTACTTTTTCTTAAGTAAAAAAAAAAATTAGATATTTTTCTCTTATTGGTAAGGTATGCATAAAAACATTACTATCACTAATATGGCTATGATATTTCTCTTGTTAGCTTGAAAGGCTTAAATTTGAAGCATTAAAGGTAAAAACTGTTATCTTATTCATTTTTATTTTTTATTTTTCCTACTACTGTATTTGATATTTTAGATTTGACTTAACAGTATTAATTTACCACTATAGATACAATTTAGAGAATCTATTAATATATATCAGTAATATGTTATAATGATTGCACAGTTGCTTTTACAACGAATACATCTTTGGAGTAAATGGATATACATGGAAAATAAACATAATAAATATTTTTTTAAGTGTGTATAATCTTCAGAAACGAAAAGGAGGAGAGAATTTATATATATTCCCATTAGGAGGTGTGGACACATACTTTTCAAGCTTTCTAGCTTTGCTGATTATTTAATTGAGAGAGCACCATAGAGGTTTAATTCCTTGCGATTAATATATACATGCACATATATATATATATATATATATATATATATATATATATATATATATATATATATATATATAATATATATATATATATATATATATATATATATATATATATATATATATATATAACAAACGCCACTCCTCTAAATTTACACATTAGATAACAATAAATAAAATCTTCTTGAAAAGAAAAAAAAAGCTGATAATTTTTTTCCTGTTAAGCTTGGTTTAGTTTGAAGTGGTACGGTCTACTTTTTGCAACATAAGGGCTAATGAGACCGGGACCTACTGCTTAAAGCCGATTCCGAACGGCTACGAACATCCATGCCACAGTGGGATTTGAACCCACAAACTCCGGTTCCGAAGGCCAGCACCCTAACCATTCAACCGTCGTTCGGCTTTTTATTTTTTCCTGTTAAGAGCGAGTAGTTACCAAAAAGGATTTTTTGTTATAAGTTGCAAATAAATTCCCACTTCATAAATCCGTTTTGTATTGGTAGATGTCATGCAACTGTGTGACAAAAATCAGCAGAGAGGAATTTACTAACCATTATGAGCAATTAATGAACCGCCGGAAAAATAGATGTTCATCACTAACAAATCTATTTTCTAATGAAATTTTCTCTCATTAAATAATTAATGTATTTTTATTTTTAATTTGTATGCAGATTATTCGTCGGCAAACTATTTTACGAGCCCAGTGAATCAAAGATGAATATTAACACGCTGACCGACAATTGCGTCTATAGCCGTCAAAGCGAAGTTCACTATATGGCATGATGGCAATAGCCATCAAAAACGGAACGGTCGTTTTTAGACACTACAGCTATATACACAAGTGAGTATTTATCAACGTACAAGTAGAGGCCTTGTGTCATGTTTTGGAAATAATCAAAATAATTTTGAATTAATTAAAGTTAAGTTTATTTATGCAGAAAGAGTATAAAACTATACTTCTAATATTCTACAAATTACAAAAACATAGAATGTTAATTTTCGAACTCCACTTGTTCCTACTGTCCGTCAATATGTTAAAAGGAACATTTTTTTTACTCATCTAAAACTTGCAGTCTAAGACATTTTTGAAATTATTTAATCTTATAATCTTTTCAAATACTTAACTGATCAAAAGCAAGCAAATCAAATTAGAATTAGTTTTGTGGAGATAACGTTATAGTTTTAGTTTTGTCAACCATTGTTCTACATGTCAATAAGATCAAAATCCAGATAATGATAAACATGTTCTATATATCAGTGGCTGAACAAATTTTATCTAATGTAAAAATACCCAAGCATTTATTTCATTTATCTAATATAAAAATAATAAATATTTATCTAAAACTAGTTTTTAATTTTACTTTATAAAAATTTTGCATGAGGACAGCAATTTATGGTAGGTCTTTGATGTATATTTAAAGCACACGCTATTGCAATGACAGTAACAAATGACAGTAACATTACTTGGGTAGAATTTTTTGAATCTTTTTCACGCTACTTTAACTGAAAAGAAATTCCATTTTGCCCTAACTTTGTATAAGATGAAAGTTTATGAAACGGCTGCGAGTTACTCATGCGTTTATAGTTTCCCACGCAACGACAAAGTTGCGTAAGAATGGGAAATTTTTTCTTGCAAGCACTACTTCAAGTACACATGTTTACTAAATTTTTATTTATTTACTTGCATTAATTTCTAATCCGTTGTCTTCCCCAATGTACTTAGATGATATGCAACATTCTAAAGTTGAGATTTTAAATAAACGATTTTTATTTATGCATCTTTATTCAAAAAACCAAACGTAAGACATCTATTGAAATATTATCAAAGCTAACAGTTAATGAATGACTTCAAGTACACATGTTTACTAAATTTTTATTTATTTACTTGCATTAATTTCTAATCCGTTGTCTTCCCCAATGTACTTAGATGATATGATATGCATGCAACATTCTAAAGCTGTGATTTTAACCCATTAACGCCCAGCGTCCTCATTTGAAGACAGTCAAAAATGGTTTGTAGAGTTTTTGTATTTTTTTAAACGATTCTTCCTTTTTAATGGAAATAGATATTAATCTTATGAATAATTTCCCAAGTTTTCAAATATGATCTTATCTATAATTTTGTCATTTCGATCGGCATTTTATGATTTTCAAGCTTAGAATAGGAACGTATTATGACCGGTATTCTGAACGTATACCGGTCAAAATCATGGCGAATAGATATATCTGTAATAAGTCATCTCTTTTCAGTACTTTTCTCATATATGATAGCAAATAAATCTCTTATCACGAAGTTATCCTTTTTTTAAAGACATCTTATTATGTTTTAAAATGACACCTCCTCACTAATGATGACTTGATGTCATATTTAAAGGTGTTTAAATTTCATATTTTGTTTTACTTCCAGGTGCCTAGAATAGCTGCTATGTTAGGTATTTACTAATATATAGTCATCAGAAATATCCAGGCGTTAATGGGTAAAATAAACGATTTTTATTTATACACTTTTATTCGCAAATCCAAATTTAAAACATCTATTGAAACATTATCAAAGCTAACAGTTAATGAATGACTTCAAGTACACATGTTTACTAAATTTTTATTTATTTGCATTAATTTCTAATCCGTTGTCTTCCCCAATGTACTTAGATGATATATGTATGCAGCATTCTAAAGCTGTGATTTTAAATAAACAATTTTTATTTATACACCTTTATTCGAAAATCCAAACGTAAGACATGTATTGAAATATTATCAAAACTAACAGTTAATGAATGATCTAAAATTTTTATAATTTCTTGCATTAATTTCTAATCCGTTATCTTTCCCAATGTACTTAGATAATATGATATGCATGCAACATTCTAAAGCTGTGATTTATATAAACAATTTTTATTTATACACCTATATTCGAGAATCCAAACCTAAAATATCTATTGAAATATTATCAAAGCTAACAGTTAATGAATGATCTAAAATTTTCATTTATACTTGATCATGTTTTAGTTCGGCTAAGTTTATGTATTCAGATTCATTTATGAAATTTTATCTTGCTACCACAAGGAACTTCAGGCAGAATGAAAATCTGAAAAGTAGAATGTGAGAAGAACCATCTGAAACGAGAATAAATAATGAAAGTCATCAAGGCGTGACTGGGTAATGGGAAAATTTTTAAAAACGGACAGTTTCAGTGATTCACTTGGTGAGAAGGATTATGTATCGCGATGTCGTGAGATGCTTTGAACGTTGTTTTCTCACAACTGGTATATGGAAACAAACTGATAATGGGAAAGGTAGAGTTAAAAGAGAAAGTGCCTCACCATACAGACTGCATTATCTTGGAAGGAAAAACTTAGCGTACTTTAAATAAGTGTAGTTTAAATATAAGAAGCTGAATAGAAGTAGATGGATATCTGAAATTTATTAATCATAAGAAAGGTTTTATACACTTTCATTATTATGTTTTTAAACTTTATTAGGTATTCAAATAACTTATTTTAGCCAGTTACTAAATATATTTAGTTATTAAATATATTTAGCATTTAGCCCGTCGTATGACGGGATCAGTAAAATTTTTAATTTTCCAGAATTGTAAAGTACCTCGTGAGGCAGGTAAATAAATGGTTTACTTTTTGGCTCAGAATTATCTGTACACGCACAATAATTTGTTTATCTTCCTAAAGTCTCCCGATACTGTGAATGCAGTTTAGAATCACGCTGAATTCATTTAGAAAGATAATTCAAAATTTTCTCAGCTAAGTCAAAATTATCGTTAAGTTATTTCCATTTTTTTCCACAGTAATTGATGGAAGTAAAGGATGAAACTATCATTTCCATCACACCCTGAAGGTAGATATTATACAGGGTTTTTTTTAGAAGATGTGTTCCCGGTAGGCCTAATCACGCTCACTAATTTGTTTATCTTTATACTCCTCTAAAGTCTCCCGATACTGTGAATGCAGTTTAGAATCACGCGGAATTCCTTTAGAAAGATAATTCAAAATTTTCTCAGCTAAGTCAAAATTATCGTTAAGTTATTTCCATTTTTTTCCACAGTAATTGATGGAAGTAAAGGATGAAACTATCATTTCCATCACACCCTGAAGGTAGATATTATACAGGGTTTTTTTTAGAAGATGTGTTCCCAGTAGGCCTAATCACGCTCACTAATTTGTTTATCTCCATACTCCTCTAAAGTCTCCCGATACTGTGAATGCAGTTTAGAATCACGCTGAATTCATTTAGAAAGATAATTCAAAATTTTCTCAGCTAAGTCAAAATTATCGTTAAGTTATTTCCATTTTTTTCCACAGTAATTGATGGAAGTAAAGGATGAAACTATCATTTCCATCACACCCTGAAGGTAGATATTATACAGGGTTTTTTTTAGAAGATGTGTTCCCAGTAGGCCTAATCACGCTCACTAATTTGTTTATCTCCATACTCCTCTAAAGTCTCCCGATACTGTGAATGCAGTTTAGAATCACGCTGAATTCATTTAGAAAGATAATTCAAAATTTTCTCAGCTAAGTCAAAATTATCGTTAAGTTATTTCCATTTTTTTCCACAGTAATTAATGGAAGTAAAGGATGAAACTATCATTTCCATCACATCCTGAAGGTAGATATTATACAGGGTTTTTTTTAGAAGATGTGTTCCCGGTAGGCCTAATCACGCTCACTAATTTGTTTATCTTCATACTCCTCTAAAGTCTCCCGATACTGTGAATGCAGTTTAGAATCACGCTGAATTCATTTAGAAAGATAATTCAAAATTTTCTCAGCTAAGTCAAAATTATCGTTAAGTTATTTCCATTTTTTTCCACAGTAATTAATGGAAGTAAAGGATGAAACTATCATTTCCATCACATCCTGAAGGTAGATATTATACAGGGTTTTTTTTTAGAAGATGTGTTCCCGGTAGGCCTAATCACGCTCACTAATTTGTTTATTTTCATACTCCTCTAAAGTTTCCCGATACTGTGAATGCAGTTTAGAATGATGTTGAATTCATTAAGTCAAACAGTGGGGTTATGTATAAAAAACAAACACAGGAACGAACAAACTTCTTAATTTTCAAAGATATATAACTTAAACTCTAGATATTTATTAGTATGTGAAATTGGCTACTAGACTTTTATGAAAAGAATTTGTTGTCAATACCGGGGATAAAATTTTCATTGCAACAAAAAATAATCGATGATTAAAATGAACATTATCCCATATGTACTTAATCTATTATTTAATCAAATATAAAAGAAAATTATTTATGTAATATCTAAGTTCAGTGATAAAACGTGTAAAAATATTGCAGACGATATTTAAATAATTTAAAATAAGAAATGGTTATAGGAGATGTTAAAGGAATGACATCATAATGCTAGAAAAAATGTTATTTTTACTTATTTATGTGATAAATAGATAAATTTAATCGCTTACTCTTAACCCAGGAAAATAGGGCTTGAAAGAATGGCATTAAACGCTCGAAAAGGGGGGGAATTTCGAACGTTTAAAAGAATCGGATTGATAGTTTAGGAGAAGATAAACTTTACTCGTTTTGGATTTTTCTAACCCTAACTCATCAAGAATCCAATATGGATGCCTCTATCCATTCCAGGTTAAACGCTTCATAAATTTGATTACAAACGGACAGATAACTTAGTCTATTATTATAAAAGGGAAAATACGTGTTTGAAATTAGTTATTGAATACTAATAAGTTGACTTTTTTTACTGATGCAAAGCTAAAGTGATTTAAATTTGTGCACACAAAGTAAAATGTGTTATGATGTTTGAAAAAATAGACTTCTGGGAAAATAAGCGTAATCGAGGTAATTACTCCTCATAAGTATGCATCAATCCAAAAATTGTATCAACTCCTATGTCTCCTATCTCTCCTATGTCAGTTATGAGTAGTTTATTCCCTAAAAGATAACTGAAAATATTTTTTTCTCCTCTATATCCTATTATATTCTTATTCCCAGGATTTATTATTGCCTTTTTTTACTTACTCCAAAATTGATTTTTTTTAAGTTGATTTTAAAAAAATAATAATGTCGTTACATTCTGCCGTAGTAGCTTCCTTTGAATTAATGGATTTCAGGGAAAATACCAATATAAGGTCGTGGTTTAAAAATTTCCATTTTGTGTAAGTACTGACTTTCCAAGAACCAAAATACCAGCTGTGAAAGATGACATTCAAAAATTGAAGGCTGATAGCTGGAGGAATGATTGGTGAATTAAATTTCCTTAGACAATAGATGCTAAAGATGAGTGAAAAGTTAAAAACACTTTTTCCTCCTCTACACTAATATTAGATGATTTTCAGGTAAATTATACATTTTGCTAATAATTGCATTATATCACATAATATACTGAACATATCCCATATATTACTTGCTCTTGGTATCTATGACATACTAATGTTTAAGTGATTTCAGGGATTCAAGAGGAATAGATATAACCTTTGCGTGTCATACTTGTAACAAAGAACTCTTTGTATACAATACCCGAAGGAAACCGATTGTAAGTCTTCCCAGCACTTGCAATGAAATACTTTTCTCTAAAATGGTTGGACTCAGTTAAGACCTTTTTCTTTTAAAGAATTATAAATCTCACTTGTAGCTAATTCTGTTTACCCATAGCTGATCAGTCTACCCATGTGTTTATGCAAACACATACACACAACCATATGTATGTTACTAGCCTGTGTGTGTTTGCACAAATTCATGACTTGTGTTCAATAACACTTTTTAGTCGATCCCTTTAAAAATGGAGAACTTGAATTTAATACCTAACAGTCATAGTTCTTTGGTTGAGTTTCGAAATTTGTATTTTTTTCCACATTGGTTTAGTAGTTAACACTTTCCAGCTATTTGCTCTAAAATTCCCTAAAACCATCTCATAATCTCATAATCTCATATGCCCTATAAAACCTCGCCCTAATGGTCGAACTTTGAGTACGTTGCACAGGATTTTACTCTAACATTACGACTCTGTTAATACCAACCAATCAACCAACTTACTCTATCATTAGCTATATCCCAAACCAATACTATTTAGAGAAATAAACTTTTGTAACTTGTTCCAACCTTCATGGTCTTTAAATCGTGTAAAATTACAAATAAATTTTTGTTCCTTGAGTAATCTTTGTAGAATGTGAACTAATGAAAAATATTCATATTTTTTAAGAAAAATCCTATGTGATGAAATCCATTATAGATTTTAAAAATAAATGTATCAACTCAGAAAGTTCGTTACTGCATAGTTCGATTTAAGACTCCAGATGTATTCAGTTTAGTTTGTTGATTCATATTCTTAAATGTATTACAAATTCCAAATGTGAGAAAAAAAAAGCAGATGTTACTTTACTTTACTATTCAGAGTTCATATATTCAGAGTGTTTTTTTTTTTAATATTATATTCTTTTCTTACTTTAAAAGAGGCATATTTCATTTTCTCTTTCGGTTTATTTTCATTACATTATAAAAGAAAATTTTCTTCCAGTACCAACACTACCAAATAAAGCCTTCATTAGAAAAGTTAATCGATGTTTATTTTCAATCTCGTGTTAAAATAGGAAATGCATATTCTTCATATTGAGTTGCTCATTGTAAATAATCATCAGGAATATAATGATCGTATATGATAATATAACGTTTATTGTGATACGAAATATATCATTTTCCTCAAAGTAACAGCTATGTGAACTCAAAAATATTTTCATTATTCTACATTTATTTTTAAATGTCCCATAAAAATATTTTAGCTTTTTTAAACTCTTAACAATAAGAATTTTTTAAGAGCTTAAACGAAAATAGAGGTTATATTTTTATAGAAAAACTGCTTCGTTAAAACCATTATTTAGTACATTTTAAATAATAATCCT
This sequence comes from Pardosa pseudoannulata, assembly GCA_032207245.1. Classification (NCBI taxonomy): domain Eukaryota; kingdom Metazoa; phylum Arthropoda; class Arachnida; order Araneae; family Lycosidae; genus Pardosa; species Pardosa pseudoannulata. The sequence continues at coordinate 89,205,233 of CM063502.1, forward strand.
CGAAAGAAATATGTATATTTGCGGATGTAATTGTCTGTATACTATAAGATATGGAGATATGAAGTGGCCTTGAATATATTTTTTGATTAATAAATGAATTAATTTATTAGGCAATTATAAACAGTTAATTTGTGACTTGTTATTTCCGAAATTATCGTTAAGATAATTCCATATTTAACCTCGTTTTAAGCAAAGTTATTGCCTTTAAACTTACACCTTACATTTGTAACAATGTTTAAGATTGATATTAAACCGCACATTATGTTATTGAAGATTTTAATATCTGTCAATCAACTAAAAGATTTTTATTGTTGATGTCGTACCAGCTGTTACTCTTAAAATCTGATGTAACTATTTGCATAAGAATTATACTCTTTCCTAATGTTGTAAATGAAATTCGTAAGTTCATTATGTATGTCATCCACGAAAAGAGGAAAAATTTCCTAAAGGTACTAGTTATTTATATGTCAAATTAATCAGCTTCAGCGGACCCAGATAAAGTCGTTAAAATTGCCTTTTTGAAGAATTGCCTAGAATGAAGAAAAGAACTCTTCGCGTTGCTGAAAAATCAGTTTAGTATCGTGAGTTACATCGAGCATCCTAAAAAATGGGTTTATTTTCATGGAACAAATCATACACGCTCGGTTAAATCTGTAATTACAGATACGATAGTTCGAGTGCACACATTTTAAATCTATTTTGCTCCGAATGCAGTATTGTTATCATAACTCCTTTTACATTTTACTTTGACGTTGAATCTTGTTCAGTTTGAACAACCTGAAGTAATTAAGTAATGTGAGTTTTCCTAATTAAAGAAGGAGAACAATGCCGGTTAATGTTTCTAAATTGCATTTCTCCGATCCAACAAACTCAATTAAAGTATCGTCTTCTCCAGCCGTGCTGGCTGCGAATATGGTTTTTAGGGGCTTTTTCTAGCATTTTGCGACCGATTCGATAACAAGTGGCGCACCTTTCTTTCTCTCTGCCTGATTGTCCTCGCCAGTGCGCTGCTGCCTTTAAATGCGATTCCGATTTCTTTTTACCTTGGGGGTAAAAGGGAGCACAGGAGAAGTCACGTGACACAGCCATTATCCCGGAATGGATTTCGAGAGTGATCGGATCCTGTTGCGGTCGGGGAAGATCGACAAATAGACCAGTGAGGAAAGTACCACGAGCGCAGCAATAAGATCCCTTTCGGCGAATCTGAAGTAGCCAAATGTAAATTAATCAGATTTCATTTCTCTTCATAACATTGCTAAAGAAATTAATGCCAAACAGCTTTATTAAAGCGAGTTCCATTTTAGACTTATGGTATACCTTCAAAATACATCAATATAAAACTTTTACCTTCAATTACAATTTAATGGCGTTTCCAAAAATATCTTACAAATGCCATTTTTGACGATTTCAATATATATTCGTCTTAGAAATGTAGCTCTTCTTCTTCGCATATTTAAACACAAATTGTCAGCTTGATTTATTTCAAGAGATCAATTTTGATTAAGTGAGTGTTAGTTACTTTAACACCTACTGCTAAAATTCTATTATAAGAGGCTATATACGCCAATGTACCAGAACGATTCAAGCCGACAAAATCTGGCACCATTAAACGGTTAACCACGTGTTATTTTTGTTGGCCATGTTATTTTAGCGTATTGTGAATAACACTGTACCATAATTTTCTACAATTACAATTTTATAGTAAATGATTCAAAAAAGATATAGTTATGTATGCTTTTTTATGAAAGGAATTTTGCTTATCTAACATAGAAGTAAAAGCGGAAATTGTAGTGTTACATTTCTGCTCGTGCTACTGAAAGTTGAGAAGTGTGTACAAAAACTGTCTAGGCAATTCATGGTAATGAGTAATCAGTGTTGTGAAATTCTTGATATTAGTACAATAAACATCTTTTTTATACTTATTCACTATTTTACAAAAAAGTTCTGAGGAGGTGTCATTCTACAACTTTGTCCAACATAGCAAAACTGCTAGTTTCAGTCCTGCCTATACACCAGAAGGATTTAAACCTACGGAATCTGGTCTTTCTGTACCGGACCAGCCATAATCTGTCAAAGTTACTTAAAAAAATACTGTACAACAAATTTTTACAATCAAAAGTTTACAAGGCAGGAAAAACAAATGAAATATACTAGTAATAAAGAATGTAATTATAAAAATGTGCTAGATTATTATCGAATTTCTTTATTATATCTTAACATTTAACATGTTGCTACAGAGGGTAAATAAAACATTAACTGCATGTAAATTAAATGATGCCTTCCTGTGGTTTGGATGGCAGCGCTAAGTCCTATTTTTTGCACCACAAGGGTTAATGAGAACTAGTCCTCCTGTTTAAAGCTCACTCCGAACGATTATAAATACTTATAACACAGTGGGATTTGATCCCGAGTAGTCCGGTACCGAAGAACAGCGCCTTACCCTTTCGGCCATAGTTCAGCTTGACGTGTTCCTTATCTTTTGTAACAAATAGTCAAATAATGCTGCTTTCACTCTTATATTGAATTAAAAGATTTAATGTCAAATGTAACATTATGCATGAGCAATATTTTTATCTGTAATTATCTAGAACTAATTTTTAAAAATGATTTTCTATCAGTATTTTTATTCGGTATCTTTAATCGCTTACTTTTATTTTACATAAATTGGTTTAGCTCTTAGTACCAAATCTTAAAGGTAGCGATATATGTTGAAGAAATGAAATCATATGTAGTAGAAACATAAAAATTTACATTTATTTAAAAAATAAGGGCTAATAGAGCGGGATCTACAATTTGAAGCTGATTCCGAATGGTTACGAACATTAATTATGGGATTCAAACCAGAGAACTCCGGTATCAAACAGATGTGCTCTACCCGATCGGCCAAAGATCAATCATGTTCATTTTTGTTTGCGCTTTAAAATTGGTTCATTTCAAAATAATTTGCAGTTTGTATCTTGGAGTAAATTTATGTTTCAAAATTTATTTCACAATCCAACTTTCAAAAATTGTTGGTATGAGGCACTACAATGCTTATAGTTGTAGAATAAATATTTCTAATTATTTCAACGACAATTCCCTAGAATTTCTTAATAGATAGCATAATAGATAGGTAGGAAGATCAAAGATTTTAAGCTTTAAAAGGCAAAGATTGCGGATCTAACATAAGGAGTCTCTGATCTAATACCTTCATGTGACATATTTTACAGAAGCTCTAAGTAAAATTTAATTTTAAATATATCTACTCCCTAAAGTAATAAAACATGAAATTTGAAAAGTTTTTATTAGTTTTAATTGACTTCCATAAGTGTATAGATATGAGTGAAACAAAATATGACATAGAATTCTCCTTTAATAATTTTTTATTGTGAATTAAATGCGATTTGAAGTATATAAGAAATAATTTTCTTCAAAATTAAATAACTTTAGAAAATTTGTTGAGCATATCAAAGCATTATTTATTTCTCCACTGTACTTGCAAGTGCGTTACATTATTTTGAGAAACATAATTGTGCTATAAACCTTAAAAATTTATATTAAGCTAATACATCGAAAGTTTATATTAGTTTGCGTTTTAAGATAAAAGAGATCTGAAACGTCAACAAAACAATATGAGGATACTTTTTACTGATCAGTAAAGGATATTTCATATGAAAATAGACCAAAATAACTTTATTCTGCTTTAGTAATTTCAACGGATATTGGACTACAAGAGAAATCACCCATTATATAGATATTATATCTAAAGATATTCTTCAAAAGAGAAATGAGAAAATTACTTTATGTTACCGTTTCATTACATACGTGTATCATTTTTAGTTAAAATACATTTTATTTAAAATTAAATAATTTTATAAAATTTGTTGAACGTATAAAAGCATTATTTATTTCACCTTTGTACTTTCAAGTGCGTTACATTATTTTGAGAAACATAACTGTGCGATAAATCCTAAAAATTTATATTGGGCTAATACATATAAAGTCCATATTTGAGCGTTTTAATATAAAAGAGATCTGAAGCGTCAACAAAACAATATGAGGATATTTTTTATTGATCAGTGAAGGATATTTCATATGAAAATAGACCAAAATAACTTTATTCTGCCTTAGTAATTTGAACGGATATTGCATTAAATCACCCATTATATAGATAAAGGTATTCTTCAAAAGAGAAATGAAAAAATTGCTTTATATTACCGTTTCATTACATGCCTGTATCATTTACACTGAAATACTATTTATAAAATATGTTTTATTTAAAATTATAATTTTATAAAATTTTTGAATGTATCAATATATTTATTTAATTGTACTTTAAGTGCTTTTACATTTTGAAAATAACATCATAAATCTTAAAAAAATATTTTTACATATAAAGTCCATATTTGAGCTTAATAAAAAAGAGTCTGAAACTCAAAAAATTTTAGTTTTTTATTTATAATATTCATATGAAAAAAAAAAAAAATAAATACTACTTAGTAATTTCAAAGAAAAAAAATATATTATATACTAAAGTATTCTTCAAAGAGAAATAAAAAATTTTATATTACCGTTTCATTAAAAATCATTTTATTAAATACTATATATCTTAAAATGATAAATTTATTTTTATTTAAATAAAGTCTTAAAAAATGATATAATTTAAATTAAAAATGTACTTTTTGATAAAATATTCATATAAAATTTTTAGTCATAAAAACAAAATCTAAAAATTTTATTATATAATAAAGTATTAAAAAAATTTTCATTTAAAAAAGAATCTGAAATTTCAACAAAAAAATATAGGATATTTTTATTTTCAGTGAAGGATATTTCATATGAAAATAGACCAAAATAACTTTATTCTGCCTTAGTAATTTGAACGGATATTGCATTAAATCACCCATTATATAGATAAAGGTATTCTTCAAAAGAGAAATGAAAAAATTGCTTTATATTACCGTTTCATTACATGCCTGTATCATTTACACTGAAATACTATTATAATTCATACCATATGGATGTATTTTGTGTTTTATTTTCAATGTGATTCTTCTTACCAAAGTAAATGATATAATGTTAAATTTTATTAAGTAAGCATTGTACATCTGAGACATAAAATATTCATAATTAAAGCCTTTTTTTTTAGTTGTCATAAAATACATAGTTCTGATCTTAGAAAATTTTTTTTACAAATTCTATGCATAATGCTTTGTACTTAAAAAATTTTAGTTTTGTCATTTATAACTGTAGTACATTTTTTAAAAAACTAAAGAAAAAAATATGCACACCAAATGAAAAAAAAAATAATTTACTTATCTTCAAGATAGCTTTCAAAATATGTATATTAAAAACTAAAATTATATATCAAATGGAAAAATAAAATATTTTTTATTTAAACCTAAAGTCTTAAAGGTATCTGATATTTTAAAATTAAAAAAGAGTATAAATTGTTGATTAAAAAGTGGAAAATTTAAAACATCCTTTGATCATGCTATAAAACAAAATATAAACCACATATTAATATCATTAACGTTCGCTTATTAAAATAATTTCTAATTAATTTAAAAACTGAGTTTGTAATTTACATATTTCAAAATTTATCTTGCTGGCTAGTGAATTCTATTTTTTCACTTTATATATATCTGATGTTTTTAAAGAATATTGCGTCATATAACAAAGCTAACTTATTTTCATAAATTGAAATTCTTATTTTAATGATCTAGAAAAATTTTCATTTTGAACAGAGAAGACATTCTTAAAATTTTTCAATCAAAAATAGGCTATATAAGAAAGACTTTTCAGCTCGAAAGGTGCTATATCTCCTTAATAGTACTTTATTTTATCTTTAAGGGCACTTAAAACTGGCTTTTTGCTGTTATTAAAAGGATAAACCATTACTACAGTTTATCAAAGTTTTTCGAGACGGAAAAGAAAAATCTGACAGAGTTTTCACGCTATAATAAAGGTTCGCTCGGAACGACTTTTTTTCCGCACGGACTAGAGGAAAAATTATTACTTTACTAATACGACTATTCCCTCCTAATAATTATATGCTGGAATGTACTGAATGATGCATTGTTTTTATACATATTAATCTTCTGAATGAATTGCTTTCTGGTGGTAGAAAGCCCTTTTCTTTGTTTGACATCGATATATATTGATGTCTGTTGATGCGTGGACTGTAGCTATAGGAAAGAAAAATAATATTTAGAGAATATGAGTCAAAATTTTTATAATTCACAAATAAGTAATTAACAGTAAGTAATAAGTAATAAATTTTTATAATTTATAAATTAATCAGTTTAAAAAAACATTAATGAAAGATTAAAAAACCGAATAATTGAAATATAAGCAGACAAAGAATAACATAGATGTAGTAGATAATATCTATATCTTAATACTTTTTTAAGGTGTTTTCTTAAACAGATTAATTTTTCTAAAATTTTATCCCCCAATGAAGACTTAATTTTGGTTCAATTTAATTTAGCGGTTGAAAATATTCTCTCGGGTTTCATACTCGGTAGAATGATTTTATACGGATACGAATATTATACATAAATATTCAGAACACAAATTAATTATTTGGGAATTGCCGTTAAATGCTTACAGTATACTTGCAGTATTTTAAGTCCTATTTAATACTAGATTGTTGGAATCACACAATTTAAAGATCGTGGGTAAATCAATGAATATGAATATGTAATTTAAATAAAGTCATCTATATAGCTAGTGCACAAACGTGTTTAGCTATCATTTTTCTTATTAAGCTGCAAAATTTCTTGAAGAATATAGTATAATTTTTTGAGCCACAATATATGTGTTAGTATATTAGACCGACAATGTTGCATAGTGGCGTATTTTTTTGTTTTCATATCACGGAGTGGGGGGGCTAGTTGTTATTTAGCATTCTCCCATACAGTGCCCCGGGATTGTTGAATATTTTATCATAGGAGTACCATACAGACAGTTAACATTAACCCTATGCAGATACAAAACACAACTGCAATATAATAATACAATTTTCATCGTGAATCACACTATTCAAATATTCTGTGAAAATTCATAAATAATAGTATGTGATGAATACAATGCCACCAATATTACTAGCATACCTTTAGAAATTGCCAGATTATTAAGTGTTAAGAATTCCTTAAAAATGTATAACCATTTCTTGAATCACAACGTTTGTATCACGATTTCAGATCCGCAGTGGTTGATGATGGTTGACATTTTCTCAAATCAACAGTTTACAGATTTTTTTTTCGTAACATGGAGATACTTGTCTTTATTCAGCGTTCTTCTATATTATTAATCATGTTAGTTGACCATTTTATTTCGGGTGTATGATGTAGGTGGTCAACTTTACACTTTATGGAGATATATTGCAGCACACATACATCCGAACTATATTTAGGAAATTTCTATCCCTTTCTGTGGAGAAGTTTGGTTTGCTTTAGACAACTTCAGTTCAATATTTGGAACATTAGAGCCAAACTGACTGATACCAGTTGCATAAAGACTATTCCGAACGACTAAGAATGGTTCATACCAGCAGGGAGATTCGAATCCGGTACTGAGAGGCAGCTCTCAACCAATTCCGCCATCTTCCGTTACCAATGTGTGGAAGCGTGAAGCGACAACCACGACGCTGTTTATGATGCCCAACAGTAACTTAAGTTATGGAAATAAATGTTTCTGTATCGTAAATACATTTAAATGTTCTCACTTACAAGAAACTGGCTTCAAGTTAGAAAAAATACTCTCTGTTCTGTTCAAAACTGTTTTACTATTATAATTTCATTTCATTTCATTTCATTTTTTGATTAATTTCTACAAGAATAAAATATCTATTTTTCAAGTTTAAAATATTAAAAAGCTTCATAAAGTAAATGCATTCTACGAAATACCTATACAACAGTCTTCACATCTGTTGATATTAATTATAAAAGTTTTATTTCTACTTAAAGTACATTTACTGATTTCTGAAGCAGTGTAATATAATGCTGTACTTAATAAATCAATTTGTTTCGAGTACCTGGAAATTTCTCATAAGCATAAATGCTGCATTTTCTGAACATTCATTTACGATAAAAAAAAAACTAACAGGTACAAGATTGTAGTCACAATTCAATTATAGTAACACGATGTAGACTGAGAAAATAAGGTGTCAAGTTTTGATCTCTGCTAATACGATGTTAAGCATTATTCTGAAACTTCATTCTGTTACCTGCGAACACCTATAATTTTAAAACTAAAACTTGTAAATAGTTTTAAACAGATACCGTTTAATGTAAACTAGTGATAATACTTCTTACTATGATAGGTATGCCGTAACAACAAAAAATGTAAACAATGTTAGGCAAAAAATGTTTCATCAAGAGATTTTTAAGTAAATGTGCAACTTCGAATTCTTTGTGTTAAGAACGTACCATTCGAACCAAGACAGCTTCAAAAGTAATAAAATGATAACAACCTTTTTTTAATCAAGAAAGAAACTTTTAAATTTTCAGAATATAATTTCTTTTAACAAATTTTAACCTTACTAAATTATATAATTTTGTCGTTTCAAGTAATTCATATAAAAAAGCGTAAAATAGTTCCCACTAAATGTAAAAGAAAAAAGTTATTTAATCTCAAAATTTCTTCTAGAATAACAAATTAGAAAATAAATTTGTATATGAAACTGAACCTATATATCCTTTTGTTTCTGTGAATCTGAATTATTTATGCCAGCAACATATTCTATTTTACAGATTCATAACTACTATTTTTTTAATTTTCAATATATTAATAATTTTTAATTTTTATAATTTTAAATCTTTGATATACTTAAAATTTTAGATTTTCAGGATAAAAAAAATTTAGCTTTTATTTATATCTTTATTTTTTTCCTTCTTCTGTATATGTTTTATGATTGTAAATACAACAATTGATGTGACAAAACTAAATAAGTTTTTAATGTTAGTCTTATTAAAGAACTATATTTCGAAAACTCCAAAAGCTTATTCCAAAATGAGCAAAAATATGTTATATAAAATTACAATAGAAGATTATATGGAAGCATTTTTGCTGAAAAGGTAGAATGGTGTTTTATGAAGCATATTCAGTTATATCAAAATAAAACTGCATAACTTTTACTTAGGCTTCGAAACGAAATTATTAGAAAGGTACGAAAGTCTTCCCGAAGGCTTCATTTCAAAGACAATAAAATTGTAGGGATAAAAATGGCCAAAAACTACAGAAACAAAACAATGACATTGAAGAAAAATATCTTTAGAAACCACAGAACAATCTCTTAAAGAGAAAGACAAAACAACAATGTATTTACAAGGAAAATGTAGAGCATATTAAATATACAGCTGTACATGTACAAGAATCAGTATTTGAATGCTCTAAAACAGTACAAAATTTCAGACAATGGATTTACCGCTTATTCAATACTAGGGTATGTAATTTAACTGAATTTTCATTTACCGGTTATTCAGTGAATGGATACCGGTTAACCAGTAATTTTTTTCTCCTGAAAAACCAAAAAATATATAACAGGTACTAAATTCCTTTAATAGTTTTTGGTTTATATATTTTTTTAAAAATATTGAATACTTATTAGCATTATACATGAACATTTAAATCGTGGCAAAATATTTAACAATAACATTTATATATTAATCACTTTAAAAAAATACTAATGAAAGATTAAACAACCGAATAATTGAAATATAAGCAAACAAAGAATAACATAGATGTAGTAGATAATTTTTATATCTTATTACTTTTTAAAGGTGTTTTCGTAAACAGATTAATTTGTCTAAAATTTTATCCCCCAATGAAGACCTAATTTTGGTTCAATTTAATTTATCGGTTGAAAATATTCTCTCGGGTTTCCTACTCGGTAGAAGGATTTTATACGGATAAGAATATTATACATAAATATTCAGAATACAAATTAATGATTTGGGAATTACCGGTAAATATTTACAGTATACTTGCAGTATTACAAGTCCTAATTAATACTGGAATCAACTAAGGAACTAAGAAAAAATTTAGATAGATGTTGTCTTAATTAGTTTTTCTTTAGCTAAAAGTATAAATCTTTTTAAGGATTTTCTTCGCTCTTTTCCTTCATACTAATATTTTCTTTTTCTCTTTAGATGGGATAGGATAGAAATAATATTACTACATGATATAATAGAAAATATTTTATAAGAAAATAGTTAAAAAACCAAAGTTAAATAAAATAGTTACAAAAGTTAAATAAAATTTGTTAAAAAATTTAAGTAAAACACAAAAGTAAAATAAAATTTTCCCTCAAAACAATAGTGAGTTAGGTTTTTGTTTTCATGTTCTGAAATTTTTAGGATTTTGGACTACTTCAGCACAATTGGCAATGTTAAGAGTGAATAATAGGGGGGGGGGGGTTAATGCATAATCAACCCGTTACAAATTAAGATCTGCGTGTAGAATTTTTTTTGCATATCGAATTCCCATTTGAGTTAAACCAGAGAAAATTAAGAAAATATAATGCCACCCGATCAATTTGACGGGACAGAAATTTTAACCGAGAGAAACGAAGCTTAACAATATTACAATGAAGTAGCATAGGCAGATCTGTCATTATATCATTGAATTTGAAAAAGAAATAAATAATGAGAAGTAAAAGCTACTCAAACTAAAGAAATTAAAAAATCTCAAATTTTATTTTAGGCATATAAGGTGCATTTTGCAGTTATTTGATTTATATTGTGGGAAAAATTAACACACTGTGTAATCACTGTGATTTTTTTTTAATTATCTGCATTTTCAAGTTATTAGTTTTAAAGACTGCTATGTCATTGAAATATTATATCATCGTATTGGAATAGTTACGTATATTTATTACATTATGAAACAAAATTGAAAATCAGTATGAATATTTTAATAAACATATTAAATTCTTAAAACCATAAAGTATCAAAAGTTTCTATGGTCTGATATATTGAGAACTCAGGTAAACTTATGATTTCATGGATTAAAAAAAAGCATAAATACGCAAATTTTAAAATAAATAAAAGTACGTTGCTCTAACACAAGTTATACTTTCCTTAAATTACAACTCAAAACAAAACACTTAATATAAATAAAATTGAAATTTTATTTTCTGCTACATATGACCACTATTGATATGTATAAATTTTATCTTGAATAATTTGCACTGAACAGTTTAAAAAAATTGGTAGATTGCTAACATGTAGATCTAATGTATTATCCCATAAACTGCATCAGCTGATTTATTATATTTCTTTTGTATCACCCTTAATCCACTTTTTTATGGGAAAACTCTTGTAAATGTGAATTAATTATTCATAAAATATAAACATTATCAGTAAAATATTAGATAGAATTTTACCATTTACATGTTTTACGAAAAATTTAGAATGACTTTGGTTGAATGGTAGAGTGCTTCTCTTCAGTACCGGAGTCCACGGTTCGAGTTCCGCTGTTGACATCGCTTGGTAGTCGTTCTGAAACGGCTTTAAGAAGTATGTCCTAGTCTCATTAGCCTTCGTGTAGCAAAATGTAGACTGTAGCGATTCAAACCAAACCAACCAACCAATGGAAAATATAATAGTATAATATAATTGTATGGCAGACATCTGCACCATACTATGTAAGAGCTGATAAGCCATCAAAATAGTTTGTTCTTTGGATTACTTTAAATAAAGCTTAAACTTCTCAATGCATTTAAATCATATAAACGGTGCAGAAAACTCTCCAGTTAGAACTGTCAGCGCCATTTTCAATATTTAAAACAGGAAATACGAATGAATGAAAGAACGATAGTAAAATTTTTTCATCGGAGATTGTGTATTTTTTTCACTGCAAAATCTCAGCTAAAGTAGGAGTCATTATCTGTCAGTCTCTAAATATTCACAAGCCTACGAGTAGTAACAAGCTTTAAACAGATTAGTGGGGTCCAACAACACTCGATTTAATGTCTCAAGCCACTAATATCCAAGCACAGGATGTAATTTATCTAATTTCTAGCGTCCCTGAAAAAGGATTTTATCTTCAACATCTAGTAGCTATTATATGGTTTAAAGAAGGTGGTTGGGGATCTTTTATTTGCGCAAAGATTTCCTCTTGCGTCTCTAAGTACTGAGGTGTTCTGAAATTACACCTTTTGTACGATTAAGTCACCTTGCTTTCTAGAGTGAACACAATTATAAAATTGGCTTACTTTAGGGAAGTACTTTTACCTCCACAAAATTCCGATCGAGCAGATTAGAAATGGAGAGGGATCATGTTTAGTCTAAAGAAAATAATTATTAATCTAATTTATATATAATATTTTACTACATTATTTAAGGAGAATGATGGATTTTTTTCTGCTTAACCGTTTGAGTGCTGAAGAGTCTTATATATATGCTAACAGTGCGGAAGAAAATGCGTAGTAATTTTTTCGGAGAATAATAGAAATTATTATAATTAACACCATTATATAAGAAGTAATTTTTATCAACAAAAATATTCTTTATTTTTACTTATTACAAGAATGTTTTGCTGCACAAATTCCTGGAATTCCTTTTTTACATATAGCTCAAATTAAGTTGGATCATCTAATTCCATTGCCATTTTTTTACTGCATACATCACATTGTAGTAAGTTTCGCCCAGGCAATTTTTCTAAAGCAAACTTTGTACTTATTGGTAGTCTTCCTGTGGCATTTTTGCTTGCAAACCATTCCTCCTCCATAGCATCAATAATGATCAATATAACACTTGCTGACAAAGTGAAAACAGTTTCTAATTTCTATACAACAACGAAAAGTTTTTTTTTATTGCAAATAAATAAATAAATAAATAAAACACGCTCATTTTGTCTACCGTATCACAATCCACGGCTCTACTGCATTACTACTTACCATTGTATTCTATTTTAATTCTTATATTATTAAAAATCACAATTGAGTAAAATGAATACAAACTGCGATTGATATGAATTCAACTACTCTCAAATGTTAAAATTATACTAACCAACAACAGCGCCTCTGCATTTTCAGTACAAAACGGGAGAAGCGCTTCTCTGCATTTTTGGCACATAACAAGCGAAGTGCGATAGCGCTTCGCCGCACTCAAACGGTTAAGTAAATATCGCGTAAACTAATCCGGGGTCATGATTTAGTTTCGGTGTATTTGGGGGGGGGGTGCTCAAACTCGACTGAATGAATTATATATTTCACTATTTATTTAACTAAGAACACAGTGGGAAAAACAAAAAAATATACAATATTAACATTAATAACTGCATTAAAATAATACACAACTTAATATTCTATATCTCGAAAAATTCGTGAATAATCTTGTGTAATATGCCTTAGTAAATGGGTAAAACAATTTAGTGCAAAAGTATTAAAATTTAAAAAAATAGTGGATAAAAATGTTTAAAAAATACAGTTTTATTTAGAAATTAAATTTTGATTTAAGGAATACAGTTAAAAATTTTAATTCAAAAAAGTACTTTTATTTCACTTTTATTGCATTAGAAACTCAAATTACTGGAGTAGGGGTCGGACCTCCTCCACTGGCAAAGCCCTGTTCCAAACCACATGAAATTATATTATTTCTGAATTGTTCTGAAAACATTACCTTAAACCTGTTTCTCAAACTGTAACAATCTATTAAGCTGTATGTCCTAATGTGAACTAAAGAAATATATTTTTGTAAATATATTTAAGTCACCGTAGGAGATTCTGCATTTTTAGGCTGTTTTAAGCATAGGTGCATGTTTAAACGGAGGACAAAGTATAAGAGGTTTCACAGCTAAAAAATATTTGATGATCAAAACTATTTCATTTTTTAGTCATAATGAATAATTAATGCAAAAAGTAAAATGCACTCACAATCAGTATTCTTTGTGATATAACTAACAAGGATAGGGAGTAGTTTTGTGCAGCATTCCTTTTTAAGAACTCTTTATTTTACTTGAAAAGTATATCTGTTAAAAATTTGTACAACTGAAGCACTATCAAAAATATTATTGAGATCGTGGAAATACTCATGTAATCACATATAGAAGCTCTATGACAAAAATTATTTTAAAAGGTACGTAATCAGAAAAACTGTTATACATTTTCTTCATATAGGAAAAGGTTATCTCTGCTGATGACAAGGTGCAGATAAAGTAGGTTGTTAGGGTAAACGACAATTAAATGTCAGATATAGATGAATTACTGAAAAATACCAACCTAACTAATCATTAGTATAAATATTTCTCCATAGTTATATGATTTCAGAGAAAAAAAACTTTTTATCCAATACAGCTGTTTCTTATTTCATAATTTTTTCCACACAGTTACGTAAAGTAAAACTGTATTTTGACTTAAAGTTAAAACGAGAAATTTAAATGTAGGCAAGAGATCTAAAATAAAGAATTTAAGGGATAAATTGTAGGCAGTAAAAACTATACGAATAAATAGAAAGAAAATATCAAATTATGCAATTTTTGATACGGAATGTTGCAGTGGAAAAGATTCAACAGTAACTTATTTCTTGTTATATAAAAAGAAACCCTTACATTTATTCGTTATATTGTTTCTATAATTATATATATATATATATATATATATATATATATATATATATATATATATATATATATATATATATATATATATATATATATATATATAATATATATATATATATATATATATATATATATATATATATATATATATATATATATATATATATATATATATATATATATATATATATATATATATATATATATATATATATATATGATGTGAGAATTTTGTCTCATCACAAAGAGAAGAGAGCCTATCTTGAATCAGCATGGAGTCTGGCGGCCAGGGCTAAACATCGTTGAACAAAGAATATTTATAATCAAAATTAACAAAGTTTATTGAGGCAACTTCTCTCATGGATGTCTGTGCTGAAAACATGTATATCTTGGTTATAAAGTTGTCTGGACCAACCAATCAGAAGTTTTAATTTCCAGTCATGTGGGGAGTTTAATCGTCATTTTAAGTACTTATGCAACAGGAAGCTCGGTGGTTTGAAACCGCCAAATTAATAAGGAAAACAAAGATTTTCACCAAAATTGCTAGATAAGGATAGAATAGCGAGAAAAGTATTTTAAGATAGACATAATTACGTTAGTTAATTTTTTAGGATAAAAATATCATTACACACACACACACACACACACACACACATATATATATATATATATATATATATATATATATATTATATATATATATATATATATATAAACAATACTTGAATTATGAAATTATATAAGCAATTTCTGATTTCCAAGCACTATAATTGCATAAGTCAGAAGAACTAATAATCAACAAACTAAACACTAGCCCCTCGTTACATGATTTGAGAGAAGACAGGAGTTGTGCCTTTTATACAGTACCAATTCTTCTTATTTCATCATTTATTGAGTACAATTTCAAGCCACGTAAAGAACATATTTTGCCCTAGAAGATATAACAAGAAGTTTAAAAGTAGGCAACAGCTTTAAAATATGGGATTTAAGATTTAAGGGAGAAAGATAGAGAGGGAGAAACTATACGAATAAATGAAAAGGAAGAAAATCATAAATGATGAAACGTTTGATACTGAATGTTGCTATGAAAATGATTCAACAGTAATTTTGCTCAAATGTTATAGAAACAAACTCTTTTATACATATTCGTTAATTTGTTTCTTAATAACAGGTGATATATAATAGCATTTCTCGAATCATAAAATAATGTAGACAATTTGTGATTTTAAAGTATTCTAATTTTAAATCCGAATAATTCGTACGAAATTACTCAAATTAGCACAGGAAATATCAAACAGAAGTTTAGAATAATATTCATATTTTAGTGTGAAAACTAATTACTTTTAAAATTTTCAAAATTTTCACTTAACTTATGGAAGAGAACGTAAATTCTTTATATCACAGTTTCTTGTATTTTTTGATAGGAGAAAACCAAATGCTTGCAATTAATCAAACTAAAACAAAGTACATGATAACTACCAATTTAATGACTTCTATCTTGAAATAGGAGTATAGATTTGAAGCAGTTAGCAACTTCATCTATTTGGGCTCTGAACTAAATGTTTTTAATGATGTAAAGTCAGAAGTACGTAACAGAGTCACTGCCGGCAATAAATGCTTCTGTGGAATGCGCAAATATTTAAAAATCTAGTCTGATTCTCAGGAAAACTAAACTAATATCATATAAAACTTTGATAAGACTCACTGTTATTTATTCGGCTGAAACGTAACCGAAACTGATAAAGAAATACTACCAGTCTTTGAAAGAAAGGTATTGCAAAGCATTTTGGGAGGCATAAAAAGTAATGATACTTGTAGAAGAAGAACAAGCTAAGAAATTTATAAATTGTACAAAGAGCCAGACAAAATATAATTTATTTTAATTCGCAGCCTGAAATGGGCAGGACATTTGACCAAAATGGTAGATGACTGAACCACCAAAAAAGATCTTCGATGCTAAACCAACTGTAGTCCAAAAAAAGGCAAGACCAAGGGAGCGGTGAATCAAAGGATTTGAATTTGATTCGAAGGTCCTCAGCAGGGCCGTAACTAGATCCTTTAGCGTCATTTAGCGTGACCAGAAACTGGTCTGCGCCCCTTCCACCAAATATAGAGAGAAAATATATAAACATTTTTTTCTATATCATATATTCAGAATGAACTCAAAATATTTAGTTAATTCTCAAAATGTTCCTAGTATATTAATTTTTAACTTTTTCCTCTATTTTTGCTTTATGAATACTAAAATTATTTTTTAACACTTTCGGAATATTATTTTGCTGATAAACTGAATAGCTTATTTGAGGGGAATATTTTTTGTTTAGACGTTGAATTTCCATAAAAAAGTAGCGAATTTCTAAATTGAAATTTAGTTTTTAATTATTTTAATAAATTCAAAATTTAAAACTAGTATCTCAAATTTATATTAAAGCATTTTAGGGTTTTAGTAAATATTTTATTAGAATATATAACAAGAGAAACTAGGAGCAATTTAACAAATAAAACAAACTAGAAACAATTTAAAAATAAGAAAATTCATAAAAAATAATTTTAAACACATTGGATTTTATAGCTAAAAATTTATTCTTCACCTTTTTAACAAAAAATTCTATTCGGGGCAAATCGTCCTCTATCGGACCCCATTTTCCTCATTGTACTCCCCTAAGACTGATGCGTCCGTCGCAAATGCCACCTTTGTGATGCCTTATTTACGTCTCTGCTCCTCAGAGTCAAAAACTCGAGAAGTCTGTCCAAGAAAAGGACTACTTGGAATTCAATTCTAAGGAAGCCATTACCCACCCTGGGCTGATGCGTCACTAAAGAAAAAAAATTAAATAAGCATAACTGACTATGAATTTACTCAAAGTAACATGAACTTTTTCAGTTAGTAATTAGAAATAACATCGACAATTTAGCGTAAAAATGAATTTTACAAAAGCTTAAAAATTTCCCTTGTTATCTAAGAAGGGAAGGGAACGTAGAAGCTTATATCACCGTTTCTTGCTTTTACTCCTTAAGCATAAAACAAATCAGAAAAGATAGAAGATAAATTTCACAAAATTTTTCGAAAAGCGAAAACACACACAGCTATATTCAGAAAATAAATTTTCCTACCTGAAAGAGTAAAAGCCAAGAATTTTACTACCCAGCCACCAAAGAGTATGTTAAGGGGTAAAAGAAGAGGATATCAACAATTACAAAATCGATGTCTATTAAAATGACTTAATTTATCTGTAATGATGTGATTCTATGATCGATTCCATGTACTGTTATTGAATATGAATTAGTATGCAAAGTTTTAACTCAATTGGAGATTTGGTAGTTAGGGAAAATTGATTACACTACTTAGACCTAGATTGCCATACAGTGGGAGTTAAATAAACCATGTAAAATAAATATAAATTAGAATTAAATTTTAAAAAAACTTTAGAAGAACACTTTTTTTTTCTAAAATCGAACTAGATATCAAACAAAACATAAATTCTGTTACCTTTTATAGTAAAAATCAATAACAAAAGTATTGTAAACAGAGATTTTAAACTATCGGGTATAGGATCGAGCCAATGTCGCTAGCGGTTAAGATGAGGATTTGACCACCCAGCCACCAATACATAAGCAAAGGGTAAAGGATGAGGTTGATTGGGAATGATTTGGTGTAATTTTCTACTATACGAGAACTAATCATACTGGTATCAACTGCTTCAAGCCGTTTTCGAACTGCTACGAACACACACGCCAGCAGTGGGATTCGAACCGGCAAATTTCGGTACGAATTAGCAGCGCTCTACCCCTTCGGCCATTTTTCAGCCTAAAAGAAGAGGATAACAGCCATTAGATAAGAAGTTAGTATGCAAAATTTTAAGACAATTAGAGATTGGGAAGTTAATGAAAAATGTATTGCAAGATTTATACTCGGGCAAATATTAAGTGGAAGTTATATAAAATCATGTAAAATATGTGTACTTTAAAATACTTTAAAAACACATAATTTTTTTAAACAAAAGTAGGTAATTATGATAGCATTAAATCTGTGATCTTTTGTACTAAACAGCAGTACCTAAAACGTAATGTAAACGAAGAATAAAAATCTGTTTGATACGAAATTGACACTCACCATTTTATCACCCAGCCAATAATACTTACGTACGCCGATGTACAAAAAATATTATAAAAGGAACGTCATCATAAAAACTCTCCTAAACTTCTCGAGATACGAAAAGCCTATCTCATTCGACAAACAGGAAAAGATAAAATAGGCTCATAATAATTAATAAATAATAATGGAGAGCAGGATGTACATTAATTACTAAAAATACTTAGAATTCCAATATAGCTAATCAAGCTAAACATTTTCCGCTCCTTATAAATTTTCAGAACGAAAAGTTTTCGTAGTTTTTAAGCAGTACTAGCTATTTTTTATTTCATAATTTCTAGTGTACCTTTTACAGTTTTGTATTTAATGAGAGGATAAAGGAAGAAGAAACTGCAATTAGAAAATTGATATTTATGAATATAAATTAATTTACCTATAATGATGTAATTTTATGATTGATTTCATGTACTGTCATCAAAGATAAATTAGTATATAGAATATAAGCTTAATCAGTGATCGTGAAATGATTGAAAAATTGATTACAAGAATTCAACCAACTCAGTTTTCGTAGTTTTTATGCAGTACTAGATATTTTTTTATTTCATAATTTCTAGTGTACCTTTTTCAGTTTTGTATTTAATGAGAGGATAAAGGAAGAAGAAAATTACAATTAGAAAATTGATATTTATGAGTATAAATTAATTTACCTATAATGATGTAATTTTATGATTGATTTCATGTACTATGTACTGTCATGATATGTACTGTCATCAAAGATAAATTAGTATGTAGAATATACGCTTAATCAGTGATCGCGAAATGATTGAAAAATTAATTACAAGATTTCAACCAACTCAGTTTTCGTAGTTTTTATGCAGTACTAGATATTTTTTTATTTCATAATTTCTAGTGTACCTTTTTCAGTTTTGTACCTAGTGAGATGATAAAGGAAGAAGAAAACTACAATTAGAAAATTGATATTTATGAATTTAAATTAATTTACCTATAATGATGTAATTTTATGATTGATTTCATGTACTGTCATCAAAGATAAATTAGTATGTAGAATATACGCTTAATCAGTGATCGCGAAATGATTGAAAAATTAATTACAAGATTTCAACCAACTCAGTTTTCGTAGTTTTTATGCAGTACTAGATATTTTTTTATTTCATAATTTCTAGTGTACCCTTTTCAGTTTTGTACCTAGTGAGATGATAAAGGAAGAAGAAAACTACAATTAGAAAATTGATATTTATGGATTTAAATTAATTTATCTATAATGATGTACTTTTATGATTGATTCCATGTACTGTCATCAAAGATAAATTAGTATATAGAATATAAGCTTAATCAGTGATCGCGAAATGATTGAAAAATTGATCACAAGATTTCAACCAACTCAGACAACCAACTCAGTTTTCGTAGTTTTTAAGCAGTACTAGCTATTTTTTATTTCATAATTTCTAGTGTACCTTTTACAGTTTTGTACCTAGTGAGATGATAAAGGAAGAAGAAAACTACAATTAGAAAATTGATATTTATGGATTTAAATTAATTTATCTATAATGATGTACTTTTATGATTGATTCCATGTACTGTCATCAAAGATAAATTAGTATATAGAATATAAGCTTAATCAGTGATCGCGAAATGATTGAAAAATTGATCACAAGATTTCAACCAACTCAGACAACCAACTCAGTTTTCGTAGTTTTTATGCAGTACTAGATATTTTTTTATTTCATAATTTCTAGTGTACCTTTTTCAGTTTTGTACCTAGTGAGATGATAAAGGAAGAAGAAAACTACAATTAGAAAATTGATATTTATGGATTTAAATTAATTTATCTATAATGATGTAATTTATGATTCATTCCATGTACTGTCATCAAAGATAATTAGTATATAGAATATAAGCTTAATCAGTGATCGCGAAATGATTGAAAAATTGATCACAAGATTTCAACCAACTCAGACAAAAGTTTCGTAGTTTTTATGCAGTAAAAAAAAAAATTGTTTTGAAATTGCGCATTGAATCTACAATTATAAAATTGATATTTTCATTTGATATGAATTTTTTATTCGATTCTCGGTGTTCGCGAGAGTGCGGATCGTTGCTACGTAATTGCAAAGTATGATTGGAAAAAAAAAATAATGGAAGAATCCGAGGACGGAAACTGAAACTACGGGATGTCGACTTCCGGAAACCTAATGGCAGCCAATGTGCGTCAGTCAAATCAGTTGTTCGTCTCTCATTTTTATCTCCGAGGCATAGCGGATCGGAAGTAATTCCTGGCTGCCACTCTGCCATACGCTGGGCCTGTCTCGCTGGCACACTCATAAAAGACATTTCTCAGAGGAGAAAGTTTTACGAGAACAAATCTCAAACCCATATCTTTTCATTTTTCATAAAGAAAGTTTTAAGTTGAATCAATCTTTTAGGTAAATTTTTGTATACGCTATTAAGTGCGAACAGATTCAATTAAGCTAAATGCGCTGGCTTTATTCTTCGAGGAAATATCGCTTCATTAAAGGTCTGGAGCTAGAGAATAGCGTTTTAAACTAATTATACAACATTTGGCTTAGAAATATACTTAATGCTTTCATAAATTGAATTGTTTTCATTCAGCTTTAATTTACACTGTTTGAAAGATGGGAAATATGTATTTTATGCACTTACTGCTCTCTAATATGATAATCATTTCGGGATTAACAAATAAACAGAAAAATTAACTTATTACTTAACTACATTGCTCCAAAAAGCTCTCTGAAAGCAAAGAGACAGTTAATAAAAATTATAGAATTATCTTTCTTTTCTTTCACTTTTGTGTGACTTTTTTTTCTTCTTTTATTTCTTTTGCGCCTGTATTTGCTATGAAAGCTAATGAAGCGACGTAATGTAATTTCATAGCTTTTTTAGTTTTTACAGCATTAATCATGGACTTATTTGAATTGGGGCATAATACTTCTGTTTTATGATATTGATGTTTATATAATCAAAATTTAAAAAGTAGATCTGGTATTTGGGATTCTTCTAGCAGTAGATTATGTAAAGTTAATACATGGGGGTACCTTAACTACTGAATTTAAATCTAGTATTGTGTGGATTTAAGATACATCAAAGTTGGATCTCAATATAACGTTTTATTTTTATTTAAAGGGTGAGCTAATGAAGCGACGTAATGTAATTTCATAGCTTTTTTAGTTTTTACAGCATTAATCATGGACTTATTTGAATTGGGCATAATACTTCTGTTTTATGATATTGATGTTTATATAATCCAAAATTTAAAAAGTAGATCTGGTATTTGGGATTCTTCTAGCAGTAGATTATGTAAAGTTAATACATGGGGGAACCTTAACTACTGAATTTAAATCTAGTATTGTGTGGATTTAAGATACATTAAAGTTGGATCTCAATATAACGTTTTATTTTTATTTAAAGGGTGAGGAATACAATTGTTTGATCATTTGCAACGCGTGTAGATCTGATTGTAGATATCCTCATTTTATTTCTGGTTGCCTTGGATGCACTACAAGGTAGATCTACGCACGGACACATTTGCAGGAAAGGCAATATGTCCCTCTGAAAGGTTGGGCACCCTATAGGTCTGAATTTTGTGTAAAATGTGTTTGGTTAGGTTTGGAACTCTACGGTCTACTTTTTGCAACACGAGGGCTAATGAGACCTGGATCTACTGCTTAAAGCCGATTCCGAATGGCTACGAACATCCATGCCCCAGTGGGATTCGAACCCACTAACTTCGGTTCCGATTGCCAACACCCTAACTATTCGGCCATCGTTCGGCATGTAAAATTGGAAGGTAACTAATCTACGTAGACTCTATGCTACTCAACAATATATTCGTCCCTAAAATCGAACTAATTATAAAGAAATGTGATCTACAGTATCGTAAAATCTCTTCTTAAATTGATTGGTTGGATAACTAAAATATTAAGTCGCATTTAAAATGGTCATTTATTTAGAAACATATTATACTAAATTTCTCTCATTTCAAGATATTAGTGGTTAAAAAAAGGGAAAAATGGTATAAATGTGCAGAATTTATTTTAAATTTATTTTCTTTTTTCTCTTAGTATATTTACGTGAAGCACAGTATATATTTCATTATTATTTATTTTGCAAGATTTACGTTTCTAAAGGCAAAATATGTTTGTACTACAGTAATCATAATAAATAGTTTGACTAGTAAAGACAACAACTAAGTTTGCATTATATGTTCCACGGTATCTTTAAATACTCTAAAAAGGCACGTTAGAAACTAATTAGTAGACCTCTTTAATACACTTATATTAGGTCGATCTGGATATATGTTTAAAAATCTTGAAGTCCAAATTTCACCCACCTCTATTGGTTGCATCTATTTGAAGCTTTATAAATTATGTAATTTTGATTATAATACAATAAATAATATGGTACCACTGAACAAGACTGATGATAGAGGAGGGGGTGAGGGGAAGAAATCCTAATTATACCCACTTTTAATAGTCGTTTCTATTCGAAAATTTGAAAATATATACTAGAACCTAAAAAGAGAAGCCGCTTGCTATGTAGCTAAAGAATTCATTTATTAACGTACTAATATTAGGTGTGATATATAAGTACGTTATTACACTAAATGTGTGAAAAAATCTAAGAATCCAAAATTCAACCAATTCAACCCTTTTAGTGGTCGCATCTGTTTGAAATTTTGCAAATGTATGTAGTTTTGATTACAATACACTAAATTATATGGTTCCAAAAAAAGGTCTAATGATATCAAAAAAGGTCTAATGATAGACGGGGGAGGGAATTGTCGTAGGGACTCCTCAAACAGTTAATTGATCAAAATTATGTCACTTCTAGCAATAGTTTCTTTTTAAAAATTTGGAAATGCGTGTTATTTTGTTGTTAGAATCTAAACAGTGTAACCTCTATTTATGTAGTGAATAAGCTCTTTCATTGGGTATATTACTATATGCATATGTTGGGTAAAACTGAATGCATGTAAAAAAAATTTAAGAATCCAAATATCAACATTTTCTAGTGGTTGCATCTAATCGTAATTTTACTAACAATCGAACAGGTCTATTGAGGAAGAGAGGGGGGGGGGATAATCGTAGGGACTTCAAAATAAAGGGTTCAAACTGCACCCACTTCTAGTGGTAGTTTCTATTTGAAAATTTGAAAATGTACGTTATTTGGGTATTAGAATCTAAACAGAGAAGCAGAACAATGCTTACTATGAGTGAATGAGATCATATATTACTGCTTAAAGCTAAAAAGAAAGAGTATTTGCTCTGTAAAATGAGAGTATGTAAAAAAAACTGAACTACAATTTAGTACTTAATAAATAAAATAAAAAAAACAAAATTAGATACTTTAAAAAATTTAATTTAATTAATGCACTATGCAATATTTTTTTATTTGAAATGATTTATTTTTTTAGTAAATGATTATTTGAAATAAGTTATTAATTTACTTAGCCAATGTTGCATTAAGTAAAATATCTGTCCTATAAAAATTTTCTTATAATGATTAACTGTCCAACGCTTATTATTTCTTCAAAATATACTACTCAATTTATGATTAGACAAAAAACACAAATAACCCATAAGTAAATTTTTTCATAAAGAAGTAACAAACTTAAATTATCAGAAATTTATTTGCAGGTAATCGCCATACTGAAATATTTTATTTATGTTATTTATTATTTGGGAATTTAATGTAGGTGTATTTCATAGGTGCGTTTTTTATACACCTTTGCTACATTAAGCGAAACTGGTTGACTTATTTCATAATAAATAAAATTATTTTATAATTATTGGTGCATTAATTAAGAATTAAAGCACCTTTTTCAGTTTTGTAAACTATATTTTATTGTAAAAAGCTGCTATTCTACATTACGCTGTAATCAGTTTAGATATATAATTAATTTTATATAATTATTTTCATTATAAAACATAATCGAAAAATATTGCAAATATAAAAAAATGATATGCTGTTTTTTAAACTGGGTGTGTGTGGAGTATTTAAATTTTCTTAATTCGAAAGCACCTTAGATAATCTCCATACTATTTCTCAATAAAAAATCAGTTTGTTTTTCCTTTATTTAAAGATAGCTTATATACATAATAGTCTTGAATATAATCTGACAACAAAAATCCAAGCCTCTATTGAGGTAAATCTTGTCTGTTCTTTTTATGTAAAATTTTTACCATTCAAATAATTTCCGAGACATTGTATTCTTCTTAAACTCTTTTCGTGCTGAAATTTTCATTTTTATTTGTTACTTGAGTGACACAACAAAACTTTAAGGTCATAGTCATGGTCACTCTCTCTTTTCTCGATAACTGTCATTTTTGGTTTGTAATCTTTGTCCTTCAGTCACGATTGCAAACTTCAAAAAGAACTATTGTCTTCTTGCTGACGCTTTCTCCTTGTAGAATGGAGATCGTTTTAGATGCCATTATCATGAGACGGAAGTGATAACTTTTTCAACTTTTAAGGCATTTTTACCTTCCTCGATATATATTGAGAGTACAAAGATCCTTTCATTGAAAGCTTTAAGCAGAGTGTTAACTGAATGTCTTGCGTGCCTTCGTAATACAGAAAGTTTCTCCTTCCTTTGCCCTTCAGTTAGTAGATTGACAAAAGCACCTATTTTAAAAGTATCTTATAACGAACTTGTCTTTTACAGACATATCAGTATAAGGCTTGTGAGCTTGTACAGTGCAACTTTTTCATGATGATACTGTTTTCAACTATGAATCTGAGTATAATGACTTTGCATTTGGTCCAACGGTTTAATAAAATAGAAATCATTTTAGTTAGCAGTTTAATTGGAATTAAGTTTCATGTTTTTATTTAAAAAATTTTCTAGACTTTTTAATAAAGAATCACTTTTAACAACTGTGCACTCAACAGAGTGTGAAGATTTACATGTATTGATTCTTTAAAAAATTTATTCCATAAGACAATTTACGGCAGCTTCACAATCCTTCTATCTTTTAAATAAGGATTTTGCTACAGTAATAACATTTATTTTCATATGTGGAATTGTGTATCTCATTTAATGCATCTTTTATAATATTTAGACCCATTTTAATTCTAAAACAACATCATCTCTTACAGACCATATTTTATCTCTAAAATTCTTTAATATATAAGAACATTTCTCTTTTCATTGCAATTGGGCTTTGGTTGTTAATGGAAATAATCATATATATATATATATATATATATATATATATATATATATATATATATATATATATATATATATATATATATAATATATATATATATATATATATATATATATATATATATATATATATATATATGTATATATTCGTATATATGCTATCGAGTGTTACTGTTGATTGAAAACTTATATGTTATAATAATTACATTAGAAAAATGTATACAGTTTGGGTCTGAGTTTTGAGGACCCAAAGGCCGGGGAACCGGTGAGCCAGCCGTTAAAATTACCGCTGCTCATTATAGAATACACTCAAACATATAATTTAAAAAGTCTAGACTATAAACGAAGTAAGTTTTGTAATTTTTATATTCATTGCAACATTTAAAACTAAAAAATCTTATATGCAATGTTTCCTATTAGACAACAAAGCCATGGTTTCTCAATACAAATAGAATAGACAGCGGGATAAAATCCCGACAAACAATAAATGAAATTAACACTAAACATACATACACTTAATACATACCTATTTCTACCATAGTCGGTCAAGTGACCGGACTTTATGTTTCCTGATTGAATGCATGGAATATGAATATTAGGAAGGAAATAAACAAATAAACTTTATTATAATGAAACAAAATTTTGTGTTGTCAATTTTTATGTATTACAAACACAGAGAATAAGAATTTTTAATTCATTACTCATCGCATTTTTTACTTATACATTACTGGTCATTTGACCGGTTATTGTTTGTTTAGGGATAACTTCAGACTAATAAAGCCTATGCTCAACACATAATCAAAAAATAGTTGAATATTTACTTGAAGGCACAAAATGTATATGACATTTATATGAATCCTTTTTCTGCTCCTATACATAGAAGAAAAGAAATAATTTTGGTCTTAAAATGTCTTGAACGTTATTTCTTTAAAGGATGCTCCCATATTTATATTTACTAAATAAACTTTTCTGATATGACCCATTTTGAAATATTTACCCCTCGATATACAATGATGAGTTGGGTCGTCATTCATTTCATGTGAAACTGTAGACTTTTACAAGTCTACCTCGTCAAGAGCTGTTTTCTGTGGGCACCTTGTAGTATGTTAGTTACTCAGTTACTTCCCTCGTGCGTAGATTCTGGTTTTTTTATAATGCTCAAGATGCTCAACTTTCCACCTTCTCAACAGTACTAATAACAATGTCGCATCTATAAATCAATAAACCAGAAAGATCTACATTGAAAGCAATATTGAGTACAGAAGAAATCTTAAACGGCGAATGCCATAATAGGCAATATTTGAGACGGATAGTATGATTTTGATTTGGAGTGCTACGGTCTACTTTTTAAAACACGATAGCTAATGAGACTGGGACCTACAGCTTAAAGCCGATTCCGAACGGCTACGAACATCCATGCCACAGTGAGATTCGAACCCACGAACTCCGATACCGAAGGCCAGCACCCTAACCAATCGGCCATCGTTCGGCTTGAGACGGATAGACTAAAATATTATGACAAATAACAGAATTGTCAATGTTGGATTCAATTAAATGTTTTATATGTTAAATGTTTATGGCAATGCCATATTAGGCAATATATGAGACTGATAGACTCAACTATTATGACAAATAACAGAATTTTCAATGTTAAATTCAATTTAATGTTTTATAACAATCCAAATTTCAAAATAAAGAGTTATATTTCTCAAATTGTACTTAGTTCTTCACTTGAACCAAATTAAACTGTATTTTTTGAACGCATCAGTTGTATGTCAAAGGGTTAATCAAAATTCTTTCAATAAAATCAGAACAGAAAAGGTCAATGTGGATTTATCACAGACTGCAAAGAATATAATCAGAGTGATACTTTTAATTAAAATCCATGCTTTATGTATAATTGTGTGAGAATAATAGTGCTATTCCTAAGAATTTTAGGTCTTAAAAAGGACGAATTACCAAAAGAGAATGAAAGTGCAATGTAATGGAAGGGAGTCAATCTAATGACATGATGAAATAACGTTTGAAGAAATAACAACTGAATGTAAATTTTTCGTTATGCTAGGAAGAGAGAAACAAGGGGTAAATGGAAAAAGTCAGATAAAGGTGTTTCTATTTCTTATAAAATGTGTCTAAATAATGAAGGAGAAATTGTAATTCATTTCTTACATTCTTTTGCGTAAGTGTTTGAAACGCCAATCTCTTGGAGCTTAAAAGTATATGCATTTAATCAATCAATCAAGAACGATACAGAAATGTTTTTAATGATTAATTAATGAAATGATGTGTATGAGTGTCCCAATTAAAAATAGGCTTAAAATTAAATTTACAACAGTGTATATTATAGTAAATTTCCCCGCTTCTTTCACCACTTTTTTGTCTACAGCAGAGAAGGATTAATTTTTAAGACTCATCTGCTGACATGACATTATAATGGGATTATACAAGTATTTCTAAACAATTTCTTCTTTAACATTTCTTCAAGGCTTTGCGTGAGAGACGAAACTTTCATGCTTACATATTGAGGGACAATGTGTGCTCAGAGATAACGATATGGCAAGGTATTACAACATATGACTTGATTTTTACGAAAGAGAAAACCAACTCACGGTGAAGGGGTCACCTCTTCTCCGAACGCAAATAAGGAAAATCGAGAATCCCATAAACGATTGTAGTATCGATGGATTGTATTTCTATATTTGATTTGTAAAAAAAGGGAAAAGCTGTGTATTTTAAAACCTTTCATCCGGAACGGTTCAAAACTATGTGTGTAAATATAGTAATTTGTATCGAAATTTTAATTCAAACCATCTGTTTTATTGTCACTAAATATTCACCAAAACAATCAACTTTGAATGCGAAGTAAAATATACATTTGCGTGTGCAGACATCTTGTGTATAAATCATTGTGTAGTTTAGTGGGTCACAATTTTTTTTGTTTGTTTTTGTTTTAGTCCAAGGACCCCTTCTTACAGCAAACACCATGCTATAAACTCCCAAGTGAAATAACTCTATAAAATTACATAATAGTAATATTACAATTTTAAATTAGATTCATTTAAAAAGTAATGTA
>CM063502.1:89239155-89264155 GCA_032207245.1 Pardosa pseudoannulata
TTTTGTTAAAGACAGTTAAATAGTTAATAATATTCTAGTAACAATAGCTTTAAATTAAAAATCATCGTCAATGAAAGCAAAAGAAACATATCTATACATCGGAGGTAAAAGGCACTATATCAGACACAACAAATTTTAAGTGAAAGAATAACAACGATTTTCTTACAAATTTGTTGGATGTAATAGGAAATTTCTTTGAGGTAATTGAGATGGCATAGTATCTGTAAGCAGACGAAAATAGAAATTTTTGGTGTCCACTTTGGTGGTGATTACCTAGAAATCCTATAGGCTCATAGTGCCTTTGGCATAGTACCCTTTACTTCCGATGTACATACATATTTAAATAAGTCTTTTGAAACTAAGAGGAAATCAAAGAGGTTTTTTTATGTACTATCTTGTATAAACTTGACCTCGTATTAACATTAAAATATCCAACTCCTCTAACAGAAATGAGAAGATCAGGAGTAGATAGCATTGAAAACCATAGTGTTAGACAGATAGCCATGTACTGAAAAATTATGACCTACATAAGGGTTGACTGGAAACCATTATGAGAAGAAAATGCTTAATAGAATCTCATCGAGATGTTTTTATTATTTGAGTAAAAGTTTTGACCATTAAAAAATTCTACTAATTCGAATTTCTATCATAATCAAAATTAAATCTTAATTTCTCAGTACACACACACACCTACATATAACCATAATTTGATTCGTTTTCTATTCTATATTATTTAATGCATAAATAAAACTAAAATGATTTGTTCCAAGGAGCTTATAAAATTTCTGTATTTTATCTATAAGTTTTTGGAAAATTAAATTTTACATTTTTTTTTTGGTTACTCGAATGGCCACACTGATTTAGTCGGTTGAATCGGTTACTTTTGTGGAATACCTATTTACTTAGAATTATGAATGTTTCCTTGCTTTATTAATATCCCAGTATGATGTGTCATAATTTTCTAGTTTTAACTATAAAAAATTATGCTCAATATACCTGAATTTATTACATTCGGGTTAGGGATGAGGGATGTAATCACACAAAACATTTTAAGTTTAATTTGATGTTCCAATTTTTAACAGTATTTGTAAACATAGTAACTCTTTTTATCTGTTTTGAGATTTTTTTATTTGTTTTATCAGTAACTGCGATCAGTTATTTTTATTGCATTATTGTCATTCATTTGCCCTAATAAATAAATCCTAGTTCTACTATTTAAAATAATTTATGATATAATTATGGGACTAGCCAGAAGATGTGATATAAACATTATTTTATGTTTGATTTTTAGTGCATAGTTATGATTCTGCTTCTAATTGTTTATTATATATATATATATATATATATATATATATATATATATATATATATATATATATATATATATATATATATATATATATCAAAAGTTATTGGCTTTAAAATTTAAAATTATCTCCATCCACACTCTAGTTTTCTTAATCTTAATTTTTCCACCCACTAATTGGTAAGTCAAGGATATGTAGCACTGATATTGACATTCCTCCTTCACTTCTAAAACCTACAGCTACCTATAGCCCTTTCTTTTTCCCTCTTTACCCCGGCTATCCATTTTCCCGGGAGACATTGAAGGTCTTTTATAATTTTAGTGTCGTTGTTTACATTTTTATCAACAATGTTTTAGCATGCCTTAAAATAAATGCAGAGGATAATCTATTTCTTACGAGAATTCATCCACGTGATTTTCTTCTTCTCGGAACGAGCTTTTCACTGATCAAATAGATGCACGCTTGTCTCTTATCTGTGTAAGACGCAACTATCAGTTTTCCAGCATTAACGTGGAAATAAAGGATTTTTACTAAATATTTTGCTTGATATTGACTTCGGAGTGAGAGCCAAAACGCCTCTAAAAATGGCTAAGAAAAAGCCAAAATGCCCTTCTTAGAATTTGACAACCTGGGCAGGGTCAACCGGTATGTTTGGACCTAGAAACGGCCATAACCCTGAATTCATTATAAATTAAGCTGAACAGGTAACAAAAGAAAACCCACAGTGACAAAAATGAAGTAACATCATCTTGTGCCGTATAGTCTGATGTAAAATAAGGTTGAAAAATGTAGAAATAATATGAGAATAAAATAATCAACCGCAATCTTTAATTTATAAAGAAAGATTTTTAAAAAAAATTCAGGGCTTGAAATTTTTAACATACAGCTTGCATATTTTTTTCTTCTCAAAAATTCAGATATTATTTTATTATTTAAAAATTTTTTTTTTTGATCTGATGTGTCTTCCGCATGACTTGAACTGTATTAAATTATTCACATCATTTCATTTTGATTGTATGATAGTCCTCAGAATTAGTTTGATATTTATGTATATTATAACAATTTATTTTATAATTATATTTGTAATTATAAATAATGGGCTTAAAACTATTCTTTGACCTGTACATGAAAATGTAGATATGTTTTAGATTTCACTGTTTTAAACTGGTACTGTTATTGTACGTTTTTCGTTACGAAATTTTTCGTTGTATAAACTACAAATTGAAATCAAAAAGGGGAGGTACACAAATGTTAAAACTGCCCTAACTACAAAATTTCACATTTTACAGTTCATCACTTTTGAGTTATAGCAAGAAGAGTAATATAGAATTTTTTCTTTTAAAAGATGCGGATTGCAATCAAAACGGAAGGTGTACAATTAGATATTATAGCAGTCCTAAAACCAAAATTTCAACTTTCAATGACTAATCATTTTTGAGTTACAAGAGATACATACATATGTACAAGAGTGGAGTCAAAACTAGTCACAAAGGTGGTCAAAATGAATATTTAATATTTAAAGATCAAATCTTCCTCGTACTCTCGCACAGACAAAACATTGAAACTTGCCCAAACTGATTCAGTCAAGGCCAAAATAAATATTTCTGTTATAATCTGGGCTCTGAAGTTTTTTTCTTTTACATCACTTCCTCTACTTCGCACAAAGATGTAAAAACAAACATTACAAAAACTACAAAGGCTATAAACTTACAATAGTTCAATAATTTTTTAGAAAGGTTCACTAAAAAAAGTTATATACCAAAAGAAAATAAATTCTAGTAACAAAAAAATTTTATTACTACTGTAATCCAAATTAACTCAGTATCTCTGGTCGATTTTTTCAAATATTTCAATTGTGAAAAGAGAAAAAACAGATTGTCATCCAAATCAAAATTGAGCTCATCTAAAAATTATATGAAGCATATAAAAGTACACTGAATAATCTACCAGTTGAGCGCAATCAGCTGATTGTCAATGCAGCTTCTAAATGGAGTTCCACTTAATCAACCAACCATTAATCTAAGTTTACCGTTATTTTTACAATGACTTGCTTTCATTGATACTAATTATACGATTAAGTAACCTTGCAGAAAAATTTTGCTTATATGACATGTTGAAAATATTTTCATCAGTCCTCGAACTTTAATTTAGGATGTCATGATTTAGAATAACATGAGTTAAATTTATTTGACTCGGTAATTCCTTTACCTTAATTGTAATTTTCTTTTAACGTCTTTACTAGAAGAAAAGATTGCCACTTATGTAATTTCTTTTTAGTTCTTTTCAAAGTTTAAAAAATTAAAAATGAAAATTGCAAAACAAAATCTGCAAACAAAAGCATGCATATTTTAAATAAATATTGTAAATCATTTTGTATTGTATCATATTTTAAAAAATTCTCTTGACATTTCATTGATAGTAAATGATATGATTAAGTAACTTGGGAAAATTTTTGCTTATATGACATGTTAAAAATTCTTTTATTAGTCCTTGAACTTCATTTAGGATGTGATGATTTAGAATAACATTAATTAAATTTATTTGACTTGATAATTCCTTTGCCTTAATTGCAATTTTCTCTTAACGTCTTTACCAGCAGACAAGATCCCTACTTACGTAATTGCTTTTCAAGTATTTTCAAAATTTAAAACATTGTTTTTAAAAATTATTGTAAACCAGTTTGTAGTGTTTCATATTGTAAAAAATTCTCTTTACATTTCATTGAGAGTAAATCATACGATTAAGTAACTTGATGAAAAGTTTTGCTTATATGACATGTTGAAAATTCTTTCAATAATCCTCGAACTTAATTTCTCATGGGATGATTTAGAATAACATTAATAAAATTTATTTGACTTAATTTGGCTTAGTAGTACCTTTTCCATAATTATATTTGCTTTTACCGTTTTTACCAGTAGAAAAATATCCCTTTAATATAATTACTTTTCAGGCATCCTGGAAGAGACTCTGATATACATTTAGATACAATTTAAAATAAAAATTATAAGTTTTTTGTTTTAATAGTATTAATTATTTCAATATGTTTAAGTAGATTAAACTTAATTCTTAATATCAGAACAAACCTGAATGAAAAAAAACATTCCTCAAATGTTAAAATACATTCGATCAAACAGGTAAAATATTTTTGAAAAGTTTAAAACAATAAAAATGGAAATTTATTGACAAAAAAGTGTATTTTTCACAAGCATTTCTTATAAATAATATAAATCATTTTTCACAAAAACTGTCTTTATATAGAATTTGAAAATATCTTTGGGAGAAATTTACTCATGACATCTTTTTTTTCTTAAAAAAAAAAGAATTAAAAATTCTATAAACAAATTGTGTTAATTTCAGTCTTGAAGGATAACAACAATTAATTAAACCATAATTTACAGCTTACTGTGAATGACAGAAATTTCGGGGGTATGTTACAGATCTATGATGTGGAGATACAAAAGGTTACTATGGTGGTTTTGGGAGTGAATTCCTTGCACCTATTCCTTGTATAATTTAGTTCAATGAAAAAATATAGTATTAGGTTCTAGCCATAAAAAGGATAGTGCAATAGTATAAAAATGGCAACATCATAATTTGAGATTTAAATAATTACTATTTAATCCAAAGGTTTCAATAGAAATAATTAAAGAAGAAATTACTATTGTTGCTCACCGAGGAAAAATTGATTTGACAGCTAATAAGGTATCATAATGTTATAGTCTAAATATTCTCTAAGTAGTGATATCTTTTAGAAAAATTGAGTCCATCTTTAAATGTGTCAGAATGACTACTTTGTTTTACTATTCACCCGCAGTAAGTTTAAAATTATAAATTATTTATTCAAAAAGTTTGATTATTGGTAAAGGAAATAACTGTTTAGCTTCCTTTAATTTCGAACCCCACTTTCAAGAATCTGTGTGAATATTTCAATAAAATTTTAACCCAATTACTAGTAATAGTTGCGACAATATCATTAAACTTACATTTCTGTCATATGAAATAGTTATCATTGATCATTGCAAAAATATTAAAATGTTTTTTTTTAATGAAGGATGCTATTTTTTACTAAACTGCTATTAATGCACTTTGTATAAATAAAGAAATATTAAATCGAAAAGAGTTCAAAAATAATTTTTAACTCTTCCCTGATCTAAGAAATTCATAATTAAAAATCGATAGTTCAAAGTTCAAGTTTATTCTGGATTTAAAATACCCTGTTTATACTTAGCTTTTATAATAAAGAGGCATTTATTAAAAAGTGGAGTAATTCTTATTAACTTCTCTTACTATGAACTATTTTAATACTTTACGAAAATGAAAGTGCAGTAGATTGCAACTCAGATAAACCTTCCAGTCAAAAGTACCCCACTGTTGGGTATAGTATATTTATTATCTGAAACCCCTCTTCACGCCCGAATAATCTAATAAACATACAATTGACATTTCTCACTTAAATTCATGAATTATATAATCATATTTAGTAAAGTTAATTTGTTGCTTTTATTTACATAACATCCATTTTAACAAATAGTAATTTTAAAAAATCCATTAAACCATTAATTTTTGAATTGAGCAAGTGTCTTAAACTAAATATTAAGAGCAATAAAATTAAATATATTGGAACCTAATCAATATTTTGCACATAGCTGGTTAATAAGGAAATAGTATTAATAAGATTTAGTTTCATAAACCAGGAAATGATAATAATAAGATTTAGTTTCATAAGCCATTTTAATGAGATTTGCCAATAATTAAAATAACTGTCAAAAATTATGATGTTAGGTTTATTATGAATTTTGGACACAAGATTACAAAAATACATTGACTTGGATGAAACTTCGTATGTTGCTCTTTAACCAATATTGTATATATCTCTCTATATATACATATCTACACACATATACACACATTTATATATACACGTGTTTGTGTTTGTGTGTGTAAGAATCTTTATGTGCAGAATGGAAAACTACATTCGAAATTAATGTAGGAACATATTGTATGGAATAGTATCTACAATAACACTGAAATATGTAAGTGGTAAATTATTAAAAAAAATTAAATTTTCATGAATAAACCAGTTCAATGATCTTCTGTTTGTTGAACTTGTCTAGATGGTTGTTACCTGTGATATGAACAAAACACTATAAAGAGCATGAAAAGTCCATTAATCCTGTTCCTTAAGTTTGAAAAATTCGTTTAAAAAGTGAATACTTCATTAAACTTATAGTTCCTAGTCTAAACAGAATTGTAAGTTTACAATACAACGCAATTTCTATTGTACTAACAACTCACATGTTCTACTTGTCATCCTGTCCAGAACGTAATATGGACGTTGACCAGACATTGTACCCGTCAACCGGATGTCTGCTAGAACTTGTGAGCTATTAAAATTATAAAGCATTTGTAGAAACGTCTTTCTCCGTATGCAATATCATTGTTCAAACTACACGAATCCCTAATTAAAATCATTCAATCTAAATTTAAAAGAAAATACAAAAAAATCGGCGGAAACACAATTCTTTAAAAATGATATACATCAAGCAATTTTTTACAGAAGTAAACTGTTGACTTTGAATATTTTCCTTTCTATTTCAATGAATGTTAAATTGATTAGCAACAGTACAATAGTTTGCATCTAATATTGCACATCCCTCACTGAAGTTTAATTTCTTTCAACTTAAAAGAATTTGAAGATAAGCGGTAGTTTCATTAGTCTTGATGTTACAATCAATAAATTTTGCTTGAAGCAAAACTGTATGGGTGAAGTCTATTGCTTTGAAATTTTATGGGAAAAGATTGATACCGGTTAATACCACGTTTTTACCTGTGTAATAAAAAACATTAAGACGGAAAAGGTGAAATTTGTTGATTCTTACATCCAATATTTTTCTGTTGCTACTCATTTCAACTTTATTCCTTTTAAAATCTAATATTGTTGTAAAAATTATAAAGAAACAGTACTAGAAATATAAACCAAATGCATTTATACAAACACACTAAAAAATGTAATTTTAACAATTGTCTCATATATGAAATCTATGTCTGAAGTGCAGCATGGAGATAGAAAATATACATACACATAAACATATATGTATGTACATATATGTATTCACACATGCACATATATGCATATATATATACACACACATATACAAATATACATATGAACATACACACACACTTATATATATATATATATATATATATATATATATATATATATATATATATATATATATATATATGTATATATATATATATATGTATATATATATATATATATATATATATATATATGTATATATATATACATATATATATATACATATATATACATATATATATACATATATATATACATATATATATACATATATACATATATATATATATATATATATATATATATATATATATATATATATATATATATATATATATATATATATATATATATATATATATATATATATATATATATATATATATATATATATATATATATATATATATATATATATATATATACATGTTTGTATGTATACTCGCACAAAGAAGCTTTCAAATTTACGAATACATTTCGAATAACATTTTCTTCCTGTATTACATTGAGCTTTACTACATGTTTTACCACAGAAACACAAATCATCGTCAAAAATTTTCGAATACCATGTAAATTGTAAATACATTATTGTTTATGTGAATATTATTATGTATACATAAGTGTATAAGTGAGAGTTCGTAGCACTTTCAGTTTTCTAACAAATTACAAAGTGTGTTTTTGGTAACCGAAATAAGATACTAATTATTTTAAGAGTATCCAAAAATTGTATTATAATTTCAAAATAATTTGTTTAAATGTCATACAAAATTTTATTTTCACTTAAAAATAATAATGTTCTTGTAAGAACTGAAAAATCTTTCAATACCTTTCTAATAAGAAGCTGTGTCCCTAATGGTGGTAAATAATAGTACATTTCATAACTTTTAAAAAGTTTGTGATAAGACTTAATGAAAACTTGCTTAAAGTATTACATAATTTTCATTACAGAGAAGACAAATCTAAAAAGATATAGGAAGGATTCAGAAGGGGCCACTATAATTGTTCTGTTAAGACAGAGATCTTTCTCTCAATAGTAAATAGTTCCACTTATCATTCTTTTATTTAATTTATTAATTATATTTCATTATTAATGAAGTTTATTGCACTGTGCAGTTTATTACAGTGTAAAAACTAAATCATTTAATTGGGATTTTCTGAATTTTGCTTCTTATTATTCAAATCATTATTGTTTAGAACATTAAATAGTTTATCATTACGATTAAAATATTTAATATGGAAACAATGTATGTCAATATACTTTTATAAGAACTCTATTTTCATAAGGTGCTGATATTTTCCATTTTCAAAAAGGGAATGGCATTTTAATCGTAAGACTTTTTATCTATTTGAGAATACACTGAATTTATTTTCAGCGCCATATAGTTTTCTTCGTGTTAAAACAAAACTTTGTATCCCAAATAAGCATAATTTTATCAAGCAAGTGAAATTTATTGGATTTCAGAATGCATTAATTTTTACTAGCATGTTGAGGTTAACATTCAAGAATCATTTTTGTTAATAAAATGAAGAGCATTTATTTATCTTAAAATAGCATATTTGAATAAAATTTAGGCAATTAACACTAGATTGCCCGAGATTTCATATATACCTATATTGCCCAAAAGCAGTCAAAATGACTGCATTGTGAAAAAATAACAAATATGTAAAGAAATTTGTTTAAAATTAATTTTTAATATTATATAATAAAGGAGGGAGGAAGTAACTACAATTATTCATAAACCCATTTATATGTTATAGAAAAAGTCACCAAATTCTAAGAAATTGTGCCATTATATTTCACAATTGTTTTTCTAATTGAAATTAAAAAACAGTCAAAATGACTGCCTTGGGCAATCTAGTGTTAACTAAATTCAGTAGTTCAGTATCATTTTGCATTTCTCAACTATCTTTATTTTTTACAGACTGGTAAAGGAAAATCATGTTCTAGCTAATTAGCTAAAATTGTGATAGCATAATATTTCTCTTGTTTTACTAGTATTACCTTTACATAAAAGTCAGAAAATGTAAAAAAAAAAGTCATGTAAGTCACAAAAATTTAAAGTCATTTATTTCAATACTTGTCAAAAAAATTATCGCTCTAAATAGGCATAGATGTCCTACACCTTTTTTATTAATTTTCAGTTAAAGGAATTCGAAGCATCTCCTTAATACAATTTTACACAAAGATGCATTTTGCATTGTCTATAAAT
Organism: Pardosa pseudoannulata; assembly: GCA_032207245.1. NCBI lineage: Eukaryota > Metazoa > Arthropoda > Arachnida > Araneae > Lycosidae > Pardosa > Pardosa pseudoannulata. Next base: position 89,248,779 of record CM063502.1, read on the forward strand.
TACTCCAAAGGTATAACATAGTATAATTAACAGTAGATTTTAAAACGTGTAATAGAGTTGATAGAGTTGCGTGGGGAAGAATTATCTGCTGTCTAATTAACCCTTAAGAAACTGGTGCGTCAGTGCACAAAACATTCTACCGTCGTTCCATTCACTAGTCAGAATAAAATTTTACGGTATATGAATTCCATATTTGTGTAACGAGAAATTCTCTGTGAATGAAGAACTAAACATAAATTGCAATAGCACGAAAGATCCGTTATTTATAAAAACGGATTACAAGAGAGAGAGAAAACGTAATCGAAAAAGAGATTCTTTTCATAGATATACATGTGTTAATTAAGCTATTATTTAACAAAGAAAGAAAAAGCTTAGTTTGTATTATTGCTTAATATATCTATTAAGAATACTCAAAATTATTATCTGAACTCTTCTTTGGTAATAACGAGAAAATATGAGTTTTTCAAAGAACTGAGGCTTTATCGGTTGGAATGAAGTTTTTAGAGATGTATTCCTTTCCTTAAATGTTCTTTGCAGTGTAAAAATGAAAGTTGTTTAGTGTTATAAGAGCTCGATAGGAGAAGACAATTTGATATTAATTTTGTTTGTATTTCAAAAATTTCTTTGTCATAAGTAAAGTATTCATGTTTTAAGAATACTCCTACAACTGAAAGAATAAAGTATCGATTAGAAATATGTAACACTACCTTGATTCATTACCCGAGGAATGCATGTCAATGAGTTTCTAAAAAGTCCAGTTTAAGAAATCGAGGTTAGGACAGCATGCACATCTTTAAGCTTAATCATTATTTTTGTTTTGTTGTTATCGTTGTAACACAGATAGGTCAAAATAGTAATAGAGGAATGCCAGGTGATGTGTAATATGTTTGGGAGAAATGTAAACTAAGAAATGATGATATCAGTTTTTTTTTTTCAAACCTTTCTTAGCGAAGTGCATTGGTGTTAAGTAAATGGAAATTCAGGTTATTAAAAAGTCTGTTTTAAGTCATTAGATATGTGAACCCTAAATCGCGCTGCAGAGATATAAACAGGACATGTTCTGTTAGACAAAAATGCATACCGTGGAAAAGGAGTGTATCCAAATGAAACTCCTTACCTTAATTGGATTTGGGGTACTAACTATCCTGGCAAGCAATGATCTGAGTAGGAAAGAGACAAAGGAAAGAAAGAGATGATCAACAGGAACGGTGGAAGAGTTTCAGAGAAAAGAAAGTGGCTCCGATACCGCGTGTCATCATCCCGTTCTGGCCGCGCGACTCGAGCCGACTGAAGAGTCGGTCCAGACAGGCCCTGATTGCCGGTCGTTAGCGCGGCCCACCCGCTACCGAGGCAATGGCGCCCAATCTATGTGCATGATGGCCGTGTCACCCTGCAGCAGTGAAGGATCACCACGGACGAGCCAATTACCCCCGCTCTCTCTCGCTCTCGCTCTCTCCTGAATTAGCAGCTCTCGCCGGATCACCTCTCACGCTGAACCCCCTCTACCCACTCTGACACCGGATCACCGGTGTCAGAGCGGGTAGTGCTACTGCTGCCTGGTAATCAGCCTCGAGTGACAGTGGGAGGCGGCAGATTACACTGTCAAAAATCCTATTCACGCTCACTCTCACCACTTTCCATTTCACTTAAACCATCTTTCATCGAGCGTTTAACGGGGGTATGTTTGTATCTCTATCGATTGAGGTTTTTATCCGCACAAAGGAAGCTGTAGCGTGGAGCGTACGATCCAAAATACTCAGACGCAGGATACAAATAGCTCTGTAATTTTGTTAATTTATCTATGAAATAAGTAAATAAATTTATATGTTTAAATATGTATAAAACTTCTTAAGCATACACCAATGAATCAAGAAGGCTGTTTTAAAAATATTTTACATGTTAATCTCTTACATTAAAAATTTATCAATGAAGTTTGAAAAACTTCTCGTTTACTCTGTGATTGGGACATCCTTTGCCCTACACGTATGTACGCACAAGCTTGCATACCCATGCATATATGTTTGCTCATGATATTATAAATAGAGGGAATAAACAAAAATTTTGAAAGACCCATCATGTTAATATACAATTACTGAAGTAAATATATATAGGACAATATAATTAAACGTTTATAAATAGCTTTGAATATTATTATAAAATTCTTTATCAAATTACTAAATCCATGTTAAGCAATTTATCATTCTGTTGTATTATAAATACAGATTAAAAATGAGCAGAAGTAATTTGGGTTTTTCTGATCACCTCTAAAAATGTTGCCAAATACCATACCAATAAAACACATTACTATAACACTCGTGTATTTATATGCTCATTTTACACATGTAAGCTTCATGTAAATTAATGTCTTCACCTCAAGACAAAAGAAACAAGTATGTAAGTAAACAATTATAAGACTAATACAAGCTTTGATATATTTATCAGATTAAAAAGTCGTACTTTACATTTAATTTATTATTTCTTTCAGGCCTAATTTGTTCCTGTTATTATGTTTGACACTTTTACTACAGACTCTTTTCAAATGACATGATTTTCAAAAACCTTTTTTGCATCATTTACAGAAAATGACTCATGGGGATTTAGAAAAGGAATATATAAAAATAGTTTATAATTTACAAATTTCAAAATTTATGGGGTTGCGAGTAAGTGAATATTTATCCAATCATGGACAAATGCATAATATATTTTCCGACACACATTAAAATATGCACTTGTGTATGCACAGATGTACTTGTATATGATAATTCAAAGAACTTGAATGAGTTATTAAACAGAAAGAGTCAAAATTGAGTAAAATTTGTGGTACATACAAAATAGGGTCTAATACGCATATGATGAACTGCAAAAAGAATGTGTGAACAAAAAATATTAGCTACTAAAAGTAATCATACAATAATGTATTTAAGTAAAGAATACATAAGATTTAATTATACTTCCTCTATAGTGTTGCTCCGATCTCGAGGAAATTTTGCACTCCAAACATTCTTGGCGAGAGCTAGGTCACTGTTTAATTTTTCTGGGACTTTAATTAAGAGAGAATCATTAAAATCTTCATAGTGCAAATTACTCTACCCATTAAAGTGCACGACGCTCGGCAAAACGGTATGCACGAATTTTTTTGAATAAAAAAAAGTTTTTTTATCGATTTTTTTCGAAAGGTTGATTTGGAAACGTCGAGAAAAATGAAGGTTGAAAAGTGCAGCATTCCCTCTCTCAAGCTGTGTAATTTTAAAAAAAAATTCTAAAATTTTTTTACAAATTTTCAAAAATGATTCAAAATTTGACTTAAAAACTCGAGGTTTCAAAAAAGAATTTTTCAAAATGTATGGATTTAACAAATATTTTTCTATTAAACTTTCAATAATCTGTAAATTCTCACGTGACCATTATTTTGTAATCTGTCTTTAGAAAAATATCTTAGCATCCTTCGAAATGAGAACAACTCTTTTACTATCCGAAACCGGAAATTGAAAATTCACTTTTTGACTCTCGAATTATATAATTGGACTGATATAACACATATATATATTAACTGATATATACCTATTAATGCCCAAGCCATATATCTTGTTTCTTTACTCTGCGGAGAGATAAACGCAATACATTGTATACACTCCAGCGCTAACAATGAAAATAAGGTTTTTTATGTAAAAAATACAATTTTATTACAACTTCAAAACCTGACTATTACCCAAACAACACGGGGTACTTCATCTGATATGCCTTAATTTAAAAAATAAAATTTTTATCCAGCTTCGTGGATATGAACGATGAACAATATTATCAGGGAGTATGAGCTGCATTTAAAATATAAATGGGAAATAAATAATTCTTTTTAATTTTAGCTAACATATAATATTTACTAAACGTTATTTCTAACATTTTCTGGCTTAAAAGATTTATATGGAGTAAAAAAGATATGCCAATTGTTAAAAAAATAAAGTAATATAAAATAAATAAAAATCTTATGTACTCATGATATTATTTTACTTATCTTTTTTAAGTTTGAAAAATATTTGCTTTGCATTTAATTTGGCTTTTAAAAATTAAAACTGAAGTTTAAAAAAATGACACATTTTAAGAAGAAATTGCAAAGTCTTGTTTTGCAAGAAAATCAAAGAGTGTGTTTAGGTTGCCAAACATATTTTAGATCAGTTATTAAAAAGAGCTTTAAAATTTACCCAATATATTTATTTAAACAATAAATAAATATAAGAAAGCCCTTAAAATAAATATTCTTTTCTTCTCTTTCTAAATAAAACAAATAGCCAAAAACAAATAAAATTTAAATTTTAAAAATATAATCTAGTTTTGCCCTAGTACTCATTTTAATATTGTATTTACTTTAACCATTCATAAGCTACATCAAGAACCAATATTCATTTTAGGCATTTAAACAATAAATAAATATAAGAAAGTCCTTAAAATAAATATTCTTTTCTTCCCTTTCTAAATAAAAAAAAATACCTAAAAGCAAATAAAATTTAAATTTAAAGAATATCTTCTAGTTTTGCCCTAGTACTCATTTTAATATTGTATTTACTTTAACCATTCATAAGCCACATCAAGAATCAATATTCGTTTTAGTCATTTAAACTATAAATAAATATAAGAAAGGCCTTAAAATAAATATTCTTTTCTTCCCTTTTTAAATAAAGCAAATACCAAAAAACAAATAAAATTTAAAAACAAATAAAAGGAATATAGTCTAGTTTTGCCCTAGTACTCATTTTAATATTGTATTTACTTTAACCATTCATAAGCTACACCAAGAATCAATATTCATTTTAGGCTTTTAAAATGTTTTATTTTTGAACCCACACTTACTAGTAATTTGTTCTGTACACAAGATAAAAATATTAAAAGTTCTTATATTTATATATTATGTCATAAAGTATAATAATAAATTGCTATTATAGATGTTTATTTTTCTTTAACTGCATTTTGTTTTTACGTCCTATTATTGGTACTGTTCAAGTTTTATTTCATCACACTGATTTATATATTTTTTTAATAAATGAAGAAATAATTTTTTCTTATATTAAAAGGTCACATTTAAATCCATGCATAATTATTTTTAATTATTTATATATTATGTTTCATCATATAATTAAGACAGCTAATATTATTACAAGAGTTTGTCATTAAATTGCTTTTTTTTTTTTTTTAATGTTAGTTTAAGCAAAAACCAATTTATTTACCTATCTGTCTAGAAAAAAAAAAAGAAAGAAAAACCCGATGTTTTTTCCGGCCATATTTTTATGCAGCGTAATTCTTCAAATAACATTCGTGTAATTTACTATCAAATGAAAATCACATTTGGGAAAAAAAAGGGGGAAAACAGAAAAGAAAAAGTTGAAACCCGATATATTCATTACCATCTGTAATGTTACACATAGAACTGAGTACAGGTAGTTCTTGAAACAGAACCGTGAGTTAATCAAATATAATCAAAGCCTTTCTAAGATTTGGGTTAATAATGAACACTCATGACTTTCCCTTAAACTGTAAAATAGATATCTTGGCTATTCGATCGCTTAATAGCTTGTTTTCGGATCTTCATCTCTATTCCCACCTTCTCTCCCTGTGCGCCTCTAATGACTCCTTGATAGAAGGTTATGAGAAGCGGACTATTAGAATTAAAAAGCAAAACTGTAAATGATGATAAAGTTATAATGTAACACTGTCGTTCAGACTTCATATATATTTATTTTTTTATTCTTACAAATACGTTAATGGAAACAAGTTTTAAAGTGTGTTAAATGAATTTAAAATGTATTCAACATTTAGTTTTTAAGAGGACAGTAAACAAAGTATATTTGTAAATTATTAATTTAGAGTGATGAAAACTGATGCATATGCATTGTTATAGAATTAAATGTACTTTTTTAAAATTTATTAACTTTTTAAAAAACTCGAAATTAAAAAAAATATTTTGTTAGTTTTTAATATGTAATAATTTTTGTTCTTCGACTACATTTAAATTATTATTTTCATTCTATTGTGCAATTATAAATATATTTCGTATAAATTATCTATTCAATGGTTTAAGGAGCATATTAAAAACTAACAAAATATTTTTTTTTAATTTCGAGTTTTTTACCTTGCGGTTTTTTATTTTCTTATTTTATTTGCTTTATGTTTACTGAAAAATATATTTTCAGCAGGTGTTATTTTGTCAGTTGATTGAATAGATAATTTATACGAAATATATTTATAACTGCTCAATAAAATGAAAATTATGATTTAAATGTAGTCGAAGAACAAACCGGATGTTTAAGTATGAGTACATAAATATTAATGTAAGTAAACCTTTTGTAGTATCAATGAAAAATTAAATAGCAAGTCTAATTTTAAAAATTAATAAAATGTTAACAAATGTAATTAATATCTGTATTAAGTTTCATAAACTCTAAGCTAAAATATTATAACAATGTTTTTTAGTTCCGCCATCCCTTTAACCATCAAATTTCTAGTTCTGTGGTTTAGTTAGGTTGGAATGCTATGGTCAAATTTCCTTTATACGAAAGTCCATTAGACCGTTGCGAGTTCTTTCAAAATATTTTTAATTAAGACTTTTACTATAAAAAATCCCTCTAAAAATTTAAATCGGAATCACCGAGGAAAAACGAAAAAGAGTGAGAAACTGAAATGGTATCTCTTGAAGATGGTGCCTGTAAAAAGAGGTTGATAGTTATGCTTTTTAGTATGTATTTTAGTGTTTGGAAGAAAAAGCAACTGCTTTTAAATTAACTAAGTGTTAAATGCTAAGCATTTTAAGAATTTATGTGCAGGGGTAAAGGATCACGCAACATTTCAAATCAGGGTAATCAAAGTAGTATCTATTTATACATAATCGCATTTTCAAAAATATTCGTATCGCCTGTTTTATGAAACTACAAGAATATGTTTTATCTGACAACGTAAAATTTTCAGAACTTATAGGGTTGATATTTTTAATGTCATACCACCAGGGAACAATAATTAATTAAATTGAACTTAATACATATCTCATTAAGTTTTAATAATTGCGATTCAACATTTTCCCATTCTATAATATTAATCATATGTGTCTCCCTTCTTTACAAAAATCCTAGATATCAGAAATCCTTATAATTTAATAAATTCATAATTTGACAATATAATTTGTTGCTAAGATTCTTTAAATAAAGTATTTTGTTTAAAGTTGATTTAATTGTAAGGTCATGCATTGGTAGAACTAGAAACTTCCCCGATATGTTTCTAATTCCCAGGGAAATAAATCTGGAGTAAAGTGTGATGTAATCATTTTTCCTGTGTCTGCTTCTTATGGTGGAATTTAAGCTTATTTCCTCCTTACTCTGTTATGTAGTGATGACAGATTCAGTATTATATTTATTCATATATTTACATTTTGATGCCCTTAAACAGATAGTCTATTTAACTTGCAAAAAGTATTTTAGTATCCCATCATTACAAACAATAGCAAATTCATCATTTCATTTTAAAGTCGATGCGATCTTTTGAAAAATGATTCTTTCATGTATTTCAATTCGAAAATCCAGTTCTTAAAAAAATTGTCAGTCATTGGTATATGTGCTTTATAAGATTATGAGTTTCTAATAAAAGATTACAATGACTACAAAAAATTTGAAATTTTGGAGGTTTGTTCCGAATATATCAGTTTTTTCCAAATTATTCTTGAAGACTTCACTCTGGAGAGGGTTTGAAGCATGTTTCTTTTGGGTGAACAGGGATGAGCTCATGTTCCTTTCGCGTGTTCGTCGCCCGTTCACCCCTCCATTGTTTTTCTTGGACTCTAGCGAATTTTGAATTGTTTCGTTCTGCATCGCTAACTCGCTAGGATTTCATCGAATTCGCTTTATCTTTCTCCTATATTTCTTCCACCCACATCTTATTTACAGTCATCTCACATAATCCAGACATTGTTGTACTTATTATAAATTAATCTTTTTGCTGTATATGTTAATCTTCCTTTCATAATAGTACAGATATATATATAAACTAAACGCTATAAAATCTTCAACAGCAGATAAAGCAAACTAGCAAAGAAGACATTACTTGAGTGTTTTATCAAAATTACAAGAGACTAGTGTAAACTATTACAATGCTGGTGTGCGTTAAATTATATATCTCTATTTCGAATAGATAAGCCACCCTGGTAGCATTGACCAGTACGGTCCTGTCTCTTTAGCCATCGTGTTGCAAATATTTGGTCGTTGTTCTCCAAACTTAACCAAACTAATACTACTTGCTGTTTAACACCGGATGAATCTCTTGTCAATTTTAAATTTTCTTACCAAATACTGTGATCTCCGCCTCCGCACACCAGTACCTAAATCGGCAACGGTGCTTTTGCAAAAGAAATAGCACCTGCTGGTGTCGTATATGAAAAAAAAAAAAACCCTAAATAAATCGTATATTAAACACACGTGGTAAATATTTAATTAAAAAAAATTGAGAACTGGTGACAAGAAAAATAACAAAAATGTTATAAAATGTTCAAAACAAATAAAGAAAACTAGCAAAGAAGATGTCACTTGAATGTTTTATCAAACTTACAAGAGACTAATAAAAAGTATAACAAATCTGGAGTATATTAAATTATATACACTAATTTCGGGTAGATAAGCAATCCTGGTGTATACACCGCAGACTTTAAGCTATAAGTTCTAGTCTCATAAGCTCTCGTGTTGAAAAAATTTGGTCTTTGTTCTCGAAACAAAACAAAACTAATTCTTCCTGTTCTCTGACGACGGATGAATCTCTCGTCAACTTTGAATTTTCACAGCAAAATACTGTGATCCCGGGGTCAGCACAACAGCGTCTAAATCGGTATCGGCTCGTTTGCACAGGAATAGCTCCCTCTGACGTCGTACGTCACAGTACATAAAGTATGGCACAGTAAGAAAAAAATCAAACCCGAATAAATCGTTTAATAGAAACACGTTATAAACATTTAGTTAAAAAAATATTTTTTGATTGGCAACAAGAAGAGTAAAATTAAAAGATACACCTCAGGCGTTAAAAATCAACTTTTAAACACGTATAAGCCGTGGCTTATCTATTAGAAATTACGGTAATGCTACAGTTTTTTATTTGTTTTCAAGGTTATAAGAAATAGAAAAATTATAAACTAGAAATTGAAAATCAATTTAAAAAACTGACTTCGCAAGTCATCTCTCTTTACTCGAATCTCAGTCAACTGTTAGGAATGATTTCATGTTATGAAATCTATTTATTTGTGCTAATATCATAAACTATGACATTAGCAATGATAGTTGCAAAGTCATATTATCATATCGATTTAACTAGTTATATGACCGTTATTTGTAAAATCATGAATTGAACAAAAATTCAATAACTTGAAATAGCATCTTCTTTAGCTATTGAATTATATTTAAATACACTAAATGTGTATTTAAACATATTGCGATATAAATATTATTTTATTACAAAAGGACTCTTTTTAAGGATGCCTGAAGAATGACTTCATTCTTTCTCTTCCCTTGCAGGTGAAACTACGACTAACATTAAATTCTAATTTCAAAAACTATTCAACACCAATGTCTTGACCAAAAAAAGAACTTTATGCTCAATTTTCCTAATGAGTTTTCATCAAAGACTACTAGACAAGGACACAAACAATAAGCTTTTCCAGTAATGATAGCCTCAGTTTGAGGGCGAGCTAAATGTATTTAATCACACCTTGTTGTCAAAACGGCAGATACGCCCTCAAAAGTACTGTGTGCCATAGACGACCTTGGCTCGACTTTCGGGTTTCACCTTAACGGATTTTTTTATTACTATTTTAATAATCAAACCATTTCCATCTGAATATTAAACTCCCATGCTACGAGAGCCGGTTTTCCAGTTTTATTCTATATGTGATCGCTCTTTGGCTTCTCTACTAACAAGTCAGTTGAATGTCTCTAAGTCACGTCTTACAACCCACATTCACAGTGGCGCATCAACTGACGTCATGATTATTCAGTTGAAACGCTAATGTACAATAGTTAATATTACTAGAAGTACTCCGTTGATTTACTTTTCTTATCTTAATTTGTATGACGCATCAGAAAGGAACAGTGCTCAAATTTTTAAAATTCGCAAAAGGTAATATATTTTTGAAAACTTACGATTTATACAATTTTTCAATATAGACATCTTCTGTCTCAATGCACTTTGTGCGTGGAGGAATAAGTTCTCTTTTGCCCTCTTTAAAAACAATCTCTCCTCAACTATTTAGTCTATTGTTTAATGATATTTTATAGTTTATCTAAAACCATTTTTCGTCCAAAAATGATTTCAGAAATGTGTAAAATTGAAAATATGAACATCTCTGATCAGAGTTATGAGAAAGGTGATTAAAGATAACTCAAACTACAGAGACCACTCCAATGCAACAAACAAATTGACTTCGTCAATGTCCCACTTTTTATATTCTGTATTACTCTCTAGTTTTCCAGAGCTTTATATGTTAACGTGGCATTAGTTAGTCTGTCGGTGTAAAAGTTTTAGTGAGGTCAATCCATTTATGTTCTTAAAATATAGAAACCATGTTTTATTAATTTATTTATTTTCAATCGAAAGGTTTGGTTTGGAGCACTATTGTATTGGTTTGGAGCACTTCTTCGAACATCCATGCCACATTGGAATTTGAATCCACGAACTGTGGTACTGATGATCAGCTCCCTAATAGTTCGACCATCGTTCGACTTTTAAGGAAAGGAACATAGTCTTTTGATCATTCTTCCAAATTTAAGCTTACGACACTTATTGTAGATATTGGTACCCAGTTTATGACACCTACCGATAAACGTGTTTTATTTCAGTTTAAATCGTTTTAAATCGTAAAATAAAACGTGAATTTTTTAAATCGTGAAATAAAACGTTTTCTCCAGAAGGATTTCAGATTATGGATAATGCTAATTTCAGAAAGTGAGATACAAAATCGAAAAACTTCGACAGGGCTACTGCAAGAATAGTTTTCAATTGTCTAAGAGAAAGATGTACAATTTCTATTCCCAAAACTTTGGAGTTAAACACAATTTTCTACACATTTCTCTACATATATATATATATATATATATATATATATATATATATATATATATATATATATATATATATATATATATATATATATATATATATATATATATATATATATAATAGTACATTTTTAGAAATTCTTTGTTAATTTTTAAAATGTTTTAATTTTTTTTTATCTTCTTCTTTTGTTTTATTATTATAATTTAATATATTTTTAAATATATTTGGAGAATTTTTCGTCAGTTAATTTAATAAGGAGTTTATAGGAAATATATTTTTGTTCCGCCATTAAAATTTCATAAAATATTATTACTTCGAGAGTGGTGAATTTCTGTGGATTTTTTTCTCATATTGGTTTGTAGCGTTACGTTCTTCTGATATGAGACACACGGGATAATAAGACTGAAACCTACAATTTAATGTCGATTCTGTACGGCTACAAATATCCATACCATCAGCCAAATTTGAACCCGTGGATTTCGGTTTCAAACAGCAGCTCAATTTTAATTCGGCCATCACTTGTCTTCTTTTACAGCATCTATCTGACTTTAAGAAATTCAATGTGATTAATTCAGTTGCAATTCTATGTCCATATGAACTATGTTTCAAACATAATATCGTGAACGTTAATCGTTTCGATTGAACGTTAACGTTAATTGTTTAAAATTTTGAGCTGAAAGGTCTTCATTAAAACAACCTTTATTTGACTCAATAAAATATTTAAAAAAAATAAATTTAAAAATTAAATTAAAAATAAAAAAACTTTGCAGTGTTTAGAATAAAAGTTTTCTAGATCATTAATATGGGTGTAATTTTAGTTTTACTATAAGAAACAACACATTTTTAAAACATTATAAAATACATACTCCAAATGAAAAAAAAATGAAATGTAAGTATTCCCAAACTAATTTTTGATATTTGTAAATTATTATCTATTTTTTATATCAAACAGAAGTTAACTGTCAATCAATAGCAACATTTTTATTCTGTGATACTTAAATATAGTAATGAGCGATATAAATATTATTTTATATCGCACATTACTATAAATTAATAAAGGGTTTTTTAATACTTTTAATTTACAATTTCTTACGTTAAGATCCCCGTGTTTAAAGGTACCAAAAAACCGTCCTCTTTCAAAACCCAAATAATAGGGTTCTATATAGTCTACTGTACTAATTTCTTACAAAATGCACATTTACAAAGTCTCCCTCGTGTTTATACCTGTCATCGAGAACCTAATATGTTGGTTTGTAATGAAATTCCAACAACACAATTTCAGCTAAATATAATATAAAAGCCAACGTACCCCAAGTTTTGAATCTATAAATAAACAATTTACTACAATTTATTATTTAATATAAGAAGCTATACATTTTTCAACAGTTTTCACGAAAAGGAATTTTTTGTTTTTATTTGTGTTGATGTTTAAGTATTTAAAATACACAAATAAAAAAAAAACTAATTTTTTAAAGCCAGAGTGTTATTTAAGAACTTCTAAAATCTTCCATAAAACACAGAACTTTTATTTATGATTAATCGAATCAAGGTTGTTCTAGAAATCGAAGTCTCTAAATTCTAATATAAAAATGCTTTGCAAAACATTATTTATTTTTTCATACTGTGCAGTACTCTTACAAATTATCTCAGATACATTTTTTCAGTTGTTTCTTTTATCTTACTCCATGAAAATGCTTTCCATTATTCTGTGGAGAGCAGTTATGTTCCGTTAGTCATGCGGTGCAGTTCGAAAGAAAGGCTGTAATGAGTTTGCGTTTAGCAAAAAAAATAAATTCAACTTTATATACAAAGATTTTCATACTTACAGAACATACTATAGAAATCTAACTTAAAAGTTTTTAAATTATTTAGACATATTATGTTTTTATATTAAAATGAAGATGTTTTTTGTATTGTATGATTTGAAGTATTATTAAAAATTAAACTACTTGAAATGAAAAAAAAAACTAATTTTTTTAAAGCCAGAGTGTTATTTAAGAACTTCTAAAAATCCTTCCATAAAACACAGAACTTTTTATTTTATGATTAATCGAATCAAGGTTGTTCTACTGAAGATTCGAAGTCTCGGAATGCACTATATCCCCCTAACTTCTAATATAAAAATGCTTTCTTGCAAAGTTTTTTCACATTATTTATTTTTTCATACTGTGCAGTACACCTTACGTCATTTTACTTCATATTTTCTCAGATATCCCATTTTTTTTTCAGTTGTTTCTTTTATCGTTACTTAAACTCCATGAAAATGCTTTCCATTATTCTGTGGCTGCAGTTATGTTCCGTTAGTCATGCGGTGCAGTTCGAAAGAAAGGCTGTAATGAGTTTCGCGTGTCACGGAAAATCAACTTTTATAGAGAAAAAAAAATATTCAAATACTTAACTGATTCTCTCTATCAGATTACTTTCTATGGTCATCAACTTACAGAAAGAAATTAAATAGACAAATTTGCTACATTTTGTAATATGGATGTTTAATGCTTTTATTATGCTTTATGGAAGTCATCATTTGAAGTAGTTATTAATAAATATGAATATTCTGTAACATAAAAGTATATAAAATTGTACTTAGCTTAAAAAAATAATTTAAAACCCAATAAAATGCGTAATAAAAAAGCTCTTTTGCTCATGGATTTCTTTATTAGCATACATAAATTGTCTTAATGAGTTGCAGTAATAATATATAAACTGAATTATGGTATAGTCTCTTTTACTTTAAGATATGTTTTTACTTGTATCAAAATAAATCTGAATTTTGTATAAGTAGATTTTAGTGTCTCGGTTTTGTATCGAATGTATTATGATCGACAATAAGTTTGACCTTGATATTTCGATGAAGAGCAATGTTTAGACCACCCCGAGTCTGGAGAATTTGTTTTTGAATAATGTGTGTATGTTCGTTTGTAAGCACGGTGTCTGGTTTTCGTATAAGTAGATTTTAGTACCTCATATTTGCAGGGGGAATCCTGTAAAAACTGTTATTAAGAGACTTATATTTTATTGATATAATACAGGTTTATTTTAACTTACTTGTAAACGAAGTATACTTAACAAATTAAAGTATAATCGACAAAAAGCCTGACCTAGATATTTCGGTAGAAAAGCAAGTGTTAGATCACCCAAAAAACCAAAAAAATCTGTTTTTTAACTATGCATGGCTGTCCGTTTGCGTTCACAATTTTTTAAAAACGAGCTGAGATGGATAGGTTTGATTTGGAACGTTACGGTTTATTGTTTTGCCCTAGAGAGCTAATAAGACAGGGACCTACTTCTCAAAGCCGATTCCGAACGGCTACGAACATTCAAGCCAGCAGAGGGACTATATAGCATATAGGAAAATTTGGTATGTAGATTAGAAATGTGTGAGTTTCTATTTTTTTTATTTTGTTTTGGAGCGCTACGGTCTACTTTTTGCAATACGAGGGCTAATGAAACCGGGACCTACTGCTTAAATCCGATTCCGAACGGCTACGAACATCCATGACATAGTGGGATTCGAACCCACGAACTCCGGTTCTGAAGGCCAGCACCCTAACCATCCGGCCATCGTTCGGCGAGTTTCTATTTGTCTATCCGTTTTTGATCAGAGACAATTCAAAAGGCAACATGCTATAAATGCGTAGGGGAAAGTTACTCAAGTCGTACCTCTGCGTAGATTGTAGCTCTGTAAATATTTTATTTAAAGCTCTCAAAACAGCACCTCAGGTGACAGTGTGATGTGCCATTGAGTTGGACACTTTGTTTTTAACACATTGTATGCGGGATACGTACTAGAACGTTTTCTGAAGATTGATACTTGAGCGCCAGTCACTTACAAGTACGGGTTAGTGTAACAATATGGTTTGTTTGTGGGTACAAAAATAACGCTATATACAGGAAAACGAAGACGAATGTTCTTGTCTACTACATAGATTCTGGAAAAATTTAGACAAATAAAAACTAGTTTTTGCATGAGTCGATGTGGAACCACAGAACGGGAAAAAAAATTAAAACTATATGCTATTATTTCTATTTGATTTTTCATATTTACGATACTATTATAAATTTATCTACTAAAAAAATATATTTTTTGTTTACAAAAATCTTATGGTTTATATTTGTGTATTTCTATTTATATTCATATTGTTTATATATTTCAATATAAAATACGAAAAGTTGGTTAAAAAATTAAATAATTTTCGATTTATTGAGAATTAACTGAATAATTAAATTTAATCGCAAAATGCCCGCTCCCGGTACAATTCCGCTGCGAAATGTACCCGCACATAATGTGTCAACTCCTTATTATT
>CM063502.1:89266655-89271655 GCA_032207245.1 Pardosa pseudoannulata
CCTTTCAACAATTCAAATAAATTCATTAGGGAATGTCTCATTATAAATACAGTGATAAAAACTGTTCCAACTACAAAATTATGTTTCTTTGTAATTTCAGGTTCATAAAAAAATTGTAAGACTAATTTGTAGAAACTAAAATCATAGAGTATATCTTGAATGATATTTGTATCTCTGGAATAGAAGCTTGGAATTTTATACTTAGTAAATTAGACTCCTGAAACTATTAAGCCAAGCCTGAAGTAGTTTATGTTTTATATTGCTTGTCTATTGATGTGTTAACTACTTTGAAATCAACGAAAACAAAATTCCTCTTCAAAAGAACCTTAAACTTAAACTCTTCGGATCAACAGCTCATTATTTGAGACATGATCTACGGTGTCATTCTCCGTTTTTGAGACCAAGTGCTCTGAAATATTAAGCTTATGTCCCTGGTTAGTTGATTAACCTTACCCGAAATTCCCAGAGTTAATTTCCCAAGCATACTTTGTTCTCAGTTTATCTGCCCAATGAAAGGATGAGGCCAACTCGTCCAGCAGGAGGATCGAACCTCAGACCTGTGCCTTGGGAGCACGAAGAGCTACGCAACGCTACCGGCTTTCCAGAAGTACCTTACTTTTCTTAAATAATTCATGAATAATAAAAATTTTAAATTTGTTTTAAGTTTTTTTTGTAAATGACAAATGATCTCAGTAATGTTTAAATGCAGTACATTTAACACATTAATATGAAGGATAAAAGTCCCCAACTCTCATGTAGTAAAAATTACTAAATTGAGTTTCAATATAATAATTGTTTTGTATATTTTAAAATACATTTTTGGTTTAGAAAACATTTTAGTGAATCAATGAGTAAAATACCACATACCATTCAAACATTTAACTCATTCTGTTAATATTTTTAAACAAAAATTAATAGAATGAAATACATGATCCATTTGGCCCAAATGAGTGACAAAAATCATCGGTTTAGAGTTCTGCAATATGAACCAAAATAATTTGGAAAACTGGGACGGTCACGTCTGATATGAGATGATTCAGCAGAATGTGATTCTTCTCCTATTAATGAAAAGAATTTGATGACAGAAGATTATGAGATAATTGTGGAAAATCTTCAAATAAAAGCAATGGTCCACTATGGGCTGTTTTGGCCTGCTATGAAGATAAAAATTAGAACATATGTAAGAAAAGAAGATAGCTTTACATTACAAACTATGATAGCAATGATACTGGCTGTGCTATGTTACACAAGCATTTTCGAGCAGTCAAATTTCAGTAGGACACCCGATATCAAGATGTCCTTTTCATAAGTAAAATTTAACGTGCCATGTTGAGTTAAATTAAAGGTTAGAATTGACCACAAATAAAGTATTCCGTGATTTTCGAATCTAAATGTAGACTAAAATACATACGTTTATCATGACTTGGATATCAGGACTAAATCTATTTTTAATTTAAACTATTTAAATAGCATGGAAATATACCATATTAGAAAACACATCTGCATACCCTTTTGTTGCTTTGATAGATTTAGGCAGTATTCATTAATCCATTTGTTAAGAAGCATGGAATTACCAGAGAATCCTTTAGAGATATCCTAGGTAACCCTGATAGTAAACATACTTTTTCTGTAACGCAAAATATTTCTTTGTTTTCTTTTGATGAAGGGAAAAAATTTTCTACCTCAGAATATAATATCTAACACGCTAAATCATGAGAGTTAGGATATCTTAATATCATAACAGTTAATTTAACTTGAAAACTGCTTAATACACACTACTTGTCATATAATAATAATTAAAAAATGTACTATTCCAGAACTGTTCTTACAAATGTATACAGGAAAAAAATAATATAATGTGTCAAATCTTATTTCAAAATTCAACAATGGTTTATTATAAATGAACGACTTTAATTAAAGACTTAAATTATTATAAATTATTATAAAGACTTAAATTATTATAAAAGAATGACTTAAATAAAAAAAGAGATACCGCTAGAATATTCATATACTTTTGTTGCTTTAATGAACTCGAAAAATATACATTAATTAATTTGATAAGAAAGGTGGAAACAATACATTTGGGAGAAACCTTCAAACGAGTCCTAGGTTACCACAAAAATAAATTTGCTTTATTTATAGTCCAAAATATTCTTATTGTTCTCTTACGATCAAAGGAAAAAGTCTGAAACATATAAATATAATTTATTTCTAACACATTAAATCAATACAGTTAAATGGGTGGCATAGTGTTATTGGAGTTAATCTAAATCAAAAACAACTTAATGCCACTTCTTTGCCTTATAATAACAATAAAAAAATGCACTAGTCCAAAGCTGTGCCTTCATATCAGAGCAATGAAAAATAATAGAAAAGTGTTAATCCTTTGGTCAAAAGTCAACGGTGGTTTATAAAAAACGGCTTAAAGTGTCAAATCCGCTTTACCGAGAAAAAAATGCACTCTATTCACATATGTTTTTTAGAGGGAGGGGGGTTACTGCCGTACGTTTATTCTACGTGGGACTTTCAGGGATAGGGGGTGATACGGATTACACCGCCGCGTATTGCACCACCGAAAAGATACCGTCCTCAGAGCTGGATCTCGCGTGAGAACAAACAAATCATTTAATCCACCTTTTGACATCTCGGGGGAAGAAATGGTCGTCCGTGATGAATCGGAATCCACCCAAAGTGAAACTCTCACCCAATTAGTCAAACAATAGCAAAAAAAAAAAAAACCAAGCAAAAGCGAAAAACTGGCCTTTGGAGCGCGTGAAGCCAGCTAATCTGATCGGATCAGCGAAGATCTCCCCCCCCCGGGCGTCTCCTCCTGGCGTCGGTCCAATTAGCCGATGATTTGTCACCGGATCGGCCGGCGAAACAGTGTAACGAGTCGGCTTACGTTGCTCTCGCATTACGGGGCTGTCAAGCGGCACGTGGACGGCGCAACCCGACCCCCGCGCCGACGAAACCCAACGCCCCCAAACAAGGCTCGTTAAAAACGATGCCTTTTAAAATCTTTTGCTGCTTCCCGCTCGCTCGCTCTCTTATCTCGAGACAGGATCGGGAGCTTGTGCCCAACTACCCCTTGTTCTACTTTTAGGTCCGAATCCCCCCCTCCAAGACCACATTTCATAAGCTGCTCTATTAACGACCACTCGGAAGGGGAGACAAATTGAAAAAGACGTAGATCTGCGTGGAATGCTGTTTTTTATATTTTTTTTCGTGCATTATACAATTGTGCGTATGTTTTGCACGTTTATCGCTTACGAAGCATATGAAATTACTATAAAGTATCATAGTAGACGATGAACTCTACATCGGGATTTGAATGGATTTAGACGATTTAAACATCTTGCTCTCTTATATGAAGATGAAGATAGAAATGATTTTGTGAAAGGGTATACTTAAAATATCATTTCATAATCCGCTCTATTAAGGACCACTCGGAAGTTGAGATAAATTCTAAAAGACGTTGATCTGCACTGAAAGCTTAGTTTCAATTTTTCTGGTACATCATACGATTGTAGGTATGTATGCGTGTTTAACGCTTTTTCGAGTAAGAAGAATACATTCCTAAAGTATAGTACTACTTGATAAATCGAGTTGAATTTTAGATGGATTTAGACTTTTTTACCATTTTGTTCACTTACGTGAAAATCAAGGAGAATATTTTGTGAACTGGTATACTTAAAATATTACTTCATAATCTGCTATATTAATGGCCACTCTGAAAAGGAGACAAAAAAATTAGATCTATGCAGAAGGTTGCTTTATATCTTTTTATTCCCTCTTGCATTATACGGTTATGCATATATTTTGTACTTTTATAGCTTTTTTTTTTGTATATGAAGCATACATGCATGCATCTACAGTAGTAGACGAAAAAAAAAATTAACATTGAAATCACCGAGAGGTTGAATACAAGCGTTTTAACCCTATTGCTCACATTTGACTTAATCAAGAAAAAAAATCATTTTGTAAATTCGGTTACTTAAAATGGTAATTTGGCCGTACATAAAAATGAAAGAAAAAATCCTTTTGTGTAAGGATTTGTTTATTATTATACTAAGCATGTATAGCACTTTTAAATTTTTTTTACTTTTTTTATTTATTTTTTTTAGGTAAAGGAAATTAAAAATTTCCTTTTGTGAATTGATACACTTATAAGAGTTTATATGATAAGTATGTTTTCTCGTTATACAAACATAAAGTATCGCAATAAGTCGAAACATTTGACGAAACAAAGACGTTTGAACCTTATCGTTCACTTATATGGTTTGGTTTGCAGTACTAAGATCTACTATTGTGCTCTACGAAGGCTAATGAGACCTGTATCCAAGGCCTAAAGTGTAATCCAAGTAAATACGAATATCCAGGTTAAGTGCGAGATTCCAGACCTGTAAAAATTCATACATTAAAAGACAGCTTTCTAATGACTTGGCTATCACCAGGCTGCATACTTATGTTTAAAAAAAACCCTATTTATTTTGTAAATTTTTAAAATCTTTTATATGGTTCTGCGTATATTTTGTGCGCTAATCACTTTCTCGTATCCCAAGAACATATACATAAAGTACCGTAATAGTCGAAAAACTTTTGGATGAATACAGATATTTTTTAACCCTAATGTTCACATGATGTGAAAATCATAAGATATTTGGAAAAATAGGCAATTTGTAAATTGGTTTACTTAAAACAGCATTTTGAATTGTGTAGAATTATTTTTACTTTTATTTTCTTATTTATCCCTATCTTATAAAGTAACATGCAAGGAGTTAAATATGAAGCATAACTGGCTAGTGAGGTAGCTGTAAATTCATGAATATATTTTATATAAGAAAAACAGATAGTGATTCTAGATGGAAAATTTTCCATTTATAAAAATATTTTGCATTATTACAAATGGTGTTTTACAAAATTATTAGTAGTAAAGAGGCAACAATCACACACAAACAAAATATTTTGTTCCTTTATTCACTTCTTCAACAAATGTGAAA
>CM063502.1:89276655-89321655 GCA_032207245.1 Pardosa pseudoannulata
TGTAAGCATATAAACTAAAGTATAAGTAAATTAATCGCATTAAAATATTTTCTTAAAATCAGACAATATTTTTTAAAGATTCATTTTTACTGAAATTTTGCGCAAATATTTAAAATGCTCCTTACCTCTTTATTTCTATACATTCCTACAAAAGGTTTATTTAACACTAGATAGACGGGAGTGGTTATTTTGACAGTAAACAAGTGTGCTTCATATCGCCCTTGTTAGTCTTCCATTTCCTGTTTATTCACTGACTTTTTTCTAATTGTTCATAAACAGGTAGCTAAAAAAGATTTATTTTTACTCCTTGTTATCGAAGTTAAAAATTTGTAAACCCCAAAAAACTGAATACGGTCATTTTGACTACGTAACGAATCTCTTGGCCTAGGTTGTGTATTGTTTATTTCTGTAGGTAATACTGAATAGGATATGACGGTTAAAGGTATAAACAATGACTAGTGGGTTGGAAATACCTGTTGGTCACATGCAATTAATTTTATGAAGAATTGAACAATACTTGATGCGAAAATATAAATAAGGTGGGGCGTTAAAAAATGTAAACCTACTGGCCACAAACAGTTTTTTTTTTTTTTTTTTTTTTTTTTGCCTGAGAGCTTCTGTTTTATGATGGCATATATTTAACTCTTTTTATATTATTGACCTGTTGTAGAAATTTTTCTGTTTGTAATGTCAATGAACTCTTGGTATAAGTAACCTCTAAGATAAGTGAATTTTTCAGGTGCAACAGAAGTACTTAAATCTGCAGTTTTTTTTTCAATATTCTAGGTTTAGCAGCTATCGAAACTTGAGTATATAAAGAAACTAATGACATAAAAACCATGCAACGTGATTACATTTTGAATTTAACTGATGAGCTTCCTAAAAATGGCATTTCCTCCAAGAAATCTTTCCATAATTTTTCTCTACATAATTATAATGTATCCACTGAAAACGTAAATAATATCACATCAATCAATGTCACAATAAAACTGAACATTTGTTCTGATTTCGAAAAATGAGGTTGTGGTTCCTCTATGATCAAGTGATAAAGTTTAGCATTTGTAGAGACTACAATAAAGAGAAATATAAGTAAAGCTTATCATAATATGTATGTTTTAAATTGTATATATTTTTAAATTAACTGTCCTACGTGATATAGATTTAAATTTATGCAATTCAAAGAAAAAATTTTGTATACTGAGTCTCATTTTCTACTTATAGTGTATTATAAATAAGTTTATTTTAAAAGATATTATAAATAAATCATGAACATAACTGGAAATTAATGTAATGTATTTATTTAATTTTTTAACTAAATGTTTAAAAAAAAACGTGTTTCAGAAAAGAAATCTTGAAAAATTGCCATTTTTAAGTATCAAACAACAGCGGTCGAAATGTGTGTTTCTAGGTATAAGGGTTTGGGTTTGGTTTGGAGTGCTACTGTCTACTTTTTGCAACACGAGAGCTAATGAGACCGGGACCTACAGCTTAAAGCCGATTCCGAACGGCTACGAACATCCATGCCACAGTGAAATTCGAACCCACAAACTCCGGTACCGAAGGCCAGTACCCTAATTCTAGGTATAAGGAGAACGTGGTCTATTTAGTCTTAAAATAAATCAGTGTACCATTAAATTTCAGTTTTATTTAGATAAACTTTAATTTAAATCTTAAAAAGTCCCAATTTTCCATTAAAATTCGACGTAAAGTCATACAAACATTTTCTATAAATTAACTATTCAAAGAATAAAAAAATAGTACACAAAAATAGATAATAAAGTTTAAAATAGATTTTGAAATAAAATTTAAGGTAAAAGTAGAGAGAAAAGGAGAAACTAATGTTCAAGAAACAGTTGAAAAATTAACAAAATATTTAAAAAAATTGATATTTTTAACGAAAAGTTATTTGATTTTAAATCTTTTTAAATGTCAATTATTGGTCTATGCTTCCAAGTCTATGTGTACAATCTTCATAATTCTAAATCAATAATTTCTATAAATGCTTCGTAACGTTCACCGTCCACTTAACTCGGTTCAACAAACAGCCGAATAATGATCACATATGTCGCTCAGTCAGCATTGTGGTTAGAGCGTCCAATAGACTGATCTAATTTGACTGATATACTTCGAACGCTATTTGTCTATTAAACGTGCCTAGCACAAGACACGGTAAGCCAGTTTGTTGACTCTCCGGAAAGGCAAATGTAAAACATTGATACACTCAAGTTTTGTGCTGAAAACAATGTTAATTTTATATGTAAAATATTTATAGCGTTATTAGACCCCTGTAAAATTTTGCTCCATTGATCAACAATCAAAATAATCAGCTTAATTCTAAACAAAATATCAAACTCCATTTTTACCTGAGCAACGCCAGGTAATTCAGCTGGTAGTATATATATATATATATATATATATATATATATATATATATATATATATATATATATATATATATATATATATATATATATATATATATATATATATATATATATATATATATATATATATGTATATATATATATATATATATATATATATGTATATATATATATATGTATATATATATGTATATATGTATATATATGTATATATATATATGTATATATATATATGTATATATATATATATATATATATTATATATATATATATATATATATATATATATATATATATATATATATATATATATATATATATATATATATATATATATATATATATATATATATGTATACCTAAAAGTCATGCTCAATGTTATAATATGTTTCAGTAAATCTATAAAGGATTTTCGAACAACAATACTAAAATATAAATAAACAATGCAGGTAGAAAATTAAAAAATTGAAATTTTTCATTAAATTAAATTTTGATTTTTTTATTTAAAAATAATTTATATTTGATAATGTACTGTATTTCAGGATTAAAATCAATCTATAAAACTTCAGAATTTCGGGGCTTGATAGGCTTGACTCTCCCCCCCCCCCAATTCCTCTGGTTATTTTTCTGTTCCATTCTCTCTTTTCATGTAGCAAAGGAAGAGACCAGAATGCTCCAAATCATACAAATAAGCGATCTTTCTTATTAAAATTTTGGAAGATTCCCTTTTCTTTTGAATTTTAGTTCATAGAGTGGTGTTTTTAAATATCGTTAAATGCCTATCATTTTTATCAGGGGGCTTGATACGCTCGACCCTCCCCCTTTTCTGGCTACTTCCCTGCTCCATTCTCTCTTTTCGTGTAGCAAAGTAAGAGACCAGAATGCTCCAAATCCTACAAATAAACAATCTTTCTTCTCAAAATTTTGGAAGATTCCCTTTTCTTTTGAATGAGAGTTCATAGAGTGGTGTTTTTAAATGTCGTTAAACGCCTATCATTTTTATGAGAGGGCTAGATAGGCTCGACCCTCCCCTCATTTCTCTGGCTACTTCCCTGCTCTATTCTCTTTTTTCGTGTAATAAAATAAGAGACCAGAAGGCTTCATATCATACAAACAAACAATTTTTCTTCTAAAAATTTTGGAAGATTCCCCTTTCTTTTGAATTTTAGTACATAGAAGGGTGTTTTTAAATATAGTTAAACGCCTATTATTTTTATCAGGTATTAAGTGGTAACCCCTGTCTAAAATACCTTTACACAGGAGTTTTTACTGCCCTTAAGCAATTCTAATTACGAAATGAATAATTAATTTGTATCATAACGTTTTCTGTTGAGGAGTACAATAACTATAGCTTTTAAAAACACAATGAAGAATTTCTTTAACGTTGTTTAAATCTTCAACAAACACAATACATTGATGTAAATGTGCGCAAAGTTTCATAATACTGTGTTAATTATTTATAAAACACTTTCTGGTGTCTACTACTCCTTTAAAATTAAAAAGACAGCAATCTTTTTATGCAATTTTATGAATTTCTTTAAAATGCATATGCAAATTATTGCACATTGGTAAATATTGAAATGCTCCCTTCGCTCTTGAGCTAAAGAAAGCAATGTCATTGTATCGGAGTAATAATATGAAACATGACACGCGCAACCCCTTCTATCGTTGCTGTTTTAATGATTTATTCCCCTGTCCCCGATTCCCTTTCACAGTATGGGAGAAAGCGTTTCAAAATATTTTCACTGGATACTGGACTTTTGAATAAAGACCACGTCGGAGTTATTTGCAGAAGAAATTGAGTATTACTTAGGATGTGCTAGACAATATAAGAAGATGCATCGAGCTTAAATGAAAATACGATTTTTATGTTTCTGAAAATGATCTGAAAATACGTACAATCAACCCCATGTTTAATGAAACTGTTTCAATTTTTCTTCAACCGTTTCCTTGGAACCAAGAATATATTCGAAATTTTCCTTAAAATTTGCTCACATTCCCATTTATTTTTCTGAGAGACAATGCATTCACAATTAACAATTGCAATATACAAGAGTTCAACTCAGTGGCATTGGGGTGGAAGCTTTGCTCTCCCCTGCACAGGTCCGAGGTTCGATCCTCCGGCGGGCTTAGCAAGATTGACTCAGCTTTTCATCCCTTCAGTAGGTAGACAAATTGAAGACCAAGCATATTTAGGAACTAAACACTAGGGGTTCCGCGTAAGGTTGACCACCTAATCGGGACATATGCTTCACACCCCAGGTCCTTTGGTCTCAAAAACGGATATTGGCACAGTTGGTCATGGACTCCAAGTTGAGTTGCAGTTCTGAGGAGTTTAATATACGAGAGTTAAGCAGAAAATAAGTTTATATCCCGAGTCATAAACTTATTTCCTCTGTCCTCTATATAATAATAGCCTAAGTTATCTGTCCGTCTGTCCTCGAATTTATGAAGCGATCGTACATGGAATGGATAGTGACATTCATATTGCATTCTTGATAAGGGTTAGCAATGTTCGAAATCCTCCTCTTCCCCCCTTTTTCTAGGATTTAATGTCATTATTTCAAGCCATATTTTCCCCGGTTAAGAGCAGGCGATTACATATATCAATATGTCACATAATAAATAGGTAAATATAACATATTTTCTAGCATTATGACGTCATATTTTAACCATCTCATTTAATCATTTCTTATTTTAAATTATTTAAATATCGTCTGCATTATTTTCATACTTTTTATTACTGAATTTAAATCTTACGTAAATAATTTTCTTTTATATTTGGCTTAAATATTAGATTAGGTACATATGTGATAATTTTAAATTTAATTATAGATTATTTGTGGTGCAATGAAAATTTTATCACCAGTATTAAAAACTAATTCTATCTACCTCCAGGGTGTAGTAGAAATGATAGTTTCATTCCTTTACTTCTTTTAATTACTGTGGCAAAAAATTGGGAAGAACTTAACGATAATTTCGACGTAGCTAAGAAAACTTTGAATTATCTTTCTAAATGAATTCAACGTGATTCTAAACTGCATTCACACTATCGGGAGACTTTAGAGGAATATGAAGATAAGCAAATTATTGAGCGTGTACCAGATAATTCTCAGCCAAAAAAAAAAACATTTTTTACCTGCCTCATAGGGTACTTTACAATTCTGGAAAAGTAAAAATTTTACTGATCCCGTCATAAGAAGGGCTGTATGCTCAGGGCCCGACTTACAGAAATAGGGGCCTAGGGCAAATCCATCCATCCGGGGCCCTTTCACTCTGCAGTACACAGATGGTGGCTACGGGATGATTGTTATAAGTAGTAATGCTTAAACTATGGCCCAAAGATCCTTTATAGTTGACTCACCAATATAGTTAGTAAAATAAGATTAGTTTAAAATAAAACGAAAAATTATGACATAAGTAAAATTATAAAAAAGTTACAAAAAAAAATCTGGAAGGTAAAGCGTATATTAGAATTTTGTAAGTCCTTACCCGAGGAATTTTCCTACCTAAAACAGAATGTAGCAGCATGTTCTACATATTTTGCCAGCACTTACATTTGTGAACAAGCTCTCTAATGATACTGAATGAATCAAAAATTAAAAGAAGAAATTGTCGATAATTTAAATTGAATTTTAGACATATGCATCATATTTTAAACTTGAAATGGCAGTTAATTTGGGGGCCCGTGAGCTTGCCCCGTTTGCCCTGTCGGAAATCAGGCCCTGTATATGCTAGTCTATAATAATAATATCAAGAAATATTTTGCTAAAGATAGAACAATATTCCAGCTCCTTAGTAACATAATAACTACCGGAACTGTAACAATTGTCACACAGTGCGACTATGTATTAGAAGTTTGCCACCAGAGAAAAAAAGTATACTTATCACAATAGCCTGTAGGTCTTTGTCTGCGATGTCAAAACAAGAATTTCTTCAAGTGGAAGATCAAGTGCAAGGTGCTGGAAGCAAAATCTGTACTGTATTGATAAAGGCTGCTATTGATGACAGATAGTCGACCACAGCGGTACACATTTTGTCAACTCTTGGAAAGTCCCGAAACTAAAGACGAACCATCTGTTTGCTAATCACATCTGTAACATTTACTAAACACAAATGAAGTTGTATTTCAATCAGCGCTACATTTCTGTGCGTTCAAAAACTTAGCTCATCATAGCTTACTACATCTTAACTCACTACAATGACATTAATGTCAGCGATTGCATATTCACAAGTGCCGCAAATGATACTAACATTCACAATCTGCGAGCTAGGCCCATCGTATTATGTGCCTTTTACAGTGACATGTTTTGATTGGTGATATGGTAAATTTACTTTCTTCATAACTCTTGCAATTGTATTTTCAATACATTAACACATTGTATGCGGGACACGTACTAGTATGTTTTCTGACGATTGATACTTGAGCGCACTAGTATGGGTTAGTGTAACAACATGGTTTGTTTGTGGGGACAAAAATAACGGTATATACAGGAAAACGAAGCCGAATGTTCTTGTCTACTACATAGATTCTGGAAAAATTTAGACAAATAAAAACTAGTTTTTACATCAGTCGATGCGGAACCACAGAACGGGAAGGTTGATAAAAAATCAATTTAGATTTAAAATTAACTTTTTATTTATCCTTACGAAAATGATATTATATATATATATATATATATATATATATATATATATATATTTATCTATTTATATATATTTGTATATATATATATATATATGTATATATATATATATATATATATATATATATATATATGTATATTTAAATATTATATATATTTATATATAGATTTGTTTAGTTGTCTCTTTATATATTTGTTTATATATTTCAATATGAAATACGAAATGTTGGTTAAAAAATTAAATAATTTTCGATCTATTGATATTTAACTTAATAACTAAATTTACACACAAAACGCCCGCTCCCGGTACAATTCTGCTGCGAAATGTACCCGCACACAATGTGTTAACAGAATAAGTCCATTTCTGATGCATTAACAATATAATTACATTTACAATGCATTAACAGTAGACTTATAATACACTGACACTATAATTACATTTAAAATACATTTAACAATTAAAATAACATTATATTTCCAATACTTAAACTATATAGTTACATTTACAATAATTTAACACTAAACATACCAACACTTAATATATACCTATTTCTTCTTTTTCTACTTTAACCTTTTACAGTCCATTGTTCCCAAAAGGGAACATAATATTAATAAAATTATTTACAATTAAATTTGATCAATATTGATACAAAAAATTAATAAATGTAGTAGAAGAACTACTCGATTTTTTAAAATAAAAGCTATATTTCTATGGTTAATAGAAAAATGCATAAAAAATCATAAAAATGACCCTTTTCATCATTTTATATAGAGCACATATTAAAAATTCCCATAAATGTAAAAAACGTCTAATTCTTCTAAAATCCGATTGGTATCATTAAAACAACTTTAATTTATTTAAAAAATATGAAATTCGACATTAATAACCAGAAACGTACCTGGAATAATTTATTAATTGCTGACGTTCCCAATTGGGAACAATGGACTGTTGCCGCTATACTTGACGAAATAATTTCCTCTACTAAGCATTTCTTGAAAGGGGTAGGAAATGAAAGGGAATTCCCTAATTTTATGAAAGGGCATTTCAATTCTATAAGCAGTCTAGTGAGTTCGCTTCTCAGATATTATTTTGAAAGGTGTTAAATGTATTTTGTCTATGAACTACAAGTTACAGCCGCTCTTCTAAGAATTGCACCAAGGAAAGTTTGGCCTCAACCTGGACCCAAAGTTTATAGCCCTATATCACAGAGAAAAAGTGATGACCATTTTCTTGTACAAACAACACAAGATAGATGTGCACAGTGTACATTAAATGCAAGATTAGCTTGCAATGAGTGCAAGAAAAAATTGCATCTCCATTGATTTCCTGTATATCATAGTATAAAGGTATGAACTCATGTTTTTGATATTTGTTTAAAAAAATGTTGTTTTCATTTAAATTTATAATTTTTAAACTTTATTGATATGTGGCCTTAAATTTAAAAATAAATTTTAAATTCATTCTAATTATTTTTCTTATTATTTAATGTTTAATATATACATAATTCTACTCAATTTGTGAATCCAGTGTATAGTCAGAAGTGACCAATGTTCCCAATTGGGAACATCATGAAAATCTTAAAAGAAATTTTTTTCCCACAATTAAATGACTAACATACCTTAACTGAAGCATTAGAAGGCAAGAGATGTAAAAATATAATTTAAAATATATCTGGATCTGAATTCGGCCTGTAAAAGTTTAATGCATCACCCATCGTATTTTTTACATATACATTACCGGTCATTTGATTGGTTATGATATGTTTAGTAGTTGTTAAATATTTTTTTGATACATTAACCTGATATATGTATAACTATTTACAAAAATATATTCGGTAGCGAAGATGTGTAGAAAATGTGTTATATACCTATTAAGACTGAAATCTGCCCTTCGGACTCCAGTATGAAAAACCATCAGAAATCTTAAATAAAAAAACACAAAACTGTATCAGAAGGGTAACAGCAGTAAAACAATAATAAAGTTGCAACAATAAAAATGATCGCAACGTAGTAAAAAAAAGGAATTCATGTACATAAGTACTACTTTAACTCTTTCCCCTCCTTCCAGCGAAAGGTGATGATATTCCTTTCTGTATCAATCAAAGTAGAACAATAATGTGGTAGTCTTAAGCACTTATCAAACTGTCGACATAATAGATAATAGGATGGAATTGCTTAAAACTGGGGCATTTTAATATAAAAAAGAATAAGGTATATGTTCTAGACCGCATGGCTTGAAACTATTCAATATAAAAAGTGAAATTCTAGATGCCTATTCCATATTTTTTATCTTTTATTTGGATGGGATAAATGCATGAATTGTATATAAATTAGCTAGACGTACAATTTGTAATATAGGATTTTGCTTCATCTTTCTAATGAACTTGAAGAATATAGTATGTATAGCCAAACCCCTTCTACACTTTGTTTCACTCACAAACACACACATATCTATTTATAACTGTGTGTGTGTGCGTTACTGCAAAGCTACCGTAACTTTTTGCGTCGTTGTACTAGACATTTTCAGACATAAGTATAAAATCAAGATATATAAGAGCTTCAAAACCATTAAAACCCCACCAAATTATCAAAAAAAAAGAAAGAAATTTTAAATATTCAGGTTTTAAAAATGATTGAGCATCACCAAAAAATCGCAGGAGTTTTTAAATAAAATGCACAATGCTTATTCCAACTGTTGCAACATTTAGATATTAAATTTATTAATAACTCTACAGTATACAAAGATTTCACTAAGACATTTAATAAGAATATCACAGTAAAAATTTAAATCTTTAGGGTTTTTTATAAAGTAACAATTAATTGCATGATGTTTATTACCATAAAAATATATGTTAGTCTTATATTGTGTTTCAAAGTTTTTTTTTTAAATAATTTTCTTAACCTCGCATATAAATTTTGTCTTCAGTACTTACTTTGGTAAAAAGAAATCTTCGTAACTATACCCTCTTCACTACCAGTCGAGGTCCACATATGTGACCTAAGTCTCTTCATCTAAAAATAATCCTGTTGAAAAAAATGGTAGTTTACGATTCCTTAGGTACACATGCAGGGATTCTAAGCTTCTGACTGATACAATAAATTGCAGCATAATCAGAAGTTCTTCTGGAATATTTGTTATTCTGAAGCAGTAGAAATTGCGTCGAAGCAGCGTGCTCGTAAAAATAATTAAATTTCATTTGTTTTTAATGGTTTTTAAGTCCTATAATTAATGTGTTCTAATTAAAATTGTTTAAAATTTGTGTTAAAATAGTTTTAGATTTAAATGTGATTTTGTGCATTTTAGGGATAGTTATATAGGTCCACGTAGGAAAAAAAAATTATATTTATGCAATTTTTTTATAGCTTTTAGTGAAGAGGATATCATCTATAAATTTTTTATTAAGACTATTGACATAAGTCTTTATCACACACACTAAGTTGTACGCGTTGAAAAACCAACGGATTTAGTTTACGATTCCTTTTCCCAATACAGATTGCAGGGATTTCTCGTGTGACAGCAAAACAAATTTCAAAATATCACACGTCAACGAGAAACAAAATAAATCGGTTAAAGATTTTTCGCTGTGAAACAATAAATCCGTGCTATCTTCATCTGGAAAAGGAATCGTAAACTGAATCTGTTACTTTTTCAATTCATATAAGTTGACGAGTGATAAAACCTTAAGATCACTCATTCACAATTATTTCTAATCGTATTACTTAATCTTCATAATGATGAGATAAGAATAAAAATACGTAAAATTCTATATTGGAATTCTCGCAGTTTAGAAAACCATAATAAAGTAGAGACTACTCTAGAAATAAAACTACAAATAAATGTCGATATTCGTTATTCCTCATTGTTCGTAGCGAAAGATCCTTTGATTTCCACTAAGCATTTTAGTGGAGAGCAGTCTCGACATTTCTCGGAATTATGTGAAGCTGAGCGCGCATTCATGACAGCATCGGTCCAGTAAAGCAGCAAATTGCACGAAGCGATGCGAGAAAGTGAAGCTTCTGCGACCACTAACATAATAGATGGAGAGACAAATCAACAATCCTCTTAACGCCGGATGGAGAGCGCGTGGCCCCTGTGTTTGATATGAAAAACTGTTTTATTCATTGAAAATTAATCCCAGAAAACATTCACAACAGATGGGAAGGGGAAAATATCCGGTTAAATAAATGTAGAAATTTAAGCTCGTTCAGAGACTTAAAAGCTCTGGTGTTATTAACGACCTATTTTTAACGATGCAGGTTCCGTGGAAGAGGAAGTAAAGAAATTTATCAATGGTTGGAATCTTTATTTGTGGTTTAAAAAATTAGAACAGAAATTATAGCAACTAATAAATGTCATAAAAGAAACTACTTAATTTGAATGAAGGATTTTCTTCGGGAAATTTTCATATCTGTTTAACAATCTATAAAATTTATTACGTTAAAATTCCGAAAACTTAGCACACAACTAATGATTAATTTTTGTTAGACTTTATCAAAATATTTGACTTTTAAATTGAAATAACTGATCTGCTAAAACAAGGGCTTAATGGGATCGGAATTTACTGATTAAAAAAACTCCTGTTATACGATATCATGCTAGCCGTAGTATTCAAGCCAATGTATTCCGGTATTAAAAGGTAGAACTCTACATCTTCTTGATACGGCCCACCTAAGTTATTGGGACTGAAAGATTCGAGGCGTGAGAAAACGAACTTTGACAAAGATACGACTCTTAGTTGTCATCTTAAGAATATGTATGAGTTGCCTAGGGTATTGGGATTGAAAGTGGCGAGGCGTGAGAAAATGGGCTTTGACAAAGATACGAGTGTAAGTTGTAATCTTAGTAGTTTTATGCAGAAAAATGTGAACTCTTTAAACATACTCCAGTCATATATTTTAGTCATGCTTTAGTAATAATTGGAATAAACACAGTGGCCTCTAGTAACAAACTGTGCCTATCGATCAATAAATGGTAAGGAAGGATTGTGAGGTATCATGAGTATAGCATGCAGTTAATTGTCTTCCAACTTCACGAAATTCCTGCACGTAGATCAATAAACACAGTAGAACCCCAGAAAATATTATACCCAGGAACTTTATGTTACGAGTTTTATTGAGGTCGAGCACTTTTTCTAAGTCTTAAACTAGTGTTTACACCATGTTAACAAAAATAATTTTCGACATTGAAATAACTGAAATGGATCAATTACCTTCACAAATACAGAAATTTCATGAATTTCTGTAATGCCGGCACTTGATGTTAGTAAAAGCTCATGAAATTCTAATATATCATGGGTGAGACTGTCAGCTAGCAATTTTGCCTATGTAGTTCAGAAAATTATATCAAATAATAAAACTGAACCTTGTTTTAGCCTCAAAATCAAACATACAATCTAGCATAAAGACTGATACTATAACACTTTATTGTTAAGCATAAAACGCGACCCGTATTCCCATAGGATATATTAAGTGACGTTTGATATCTAGATAACCAAGACTTTTAGTACTACTACTACTACAAGAAGCAAATACATATTTCCGTAATTTTCAAAATAATCTTACCGGAAACATTCAGAGTAATGTATAGCATTGAAAGCAAAAATTATTTTTGAAGCTCTATCCGTGATATATATATATATATATATATATATATATATATATATATATATATATATATATATATATATATATATATATATATATATATATATATATGTGTGTGTGTGTGTGTGTGTGTGTATATGTATATATTTGGTAGCGTTTTTGATTGTGTTCTGGGCAGAAAAGGGTCTTAGTCAGGTCCTGTAGCCATGGAATTTTCCACTAACGATTCTATTAGACATTAAAAATTATTCATGGGAAAAACAATTTTTTTGCATTAAACCAAATATTTGGAGTACTTATGCCAGACATACAGAAAAACCCAAAATAATTATATTTGAGACATTAAGAATTAAAATCATTAATGATTTCAGGATCAGGTTTCAAGGCAACAATCTGTTATTCCGGCAGTAGCTACAATTATGGATCTTTTCCCCGCACATGATGTTACTCCAGGTTTACCATAGAGGTGGATTCCATTAGCTCCCGTTTTGAGAGAAAATTTTCCTCTCCGGAAGACTTGTATCGGTTGCGAGTTCACAATTAGGTTACATATAAGTGAACCAGAATAACCAAATGTAGTGACGTACACCAGGGGTGGGGGTGATTGTCCAAGCCTTCTCATGGACCAATAGACCAAACATAAAGATCCATTAATTTTTAATTTTTAAAATAAAGTTAACACATAGGTTCATGCACTTGTATTAGATTTTGACACTTTTATTTTAGGCAAAATGTAATACATATTTCGTATTTTATTTTATTTTGACAAAATGGAGTTTGAACTACATGCATTATATTAAAAAAAATCATCTGTATGTGGCGCATTAATCTAAAACACACCTATAAATCTATGTTTGAAACTGACATCGTGCAGTGTGTTTGATAATTTGGCCAACAATGACACATGTAATCAAGAGAAACTATTCAAGCAGTTGTCATTAGCTATCGGCTATAAAATACACAAATAGAAAATATTAACAGGATTTAACTGGAATATCTTTAATTTAGAAAGATTCGTATTAGATTAAATACAATCAGCATCTCATAAAGGTATATTTTATAGTATTCAAAATCTATACGGACTCAAAATTCAACTAGCCGGGCAATGAATCAAGTATAAAACCAACTCATTCAACTGAATCCCTGAATTTGACTCTCTGTTTGCATGAATGTTTGCAGCCCTTGGGATTCGTACTTAATCAGAAGATCCTGTACTAGTTAGCTCCAGTTCTGTGAAAAAAAAAGAAGATCCTAGATCAATTTAAAATGGAATTTAAAAGAAGTTTTATTTAAAAAAAACTTCAAATTATTCCAGATAATAAGCATTTTTTGTTTTATAAAATTATTTATAGTTAAACTTATATGTTAAATTTAATAGCCCTTTTCACCCTAAATATTTAAACAGAATTTTTTTCAATAAAATGAATAGAAATTATTTGATTGGTCAGTGATTCGCTTAGAGTATTTTCATTGAAAACCTAAAAATATATCCATGATTGTGTTTTTGATTAATGGGTTCAAGAAGGTATCAAGGCAAAAAATTTAGCTTAACTGTTCTATTTCCCGTTAGGGGAATTCAAAAATATACATAATCAGGATCCTGATCATAGTTCTGATGATAATATTTCATTCTATAACGTATACTTAAAGTTTAATATATTTAAATTAAATGGCCTTCTTATTTTTTTTAAACCGAAGCTTCACAAAGCTTACAGGCTTTTTTGAAGTGATGCGTAGCTAAAGAAAGTCATAAAAAAGTATTTTCTATTTTTTAAGACCATAGTCTCTAAAGGTACGCTGCTATTGCTTTGAGGTGTACCCGGAAAAAAAGATTTGTTATGCATCCAACTTAGTGTTCGGAAAAAAGCAGATTTACTCCCCATTTTAACAGAAAATCTCCTACACAGAGATTTTTCAATCTAAGGAAGTTAACTTAAAGCATTTATCCATACATAAATATAAAGTACCTTTAGATGTTAGTCTTGAATTTTCTAAATACCTTTCGCTTCATGAACAAAAATGTGTAATCTTTCACATAAAAAATCCTTGGTTTTTGCCATAAATTATAATACATTAGATTAACCCCTTCCAGGTTCATTTTATTTCGGGATTATGAGTCAAAAAATGTCAATTTTTTATGCTTATTTTCATACATACATAGCTTTTTTGAACATAATAGCATCATTCGCATACAAAATTTCCTAAAAATTAATGTAAAAAAATCAATTTAAATAAATGAATAATTTACCTGTATAGTTGGCTTTCAGAAATCATTAGACTTTGGAGTCAATTCACACTAACTATAAATATTAAGCTTAGAATACCTAGATTTTATCTTGAATTAAATTTTATTTATATCCTTTGCATTTACATAAATGATTATGAAATTATTAATCAAAATTTGATCGTGTATTATACAATCGGAAACATGGTACTGCACAGAGTCCAACATCGTAATCTGGACAGTAGAACCTTGTTTCTCTCCTTACCTTCTTCCCTCTGCTGTCTCTCTTTGAGCAACAAATAATATAGCAGCCAGAAAAGTAAGCAAAAGCATTCGAAGGCATGAAAAACACATGTGAGATAATTCGGGAAAGACTGGTTGTACAGAGTAAAATTTCACAGTGCCCGAGCTACACTCGGCATGAGCCAGGATGGTACATTTCGCCTGCCCGAGTTCAGCTCGGGAAAAACTGGGAAGGGGTTAAACGCAAATTCAAGTTAGAAATTTTTGAAACACTCATAATACTTCGGTTGGATTATTTTCAGTAAAGAAAATAACATTTTATTGAGTAAATTCTTGTAATTTTCCTACAGAATATTTTAAAGATAACTATTATTTAAAGGGAATAAATATTAAAACACACAAAATATCTGATGAGTTATCTTTATATTCAGTTTTCAGTAATACTCATAACAGCCAAAAATCTTCAGAAGAAGAAATTTAAAATTTTAACTATGGGAAATTCCATTAGACAGCCATTTTATTTCGATTTCCCATATCCCTGGCTTCATTAACACAGAGGAAAGAAAGTTAAAATCACCATACGAGTGTAATATCTTTTTTTTCCCCTTACTTCCTATTTTACAGAAAGGAAGAAATGTATAGCAAATCACATGACTATTTTTATTTTTTTAGATTCTACGCTTTAGTTTCTTTGTCACTTCCTTTTCAACCGCACTGCTTTTACTCAATTTCTGTATTATATTTAGACAGATTAATTATTGCCCATTTAGGTACTTGGAATTATTAACCACTGTGCCAGATGAAGGTCATATTTCCATTCTTATACCGTCTAGAATCCTTGTGATTACACAAAGTAGTTCAAAGAGCTCTGCTTGTGTTGCATGCTCATGAGTCAATTTTAATAGATTTCTCTTAATGTCTCTGAGTTTTTAAAAAAGTGGTGGGCCTTTTTTATAATTTTTAAATATATTCTCACAAGTTTTATTTTCAAAGTTTATACATTGAATCTTTTAAAGTTCGACGAATCATTAAAATAACAGAACCACTTCAGGAATCCCAAATCTTTGATATGCTAATGCATGCATTCCATTTATTTAATTTCAATTATGTAGGCTTTGTTTTGGCCTTGGAGCTCTACGGTCTACTTTTTGCTACACGAGGGCTAATGAGACCGGGACCTACTGCTTAAAGCCGATTCCGAACGGCTACGAACATCCATGCCATAGTTGGATCCGAACCCCCAAACTCCGGTTCCGAAGGTCAGCACCCTAACCGTTCGGCCACAATTATGCAGGCATTTATTTTCTGTATTATTTAAATTTACTTGCAATAAAAATAGTACTTTCTCATAAAGAAATCATAAAATATTTAAATGAACGAATCACTGAAGTAGATTTTTTTTTATCAAATTATCATTTGTTCAAAATGAAAATAAACTATCAATAAAAAAGTGATAAATCATTTGATGTAATAAACATATAGGTCTAGAAATATTTATGCATTTTTTAACTCCTAAAAAATTCACACTAAAATTAACAAGAATAAACTTTTATTGGAAATATTTTTTTACTTTAATAATATTGCAACAAATGACTCTAAGATACTAAAAAGTTATATACTACAGTTATGCACTATAGTAGCTTTCTTCATTAACAATACTGGGGTCTAAGTTTTACATTTCCTGTGAAATGTCATGTTTTCTAGTAAAAGCATTATGAACAATTTATTTACATAATGAACACGAGCATAAAATACAAATGAACAAATCCTTTTTTAATCCTATTTTTAGGTTTTCCCTGGAGGTTTTACTTTCATATTCTCACGATTTTGTTATACTTTTTCATTCAAAAGTTTCATGGTTCAACTAACTGTGAAGTTAAATCTTTGATAAAATGTATTATTAGTTCCTCAAAACATTGTACGCGTTATTTAACGCGAAGAAACATTTCCCTTTGAACATATTTTTTTCTTTCTGTCGGAATCGCATTTGAATGCATACTGCTGTGCATTTGTTTACAAGTAACGGATGCATTTAAATGTTTTTTTTGTATCTAGCTATTTACATAGAGACAAGTGTAAAAATCAATAAGTCAACTATCATTTATCTTTAGATTCTTGAACAGTGATATGAAAAATCCTGATTATGAATTGATGCTTCCAATAAAATTAGTAAATTTAACCCAGCTGTGCTCCTTTGTTTCTTTTACAACTATATTTTTCACACATATATTTGGGCCTAGACAACGTTTTAAAAAATATTTTAAAAATTCTTTTTCAGTTTTATTTCTTTTTCTGTTTTGAACGAAAGTTTGTGTGTGGTGAGTATTCGAATGTAAATTCAGTTATAATACCCTTGATAAATTTATGAAAAATATTGGTATAAAATTAAATTTAAATATATTGATGAACTAAGGAAAACATTCCTTGGTTCAAGCGTTGAAGAATATAAGGTGTAATGTAAATATAGAAAAAAATGTTGAGCATGTGCAACACCTAAATAAAGATTGTTGTAAAAAATATGAAAGTCATTTACTCCTATCTCGCACTCGCGTCGCAAAGCAGGAGATAGTAGTGCTCTAAACCAAACCAAAAGAAAGAAAATAACCCAACCTAAATATCTTTGGTAAAAATTTAATTTGTGTCAAAATATTAGTTATACTTGATTTCCATTTTATAATCTACTGTCTATCTAAAGCCCCGGCGTTGCTCGGGTTTTTTAATTTCTTACTGTATTTATCACAGTCTTATTAGAAGTCATGATAAAAATAAATGGCTATAGAATTCCGAACCTAAATAAATCCAGTGAATGTTAAATGTGATTTGGACAGCTACGATCTATTATTTTGCTGTGGAAGATTAATGATAACGAGACCTACAGTTTAAAGCCGATTCAGAACGACTACGAGCAAATCATAGTAACTTTTGGCCATCGTTTGGCAATCCAATGCTTATCAGATGATGCAAAGTGTTATAATTTTATCGTTAGAATAGATTCCAATCAAAGTCTTATTTGGAGATAGGGCTTTTTTCGAAAAATTAGAATCAGCTTTACTCATATATATCTACATTCCATTTCTTCTAAAACATGGCTACCAATGAGAGTATAGGGGGGGGGTCCTATTTTTACAATTCTACATTGCAGAAAATAGCAATGATTAAAATTGGTCGTTTTACCCACAATGGCCCTATAAATGTGTTATACTCCTTTAGAAGTGTGTGTTGTCTAGACCGAAGTGGTGAGGAGTATTGTAGAATGGTTATAAGTTTTTAATTATGGTAAACGATAGATTTCCGGGAATTTTCTGGTATATCTATAATTTTATAGTTATTGATAAATGTGATAAACTTAAAGTACATACAAAAATGCAAATAGTTTATCTGTATTATTTTCTCCACTTTATATTAACCCTTTAAAGGGTCATTTTTTTCTGATAATATTATATTAAAATATTTTTGGGAGATAGGCTAATTTATAAAAAAAATTAATTAAATTATTATCTAAAATAAATTTGATTTTAAAAAACCATATTTGTGAGAAATATATTTAATAATAGATGGGAAAATAGAATCAGCTTTACTCATATATATCTACATTCCATTTCTTCTAAAACATGGCTACCAATGAGAGTATAGGGGGGGGGTCCTATTTTTACAATTCTACATTGCAGAAAATAGCAATGATTAAAATTGGTCGTTTTACCCACAATGGCCCTATAAATGTGTTATACTCCTTTAGAAGTGTGTGTTGTCTAGACCGAAGTGGTGAGGAGTATTGTAGAATGGTTATAAGTTTTTAATTATGGTAAACGATAGATTTCCGGGAATTTTCTGGTATATCTATAATTTTATAGTTATTGATAAATGTGATAAACTTAAAGTACATACAAAAATGCAAATAGTTTATCTGTATTATTTTCTCCACTTTATATTAACCCTTTAAAGGGTAATTTTTTTCTGATAATGTTATATTAAAATATTTTTGGGAGATAGGCTAATTTATAAAAAAAATTAATTAAGTTATTATCTAAAATAAATTTGATTTTAAAAACCATTTTTGTGAGAAATATATTTAATAATAGATGGGAAAATAACTTCCCACTGGCACTTAAAAATTGTTGAAATTGATATGAACTATACTTCCTACGGCCTTATAAAGGGTTAAAGCATTTTTTTTAAAGTTTGATGACTTTTATGGTTATTTAATATGTTATCAAAGTTAAACCGTCTATTATATTCTACTACAATTTAAAAATACTTTCAGTTTTATAAGTGGATGCGTTGTATTAGCATGTAAAATTGATACTCTTACATTTACTTATAATACTCTTACATTTACTTATTTATTTCTGATGTTAAAATTCAAGCTTAGTGAGCAGATTGGAAAATTTTCAAGACTTGATTAAATGGCCACCAAAGTTCTCATAATTAATTTTCTGTTCTGCTATAATACTTTTCGCCTTGATATTATTAACCAACCGTTGTAAGAATAAAAAAATTTTGCTTAATGTAGTAAAGCAAATGTCGTGTAGCAAAGAAAAAAAGTAGGTGTGGAGATGCAGACTAAACTGAATTATATGGGTAACACAATTTAAAGTATCATCAGACTTCATCTTTTAATAATGTCGGTACAGAGTTGCTTTCGGAAAACCTAGATGAAGGGTTGTATATAGAACCGATGTTTTGAAGAATTGTTTTATGATATTACCCCTTTGGAAACCTGGAAAATCTGCTATTTTGCAATAATAATAAATTTTCCCAGATTGTGGTTTTCAATATAAGCTTTATATGCATAATTCATAATCATGAGTCCAAACTTGAAAACACTAGTTTTTCAATATTTTCACAAATTCTGTATACGTTTATTTCCCGATATTTTTATATTATATATCAAGAGGTATATATCATACTTATGCGGGAATATATGTGCAAGATAATAATGCACATGTTCTACAAATATGGCAGAGGTAAGGTTGTTTAGGTAACCAATCAAATTTTTTGTCATTATTTTTGGTATTTATATCTTTATTTTTACCTCTGAATGCAGCTTAATTTTCTGAAATTGTATTTTAAGAATTCTACTCATTAGCTTAATTACGACATTTCAATCATTTTATTAGCCTTGTGTTTTGATCTGTCTGCACATAACTCCATATGTATTTCCTATAGTCACAATGAGATGAATTTTGATCGTTATATCAAGTTGACAACTAGGACAGTGAAGTGCACCTTCCTCAGAGGTTAGGAGGAGTACCTATGCACTTATAGCGATGTAATACGGCTGTCCACAAATCAACATTTTAAAAATTATTTTTGCATTTTTAAGTCCATTATTATGATCTCCAAATAAGATTAGTCCTACATGGTTTCTTTTGTATTAATGTCATAGTTATACAATGAAAGATCTCTTTACTTATTATCTGCCTACTATTCCTTACGTTGTTTGCACTTAAGTTGATATGATCTAAGTTGCAAATAATCTAGAGACGAATTCTTGTCAGTTCTTCGATATGTTAATTATCTGGACCACTTTTCTCTGTGACCATTAAGGTTGAACATGGAGGGGGGTGATATGTTTAGAATATGTTCCCAGTCAGCATATGGAAGATTATTTCTTTCTTTTGGGCCTTGAAAGAGGGAAGACATTTTACCATAGAGTGTGTGCCTCGTCATGCAACTATCTTAGAGAAGGTAGATTAGCGTGCAGCTGTTTTAAACTCCAAGGCAAAAGTCTTTTTCTTCACCCCGAATGGTGACTTTTAACCGTTTTTATCTCCAAATACATATTACGTTTGATAATTATTATTGTCAAAAATCTAATTAATGTCATAATTAAAATTAACGTTCTTTTTTAGTATTATTCTCTTATTTTTGTGCTTTGTTATCTGAGTCCATAGGATCTTGGATTCGCTCCCCAGTAGTTATGATGCCATGAATTTTTGCCAGCTTTTCTTCATGTCGAGCTGTCAACCAACTCTTTGCTCTGTAATGGCCAGTATGATAGTAGGGTGCTATGTTTGTAAAATGACCTCAGTCTACCTATGGGAGGTTATTTCTTCATTCCCATGTATGGAACTTTTAAAAGAGTGAAGACCTGCTGCTCCACACATACCATGCAGTGTGTGTGCCTCGTCATGCACGTAAGTAGGGGGAGGGGAAGGTAGATGAGCGTGCAGCAATTCTGGAGGTGCCAAGTCCGAGGCAGCAGCCTCTCTCTCTCTCTCTGCGGATGGTGTCGGGAAGAGGTGATCCGTGCCTTTTTTCCACTCATTTTCGGGCCTGCCCGACCGGAACAGAGAGAGCGAACGAAGGAATCGTCCCCGGGGATTCCGGGCCCCGAGATGTCGCTGGAGCTGAAGCGCGGGTGGAACAAGATGCTCAGCACAGATAACGAGCACGGGGGACTCGCTCCAAATGAATTCCCGGCAACTTCTAGTTGAACTCCAAATTTCGCATACACGCGCAATACTACTTGCTATGGATAAAGATAGGAAGAAATGTTTACAAAATTTTTAAATATTTTCTTCATATATAGATTTGGTGATTAAAAAAAAATTAAATCCGCAAGTTTAATATTTGCTAATCTACGGATCCCAAACGTGAAGAATCATTTTAAAAAAGAAAATGGTACATACAGACGCACTATATATATATATATATATATATATATATATATATATATGTGTGTGTGTGTGTGTGTGTGTGTGTGTGTGCATGTATACATATATGTATATATATATATATATATATATATATATATATATATATATATATATATATATATATATATATATATATATATATATATATATATATATATATATATATATGTATATATATATGTATATATATGTATATATGTATATATACACACACACACACACACATATATATATATATATATATATATATATATATATGTGTGTGTGTGTGTGTGTGTGTGTGTGTGTGTGTGTGTGTGTGCATTCTTTCTCGTAAAGTAATTCTACATCATAGAGTGAACTAAAAACGACCATTATTACGAATTTCAAAAGAACAGAATTTCAAACTGTGATGGCTGTACACGTATATATATATATTATATTCATATATATGCGTCTGTACAAGCATAGCAGTTTGAAATCATAAACCTTGTAAATTTCTTGGGGGAGGGGTTGCAAGTAAGTTAAAGAGTATCTCGAGCCGCAGAAGAAAATCTGAAACGTAAAACGTTTCAATAAGAATATTTACCATTCCAAGGAATATTGCAAAGTGGCATTATAATTTTTGCTTAATTTATAATCAGAATGATAGAATACAGTTTTTTCAGAGTAAGCTAGACATAAAAGGGTAAATTATTTATTTTATAAAAAACAGTAAAAAGAAAATGCCTGCAAAATTTTTCGGCAGTATTAGCTGTCACATGCATCTATAATTTAATTACTAAAAATGAAGCATGTATTAAAACGTTTTTAAATCAAATGTTTCCTCCCCTTTTCCTCAACATAAAGTGCTATTAAATGTTCAGTATAAATAATCTTATTTTAAATAAATGATAAAAATTTTATTCAAAGGTACATTGCTTGTGTATATAATTGTCCTGTAGTACTACTAAAATTAAATCTTTTGTTGTTTATATTTATACCAAAATATATTAGTGTCCTGAGAGTAAAGTAATGCTGAAAATATAATTTTGATTAAAATACACTTAAAAGTCATTAATATATAGTTATTTGGGATACTTTAATATTTACAATATGTTAAAGAAATGTAAATGGATTTCTTAGTGATTTTTTTTTGGGGGGGGGGATTGGGAGGTTTACATAATTATCGATTACAATGAGTGATTTAACTAACTAAAGCGTAATTAAGTAGGGTGTATAAAAAGAAATGATTTAATTTTCAACAATGCATAATAGGACTTTTGTTAAAGTAAGTAAATGATCTTAGACAATATCTCTTTTCTCAATTTTTGGAGAAAAATAGAGTTATAGTCGTCTTTAACTGTACTCGTATCCAAAAGTTTTATCTCAGGAGGAAGAACTTAAGTGATTCAAGTTTCACAGCATTTGTTTCGTTTTGTTACACAATCACCTGCGGTTTAAGAGGATTGCACGTTAATCCACGCTTTATAAAACAGCAATTTATTCGTCACTCGATGCAAATCGGAGTTGTAATTTGCTTGAATCGGTCTTATTCACCGTCATCTGCAATTATAGCTAGTTCAAATCCTTCACTCATTCCCGCGCTTTGCAAGTTTGTGAATGAATGTTGCACCAGCCAACGAATGTAACTCTTTTTAGTACCATAAACCCTAGTTTAGTATTTTTAGCCTCATCTCGACTGTTTCAGTCGTTTCAAACTATCAGCAACGATCTATCGTTAATCATTTCGCCAAGATATCTGTGAGAACGTGGATTCCAGAACAATGGATTTCCGAAAGAGTGGGGGGAAGGTTGGACTGGGGTAAATTTCAAAAAGAATTTTTTTTCCTTGAATCGGCCAATGCTTGCCGCCTGCAAATCAAGCTGGTAGTGTGGCTGCCTGTGTCAGAGTTGCGAGTGCTGTTTTGTGAAGCATTCAGCCTTCGGGTCCCCAATTATGTCCTTCCATCATGCTTCAGTGCGGATTCACTGAGGCCTAGAATATTCGGAGACTAAAGACTTCAGCTGAAGGGGGGCACTCCGTCAACTTCCTCCTTATCTTTTGGGCGTCCCGTGAGAGTGCACTCTCTCCCCCATCCCAACACACCAACACGCAATGCGGCGAGCG
Source organism: Pardosa pseudoannulata (assembly GCA_032207245.1). Lineage (NCBI taxonomy): Eukaryota > Metazoa > Arthropoda > Arachnida > Araneae > Lycosidae > Pardosa > Pardosa pseudoannulata. The sequence goes on from CM063502.1 coordinate 89,300,505, forward strand.
CCGAGGGTCACTGATTTGACAGAAACACCTTCTTTTTCCGAAAAAAAAAAATCTAATGGAAAAACAAAATTAGTATTACTCAATGCTCCGAGGAACAACTCCAGTCCAACGATTTTTTTATTATTATTATTGTGTATCCTTTATTCCCCTAAAATACATTGTTTAAGAGATTCGCATTGGCCCATAAAGTGACTAATGGTACAGGTGAGTAATTCGCGAGAATCTGGTAAAGCCTCTATGAACTAATGAATAATTTCTTATGGGGAACAGAACTACGTGTGAAACTCAATGTGATCTTAGATTTGGACCTATTTCCTTACTGCCAATAACAGTGGAAGTTACTTTCAGATTGTAAGATACAGCACTTTACAAATATAGAACAATGAATCAAAGCTTCGTCCACAATATCTTTATTAGCATCATTTCTCGGGATATATTTTTTCTTTGAAATTTACATTCTAATGTATTTAAGCAATTTAATCTGCACCTATTTCCATATACTTTTCACCGAATAGTTAGGGTGCTGATCTTCGAGACCAAGTTTTTGGGTTCGAATCCCCCTGACACATGGATGTTCTCAGCCGTTTAGAATTAGCTTTAAGCAGTAGGTCTCTATCTCATTATCCGCCGAACGATGGCCGAATGGTTAGGGTGCTGGCCTTCGAAACCGGAGTTCGTGGGTTCGAATCCAATTATGGCATGGATGTTCGTAGCCGTTCGGAATCGGCTTTAAGAAGTAGGTCCCGATCTCATTAGCCCTCGTGTTGCAAAAAGTAGACCGTAGCACTCCAAAAGCAAAGCAAGCAAACCTATCTCATTATCACTCATGTTGAAAAATGTAGACTGTAGCGGTCTAAGCCATATATATTTCGCTTATTTATTATACGTTATAACTGTCAAAGTCTCAAAAAGTGAATCGTGTAAAAAATTATTTGGTTGGTTTCGAGGGCTACACTCCCCTTTTTGCTACAAGAGGATAAAAATGGTTTTTAAAAAATTCAGAATACAGCATCAAAAACACATGTTGTAACTATTTGTGTCTATGGTTATTACTACAGTATTTTTTGTTTGTTTTTTAGAGAAATTTTATGCTAAATATTTCAGCCATTCATGCTTTTGTAGCGTGAAAAGTCATTTTTGGATTATCCACAATTTTGAGATTTTAATATACGTCAATACCCTGATTCTAAGGGATAATAGGAAGTTCATGTATTTGTTAACATCTAAAAACCTATTACCTGCAACATTTAAGTATTAAATGCAATAACGTTTACATTATGTTAACGTAATGGATACATCTTTCAGAACATATTATTTCAAAATTTTTAAAAATTTCATACAATTAAGTGATTAAAGTTAAGAAATATATCTATGCAATATTACGTACTTGGGAACGAGAATATCATTGAAATAAATTCTTCCGTGAAAAATGAAATGAAATAAGCTTGTGTTAAACAATTTTCATAACTTAACATATAAGAGGGGTAGATTTAAGTGCCAATCTCAATCAAAAGTAAAAATCACTTGAAAAAAGCGATTAAGCTCTGAAATGTTTATGAAGATCTGTTCATGAAAATTCTCAGGTTTATTTTATTATAATAGTCAGGAAGAAAATGTTAAGCGATGTGTAATAACTTCTCCTCTGTGTATTATAAACCAAATACAAAAATTATTTCCTTAGAATATTTTCAAAAAATTATGTGGTGGATCTTTGCGTGGGGCATACTTTTACATGAAGAAATTCATCTGTCGGTTCTAGCAAAATCCATGGTATGGAACTTTTCAACCAAAGTGTGAAACATTTAAAAAAATTATAAAAAAAGTTAGACATGTTTATATAGAATAAAAGGGCAAATGAAATTAGTTATCCTTGTCAATGCTAGCAGGACAACGGGCGATGGGTTAGGGTGCTGGTCTTCGGTACCGAAGTTCGTGGGTTTGAATCCCACAATGGCATGGATGTTCGTTGCCGTTCGGAATCGGCTTTAAGCTGTAGGTCCCGGTCACATTAGCCCTCGTGTTGCAAAAAGTAGACCGTAGCACTCCAAAACCAAACCTTATCAATGCTAATGAGTAATTGTTATCACAAAAGCAAATCGGGAAACTCTACAAGAACGTCTCCTTCAGATAATAATTCTTTCTCCTCAAAATTGGGGTAACTAGTTAGGGTTTATAATAATGGTAAACTGGATTACTGATATTACTGGTTACCGATAAATTGCAAAATATATCGATAAATTACTAGTAAATTAGAAATTTTTGCAGGGAAAGTAAAAAAAAAAATTAATTCATGCTCTAAATTTTCTAACAATATTCGCCCCATATAGTCTATTTATAAGCTTTGTAGCGTAATGAATTTCTAGTAGCTACCTGCTACATCTCATAAGAATTATATCATGTATATATTCTAGGAGGACTAACTGTTCATCTGCCGTACACGAAGAACGAAATAAAACTTTTCTCAAAAGTGTTTACTTAGAGTCTGTAGACTTTATTTCCAAAACGAATATTTTATGCGATTTTAAACCAAGGCTATCACTTACACATGTTTAGAAGAAGGGTGTGAAAGAGAATTTCAAATGATCCCAATTCTCAATGGTTTTCCATGGTACATCTAATTTTATTAGCGATGGAGTCTAACGAGCCATACCATAGCGGAAATAGGAATAGAATGACTTGATCATAAATATAAAAAAGGCTGGAAGTATCTCACTTAAAACGGACACCTTATACCTACTACGGCTCTTAGCTTCAGAGAGAAATTATTCGGTGTCTGAAACGTAACAGAATCAAGAGACCATTCGACCAACAAGAGTAGAACACGATAGATTATTTTCAGCAGCTGGATTGTCTTGCACTGAAATTAGGTCTCTTTCGGGTGTTAAAATTTTTGTACAAGTTAATCTTTTTTATTCGATATAAATCCAACTTTTAAACTTATATATATATATATATATATATATATATATATATATATATATATATATATATATATATATATATATATATATATATATATATATATATATATATATGCTTTAAAAATGTCAAAATTCAAGTCATAAAAGTTTTTTTCTTACTTCTGAATTATTATTTTCATGCTTATAATTTATATTTAGCATATTTATTTAACCATATTTAACATTACTATAACTTTTTAACATATTTAAATAAACCCTTAAGTATTTTATAAATTGGTAAATAAATAATTTTTATCCGCTAATCTTTTGTCGAGATTTAACGATTTACATTTTATATTAATTCCTTTTTAGTATTTTGTCTTTTGATATAATTAGTTCAATACACGATTGGTATTGAACTAAACAAATTTAAATTATCATAATTATTTAGTAGCTATATATTTCTACCTATCTATATCTATCTCTTTATAGCTATCTGTCTATTCACTCTCTCTCTCTCTCTCTCTCTCTCTCTCTATATATATATATATATATATATATATATATATATATATATATATATATATATATATATATATATATATATATTCTATATATATAATCTTTTCTGCTAATCTTCGGGAAAAGACTACCGGCAAATTACCGGTAATCCGGTTTTCAGATTTTTATTTACCAAATTACCAATAAATGAAAATATTGGTAAATTTACAAAAAGTAAATCTAGTTGATAGTGTTACCCGTTGTTTGGAAGCAGGTATTCTTCTCGTGATTCTCTGAAGTTATTGGTATCCTCTCTCTATACATTCAATAACTAAACAGTGCAAAACAAACAGTGTAAAACCAAAGAGTTAAAATATTGTTATAAATGTTTATTCTGATCAAGTACTTATTAATATCGCATAGAATTAGTTGCAAGAAATCAAAGCTCCTTAATGTTATAGTAACTTTTTAGAAGAATGTTTTCAAATGTATGCACCATTTTAATAAAAAAAAATTCCCCTGTAGAAATTTTTTAATCTATTTTGAGTACATGAAAAATCTAACGTAGTTTCTATTATTTTTTTTAAATTTATATACAAATTGGGTTATAGATTTCCTTCAATCAAGCACCTAAAATCTAGTATTAACCCTTTAGAGGACAGTGGTTTCAAGGTGAAACCTCTTGTTAAACATTTTTTTCTCTAATTTTTGGAAAAATATGAATGTTTTTTTTTTCGATTTTTTTATGTTTTTGACATTTAATGCTTACAATAGATTATAGTACTGCATTTAATTTATTTTTTATTTTCTATTTTCCTTTCTTGTATTTATACTTGCTGTACCTGGAAAGTTAGTAATTCGATTTTTTTTCGCTTATGACCCCATACAAAAATATATATTCAAACAACACTTATAAATTGTTAAACTATTTATTTATTATACTTTTTTGAGAACACTTATTTATTATTCTTCCAATATAATTAAAATTTTAAAAAAGTATTACGTTCACGCTATACAAGGGGATAGGTTTGTCAGTTAACCCCCTTAATCCCTTCTATGGTATCCTCTAAGGCAAATACTTCTAAAGATTGTATTAAAAAATTGCATTTATAAGGTTCATAGATAATATTTATAAAGTTATTTCATTAAATTCCAAAGAATTTATGTAGGTGACCTTTAAAGGATTAAACACCTAGCAATATTAGTCCTGGATTTTGAATACCATATATATATCAGCGGATATTTAAAAATTTTGAACAGTAAATATGAGAGTTTAAAAGAATTTTCAGAGCTTCAATAAAATAAATTAAATACATAAACCTAAACAAAATATATTTTTCTGCATTCTATTTCGCGGAAGATGTCTTGATTCCGTTTCAGAATGCATCTTGTTTTAAATTTGTTCCCATGTATTTTTCTCAGATATTCTTCTTTTCCAGGCTTGATGATTTGTATCCTTCCGTTGGAGCACTGAAGAGTGAAAATAACAGTATATATCTTGTCCAACAGAAAGAAGTTTTTACCCATGCAAGTATTAGGATATTTTACAAAATAAAAATGTAAGAGACATTTTTCGCATTAAAGCAAAGTGACTATTTTTTTTAAAAATTCCGGTAAGCGTTTGTTTATTTCTTAAAGCGTAAACAAAGTATGTAATCGTTATTTTTACTCTGTACAAAAAATGAGAATGAACGATAATGTGCTATAAGAAATATGTAAGAATATTGTGTAGCATTATTTGCAATGAATATTCTTATTGTGATATAAACTATACATTGTCACAAAGATTGAGGAGCAGTTATTAATATTCATTATATTTTTGCAATATTATAGTCACTTTCTGCAATTTTCAATTGAGATATTTTCATCATTTTCTTTCAGTATTATTGTAAGTTACAATTCGTTGATTATCCTTTGATAAAATAATTTAATAATTTCTCACCTTTTCCTACTACTTAAATATAAAACATTTAATAAATATAAGAACGCTGGTAGTGACGACGTAAAATAAGAGACATTTATTATTGTGAGAGTGCAATAAATGAATTTTCTGACAGTCACTTAAAATATTTGCTCACGCAATCGTGTGTAATCTAAAAGCTTTTGTCGAGAAAGAAAGCTGGAGAAAAAGGAATTGTTTAACAAGAGAGAGATTTAAACGCGTTTGTAAATTCAGACAAAATGACCACCAATTTGTTTATACTTGTATCATTTCTTATTCATAGACATTTTATAGTAGAACTAGTCATCTGCAATCGAAGATAAAGTCCAACTTACAATACTAGAAATAGGATTGTGGTAACTAAAATAAAATTCAGAATGTATTTTATTTTATCAGGTTTCCCCGCGAAAGCCACATCAGTCGCAGTACCTCTTGTTGTAGAGTCATTTTAATTAAAAATCCTTTTAAATGATAATTTACTTCTAATATAAAATAAAATAAAGGAAGTATGTAGCTTTTAGTAGTGAAATGATATTGTTAAATTTTCTAGCAAGAATAATAAGCTGTTCACATTATTTGGGAACCTGGGATTCACAACACCAAAAAATTTTCGAAAAATAGTTTAATATTACACAGCCCTGCATTTAGAGATTTTTCTCCTAATACAGAAGGGAGTTTGAACTTTTTTAGTATTTGGTTATAAAACAGAGCGGGCTTGTTGACTACTAACTACTTTATTAAGAGCGCACACACGTGCGCTCTTAATAAAGTAGTATATATATATATATATATATATATATATATATATATATATATATAAACCGAAAGTGATAAAAATATCATTACATATATATATATATGTATAAATTTATATGTATGTATGTATGTATATATATATATATACACATATATATATATATATATATATATATATATATATATATATATATATATATATATATATATATATACATATATATATATATATATATATATATATATATATATATATATATATATATATATATATATATATTATATATATATATATATATATATATATGTAATGATATTTTTATCACTTTCGGTTTAATATTCTATTTTCCAGGTAATTCTTCTCGTGGAACCGTAACGAATATTCTCGAATGTTCACTAGTAGAAATCTTTCCGGTTTGATATCTAAAAATAGAGTTCTAACGCGTTGGTTACATCACCCACGTGACTTCAAGTAATAGCTAATTGGTCGACACAAATGACTATTTAAGCAAATGTCTAGAGTTTTAGATAGAGAATTTTCGACAGAGTGCTTGGTTTGACCAGTCGTGCTTGGTTTGACCAAGGGGCATAAGACAACAACAACAACAAGTATAAATAGTCTTCTAATCTGAATATTAAAGACCAACTGAAAACGTTAGAAGTAATAGAAAATAAATTTCAGTTAATAAGTATTGCCCAGATTTCAAAGTACCAGCATTTGAAGCTAACTACTCGGTGTTCGACTTTATTATTCAAAAATATTGATACCAGATAACTTGTTTTTAAAACCAATGATCAAAATCAAAGTTCTATTCTTCAGTTTATAACATTTTAAATCATAGTCTTCTAATATGAAAAATAAGGATCATCTATAAATATAGGGAAAAAAAGAAAAATAGACAACAACTTATATGTATTAAAAACCAAGATTCTAAAATATCTCTTTTGAAACTAATTACTTAATAGTAAATGATTTTTTTCTTCCGTTTATAAAAATTAATGAATCATAACTAATTCAAAAATTGAGCCTTTTCAAAATAGTTTTAAAACCATGCAACAATAGAAATAAAAATAGAAATAAAATTTTGATTACAAACACAAAATATCATGATAAAAAGTTTAAACTTGCTTCTTTATACATAAATGAATTGTCGAGGATATGTTGATGCAAATAAAGGTAAAACTATTGTTTCTAAAGTTTATTATTTTATACATATAAAACGGATTTCAGTAAAAAACAATATTTTTTAAACCCTCTTACCTTAAGTATTCTCTTTCAATAACCAAATAAAAAAGTTCATTTTAAATTCAACTGTACTTGTATATTTGTGTACATTTAAAGAGGAATTATGTCACAAGGAGAATCTGAAAGCGGTGATTTATTTCATATTCCCACGCACATATTAATGCTTCAGTAGTTTCACTTCAGCTGAACTGTATTTTGATTCCAGAAATCACTCCTAACATATAACCCGCATAATAATTCAAATGGCACAGTGTTGTAACCGTAAATCAAAATGATGCATTACCATAAAATATATTTTCTATTTCGAACTTTAAAGTTTATACTAAAATATATATATTAGCATTTTCCACTTTACATTTTAAAATAAAGATTTTAGAGATTATATTCTACAACCCTAACATATTAGTTTTTCGAAAATAAAGAGAATAATAACTGTAAATATATTCTGAGGAAGATGTTAACAGTCCTGTATACTTCATAAACATCTCTGAGGGAAAGATTTTCCGTTCAAAGCAGGATCAGTCAAAGCTCCAATGGAAAATTTTAAAAGGGATAAATGAAAAAAAATTAAAAAATATGATTTTAGTATATTACTAATTACATACTAATTACAATATTAGTACATTTAAAAATATTTATCAACATTTTAGAAAATTTAGAGATTTAAACTTTGATCAATTAATCCAAAGCTTATGGTGCACCATTAACCAACTTTTATTAAAAATGGTATCAAATTTATAAATATATATGTTATTTAAATAAGGAAAACAGAGAGATAAATTTCCATAATAAACAAAATATACAGAAATACTTACAGATTAACATAGCGAGATACAAAATAGGTTACTTTCTAATTTTACACTAAGACTAATTAATCTGGGATTCAAAACTAAAAACTACCTTGTTTTCAAGGAAGGTGCTTAGCTATATTTTAGCTTTTCTAAAATATTACTTTATACAAAAGGTGTCATTAATTATTTTTTTTAAATATTTAGTTTTATGAATTGAAAATCTGTTTAATGTACTTTAAAAGGTGAATCTCTAACGTATTTTCCACATAACAATCTAATTTTAGGAATTTAGTAACTTCGTTAAAGAATGTTCTGAATGTATATAGATTTTCCAAATTTTCTATTAATCATTTAGACTTATCTAGTTTTGAATGTGAAATCATTTGTCTTAGAGTTCAAAGACTATCTTTTTTTTTTAAATTGTAATTATCTTATATTACGGCTGAAATAATTCACCATAGAGAAGCAGAAATTGCTCATTTCCTTCTTCAAATATTGTTTTAATGCATTGATAAAAATTATATTCAGTGTTGCTGTGTCATAAATCCATTGCCATCCATTGCCATCTATTGTCATCGCATTAAACGTGTGCTTTCTAACTTGATGAACACGCAATAAAGATAGCCGAGTTTTTCATTCTATACAGTATAAAGACAGTGAAAGTTACTTTACAGGTGTCTTAATTTTGTGGTTTTTATATTGATTGAAAAATTCTCCTCCTATAAATCGTACAATTTTATTGATTTATACTCTTGAATATTTTTGAAAAATTATTGAAATGATAATTTTATTTATGCATAAAATAAATTACATTTTCTTGTAATGTTACCATAATTAAAAATGCATGTTTTGAATTATATTTACATTTAAAATATTTGTTTAATAACTTACAACAGTTTATTTAATTTCATTATATTTTTGAGACGAATAACTGTTATCAAATTAAATTAGATTCGTTTTTCAAATCTTCGTTAATAAAAAATATTTAGTATTTTGATTATCTGTAAATTCATTGGTATAAATATCATGACATTCTTTTAAAATTATTTTATATACAAAAAATTACTTTGCAATATTTTCATGAATAATTAATAAATTCTTTACGTATTTTGTTGAAAATTAATTTAATATGATGAAATAATCAAACTTTACTTTACTCTATTTTAATCTTGTAAAATGCTAGCAATAAAATTTTAAAAAAAGCAGCAAAAGAATAGTTACTACAAAAATTTTAATTTATTTTGAAGTTTAAAAATTTTTTCCAAAATTAACAGTAGATGAAATGTGTAATGTCATTTCTTTTCATCCAAAATTTTAAAAATGTCTTCAAATCTATTTCAAAATCATAAAATACAAATATAACATTTAATTAAAAAATAAAGTTACAGTGTATTTTCAAACAGGTATAAAATTGTGAAATTTTAAATGATCTTACATATGTTTAAATGTTATTAAGACAGGAGCAACAAAAATTACATAGTTTTGTGAAATAATTTTTGAGGGAGCAGTGAACATTCATTACACTACTAATTTCTAATAGCGTACTAATTAATACACTACTAACTACATTCATACTAATTTATTTTTTATAATCAATCTGCCTAAAATGTAGTATGTTCTTATTAATATGTATATGTAAATGAAATTAAACTTTCCATTATTAATTATTTTAGATACTATAACTCTTAATTACTTAAAAACTTTATTAAAATTTTTCTAAGCACATCGCTTTTACACATAATATGGCTAATTATATTTATAGGATACCTTTTAACCTGATCTATAAAACGTAATTCTTATCGAAAGTATTCAAAAAACATATTAAAAGAAAACAACAAAGATAGCAGATATATCGATTTCGTGTACAAAATGTTTATCAAACTTATTTTAAGTATATAACTAACCAATTTCAAATTTTTCGAATTTTACATAACTTTAATTTTATGTGCTATGTGATGAATGTTAGATAAATTACAGAATGAAAAGTACAGTTAGAAATTCACAGAATGTTTCAGGTATTCATAAAACAGGAAAAAAAATTTTAAAGCTTTCAAAATTATTATTAGTAATAATTGTACTGTATTTAGACGTAATAGTTATATTCATCACAGAATGTAGGATATAATAACTTTGTTTTTTATTTTCATTCTTAGATACCGAACGATGGCCGAATGGTAGAGCTCTGCTCTTCAGTACGGCAGTTCACTTGTTCGAATCCCATTGATGGCATGGATGTTCGTAGCCGTTCGGAATCGGCTTTAAAACGGGCGTAACGTTCCAAACCAAATCAAACCATTCTTAGATTTTTTTAACAAATCAATAAGAAAGATTCATTAAATTTTCAGTCGTGCTTCTTCCAGTTTAAAGTCCTCTGTTCCTTTAAGCAAAGTTTATTTCTTTATTAAATAATCCTAAATGCAAATAAATGAAGTAACATTAAACTAAGAATGGAACTCACAATGGAAATGTACATTGCAACTTTTCCCTAGCATTCTCAAGTAATCTATTAAAACGTCTGCCAGGTATAATCAGAGCTTGAATCCTTTTTCTGTGGGACCAGTAATTTTTCGAAATCTTTGAAGCGCATTAGACAACAGACGCAGATTCCACATTTTGTAGTGGTTCATATTTATTTCTTCGAATCCATCAAGCATGAACCGTAAGCATTAAGATCGCTGTCTTGCATTAGTACTGTACTGCATATCTATGTAACATGCAACCGTAAAGATTAAGAATTCTTTTGAATTATTTATTGGACAACGATGGACTGCTAATAAAGTGCGGATACCTGCTTGTAAATTCATCAAAGTGTTCAGTTCTCTCTATGGGTGACTGGATGCTGAACTTTCCTTGTTTCACATTAACATATCTCCAAAAATTAAATAAAGTTAATAAAATAAACTATTTTTAAGTTCAAAATCATCACTGGAAGTGTGTGTGTTTAATCTTTATGAAAATCATGAGGGCACATTCCGATACAGCTAAAATGTAAGAAAGGAAGTATGTAAAGTACTTGTTTGCCGAACGACAAATAAAAATAAAATTAACAATATTGTGAACGATAGGAATCTTGTTTTATATCTTTATTTATGTTTTTTCTCAAAAGATTATGCAGATATGGAGCAACTGTTTGGTTAGGAGACTTCTGTGCCGCTCGGTAGATTTCAGATACAACCTATAAATCAAGTTTTGCATCAGCTCCAAAGCTACTAATAAATTAGATTTTTGAAGATATTTTAGATAGAAGGATAAAGAACAGCCATAAGTACTAAAAGAAAAACGTAAAAAAGACTAATCTTGAGAAAAGATTTTAGACACTGTTTTTTCGGTACCTCCCAAGTAGATAAGTGAGTGCCAAATATAAGTTTTGAATCTAAATTAAATCATTATATATATATATATATATATATATATATATATATATATATATATATATATATATATATATATATATATATATATATATGTGTGTGTGTGTGTGTGTGTGTGTGTGTGTGTGTGTATATATAACGGTGAAGAGTAAAGTCGTTGGCTGGTCTTTTCTCCCTAATCGTCAGTTTTATATTTAATAATATATAAATATTTGTTAATAATATATTAATATATAAATATTTGTTTTTATTGCTCTCCCGCTGCCTGTCATTATATTTTGAAAAACTGAAACTTATCCAGAGATTCGCAAACACAAATGTTCCAATTCTCTGGAACGAAAATTGGCGGACATATTTAGTTCCCTAGCAAAAATCTTGTAAGGCCAATGCAATAAATTGTTCCCTTATATGAAACATTCAGTTATTTTATTCAGTTACACGAAAGGAGCAATTGTTTTTCGTGAAGAGTCTAGTACTGTGCATATTAAAATCTCCCTACGGTTTTCTTAGTTTTTACACAACATTTTTGCTTTTATTATATTTTAAAAACTGGAGATAGTTTTTAATCCGTGTTTTTTATTTCCAATGAATAACATTATTCTACGCTTAAAGTGTTTTATAAAATGTTTTCATAGTATCTATTTATGCGTGGGCTTAACCAATAGAGAAACCTACTGTATTTAATATAGACGAATAAATTTTATTCTGTTGTCATATATTAATATAAAAATCAATTTTACCTTTCAACTACGTTTATTTGTAAAAGAACTAGAAAAACAGCACAACAGTATTTTCTATTCTTTTTTTTCCATAAGCTAATATTCCCATATGCGAAATATTTATTTATACGAGAATTATCTCTTCCTCCTGGTCTTCGTATAAGTGACTATCTACCCTATACTTTGATATTATAATTTAAAACAAATTGGTTAAACACTATAAAAATTAGTTTCAAGAATCTATGGTAGCTTTGAACAATAAATGTCAAATGTATATATACTAGAAGCATTCTAAAAGTCCCCGGAATTTCATTGAAATTTCTTATTGCCTCAATGTAGACACTCATTTACTTAACAGCCTTCAAAGGATGATTCTTCAGAAAGCACACACTTGCTCCACTACTTTTGCCATTGCTGACAACAAAAATGAAAGTCCTGTTTTAATATCTTCTGATATTCAACCGTCGCGTTGGTTTCGTTTTCTCCTACGGTGTCAAAACGGTTACATTTGATGCCAATGTTAATCTTGGGGGAAAGCCAGAAATCCGATGGTACTAAATCCAGTAAGTAGGAAACAGTGGAGAGGCGTGAGTTCTAAACGTAAGGGAAACTTTGTACCTCGATAATTTGATAAACATATTCACATACATTCTACTCACACACACGTACACACACCCACACGTGTGTGTGTATGTATATGTGTACTGTTAATCAGAAATAAAACATTAAAACTTAGAATTGTTGGTTATGAAATTTGGTTTTAAATAAAAGGCATAAAAGTGTTCCTCTATTTTAACACAACTTTTAGGGATACGGATTTATAAGATGTGATATAAAAATGTCTAATAAATACCTATTGAATGAAAATTTAAATTTATGAGTTCATCTTTAGGATTTTCAATTTGTATTACTTTTGATTTTTCACTACATGAAAATGATCTAAACCAGATTTTTAATCAAACGCAATCGTGAAGTCACAAGTTGACGATTCCCCTATAGAGGTCTTTTCCGCACAGCAGAGAAGGAGTGAAAGCTCACATGATCGTGTGCTTCCGTTGTTTACGTCGAAGTAACTCATATTGCAATCAATAGCACTTCCCAAGTAATAAAATTCAACCCTTTTCTCACTTTGCAGTCACTACAACGTATTGCAAAGTTGTTTCTATAACATTCAAAGCAGTATTACGTTAAACTCAATATTCAACACAATTCCCATTGAACAGAAACACTATATATTTCAGTTCGCTGGAATGGGCATGGATTTAGCGTTTAGGAGGCAATCTATATTTATGGCCTACGCTAGCAGCCTATGAAATGTAGCATGTCCGATTAACGGGATGGGGACGATAAATTGGAGCTCTAGGCACTGCGGAGAGATACAAAGACTGAAATTAAAAAATAACTATATAAGTAAAAAGTTTAAAATGTGTTAGATTGTTACAGAAGTGGCACTTCCAAAGCTTCCAACAACATTTTGACTCTGGTAGGAAGGCAGGTGAAGCAGTGGTACAATCTTTTCTGAAAACCATGTCTACAGTAGACAGGAAGGAAGAGGAAGTACTGTCGTGTTGCAATAACCCTTCATTTTCTTTCGATTGCCTCTGTGGATTCATGAATCAGGCATGTTCAGATGGGAGAGCTTATTTTATAATCTTGTTCTCAAAAAAAATAATTGTCCAAGAGAGTTCATGTAATCCATCATAGTTGAATCTTAATAAAATTTATTACGAAACTAAAGCACATAAACAAAATTTCCACATACATTAGGGGTTATGAAATTCAAAATATTTTTAACACATTATTTCTGTTCTATTCAAGGTTCAATAAAAATTGTTACAGCACAGTACATAGAAAAGGCCTTTAACAGTTTGTCTAGTATTAAAAAATAAATTAGTTATATTATGGTAAAAAAATTCGCAGCACTATTTAAGGCACTTTATGATTGCCCTTGATTTACAAGCGATTAGAAAACACAAAATTCTCATGTAGCTCTACAAGGAGATTTTCAATGTTCCCATTAATTTAATAAAAGAAATTTAAGATAGATTGTTTTAATGTCGATTGTTAAATTTTATTAATATTTCAAAATTCAGATAACTGGTCTTTTTACTTCCAACTTTTTGAAACAGCAAAATGATTTTTATAATTTACACAGCTTTAAATCCAATTCCATATTTAAAAATTATTTCAGTTTCAGTTCTTTATAAATATATTGTTAATTATTAAATTTAATGACGCTTCTATGGAATATATAATTTTTAAAATACATGCTTACACTGTCCAATTTAAATATTATAAATTCAAATACTAATTTCAAAGGAGGAATAGGAAATTTTTTCTGAAATTTGTTTTAAAAAACCTCTATTCCGATAAACAGGTTTGTATAATAATTACTTGCATAAACACGTAATCATGTTTTTCATTTGTATTCTGTTAGATACAATGCCCTTCTAAGCTGACGCTACTAATTAAAAATTCCTCTCAGTTCTTACAAGACAGGGTTATCTCTGTTTCTAAGTTTAGAGATTCTATTTGTTATCACTGAAGCGCGTCAGTCTGTCTGTACTTAGAGCTCAGTTATCATCACCATTTTAATAAATGGTTTAGTAGTAATATGTTCAAAGGAATTGGAACTTCATTGGTTTATTTCTGTCATTTAATACAACTTGTGTGTCCAAGAATTTTCGTCTCTAAATTTTTAAAGAATCACATAGATGTTCACATAATTTTCAATGAATCATGTTGGTGTATAAATAATTTTTAATTTGTAGATTTATATATATTTTTCCAAGGGGGAATTTTGTAATATTTAATTTCAAATGTTGTATTTTCTCAAGTACTAAGAGCAAATTATTTACAGCCAACATTTAACCGATCGAAAAACTGTATTTGCAATTCCAAGAATTTTCGTCTCTAAATTTTTAAAGAATCACATTGTTGTTCAAATAATTTTTAATGAGTCATGTTGTTGTATAAATAATTTTCAATTTGTAGATTCATATATATTTTTCCAAGGGGAATTGTAATATTTAATTTCAAATGCTGCATTTTCTCAAGTACTAAGAGCAAATTATTTATAGCCAACATTTAACCGATCGAAAAACTGTGTTTGCAATTCCAAGAATTTTCGTCACTACATTTTTAAATAATCACATTGATGTTTAAATAATTTTCAATGTTATGTTGGTGTATAAATAATTTTCAATTTGTAGATTTATATATATTTTTCCAAAGGGAATTATAATATTGAATTAGAAATGCTGTATTTTCTAGAGTACTAAAAGTAAATTATTTATAGCCAACATGTAACCAATTGAAAAAACTGTCTTTGCAATTCATTTCTCATCCGGACCATGGTCGCGTATGTAGCGGTCTACCTTCCAGTACAAGAGTTCACGAGTGTGAATCCGGCTAACAGCAAGATGTTTGTAGTCACGCACAATCGATTGTAAGCAGTAAATGTCTGTCTGTTTTAATGGTATTTGTTATTGAGTTACATAATCTATTTTTGACTCATATATATAATGGTTTTTAAAATTGTTTATGTAAAAATTGTATTGGTACCGTAAAAATGTTTCATAGAAAATTTTGTTGTCTAAGTTTTGCACTCTGTTTTCCAGTTGTTAAAATAATCTTGGGATTTTAGAATGAAAGAAAGGTTCAATGAATTGCTAGTCCTAGTATCTTATCTGGAGTATATCTAGTTAATAGAAAAAGATGTCTCCCATGTCATTTGGTGTCTATGAACCCTGCGTATGAGCCTATATTGTGAGAGTTAGTGGTTAGTCAAATCTCATTAGTCACCGTATAACAAAATTATTGTCTGTTGAGCTCCAAACTATAGCAGATTTTTTTAAAATGTTCTATAACCATTTAAGGCTTTATCACAAGTCAACATGTAGGCATTTATAAAGAAAAAGATTTAGTTTACGATTTATTTTCCGATGAAGAATGTGTGGATTTCTAATGTGATAACGAAAAATTTTAAACTGATTTATTTTGGTTCAGATTGAAGTTTGATACTACCATTAATCAGTTGAAAATACTTCTTTATTATTCGAGAAATCCATGCATTCTTCATTGGAAAAAACAATAGCAAGCAGAATCTTCAACTCGTATAGGTGATAGTGTGGTAAGGCCTTTCAAATGACATTTAACTTGTAATTGAATTTTAATTATTTAATTCACTCCACAATCCTTCATTTATACATAGAAAACGACAAAAGTACAACAAATAAAGAATTTCAAATCTCTAAAATAACATATAAAATACTCAGTGTTTTATACATTTCTCCTTTTAAGGAAATTTTATTTTATAAAAACCTTTTCATTATATATAAATAATTTATATATGACAAGTAATCCATAAATGATTTTGAGCAATTCATCAGTCACAAAGAGGAGGTTAAAAAGTTTTTTTCAATATAAGTGTTTCATTTGGATTAAGAAATTTAGTGCTTGCAAATAACCTTGTAGTGCCAACATTAACATTGAGCACAGTTAACAAAATGTTAGAAATAATTTTCATAAATTTTTTGTCATGATTTTCTTTTCCATTGATAGTAAACCAATAAGTTTTCAAGTATCTGCTATTAAATAAGGTTTTAATGATTTGGATAAAGTTTGTGATTAAGATTTTTTCAGTTTCGGACATAAATATTTCAATTGCGTGGTGTGCCAATAAATCAATATGAATGATTATACGTTTGTACTTTAAAAAAATAATTTAAAAAGTAATAACTTATAAAGGAAATACAAACCAGAAATAACTAAAATAATAAAATATCTTATTTAAAAAATTTTGTAGTTCATTATTCAGAAAGTAGAAATTTCAATTTTTTTCATCTATTTCATTCACATAAGAAAATTTAGTGCTATCGACTAACCCATTAACGGTCAAAATTACAATCGAGGACAGTTGCGAAATTATTTTGCAGATTTTTTTTTCTATCTTGTTATGATTTTCCTTTTCATTGAAAGTATTTGTTGTTTATAATAGCAACCCAACAAGTTTTCAAGTATCTGCTATTATTTGTGTTGGCATTTTACTCATGACTGTAATAATTGCGTAGGTATACTAATTAAAATCAGAGCGAATAATTATATCTATCATAAAACTTTCAATTAGAGTACGCTACCATATGTTATATAATAAATCTATTATCTTTAAAGTTTTCCTTTTTATTAAAAAGGAAAACTTTAAAAAAATCTTACGATCTTTAAAATTACAGAGCGTCCACTAATGAAAGCAGTGAAAAATTTTAAATATAATCACAGAGTTACTAATATATACTTTTTTTACTCTTAGCATCAATAGTAATTTAGTTTTAAAATAGTCAGCATTATTTATTTTAATAGATTAAACTAAAAAATGATGTGCCGTTATATAAAACAAATAGCTACTGAGAAGATTAATGTCTGTGTTGCAAGACATTAGATGCAAACAAATTTTTAATAACTCATTTAAAAAATGATTGATTACATCATATGCATACTATTTAAGTTTTCGTTAATGTTTATCCTTTATGTTTAAAATTATGAACTTTTCTTGAAATTTATTGAAAACACCCGTGACATTGAAAAGGCTACGGTCTTCTCTTTTTGCAATATGAAGGCTAATGAGAATGGTACCTATTACTTAAAGTCGATTCCGAACGGCTATGAACTCCCATGCCACAGTGGGATTCAAACCCACGAACTCCGACACCAAAGATCAGGTCATTGGCCTTAGTTCGGTGTATTTGAAAATGAGTAAAGCATTTTTCAATAAATAAAATAATAAAATCTTTATGCAGAGAAGGTTTTGATTACATTTATGTAGCATATATTCTGTTTGCTTCACCGGTTTAACAGAGCACTCGAGTTTATATATTTTGAAATGCAAATTTTACGCTATATTTAAATATTTCCTCTAAAGGAAATCTGTATTCTTTATTTACATAGATACGCTGTTAGAAGTTTGAAATACTTAACAATGAATTCGGTGTATTTGAAAATGAGTAAAACATTTTTTTAATAAATAAAATAATAAAATCTTTTTGCAGAGAAGATTTTGATTACATTTGTGTAGCATACATCCTTTTTACTTCACCGATTTAACAAATAACTCGAGTTTAGATATTTTTAAATGTAAATTTGGTACTATATTTAAATATTTCCTCTAAAGGAAATCTGTATTCTTTATTTACATAGATACGCTGTTAGAAGTTTAAAATACTTAACAATGAATCAAAATAGAGAAGCATACATCGATATTTTTTCTAATACGTAATTCTTTTCTTAACTTACCCATTTGTTAGAAAATCATATAGAATTACCATAATTTTTACAGAAGTGTCAGACAATATAACTATACTTTCTGTGGCTCTAAATGAAGGGTATTACTAATTTAGTTCTTGTTATCGTCATAATTATTTATAGTTATTGAATTTTTATCCATTATTTATTTATCTGATAAAGATATATATGACTGCCCATACAATAGAACAATTCTAATACTTTTATAATTATCATAATCTTGTAACATTTTCAATATTGTCTCAGATGCTCTGTCGTAACGACTGTTTGGTTATCCGACTAAGCGATAGATTTCACAAGATGTTATGGTCCATATATTAATAGCTTAGAAAACAGGGAATCTTGTAATCTGTGTTGCTTCAGTGAACCGTATACATGTACTTCAAATCTATAGACAGACATATAGACCCACATAGTTATATTCCATTAAAAGGATATTAATATCAATTCAGAATAAATATTTTAATGTCTTTGCTCCATACTTTAGTGCCTAGATATTTCTTTGATCTAAAAAACTATTTGTTATCATTCATAGAATTTTTTTCAATTATATCCCGTAGGATGTAGGCTTACTTAAGGCGAATAGATACCCTAATTTTGACAAAATTATCGATTTTTTAATTTTTTGCTTAAAATATTCTTTGGCACATCTAGTATAATGTGTCAAAATTCTGTCTATGAAATAATTCAAAATGAATAAAAAATACATTTTTATAATTAACTAGCAAATGTGCCCGTGCTTTGCTACGGTGAGCTTAATATATTACTTTTAAACAAAGATTTTTTTTCGTGCATAACTCTCTAAATTCGTCACAGTTCAGTTCGAGTAATTGGCATGTTTATATATTTCTATCATAAGCGTATTATAACATTATTCAGTTTTTATAATCGAATTTGTCGTATATTAAATTTGCTCAAACTTTTTTTATTGTAAAATATAAGCTTAACCCTAAATTGCATTACTGTATTACTACTGTAAGTTGATTAGCAAAGTTAACAGATCTTGCCATATTACATGATAGAATAGGAAGCACAGGTTTTGACAGCAACAGTGCTAATTTTGTTGGTAGTAATAAATGTTTTCCAAAATTAAGGAAATTTATGACAAACCACATAGTTTTGTATGAAACAGAAACACACATTCATATCGACAACCATATGAATATAAAGATAACTATATAAAATGAAGGTTTTATTTGGCCATGAGAGTCACTGAAATTTGTACTTTTTGTACTTAGAATATTGTTGATATGCATTTCATTGTAACATAAAAATGAACCAAGAATTAAATTTAAAATTAGTTCTCATATAAAAATGCTACAATTTGTGTCACATAGAAATGAAAGTGAATCACTTTATATCTCAAATTTCAGTTCAAATCGAATAGATACTAAGCAGACGATTTTAAATAATATAAAATAAGAAATGAATAAATGAAATATTTAAATGAATGACGTCATAATGATAGAAAAATATCATTCTCGCCTATTTATTATGTGATGAATTGAACATTTTAATCTCCTGCTTTTAACCGTGGAAAACTGCGTTTAAAACAATTACTTGGGATGACGTCACATTGCTAGAAATATTGCTTCTTTCCCTTAGATATGATGCGATAAATTAAAAACTTAATCGTTTGCGTTTAACCGGGGAAAATAATGCTTGGAATAATGACATGAAATGCTCGAAAAAGGGGGAAGGAATGAATTTCGAACGTTGAAAATTTACAAAAACCTCCCCAGGGATATACCTAAACATTTCCCAAATTTTCATGACATCTAGTATAATGTGTCAAAATTCTGTCTATGAAATAATTCAAAATGAATAAAAAATACATTTTTATCATTAATTGCGTTCTTTTAAATCGTTTGTTTTCAATGTTTTCATAAACTTATTTGCCTCTATGCATTATAGAAACAAATCTAAAAGATGAGAATGCAATATATAAAGAGGGCATTTGAATAAATAGGGGATGGATTTACTTATGATGCAAGGTACTTTTAAAAAGTTTTTTCTGTGGAAGTAAGTCTGTGTGAACATAAAAAAAAATTTTAAATGACATTATTAATGTCCTATAAATTTCAACTAACAATGTTAAGTTTTATTTATATTGTACTAGAAATACTTAAAGAATGCTTTTAAGTAAGTATTAAGTATGATAATAATGTAAATATACAATATTATTTGCCAATTTTTTTATGGAATTCTGCTTTGTTTATCTTTATAAAATATCAGAGGTTATAAAATAATGAGCTAAATTTGTATTAAAAAATGCAATAAAATGCAATACAACTTATTTACAATTTATTTTACAATGAACTGGATAGATATTTATAAAAATTCAAAATATAAATTAATTTCTGTTTTTTGATCAATTTATAGATATAAATTGACGTTTAGTTTTTTTTTCAAGAATGCGTAATTTAATTCAAAATTCAATTTCTAAAAGCATCCCGAATAGTGTCGTGTATGTAAAAAAAAAGGGAGGATAAAATATTGAAAAAATTAATACGGAGAAAATAGCTTTAAAATTCTGTGAATATTTAAAAATGCGTAAATATTTTAATAATCAAACCAACAATTTTCTTTTTTTATATCAAAGTCGATGTATGTAAGAATGCCATTTTA
>CM063502.1:89326655-89339155 GCA_032207245.1 Pardosa pseudoannulata
TTTTTTAAAATATCTAAAATATGTACACCACGGAAAAAAACTAGAAATCATCTTAATTACAGAATAACTTTTGAAATTTGTAAATAAGAAGTTGATTTTATAGACAGTAATTATTTTTTTTATTTTATGAACCTCAGTTATATCAATGCTAGCTATACATTTTAATGTATAGAATCCTAAAGGCTAATTTTCCTTGAATGTTCAATTTTTTAACAGCTTTCAAGTTTTTTAAATTTAAAATATCAAGTATCTTTAAACCTTTAGATTTATAGAATAAAATACACATTTCACTTCAATTTGATACAAAAATTTATCTTCTAATATACATATTTCAAAATTTATCTTGAAAGTAAGATAATTTCTTTTATTTATTTATTTATTTTATTTGGTGTACAATTTCTGTGTTATTCCAAAATTTATTTTCCCTGTAATGATACAGCTAAATAATACTTTCAGAGCTGAATTGTTTTTTACAAACATTTGTAAAGGTGTCATTCTAAATGAAACAGTTTTTGCTTTATGATGAATCGTTAAAAGGCTGTTATAATGAAGATTTTAAATCTTTAATTGTACTATGTCCCCTTAATAATAAATATTACCTTTTTCCCAAGGTAATAATATTCATTAAGGACAACAAAATTTTAATAATACCTTTTATAGTATTCGACGGTATCCCTAATAAAACGGATCTCGATGTAACGAATTTCAGAAGAGGGACATTTCACCAGAAACGTGTATTGAGTAATCCTTGTTGTTATTGTCGTCTTACGCCACTTGGTCTCACCAAGCCCGATTGAGCCAGAGGCTACTTCGTATTAAGGCAAAGAGGTGAGCCTTTCGTTTTGATGAGCACTTCAATGGTGAAAATACGACTTATGCTCAAGTGGGTCCTTGTAGTTTTGAAGCAGGGACCAAGCAGAAGGCCCATAGACTTAGACTGCCACTTCCAGAGATATTAATTGAGAACTTGGAGGACATTGTGACCACGAACATATTTTACATGCCCCAGTCACCTTTAAAGAACACAGCGGATCTTAGGCAGGCTCGGTCTTCGAACCCGCAACCCTCCAGTTACGAGAGCGTTGCCTTTGTCGACTAAGCTACCGCGGCTCATTGAGTAATCGTAGTTAATTGTTTATGCAAAGCACTTTTATAGTACCATAATATTATATAAGTGTTAAAATTATTTGTATACGATTTCTCTTCAGACGGACTTTGAACACTTGGACCGGGTACAACCTACGTACTGGTGTTAGATCCTTAATGTGCCCGCCATATTATACTAAAATTTACAAATGAAAATTAATTACTAATGCATGTGGCGGGGGTGTCCTGCATGGATACATGCACCACGGGAAGAACTTCTGTTAGATCTTATATAATCATCATCAAACTTCAAAAGCACTTTCAATTTTTAAAATTATATTGGGTGTAGTAATAATAATTTTCTCTATTCTTATCTGTTATGGTTATCATAACTAGCGACAATTAAATTTTATTATATTTTGTTAAAATTTTTGACAGTCTTCGAGTATATAATATATTTGTATCAGTATATAGTATAAGAGCATATAGTATATTTGCACTCAACTTCTTTCTTGAATGTGTGTTTCATCACATGTACATAATCAAAATACTTAGTTAACATCTTTTATATTGATCAGTTAGCATATAAATACTATATAAATAATATAATTTGTTTTTATATAGATTCCCTGTATAAGTGCTTGTCTTTAATAATTTATGGATAATTGAGTTCCAGTATATTTTCTTTTAATTCACTCCTCAATCCTCGTAGTTATCTTCACTGGTTCAATCTAAGTTTTAAGAATGTATAGTTTTCGACTTTACATATCAGTTCTTTAAACATTGGTCTGCAATAAATAAGGATTAAGTGATTCTATCTTATATGTAGTTTCTCATGTTTAGCATCTACATTCTTTTTTTACTGCTGTAAACTTGTTTCTTAAAGTATACAATGTTAAAGTAGGCAATTTAGCTGCTCGTTAGATTTTTTATGCATCAACAGACTTAATTTTAGGTTAGCTTATTATTAATTCAAAACAATTTTTTTCAATACAAAATGTACGTAGTTTCAAGTAAAAAAAGGTTATTTGAACTTAAACTAAAGATAAAAAGTAAATATTGTTACTTAGAAATTTTCCTTTGTTTGAATTTATTTAACCTAGATTTCCAAATGAAAAATGGAAAATGATTTTCAATGGAAAAATTTTGATTAAATTACATTACACAAATTATTATTTATTCTTGTTTTCAACATAAAGTTATGTTATATCCATTATTTTAAATAAATATAGAGGAAATATACATCCTAAATTGTTGCAAAATCGGCTTAATATTATAACTCAATTAAAATTAAAATTAAAATTCAGGCGATAATTTTAATAATTTTTTACATAGTTATAGATAGTAGATGAACATTATGAAAATCGAATCCTCAACCGAATCTGAAATACCATTTGAGATGTTAGCTTTAAATTAATTTCCCATTTTTCGTAGCAAATTTATTATAATATAGCAATGTATTATTCGGTTTCTTCATCTCTTAAAATAAGCCATGTCAAAAATGATTACACCGATTATGATGACTTTCAATGTAAATGAACTATTAGAAACATTTAAAAAAAGAATGTACATTGTCAGAAACTTGGGTTTTTTGTATCACATATTTATTAATTTTGGCAACAAAACCCTTCCATTAAAGTTTACTATTCTTTCCCTTTCAGTATAAAACTTAGGGCAAAAATTCTGCTGTAAGTTGCACTGGGAGAGAGCCTGTGAATAGCATGAACGACAAAAAATTATTATAGTATCAACTTTAACATTTTTTGACTCAATTAAAAGTAAAATTATGATGTTTATTTTAATAAAGTTCGCTATTATTGTACGGAAGGGATAAACATTAGGTGAATTTTAATCGATAACTGTTTCAACTGCACTAGCTATCTCAAATATCATATAAGATTCCAGCTTTACATTAATTTCCCATTTACCCTTTGGAAAATTTATTATAATAATACGAAGAGTTATTCAATTTCTTCACGACTGAAAAATAAACCACGTGAAAAATGATTACACCGAATTTGATGACTTTCAATGCAAATTCGTAATTATTAGAGAAATTAAAAAACGGACGAATGCCCCTTTCCTGAAACTTGAGCTTTCTGTAGTACGCATTTATCAGTTTTGGCAACAAAACACTTCAGCTAAAGTTTACTATTCTTTGCCTTTCTGTCAATATAAAACCTCAGCTCGAGCAAAGCAAAGCCTCTGCTGCGACTTGTTCTGGGAGAGAGGAGCCTGGGAAAAGCGCGGACGGCAGATCATCTCTCGCTCCCGTTTCCCGCCCACCGAAAGGGTGCATTTGCATTCGAGCAGGGAGTACCTCTTATTGATTGGTCGAGGTCGATACTTCCGAATCATGTGCTAGACAGAGACGACGAACGAAGCGCTAATTTACAAAGACAATTTTTTTTTAAGGGAGGGGGACGGAACACGTGCAGCCATTCTTTCTTGGTTTCAAGAATTATTCAGATATCGAATCTAGGGGTAACGTAGATTTTACTTAGTCATGAAAGAACCTTTAACTTTAGAGGTCCCTCTTTATTCGTTTTCAGTTATCACCAAGAAATGCACCATTAAATCTCCTTTATTTAAAGGGGCATAGTATATATAGAGAGAGCAAAAATATTTCATCATGAAATACTTTTTCTCGATTACTTCTAAATCAATAAAGTCCATGAATATAATCTTTAAAATAACATATATTACTCCCCTCTTTCTTGATTTCAAGAAATAATGAAGTGTAGTTCCTTGTGGTGTCATAAAAGAATCTCTAAATTTTCGAGGTCTCACTTTATTCGTTTGCTCTTATAATCGAAACACCTATCAGATCTCTTTTAATTAAAGAAGCAGTGTATATGTTACGGTGAAAGACCGAAATCTGGAGATTGTCGACTTTCACCGGTGAATGCTAACATTCACTTAGTCGTTTGGTGTATGTCCGAAATATTTGCTAAATACCCTTATTTCTGACTTACACCGGTGAATGTCGACATTCACCATGCACTAATGGTGAATGTTGAACATGTCGAATATTTATATTTTCTTCTCCGTAATTCATTCAAATCTATAGTACTAGCACATGTGACTGTGGAACTTAAAACAAACCGAACACTCTTAGAACAGAAAATCGTATCAATAGTTAACTTAATTATCTGATTGACGTTATACTATCTTATTTGCTGCAATAGTTTAAACTCTTATAGGAATTTGAATTGCAGAAGAGTCCCTTACATTTACAATGGTATTTAGTAATGAAACATTTCTTTTTGCAATGACAGCGTTTATATGCATGCCCTCCACTTCTCGAATTAGTTTCAGCGGCTTCTCTCAGCGACATTTCAAGAGAAGAAACTCATCTATGGAGAGCAACCTTTTTTATAAAATATAAACTGATAACGGGTATAAAACTGCTTGAGGGTACCATTTTTGTTTACTAATTTATAAAAGTCGAAATCTTCTATTTAAATAGCAACCGCCAATATATTTCGGGCATCTGTACGACCACGGTCGACATCAAGGACTGGTATTCGCACAGTGTTATCAATTTGAGCAGGAGAAGTTTTCTTTTTGAGATTTGTAACATTTTCGTGGCATGCATTGGAAGATTAACTTTTTCGGCCGTTCTTTTAATAGAAATAAACTTCTGATGTTTAGTCACGGCTTGATAGAAGGTGTAGTAGGTTGAGTCTCCTCTTTGATATTTTTCTTTGGAATGGACACAGGGACTTTGGAGTATTCCTTCATTTTATGTGCTATTTTATAATAATAAAGTTGTTAATAATAAAGTATGATTTAAAAACGTAACAAAAATATTTTCTTCAACATTCACCACCAGTGCATGGGAATTGTCGACATACACCGGTGATAGTCCGAATATATAAGAATATAATAAAATATTCGGTCTTTCCCCGAGGTATTTGGTGTATATCAACATTCACCGGTGAATGTCAACATTCTCCAATTTCGGGCATTCACAGTAACATATATACAAACAAAAAAGTTTCATCATAAAATACATTTTCTTGATTCCGATGTATGGTCAATACATCGGAATACAACAAATACGGCATTTGTCTACGAGTAATGAATGAATAAGATTCGTCAATACGACAAATGAGTGAATGATAAGATTTGTCAATACGATAAATGAAAGAATAATAAGATTTGTCAATACGATAAATGTATAATCAATATATTTGAAGTATTTCGAAATGTAATTTTTACAATTTACACAATTACAGACTCTTTGAAAGTACCTTTACAATATTTTTAATTTAATTAATTTATGCATTAAATAGTATAAATTATTTAAAGTAGCATTAAATAGTATAAATTAAATAGTATAAATTATAAGGAAGTTTAATTATTTTATTTCCTGTTTCCTAAAAGAATAAGTTTTGGAAGATATAAAATAGAATATAAATTATACACAGAATAGTATATATTTTACAGCATATTTCTTGGTTTTAAGAATTTTTCAGATATCGAATCTAGGAATAACGTAGATTTTACTTAGTCATGAAAAAACCTTTAACTTTAGAGGTCCCTCTTTATTCGTTTTCAGTTATCACCAAGAAAAGCACCATTAAATCTCCTTTATTTAAAGGAGCATAGTGTACATATATAGAGAGCAAGAATGTTTCATCATGAAATACTTTTTCGCGATTATTTCTAAATCAATAAATTTGGTTTATTTTGAAATAGAGCTTTTACAAGTTCTGCAATAAAAAACTTTATTGAAAATATTTCAGTATTTCTGAATCCATGAATCTAATCTTTAAAATCACATACATTACTCCCCTCTTTCTTGATTTCAAGAACTAATGAAATGTAGTTCCTTATGGTGTCATTGATTTTTTTTAATCATAAAAGAATCTCCAAATTTTCGAGATCTCTCTTTATTCGTTTGCCCTTATAATCGAGAAAAGCACCATCAGATCTCTTTTAATTAAAGAAGCAGTGTATATACAAATGAAAAAGTTTCATTATAAAATACTTTTTCCTGATTCCAGTGTATGGTCAATACATTGGAATATGACAAATACGACATTTGTCAATACGACAAATGTATGATCAATATATTTGAAGTATTTCGAAATGGAATTTTTACAATTTACGCAATCACAGACTCTTTGAAATACCCTTTCAATATTTTTAATTTAATTAATTTATTTATTAAAATAGTATAAATTATTTGCTGCGTCTAAGGAAATTTAGTTATTTTATTTCCTGTTTCCTAAAAAAATAAGTTTTGGAAGATATAAAATAGAATCTAAATTATATACTGAATAGTATATATTTTACAGCATATTTCTTAGTTTTAAGAATTATTCAAGTATTGAAAGCGTGAACGTAATTTACTCTTATATTTTATTGAATCATAAAAGACCTCTTTGTAAGGTCCCTTTTTATTCACCTTTTATCACCTAGAAAGGCACCATTAGATCATTTTTATTTAGAAGGGTATAGTAAACATCTAGCCAAAATGTTTCGAAATAAATTACTTTTCCCCATATTTCCTAATGGCTTATTTTGGCTTATTTACTTTCTTGTCTATTTTTTAAATAGAAATTTAACAGTTTTTATAAAAACAAGATTTCTAAAAAATTTTTGCTTCAATATTTCTAATTCAGCTAGTATAGTTTTAAAATATCATAAATGAATCACTACAATATAAGGAAATATAATTTGAGTTACTTTCTGTTTCCTATGAGATAACTGTTGGAATATGTGCAAAAGAATCTAAATTCTAAACAGCATCAAATATGTGAACAGGAAAAACAAGAATAATTCTTTTACAGATTCGTGAAATATAACTTTTTCTAAATATGCATTATAATCTAAATTCTAATATGAAAACGAAACTAAATACTGCTTGTGATCTACATTTAAATCATTTTCAAGCTATCTTATATTACAATGGCATTTTTACGTCTAAAATACCTCGCAAATCGAAATTTTTAAATTTTCCGTGTTTTAATTCATCGATGTGTATAATATGTACATCATTCACAGAATAAAGGATAGTATAACTTTCATACTACAATATATATATATATATATATATATATATATATATATATATATATATATATATATATATATATATATATATATAATGTCCCTGAAACCAATCAAAAACAGGAAAAGGAAAACTACTTAATTTTTATTACTAAATATATTCTATGCTACTTTAGAAGCATATATATGATTTGTAAACATTCAGCCTACTTTTAAAAAATGGAATCTTGTAGCAGAAATCGAAAATTAATTTTTTTAAAGTGTACTGCAAGTCAAAAAATATTAACTCATATTAACTGAATTTAGTTATTTAACAGCACTCAATGCTATGCAACTTGCAGTTGTCAAAGTTAAATTTCATAAAATTAAAATACATTGGAAAAAGTATCTTAGAATAAATAGCTAAAATCTCATTAATTCCATCTCAAGAACAGTTAATGAAACAATTTAAACCCAACACATCTTAAATTAGGGTAACTATAGATCTCTCTAATAATAATCCCTCTCTCTCTCTCACTTTATCTGTCTATCTATCAATCAATCGCTATCTATCTATCTATATATATATATATATATATATATATATATATATATATATATATATATATATATATATATATATATATATATGCATGTGTTTATGTATTTGTGGGCGTGTACATTCATGTTTATGAAAAAAGCACCACCTCAAAGAAAATACTAAAATAGAATAGAATTAGAATGAAATTTATTTCATATGTAATTTATGGTTACATTAAAGATTAAAGCACAGGTACAACGCTACCATTTTATAAGCAAAAAATCAGTATCACTGCTAACAGCATTTCCAATTTTTATACCAGTGTTTTGAATCACATAGTCTTTGAAGTATTGCTCTCTAGATTTCTTCTCTTCTACTCCACAAATCATTAACTGTGGTTTTTGGAGAACAATAGAATGTAATTCAACTATCACATATTGATTCTTAGTGTATTTATACAGGACTCGTCATATGCAAGTATACGGGGAATATTCGGTTAACATGTAGCAAAAGCCAAAATTTAAAGCTGTATCTAGTGTATGCCATGTAGCCCATGATAGGATGTTATTTTACTGGAGTATAGTACAAACAGGTTGTAGAAAAAATTATACTACTTTCTGGTATTCGTAGAGAATGTTCCCGAGTAATGTCAATTCGCAACAACCTTGTACACCTCTCATACTCAATAAGATACTCCATCATCACACCCATCGTGACTGCAGTATAAAAAGAGAAAGCCTTGCTGGTGGCTGGTGCTCTCTACGATATCGTCATGAAATAGTGTTCCAAAAAAGAAAAAAAAACTTAGTGCCAATTCGCACGCTACTGTCTGTACTCATGC
The DNA here is from genome assembly GCA_032207245.1 of Pardosa pseudoannulata. Taxonomy (NCBI): domain Eukaryota; kingdom Metazoa; phylum Arthropoda; class Arachnida; order Araneae; family Lycosidae; genus Pardosa; species Pardosa pseudoannulata. Next base: position 89,335,124 of record CM063502.1, read on the forward strand.
GCTCATTGCAGCCTAAGGCTTCTATGGTTGAAGGTCAAAGGTAACCTATGCAAAGGATTGCGTGCATAGAGTGTTTTGCATAGTATATGTCTTCGAACGTCGAACCGTAGAAACAAATAATTATTATCTGTTGCAGTACCTCATCGCTGTTATAACACTAGAAAATCAGCTGAATCATTCACAGTGTCTGTAACTCTACAGTTCTTTGATATTTCTAGGTTAGTTACCGATTATTCTATTTACAATATCCCCTTCTATTTCTTCCACTCTCATGTCTCATCTGCCCCACTGTACCTTATTTGTTGCATCAATATAAGACTAATAAAATCTATTCCATATACTGATGATGAGTCCATGTTAAAAACTGTAGTTTGATTAGATGGACCATAAGATGTCAATTCTGCATACTGGTTCCAATAAGAAAGATTCAGCTCTAAACAAAATAAATTTCACTTTCAGTTTGCGCTATACGCATGAGATCTTCCAAATCTTATACAGACTTGTCTTTAAAGATGCTTCCTGAACATCCGACCACTTGCATACCATATCTTGCTCCACATGTACCGCAAATTTTATTTGAATCTTGAAAACTCCATTAAGGTATTGAAATTGGGATTAACTTATGCGTTTATTTATGTAAATACATGTTATATACAGTGTTTCTGAAAATGGATGTACCCTTTAAAAAATTCTCTAATGTGTAATATTGGAAAGGAATACTTTACACACCAAAGTAAAGTAATACATCAAAGTTTTTAAGTTTTACAAATATTCAATAGGAAAGCTGACAAGGTATATATATATTCAATATCCATTGATTGCTCTTCCATCTGACTTTATATGGCTACGATGGAAAGATCATCGAACTCTATCCATTCTCTCTTATGCTCTCTATAGAATGCTCTCTATATTTCGCATCTGGAGGGCAAACATTCTTCGTGAGTTGTGTATGCTAATGTTTAATATAGTTTCTTGTCAAGTGGATCAACCACAAACATACTTTGAACTCGGATAACAGACTGCGTATTCCACGGCATAAAATGCCCTCTACTGGTTGGTGAAAAATTGTACTCTGGTACATGAAGGGTATATCAATCAAAAATTGGGGTATCTAATAACACGGTTAATATCTAGTCAATATTTACGGATTATACTTCAAACTAACTTCATGGGGATGTGTTGGAAACATAACCAAACTACATCTATTGTCTCTTCTGATTGCAAGAATGGCCAGTACTTTTGCATTTGTATGGGCAAAAGTTCACCATAAGTTGTGAGTGCCAATTTCTATAGGAGTTTTTGCCATGTGAATTAACCCTAAAAATGCTTTGAACTGGGGTAATAGAGGTTGTCTCTGCGTATTCCACAGCACTAAATGCCTTCGGTTGTTTGGTGGGAGATATCTTGAAACAAATGTACTATGGGGAATGACGGGTATTTTAATCAAAATTTGGAGTATCTAACAGCAATCATAGCAATCAGTATAACTTACATCTACTCAGACTAGACACTTAGAAAAAATATAGGATACAAAATCTTTTTCGGACATACTGTAATATGTATTTCTAGCTTAATGGAACTAATACAACTAACTTCGAATTTGACAAAATCTGTTTTAGCTCGTTATTATATCAGTTTGGCTTATTCAATGTTTATAAACTCTACGGTCAATTCTTTGCTACACAAGGGCTAAATATACCAAGATATACTATTTAAACTCATTTCGCAGGTGTATAGACATCGATTCTAGCGGTGGGATTCAAACCAACGGATTTCAGTTTTAAAAAATTTAGTCCTTCCTATTCGGTTACTATACGTCCATTATGTCGGAGGAAACATATAAGATGATGGAGAAAAGGCACAGAAAAATTTCTAAATTGTATCCTTTTTATCATTGTTTATATTTTAAAGAATTGTTCATATATCGTTGATATCTGTTTATAATACACCACGTTATTTACAAACAGTCATTTCATGAGCAGTATTTTGAAAATTTTGTTACTATTGAAGGAACTGTGGATTTTTCGAAAATATTATTCTACAGTATTCATATCAATATGGATAAAAATACATTGAAAATGATAAAACTAATGTTTAATTATTGTTTATTAACCATAATAATTTGAACGATAAAATTTTAAAATGTCGTTTATCTCGAAATATAGTTTTCACCTCTTTTGATTACTCAAAATGTGTCTTGCATCCCACTTTTAAATGAAAAATTTCAATACTCGGAACAAACACTCTTATACGACGTCAAAATAAAAATACTCATCCATTTTAGAACCTGCACAAATTTAGAATCCTAAATGGGTACTAAATTCTATAACAAGTTAAAACTCAGGTAAAAATGACCTTGGAACCAAAATATTTTTTTTCAATAATAAATTTTCCTTCAGATTATAAAATGAATATCCATTTCTTTTAGAATTCATTTTCTTTTACATTTGGTTATTTTCTTTTACATTTGTCTATTACTTTTATAATTGGTTTAATTTTCTTTTATATTTGGGAACATTTCAGGCCATTTCCTTTTCCATTTCTATATATATGATATTTATATAATATTTATTAAATTAGTGCTTTCACATATATAGATAGGGAGACAATTTCGATTTTATATGACAAAAATTGGAGAAAAAAATTTAAGGTCCAACGTTCCCATAAACTAATACTGGTTCAACCTACGAATTATAATTCTCTTTTCTTATATCCATATTGGTTCCATTTTTTTTTACATTTGAGAACATTTCAGGCCATTTCTTTTTCCATTTCTATCAGTCAATTAATCGATCAATCGATATAGAAAAATAGAGAGAGGCAATTATTTTCCTTTTAAATTTGTAAAGGTAATTGCCTTTTGAAAGTAATTTAATTCAAAACCTTTTAAGTGCATTTAGATAAAGTATTTACAAGTTTTTATGACCTCTATTTTATTCAAGTATGTACAGATTTTTCTAAATGGTTTCTAAAAAACACAAAAAGTAATACTAATCATAAAATTATAGCAAATTCATTTTTTTTTCAATTTTTATGTTAAAGGTTAGAAAACCATTTACTACGAGTAAAAAAATAAGCTAGAATTTGTCATAAGGGTAATTTATTTATTTTAGGTCTTACAAGATAGGCATGATAATACCTAAAGAATTGTATAAAATAATTTCCAGCCGTATAACTGTTGAAAATATTTTTACGTAGTTTCAAAATATTTTCTTTTGTTTTTTAAATTTTTACTGAATAAGAAATGTGTTGGTAGAGTGACGGCAGCTCAATCGACAAAAACCATCGATCTCATAACCGGAGGGTTGTGGGATCGAGGATCGAGCCCGCCAAACTTCCCCGTGTTCATTAATGTCAGATGAGGCACCTTAGGTTCGTGGTATCAATGTCCTTTAAGTTTCCAAATGGCACCTTTAAAGATAGCCGACTAAGCTTGGGTGTCTTCTGCTTGGTATTTGCTTCTAAAGTAAGAGGACCTACTTTTTTTTGCGTGTGTGTGTGTGTCTGTTGTGCTATAGATTAATCTTGACCGCCTATATGGCGTCCCCATAATAAAAGGGTCAGCAAATTCCGTGGAGTTGTAAAAACAAATGCTTAACAGGCGTTATTTAAAAATAAAAAGAAAGAAAGGAGTTGGTGTTCATAAAATAATTTTCCCCTTTACTCTTAATTAATATCTTTAAAATTTTCATCTGCCTATTTTAGGATAATTAATATGGTCTGACTATCTACATTTATAGATCTATTTTATATTATATATACACATATATTATATTATATTATATTATATTATATTATTATATATTATATTATGTTATATTATATTATATTATAATGTAATATATTATATTATATTATATTATTATATATTATATTATGTTATATTATATTATATTATAATGTAATATATTATATTATATTATATTATATTATATTATAGTATAATATATTATATTATATATATATAATAAGACGGACTTCACGATGGGTGGTTGCAGTTATGGCCCATAAAAATGACACAGTTTTAGTTAA
>CM063502.1:89344155-89384155 GCA_032207245.1 Pardosa pseudoannulata
TATCCGGGGAAAATAGAGCTTGATATAATGACCTTAAAAGCTCGAAGAGGGGGAAGGGGGGTTTCGAACGTTTTAAAGACTCGTTTTTAATTTTGCTAACCGCAACTCATCCAATATGGATGCTCTTATCCATTCCAGGTCCAACTGATTCATAAATTCGAGGACAGACAGACAGATAACTTAGGCTAGTATTATATAGGGGATTCAAAATTCTTTGAATAATATAGAAACTTTCAAAACCAGTCGGGAAAGAAATTGATCTTATAACAGGAGTGTTTCGAGTTCAGGTTCGAGCTGACCAAACATCCATCGTGTTAATTAATGTCGGCTGGGGTACATAAAATAGGTTCGTGGTCATGTGTCCTCCAAGTTCCCAAACGATGCCTCTGAAGGTAGTATTCTCCCTGTTTCCTGCTTCTAAATTACTAGAATGTAGTTTATTTTTGGATGCTGTTCCGTCATAAGGTACGCTGTTGGCCGCCAATATACTGCTTCCCCAATAAAATTGCCAGCAAATATTGGCAGCTTGGTAAGGATGAATACTATAAAAAAGTGCCCCAGTATATAATAATAATGTATAAAGATTTCACCATACAGTATAGAATTTATTTTATTCTGATAGCTAATATGAGGTCTTTCATATCACTACACTAGCTATTTAATCCAAGCTTCCTTCAAACCGAAATGGAAAAATTTCAAAAAAATACCTTGAATTAGTTTGGTCCTTGAATCTTTTTTTTTATATTGGGGTTGATACAACTACTGCCTTTTAAGAAGCAGGACTAGTGTTATAAAATTACTACATACATAAGTAACATTTATTGTGAACCAATATCTATTCCATATAAACTTTTATTTTTTACTTTTATTTGAAGGAAATTTATTTTGAATCAAATGAATGATAATTTTCATGACAGAATACACTTTCGGATTCATTCAATTTGTACAAATGTGTAAAATTTCACAAAGTGCAAATTCAACGCTTTCTAAAAGAACTTATCGAGGTCGAGTGGCTACATGCTTTTTATTATTTACCATAGTAGATCTCTTTATTTGATCAAATTGACCGTGATTGATGCATGGGACTTCTAATTTTTTTTTTTTGTGTGTATAACACAAATGTTAGTTTTTTTACTACCAGAAAAATGACCCTTTCTTCATAAGGAATATAAAGCTACTATTCCACCATTGAATAGTACCTTTATTACTCGATTTCCTAAAAGGAATTTGTATATTTGAATCAACATTGATATCCCCTTTCTAAAATAATAATGATGCCATGCATATTATAAAACTGAAAAAAATTGATGAAAGAATATTTGGTTTTCTTCCCAATCTCACATTTAATTGAAGGAAAATTTTATACTAAAAGAAGATTAAAAAAAAAAACATACATTTATTTTTCAGCATTTTTATACATTAACACAAAAAAATAATAGACTGGATAAAGGTTTTGAATAGCGTATCACAACTATTTAGATTTTTTTTTCTTTTAAATAATCACTAACACTTTAGATATAATGAACGCTAATATTTATACACATTGGTTAGTGTAGACTGTCATTTCAACGCAGTGGCATCAATTCCTTTTCAAATGAATGTTTGGTTAAAAAAATTATCTCACTTATCCTGAAATTAGCTTCACAAGCTATGTTTATGTCACATCAGAAACACTCAAATTTTCTTAAGTTTACATGAATCTACAAAATAATTTTAAATTATATCAACTCGTTTCTATCTTATACACTGAAAAGCCAAAAATTATTAAAAATTAATCTCAGTGGTTCTCAAACATATTGTTTTTGTAATTTGTGAAGACTCCACCTTTATTACAGCTACTTGAAGAGATTGTCTGAAATACGGCTCAACTCTAATGCTGTTATCTTTTTAAATCTTTGATTTACACTAGGACATTTTTGATATATTTCCCAACAGTATTGTCTACAAAAGTATAAAAAAATAGTACTGATATATTTCGAGCATGTGCTCTAAAAAAGCATTTTCTTTACATGCTAGTATTTCGTAGTCAATTTGATTTTTTGAAACTTAATTTGCACTATTTTATTCATTTCTCAAAACTACCATTTTTCTGTAAGTTTCGTAAGCCGGCGATATAAATTTCCAGAATTTATGAGGAAAAATCTTATAAAAGAATTTATAATGTTTTAAAACCTGTATATCTTCTTTAATATATAAACTATGTCTCCAAAAATTCCTGTAAACATTGCCAATAATCGAATATATAGTATGTAAAAGTTATGAATTATTTCCAGCTATTTATTACACTGGGTATTCACAAATATTTCTTTTCAATATGGGGATGGTCCCTTTAAGTCACAGGACCCCGACACTCCATTGGAAAATGTCAGTTTAAAATTTGCTCTTTATATGGCCAAAGTTAAATAACGAATCACCAAGTATTTATTTAGAAATTTTTAAAAATATTTAAACCCTAAAATGTTTCTATTATTTTGAATCTTCAGTGAGTATTATAAATTAAATGAAATTTTATAAAACAAAAAAACTTACAAAAGGGATATTATATTCATAAAAAAATTTCAATTTTTAAAGACTCCCAAAATGGCAAAATTTTTGGACCAATTTCTTGAATTCAATCATTACTATATATTTTGATTTTAGTACTTTAAATCTACTGAAGGCCGAATTTAAAGGTGCTAAGACAGATGCATATCTTTAAATCTGGCCCTTTAAATCAAGTCCAGATCCTGTAAATCAAGGCAAAAAGCATGCAAAAATGTGACTATTTTCTTTTAAAAATATGACCAGATTAAAAAATAATATTGAAAATTACATTCGTAATGTTTAAAATATCTGACAAATTATAGTATACATTATAAAGAAAGTAAAAACATTTTAAAGTATAGCCCCTTTAAATGAATATCTCTCTAAACTCTTTTACTTATTTTTACTTTGTACCATAAAAATAATTTGTATAGCAGTAACTTTTATTTTATTGTTTGTTACAATGCTTTTACACAGTAAACATATATTCTTTTTCTTCTTTTTGCAGGAAAAAAAGGACCGCCGCCAGATTCTTGCTCATAATCCCCTCCCCATACACAAAATTCAGTCCTACATTTTATTAAATAAATTGTACAATCAAAACTATGCATATGCCTTCATCCAGTGACACACATAAATTAGAAACACTTTAAAATATACCCCCTCTAAATAAATATCTTTCTAAACTTTTATACTCATTTTTACTTTGTACCATTAAAAATAATTTGTATGGCAGTAACTTTTACTGTTTGTAACAATGCTTTCACACAGTAAACATATATTCTTTTACTTCTTTTTGCAGGAAAAAAAGGACCGTAGCCATATTCTTGACCTAACTCCCCCCCACACACACACAACTCAGTCATACATTTTAATAATTAAATTGTACAATGAAAACTATACATATGCAGTCATTCAGTGACACACATAAATTAGAAAAAATTTTTAAGTATACCCCCTCTAAATGAATATCTTTCTAAACTTTTATACTCATTTTTACTTTGTACCATAAAAAATAATTTGTATGGCAGTAACTTTTATTGTTTGTTACAATTCTTTCACACAATAAACATATATTCTTTTTCTTGTTTTTGCAGGGAAAAAAGGACCGTATCCAGATTCTTGCCCATAATTCCCTCTCCCCATACACACACAAATTAGTCCAACATTTTATTAATAATTAAATTGTACAATCAAAACTATACATATGCATTCATTCCGTGATACAGATAAATTAATTTATAGACACTTTTTAAAGATCATAGAAGCCGCTGACAGCAAAAGTACAACAGGCGATTTCCGGCTTCAAGCCGATTCGATTTCTAGAGTTTAAATTAAGAAGTTTACATTTCACTTGTCTCAAAAATGTAAACATTAAAGGCTTTCATCGAGCATAAAGATCGAAAGTTTGTGACATCTTAGTAGTTTTAACAATTCTCTGCGTTTAATAATTAGGTGCCTGTTAGTGTCTTCATGAAATAAATTTCTTTCTTTCTGTGTTAAATGAGCAAAAGTCGAGGAACTTTACCTCGTCCACAAATTATACAGCAGCAGCAAAGACATTGTAAAATTTCTTCAGGTGTGAATGACTGCGATTAGAGAGATGTTGCTTTGTAAAGCAAGTGTTACTCTTGAAAGATAATCACTGTAATTTTATAGTTAGATGTCAAGCTAATAAGAAGTAATTGCTACCTCATTTGAAAGCCAGTCATTTAGAGGATATTTTGCGACAACGCGAGCACATTTCGTTGCATTCGAAGTGAGTGCCAGTTTCATTTTGAGTCATTTGATTCCAATAAAATTTTTGGAGAGCAAAAATTATTTCACTCAAAGGTAAATAGATTTCTAAGTTTGCTTTTTTATTTTCAAATTAACAGCTTTTCTAATTTATAAAGTTATTCTTTTAAAATCATTTTTATAAGAGAAATTTTTGATAAAGGAGTATAAAAAAAATTAATATTTTATCGCATTTGTTGCAAAGGTGCTTGTTATTAAAAATATTTAAGTGTATGGCTGATTGATTAATTGATATCAGAAGTTAAAATATTGGTAAGAAAATAAAGTTTAAATTTAGTCATTTGGAATATAAAAAGATTAATATTTTATCGCATTTGTTACAAAGGTGCTTGTTATTAAAAATTTTTTTAAATGTATGGCCGATTGATTAATTGATTTCAGAAGTTAAAATATCACTAAAAAATAAAGTTTCGTTTTAGTCATTTGATTCTACAAAAAATTTTAATAAGCAAAACGGATTTGATCAACAGGTAAACGAATTTTGAAGAATTAATTTTTACTTTTAAATTATATCTAATTGTTGTTTACTAAATATTTTTGTAATAGAAATAGTAGTTATATTAAAATAATATCTTCAATATTTTATAGCTCTTAATGCAAATGTGTTTTCTAAAAATTTAAAGAAATCTGCGACTGTTTAGTTTTTACGTAATTTACGAAATTAATATACTTTTAAATTTTTTAATCTTAATAGAAAATAAAGATTGATTTGAATTTAAAAATTTTTGGCTATAAAAAATTCCTCATTATTGAAAAATTTTGTATGATTTTTTTAAACTTTCAAATTATTTACAAAATATATGCATTTAAAAATATTTTTTACCAGAAATTGCCGTTAAATGAATATAACTATACCTCAGTTATTATAATTGTGCATAATGTTTAGCATTTAAAAATAAATAAATAATTGTATAGGAGATTGGTTTTTAACGAAATCTAAGAAATTAATATACCATTCAAAATTTTTCATTTCATAATAGGGAAATAAATATAGGTTAAAGTAATTGATATAAAGCCAAAGCTTTTATAGGGGATTAAGATAATATTTGTTATATTACGTTGGGGCATTTACATAATTGGAAAAATTCTATCATGTTTTCGTAAATTTTATTTTGTTTTAAAATATTTTCAGATAATTTTATAAAAATGTGAAAGATAATATATCTTTAAACGACAGTAATTTTCAGTAATTTATTTTATATATTTCACGTTTCCTATTTGAATCTGCCTTTTTCCTTGCCTTTTTTTTAGCTTCCTCGATTCATTCTCCTTACTCGTCACTGTCAAACAAAATTAGGACACCAACAAAAAATAAAGATTATACAAAAGCTTTAAGTAAATTGAAAATTTTATTACTGTTATTCAAAACTGTTATTCTGTTAAACCTGTCGCTTCCAGTGTATCAATTTCGATAAGTTTACATTTCCTATTTGTGTCCAACGTATATCGTACATTAGAAACTAAGATGATCTAGTGCAGTGGTTCTCAAACTTTTCTCCTTTTGACGCACTTGCTGAATGTATATCTCCCTAATAAATGCATTTTGTAAAACAGTAATTTCCGATATACCGGGTGATCCAAAAGCCAAGACAAACTTTAAAATGGAATAACTCAATAGCTAATAAAGATAAAAAGATCCAGTTTTAATCATTCAGATAAAAACAAAGCCAGATATATATATTTTTAAAGAAAATAAAAGCTTTATTCTTTATCCGATTAAACTAACAGATGACTTCTAAGTTGAATATTGTTTACTAGTTACAAGTGTTCAATACGTTTTTCATCATTTAGTCATCATTTTCATCATTAGTTTTTCATCAGTCTATAACTTTTTAATTTTCAGCATATAGATTTCGCTTTAGCTCACGAATTCAATTTATATTTTAAAACTTGTATTATATTTTTTGTCATATTATAATATATACACAAACAAATTTGAATATATTATATATATTTGTATAGTGCATACAAATATATATAATATACCCAGTTTTAACCAATTGGATGAAAATAAAAACATACTTTTTTTTAAAAGAAAAGAAAATAAAAGATTCATTCTTTATTTGACTAAACTAACACATGACTTAAAAGTTGAATATTGGTTACCATTTACAAGTGTTCAATAAGTTTTCCATCATTTAGAAGTACAACTGCGAGACGAGGCATCATCTTTCAGTATGGCCAGAAACTTGCACAAGGGGAAAGGGTAATTACAACCCCCCATGGACCTATAGACTTTAAAAAGTCTATAAATTTTTAATTTTCAGCATTTAGATTTCGACTTTAGCTCACGAATTCGGTTTATATTTTAAAACGTGTATTATATTTTTGTCAAATTATAATACATACACTCTTGTATTGCATCACAATTCGACAAAATTGTTGAGGCGTCACATACCTAAATTTCACCACCACCCATGAAAAAAGTATCTGCATGTTGCTGAGTATAGTAGGTATATGTTTTGTTGAGAGAATCCACTTCACATCAAAGAACATATAGCTTCAAATTTCTTGATGATTTTTTCCAATGCAGAACGAGTCAAGGGTCTTTTACCATCTCGCATACTGTACATGTAGAGATATATGCCAGAAATGCTGAACCTCACTTTCCATATTCTTGAAAAGCAGTTAATCTAAAAGGAGTTTTCTTCGTAAAGAGCAGCGTCTCTAGGCATCAGTTTCAGCTGTTACCACAATTATCTCATACCAATATTATCTTTTCAACAGTCTATTGCATCGTTCTCGTTGTTGTCGAATTATTTAATTTTAAAGTTCGTCCTGACTTTTTAATCACTTGATATCAGTTATAAAGATTTTTTTAATACTAAATAGTTAATATCAATAATTTTTGTGTAGTTAAGGTATAAAAATAAGTAGAACATAATTCAGGTTCATTAAAATTTATTAAAAATTTTAATAAATCTCATAGTCAAAGGAATATTATGTTTTACAATGGTTGTTGAACAATAAAAAAAGCTATTCTATACGTGTATCATATGATTACAGGAAGAAATAAAAGATTTTCACCGCGTAATACGAGCATTAACATTTTGACCTAAATTTTTGATAAAAAAAGTGCGAGTTATATGTATATATATATATATATATATATATATATATATATATATATATATATATATATATATATATATATATATATATATATATATATATATATATATATATATATATATATATATATATATATATATATATATATATATATTTATATATATATATATATATATATATATATATATATATATATATATATATATATATACATACACACACACATACACATATATACATACATATATATATACACATACATATATATACACATACATATATATATACATATACATATATATATGTGTGTGTATGTATATATATATATATATATATATATATATATATATATATATATATATATATATAATTTTTTAACCTATGATTTGCTTATCTATAAAAAGAAAAATATTAATGGTGTTAAAAAATGCAATGATGGTTAGCAAAGGGTAACTCTAGCACAGTCGTCTCCTATAACGCAATTATTTCTTACAGCGTTATATGGCTATTTGAAAATCGGAGTTAAATCAAATCAGGAAATATGTCCTATGGAAACTAAGTTGTGAGAAACATAGAAATAACACTAATCAGATTATTTTATGCCGTATTATAAAAAACTCAGAATTAATACAAATTTAATTAATTTGCACCAAGTTATAAAGAATCGTAAAATAAATAAGCTTTTCTTAAATCCGACCTATTTAGACCAATATAAAAGATGCATTCTTAAAGTTCTGATTGATACAATTAATAAATAAAATTTTACAACTAAAATGACAGAGAATATGTAGGCTTTTACATTGTTGAAATACATAATTCATATAATAAAAATTATTGCTTAAAAATTTATTCCTAAAAAAACATAATTTGATATATATTAGATAGTTTTATTATTCATCGTCTCTTACAAATATATGTAGTCTGACTGTCCCATTTTTTTCTAATTGGTCAAAAATCCACCACACTTTGCAAATTTTTTCTTAGTCCCTAATAGTAGTTATAATATGTAATTCTATCAAAACCTCTTTATATGAATCCAAGCAATTTTAAAAATTCTCAAACAAATTTTGCACTCGAATAAGCAAAGGGTCATTTTGAGTTAAATGACAATTTCAGAAAAATTCCCTGATATCTGATATACAACATGTCAACTACAGAAGTTTAGAATATCTAATAAGTATTGCCATAGCTAAAATATTTGAGTTGTTCATATGCTCTTGTGCGATAAAACGCATCGCAAGGAGACAGCGTTATAGAAGACCTGTTGCAATTTTTCCTGCACGCTATAGGAGACTTGAGTCTCCTTCTATACATTTCCGAAATTATTTTTAAAATTTTCTTTACTGTAAAACATTTTATGAACTGGTAATCCTGAGAAACAGCCCCTTAGATATTTTTATTTAAGTTGTGCCTAATTTTAAATTTTCAACTTTTCCTACTTTTTAAATTAAGCTGAGGTTCCTCGTTCAGAAAAGGTTAAGAGCAAAAGTTAACTCTAGACAGTAAAAATAAAGCTTACTTATAGAGATTATTGGCAAACTAAGTAAAATCATTTTAAGTCACAGATTATAAGCACGTTTCATTTCTTAACACCTAAAAATGATTTTATAGCTTGCAGTTCCTTTTCCAGCAGGTTTTAGTTATTGCAGTTTTCGGATTTAAAAATAGAGGAAAGTGGGGTTTCAAAATCAGTCAAACATTTAATACTTTTATATAACTAAGATTTAAGTATACATTTGATTTATTACGTACTTTTAAGAAACACATAAAGAAGAATGTATGCTTACAGCGCTTTCTTAATACACAAGACTTAGCAAAAAAAAAAAAAAAAAAAAAGTCAAATTTAAATAATTTCTCTAATTTAGAGATGGCAATTTCATGGCGGGTTTACCAATTTTGGCATGTCAAAAAATTTTACTGGCACGTAAAAATTTTTGAAATAGACATAGATATAAATAATAAAAAATAATAATAGCATTAAAAATTTTAAAATTAAATTTACTTTGATTTAGGCACTTTTATAATTTTTTTGCATTCCTGGTCTAATTAACACATTGTGTGCGGGTACATTTTGCAGCGGAATTGTACCGGGAGCGGGCGTTTTGCGCGTAAATTTAGTTATTCAGTTAAATCTCAATAGATCGAAAATTATTTAATTTTACATCAGTCGCATCGACTGATGTAAAAACTAGTTTTTATTTGTCTAAATTTTTCCAGAATCTATGTAGTAGACAAGAACATTCGGCTTCGTTTTTCTGTATAAACCATTATTTTAGTACACACAAGACCACGTTGTTACACTAACCTGTACTAGTACGTGAGCCACGCTCAAGTATCAATCGTCAGAAAACGTACTAGTATGTGTCCCGCATACAATGTGTTAATAATTTTTCGAGTTTGGCTAAAACTTTTATCCTAAACTGTTTATTTTATTAACTTTGCTAGTATTTATAATAGTATAAACAATGTAATTGATGGTTTTTGCTTTTATATAAATTTTAAGACTATCTGTGACTTTAATTCTTTCAAATGGCAACTCTATATGTCATTTTATCTAATAGAACAAAAGAGCAAAAGCAAATATATATGATGGTATAATAAAAATGTTCATATAAACCTATAATTGAAATTCCTAATCCAGTTAATACGCAAATCAAGTATTAAAATCCCTTTCTTATCAGTTTCAATTATCCTGCCATAACAAACATGCCAAATCTATCTTCGTAGAGGAATCACGAACAGCATAATGTTATGTGGAAAGAACAGTGTTTCCAGTGCATTTAAACAAAGCGGTTTCACGAATCGTTGCTTATCATTATTCTTGCGGTAATAATCCGAGTTCTTTTCTCGCTTCAACTGATTAACTGCGCTCGACAAACATCACAATGCAGATGCCGAAAAAATTATCTCCATTTGCAGTCAAGTGAGGGAAGGTTTTTTACTTCGAAGCACAAACGGTGTTAGGCTCAGAATAAAAAAGATTAGAAAAATCTCTGTTTAAAAGGTACTTTATTTTATGCTTCTAATTAACAGAATAAAAGTTTCAGTTACTTAAAAGAATAGAAGTTGTAAGTTTATTTGAAACTAATTTTGATTTATTTATAACATAGAAAACTAGTACTATGCCTTTAAATTCCGCTATCTGCACACTTCCATATTACCTCTTCGTGTCCATCAGACGTCCCGTTAATAGTCAAAAATTCCATTTGACATCCATATAACCTCCTGGATGTTGAATAGATAATCTAATGGGTGCTGTTGGAATCTAATTCTCTCATGCAGGTGAAATCACACTAACTCTTAAATGGATACCTAATAGTACACGGACAGCTTTGTTTAAATGAAATTTTTAAAATCAACATTACGAAAGGTATAAGTCATTTTTCAGAATAATAGATGTTATGGGTATTTTTCAAATTTATTTTGATTTATTTGTAACTTAGAAAGCTGGTACTATGCCTTTAAATCTCATCTATATTTCTCTAATTGTTGAGATTACACATACACTTAAATGAATACCGAATAATCTATCTTGGAACGCAGTTTAATCTTATTAGCCGTTTAAAAGCCTAATTAAGAAAGAATAGTCCCAATAACTGGAAATTTGGTTATCATATTGATTAAGAGTATATAAATACAATAAAGTTTTAAAATTAGGTGAAAAAAATTTTGAAGGTGTTTTTAGCCATGTTCAATTAATTTAAAGTCTAATAATTATAACACCTTCTATTATTGGAACACTGATGGGTAAACGGTTAAAACATTTTTAAATATAAAAGATTGACATTAAAGTCCATTATTCAATTAATAAGATGTTACTAAAAAATAAGTTCTTTTAAGGTGAGCAAACAATCCGCATTCTTAAAGAAATGCATAAGAAGATTTGCCTAAGAAGAATTTTCGCTCGGTAAAATGAAGTAGCAATTTTTAATATCCTTCATTAGGACTCAATACAGAATTGTTTGATGTTTATTACGTACTAACAGAGTCATTAATACTAAGGAATGACTTATATTGATACATTATTGTCAAATATCAGTGACACTCACTTTCTTTTATATTCTAAGGTGCAAAGGCAGCAAATATTTATTCGATATAATATGTTATGGATATACATACATGAATTGATTATGTGCTCAGTCACAATAAGGTACAAACTAAATTAAGGTACTCAAACCACTTCTGCAGATTATTATTAAACTTGAGGATTCTTACCATAGTTGTTTCAGTTTTTAGAGGCAAAAATCTTAGGAAATGAATAAAGTATATTTTTCATAAACTATATATGAGTGTTATGCCCTGTTATGATCATGGTTAGATAAATTTACATAGAAAATTCTTATATTTGATAAGACTTCCAGCGTGATATACTGCCTCCATGATCGCCATGATTCATATCTTTAGGGAAATTATATATGTTTATGTAAGATAATTGATATACATTTTGTAAAAATAAATACAAAAATAGAGTGATTATTCTGTTAACTATGAAAACAGATCATTACCTCTAATCTATATTTAAGGCAAAAATTTTAATGCTATAATTATATTAAGAATCTACCTTGTTAATTTAGATTTGGTTAAATGTATTTATCAAATTTTTGAAAGTTATGCGAGTTTGAGAGCTAAAATAAAAACAAGACCCAGTTACAGTTAATTGGTTAACATATCATAACACATTTAAAGTAGCTCTCTTTTGTTCATTTTTAAAATTCGAGAGAGCGGAATGTAATCTGATCTGTAAAGTTATTTTAATAGTTACCATTTCTGAAAAGTCTAGAGAAAAATTAAACTACGTTGTCTATTTATCTTTTCATGTTGATTGTTAACCAAATTCGTCAGCCGTTGTACCTCATTCGGTGAAGGTGTTGGTCACATAACCAGAGAGTTATGAGTTCGAAGCTAGAGCCGGCCAAAGATCCACTGTGTGAGTTAATGATGGCTGGGGCATGTAAAATAGGTTCGCGGTCTTAATGTTCTCCGAGTTCAAACGATACCTCCTGAAGGACAAGCCTGGGGATCTTCTAAACTACGAAGCCCAACTTCTAAATTACGAAGACTCAAAGGGGGGGGGTAATAATGTTACTCGTGTCCAATCTTATTTTAAGCTACACGTGCTCCCGAGTAATGCCAAATGAGTAACTGCTTCACAACCGTGTTTGGAATAAAGATATTTGTCGGTATTGCCAACTGCTTTGGAAAAAATACACTTAATTTGTTAATACGTTAAAAACTACAACAGAGACAGACTTGGAGTTTGGGTGAAGGAAAATATATTATAAATGATTAATTAACAGTTTTCTGATGATAACGAACATAATATAGTTAGACTCATATATTGTCCATGAATGGTTATCTTGCAGAAGAGAGAGACAGAATATCAGTATACGACTATAATCCATATAATTGAATTTGCAGAACTGGTTGGAAACACTGCACTCAATATTTTACTAGTGTTGGGTATCATAGTTAAATTGAATCCTCTTATTGCAAACTGACACAAAGATCTATTACGCACGCAGACTGGTTCCTTAATAACCTGCATATAAGAGGAAACGCACCATACCTATTGTGATAGGTGGTTTATTTAACCATCAACATGTTTATCACAACATGTTTTAAATTAAAAATAGTTAAAAACATGAATTATATAAAATATATAGCAATTTATAAACTCTTTGGTGGGAATTGTTGGGAAAATAATTGTTAACACTTTAATGGAATCCTCTAATTATAAATAGTTACCAAGATCTATGACAGCTGTATGATCACAGACTTATTTACCGGGATATAAGATGAAGTGCATTACATCTATTGCGGTTTTTTTAGTCACTTGTATGATTTTATACTGTTAAATATTTTTTAAACCATACACGCTTCTGCTAATTACGTAAAAAACTACGAATAAATAAACATGTAGAAGAGCTTGGATGTTATGTTATTTCTCCAACTCTTATGTATGCTTTTAAACACTGGCGACCTAAAATGCAAACTTTGGCAAGTACTATCACCGTCATTAACTCAAAATTATAATTTGCCAGCACTCCATTTTTCTTCCGAAATTCCCATTGAAACAACGTAAATGTTAAATCACTACAAAAGTATATCACGCGATAAAAATAAATTAAATGACCGATGTTCATTTACATTGAACTCATTGTTTGAGAGTATTTGCATTTTCGCTTCGGGGCTAAGATTGATTTTCTACACGCTCTTACATGCATTGCCGATTCATGGTAACTGGGTGCTCTATAATCGAGTGTTCATGTTTTTCCGGCTATTTGCTTCAGACCGGCATTTCATTGGAAATCCTTAAAAATGCCGGAAAGTCAGCGTATGAACGAGCAAAATGGGTCAGCCAGGCAAGTACAAGATTTCTTTTCCTTCAACGATTCAGTAAGCTTCCTTCCATCCCAGCTTTTCTCACCCTCTGATTCATTTTCTAAAACAAACAAAAGGAAAAAAAAAAGGAACTCATCGAGAAGGAAGACGAGAAAAGTTTCTTAGAAAGGTAGCTAGAGAAACATCTTTTGGGGTTCTTTTTAGGGAAATGTTTAAAAATAAAGTGGCGGATATAAAAATGTATAAAATAATTACGTTATTAAAGGACGATCAAGTGATTATTAAATTATTATATAATGTACTGTGAGATTCAACTGAACCAGCGTGCCTATAGTTGTAACCAAACGTAAAAGCAAATATTCACGTGTTTTAACATGCATTATATATATATATACACACATGTGTATGTGTGTTTAGACCAAAGGAGATACATAATGAACGAGGAGTCACTACATAATTAAAACAAAATGAATAATAATTAGCATTTTTATTATGCTGACACAAACATACCATAAAAGAAGATGTACATTTGTATCTTGTTAAAAAATAAAAAATAATAATAAATAAAAAATCTAATAACATTATCTCTATTATAGTGATTTTTAGCATTTTTTTAGAGAGCGTGTTTACAAAAAGGGATCAAATACGTTATCAGATTATTAGATCTGGAAAAACAAATTATTTAACTGATGCCACAGTCTATAATTGACTGAGCTTTATTAGGGTATCAAACTGTAAAAGAGAGAGAGAGAGAGAGAGAGAGAGAGAGAGAGAGAGAGAGAGAGAAAGATATTACTGTGGAGATTTATAGCTTCTTGCTAATTATAAGCTCCCTTTCCCTCACATATTTAGGTCAACTGAAACATTTCATTTCATAGGATTTTAAGATGGGTGAACATTTTAAAATCTCCAAATGCCATGATAGTTTAGAACATACATATTAAATAATATTTTCTTGTCTCCAGTGCTTGCCGTTGGAGGTGTTGACTTTAGTTTTCCGTACTTATGGGAACTTATAAATTAGGATATTGGTTAAAAATCTTTGATCACCGGAAACATCAAATATTTACAATTCGAGGTGTATGGATTTTATGCTATCTGTATAGTCTCCTTCTTCCCTGCGGGTGGCTGGACACCGGTAGAGGAGAGGTCATTGAATCTCGCCTTAGGCAAAACAAAGCAAAAAGACGAGAAAAAGAAAAATGCGCGCGAAGCTATAGATTGCTTTCGAAATGGTTTTGGAATATCCAGAAGGCTTTTCTGCACCCTAATCTTTGCGGCAGCAAATCGCAAGGTGCGCGCACGGCATCGTAACTTTGGGGAAGTTGGACGTAAAGGAAAATTTACGGCACCAAAACAAGGGAATTGACCGGCGGGGGTACGAAAACAACAAAGAAGAACCGTGGAGTCGTCCATCCGTGAAGCAAGCGCCATCAGTATTCCGAATTCGACCATTTTCGGAGGATCTGCGACACAGATAATCATCATCGGGCTGCAGCTTGGAACGTAACTGCTGCTGTGAGGGACCCGAGCCAAAGGAAAAGGATTACACTACATCGTGCAAGTACATCTCCTACCGGTAGATACGTCGTCATTTATGACTGAAAACATACCGAAGTGACAACGAAGGATTTACATTCTTAGGCCTTTAAACAGCGATTATTATTGCCTGCAAATCGTGAAAGATACGTTACGAAAATAATATATGTTATAATGCAAAATTATGAAAATTGGTCGCATTTAAGGAGTAGTAAAAGGAAAATAGACTAAACAGAGCACGATTTCCCATTGCTTTATATGAAAGTTTCCAATCCATTCTTTTGAACAGTTTACAAACAAATGCTAATTCCTAAATTGCTCCCTACGTCTATTATTGCACATGAATGAAACTTTGCTCTCAGATAAACTCATTAGTATTACTATTCCTTTTAACTTCTTATTACATACAATGAATCTCCGTTCGGAAAATCTATTAAAAACACTGCATTAACCTTGCTCTTCAATGAAACTGAGGGCTCATAATAAAACTTTGACAATGAATTTTGCCTTTAAAATCCATTAAACATTTTACATTTATTAATTTTGCACTGGAACTAAACTTTAAAAAGAGAGAAGGAGAATATATTTGAGCGTCTAGTGCTTTATTAAGGTGGTTGATTAGTTGGTTTGGAGCACTACGGTGTATTGCTTTGCAACTCAAAGAGACTTGTATCTACTGCATAAAGCCGATTCCAAACGGTTAAAAACATCCATGTCAGCAGTTGGATTCATGATTAACCCTTAACTTGGCAATATGTTTTTTTCAAATATTTTTTAATTTCTGTTATTTTCCCATGTCTGTATAGACTTTAAGAGATCTGTAAAATAAACAAAAGAAATATGTCATTTTCCATTTTTGAGATAATTAATGTCCGCTGTGGCGAACACTGACAATTATGTTATATAGTAGTTATAAATATACATGTCCGGTGTAGCGGCCAGACTCAACCAAATTAAGGGTTTAAAAACGCATTTTTAATGAAAATTTTTTGTTATCTAACTTTCGAATGTAAACACAAAAAATTCCTTTCCACTATTACATAAAATGTACTCATAATTATGTATATATATATATATATATATATATATATATATGTCAGGATTTAAAATATAGATTAATTTTAAGAGATTTTAATTAGGAATTCTTTTAATGAGAGTGACGCAGCTTGAGGAGTTAGCCACATAAATACGGCTCACGCGCAGTGATAAGAGCAGAGAGCAATATGCACTTTCCACGGTCAGACCTGTAGCTCCCCGAAGCAGTTAAACCTGCTTTTGTTAGAAGTTGGGCGCCAATGTGAGACGCCATTGTAGAGTAGTGTGTGATAAGATTTAAATAAAGATATGAAGATGTACTCAGGACTTAAGTGACGTTTACTGGACTCCGACATATATATATATATATATATATATATATATATATATATATATATATATATATATATATATATATATATATATATATATATACATAAATATATATACATGCATAAATAATTAAATATGTATACATATATGTGCGTGTACTGAGACAGAAAGGGAAACTGATTTCGTTTGAGCTTTCCGATCAATATGTTCAACACGAGGAATGATTAGATTATTAGACCGAGACCTATTATTTAATGCCGATTCCAAGCGGCTAAGAACATACATGCCAGCAGCGGAATTCGAAACTGCCGACTCCAGTTTCTTGTATCCACCATTTGGCTACCTTTAGCTCAAGCAAGCAGAATTATTAAGAATTAATTAATCACTAATGAATTTCAAAACGAATGAATATTGCATACGTTATGATATATATATATATATATATATATATATATATATATATATATATATATGCTGTCAAAGCAGGAAAAGGAAGAGAAATGTAACAGGTTTAAATGAACCAGAAATCTGCTGCCAGTATGCCTGTTATCAAATACTATTTAAAAAAATTATTAGGATATATTAAATATTTCTCAGAAATATATTATAACATCAGCTCTTTAATTAATATTTACAAAACAAATTCCAATCCATTCCTTTCTATTATATGAAATACGATTAACAGTTATAAAGGTTGTAAAACGTCTTTTTAGTACTTTCATATTGATTGTTAGGGAATGAAATATCATCCTGCTACATCACAGCTCTGCGTATCATGATCACTGCGTGAGAGAAGACCAAAAAAGCATGACGAGCAAGTAATAAAAGAGAATTGTTTACAGAGGTTCCTAATCGCGATAACAACAGGAGAGGCATTTGAGAGCAATTTGTACGTCACTTTACTCCTTTAATAAACCTAGCGTGATAATCAGTGGCTAGAGAAAACCACAAATCTGGTATTATATTTTATGAAATGTCTGGCTCTAAATTATTTTTAATCTTCAGTTACACACATGTGACTAAGAGGGGATATTTAAATCATTTATTATCCTTTTCAACAGTAAAAAGTATAATAATCTGTTTTTCCCTCTACGCAATCATATTTATTTCATTCTAATCTGAAAATTAGATGAAAAGAGCTTTGACGCACTATTTGTGTGAATGAAAATATAAAGTTTAGGTTACCTTGAACCTGTTTTTTTATTTCTTTTCCCTTTTTTGTCTTATTATAGGTAATAACTTTATATTAACTTTGTTAATAATTCTTCAAGTTGATATATTACAGCTTTAATTATTCAAAATTATTGCATAATAAAAAGTATTAACTGAAATCATGTTGATAAAATTAAGTGTTATTGACTATGAGTAAGTTTTATTTAGCAATTATATAAATTAGAAAAGAATGAAAGAAAGAAATTTTCTTTCAGTATAATGTCTACAGAAGTTATTAAAATAATATTAAACATATATATACCATATATACTTTAGTATTAGTAACTTGATAAGCATGTCTAGGAATCATCTGTATAAATACATACATGCTGTTTGAGCCTAGCTCTATCTTTTGCTCAAATCCTACAAGATGATGACAATAATTGCAAGTGATGAAAAGAAAATTATGTTCCACTTAATGATTTGTTAAGGTTTCATCCCTAACTAAATACTTTTAAACATAGTACACCAGAAATTGAGCATATAAAACAAGAGAAGAATATGCGCATATCGTGATGACATTCAAATTGCAACTTTGCAAGATTCTTTTTGGCCCAACAGCCAAGATTTGTGGAAATTCCCTGGAAGATTCTGTTCTCTGGTCATTCTGTGGCATAACGACGCAATACTATATTTTAGTTGATTATCTCTCCTTTTTTTATTTTATTCGTTGTGTGTGTATGGAAGCGTGTTTCCGCTTAAAATTCGCAATCAGATCAGCGGGACCGATAAGACTTTCCCCCTGTCCTTCTGCGATTAGCGTGCTTTTGGTGACCTGACGTCTTCACGATCTTCCAAATCTTTTGCCTTCGGATGAAGTCCACTGAACCGATCAACTCTTCCCGATTTATGGACGCGCGCGTCGTGGGAGAAAAAAGAAAACAAAACACAACAATAACGAGTGAAAGAGATGGAACGTACTTTCCCGGCGCGAAACCAGTCCGCCCTGTTCGATAGCAGCTTAAAACGGGACACAGTCATTTGTCAAAACAGCCGAAACCAATGATGGGCAAACATTTTTAGGGCCAAACGAAAAGAAGGAGAAAAATTGGCGGGATAGTATAATTACCCTTACAATAGCCCACATTTGCGATCAGGATGATCCCACTTTCAACCATTTACTAATTTATTAATACCCAGTAATAAAAATTGATTTTTAAACATTTTTAGAGCCAAAAGAATAGAAGAGACAAAATTGGCGGGATAGTATAATTACCCTTATAATTGCCCACAACTGCAATCAGGGTGATCCCACTTCCAAATATTTACTAATTCAATAATATCCAATAATAAAAATTGATTTTTAAGCATTTTTAGTGCCAAACAAAAAGAAATGACAAAATTGGTGGGATAGTATAATTACCCTTATAATAGCCCACATCGGAGATCAGGATGATCCCACTTTCAACCATTTACTAATTAATTAATACCCAGTAATAAAAATTAATTTTTAAATATTTTTAGGGCCAAACGAAAAAAAGGGACAAAATTGGCGGGATAGTATAATTACCCTAAAAATCACCCACATCTGCGATCAGGATGATTCCATTTTCAAATATTTACTAATTCAATAATATCCAATAATAAAAATTGATTTTTAAATATTTTTAGGGCCAAACGAAAAAAAGGGACAAAATTGGCGGGATAGTATAATTACCCTAAAAATCACCCACATCTGCGATCAGGATGATTCCATTTTCAAACATTTTCTAATTCAATAATATCCTGTAATAAAAATTAATTTTTAAACATTTTTAGGGCCAAACGAAAAGAAGGGACAGAATTGGTAGGATAGTATAATTACCCTTATAATAGCCCACATTTGCAATCAGGGTGATCCCACTTCCAAATATTTACTAATTCAATAATATCCAATAATAAAAACTGATATTATGTCTTCATTTATACGACTGATTAACTGCTTAGAGAATAATTCAGAGTTTGAAAATTACGACTTTCCTTAATATTACCCTTTAATAATTACCCGTTTAACCCCGATACTGGGGTTAAACGGGTTTTAATCTGAAGCTGGTAGTGAATCAGTAAGTGAAAGAATTTAAACTTCTTCGCTTGTTCCAATAATAAAAATTGATTTAATGTTTTTATACGATCTTAACTGCTTGGTGAATAACTTAAAGGTTGAAAACTTCAACTTTTGTTAATATCGGAAGTTATACAGGATTTAACCTGGATTTGATAACGAATCTGTAAATAGAAGAAATATTTTAAATTTCATTTCCAATAATAAAAACTGATAATGTTTAACATTTCTTTCACATGTGTATATATGTGTCTGTGTGTAATCCGGGTACATTAATCCACCGGTCACAAAAAAATTAAGCCCCTATTATTTTTACTTGCCAGGCCTAACATGGCAAGGAGCAGCCTAAGCAACTAAAACTTAATTGTTAAGCAGTCGTGGCATCTCATAAAAAGAAGCAGCAAGTCCAACATTGAACTTAACTTGTATTTAAGATCTAGAAAAATGACATGTTTCTCCGTCAGATGCAGAGAATAGAATGATACACGAAAGCACTTGCACTTACAGGTTGGGCACCACAGCGAGATGAAACGAAGAGAAATTCTCCAAAAAAAGTAGTTTAGTCAACGTTCTTAATAGTCAGAAAGGAACTTAGATCATGAATTCCTCATAATTTGCTTTTACCTCAGTTGTATTTATTCTGAGTAGTGCATTTAAAACATATCTATCGTATATATATATATATATATATATATATATATATATATATATATATATATATATATATATATATATATATTATATATAAAATTTTATAATTCAGTAGACATAGATTTCTTGGAACACGAAAATGATTTGGGAAACTATATCTTTAAACCAAACTCTCAAAATTATTCTCAGCGTTTAAGAAAAGAATTTATAAACTTAATCTAATTTATCTGGCATGATGCTTTTCAAACTTTTAAAAATATGTCACCTGTTATAATACAAAATGAGATGGAAATAAATAGATAATTTTTAAAGGTAGGAGTAAGAAATAATTGTGGTAGAGGAGGGTATGAATGAAATACATGCCAAAAGTAATTCTAGCCAAGAAACTTTGTATAAATGAGTACGGATGCACGTGAATATCTTTATTATTGTAAATAATGTGTAAATGCTGTGTGGTTCTTTATAAAGTACATAAAACAGAAATATGGCTCTCTTAGACCTTTTGTGTACCTTCCGCTGCCGTAAAACAAGCAAATAATTTAAACTTCTTGTAAATCAAAATTCAATTAAAAATTCTTTGGTTTCAATCTCACAACAATTTCCTAAAAGATTAAAGAGCATCCTTTAAGCAGGTTTTATGAATGAGTGGTGGCATGTTAAGTTCACACTATTAACAATAGAGGGCAGCAACATTTTAGAAATCACAATCCGAATGCAATTCATTTTAAAGAGATTAAACTTGCATCCATTAAGGTGACAAACGATTCTATGACATGTACAGTAGAGGATTATTCGAAAGCAGGAGGATTTCCATTTAGAGTAAATTTTTAAAAGCCTTGCAATAAAAACTTTCTCTAACACTCGCTCAAGGCACACTTTTCACATGACGTAAGAGGGGAAGTCATTCAGCCAGGTATCACTTGCTGTCTGAATGGATTAACTCGCAGAAAGATATTCTGCTCAGAGGATCGTATTCTTTCGAATCAATTCATTACTGTCGATACGTATCTGGAATTCAATCATGCATTAAACGATTTGCCTCAAGTACCTCGTTGAAAGCATGTCACTTCGGTAAGCTTCTATATTTTTGAAGTGATTATTTTATGAATAATTGAATATAGGTTTGATAGCGTTTATTATTTCAGAAATTATTTCTGTTCTGCATAAACTAACTAGACTATTGTTGAGAAATTTACAAAGTGTAGACAGGGTTTTAAAAAAAAAAAAAAAAAAAACCTGGAGGTGATCAAGTCAACAGAAAAATTAATTTATGATTTTGTATTGAATTAAATATTAATAATAAAATTATTCCGATTTATTTGAAACCATTAACTCCTGAAATGTTTTTATTGAATATATATTAATTATTCTCTAAGATTGAATTTATTATAATTTCGTGATATTTGAAAGACTATGAAAATCAAATGACACTTGTGTTACTTTTATAACCTGTCTTCATTTGTGAACAAGCTGTAATTTTAAACATTAAAGGAAGGTCATTTTAAAAAAGAAAAAATTCGAGATAAATTTATGTACTATCCTTTGTTAACAGATTACTCTAAAATTAAATGTTTTTATCTACAATTATTTGCCCTGATTTCAATTGATATATCTTATTAAAAAAAGGCTATTGTGTGAGTCTTACACGTAAAATCATAAAATATCCATCGAAATAACAACTATACTTGAAAACTTGTAAAATCATTTATGCAGGTACTATTTGATTTCATTAAAAATTAAAAGTGTTCAAAGGAAACAAACATAAAGATACTTTATACTTTATATTATATCTTTATACTAACAACCTTCAAATCAGGAATATAGGTGTTAATGGGTCCCTTAAAGCTTCAACGCTCAGCTTACTCAAATAATATTACTCGATATTGCTTTAATATTTTAAAGCAGCATCAGCTAATACCTTTTTGAGTACAAATACATTTTTATCGTACTATACATTGAACTCATTGCAACACATGTTACAGCAACACATTTTTTATACTTCGAAAAAACCACTTGAAGTACTAATATGTTGTAACAACAAGCATCCGAACTATTTTCTAGAATATTAGTTGGATGGGAATTATTGAACCTCGGAAAGATCCACTAATAGGCTGTTTCGTAGCAAACAAGTTTGAAGAGAGAAACTCTACTGATATTTGAAGACTTTTGAAGCAGAAAGCATAAACATAATGCATGTGAGCAGTGTTGTAATATGCAAAATATAAACATTGAGTCTTGGTTTTTAAAATGTTTGGAAACTTTTATCATATCAAATAAATATTTGGGATCATGCAAAATCTAATTCAGATTCTCAGCGTTTAAGAAAAGAATTTATAAACTTAATCTAATTTATCTGGCATGATGCTTTTCAAACTTTTAAAAATATGTCACCTGTTATAATACAAAATGAGATGGAAATAAATAGATAATTTTTAAAGGTAGGAGTAAGAAATAATTGTGGTAGAGGAGGGTATGAATGAAATACATGCCAAAAGTAATTCTAGCCAAGAAACTTTGTATAAATGAGTACGGATGCACGTGAATATCTTTATTATTGTAAACTCAGCGTTTAAGAAAAGAATTTATAAACTTAATCTAATTTATCTGGCATGATGCTTTTCAAACTTTTAAAAATATGTCACCTGTTATAATACAAAATGAGATGGAAATAAATAGATAATTTTTAAAGGTAGGAGTAAGAAATAATTGTGGTAGAGGAGGGTATGAATGAAATACATGCCAAAAGTAATTCTAGCCAAGAAACTTTGTATAAATGAGTACGGATGCACGTGAATATCTTTATTATTGTAAATAATGTGTAAATGCTGTGTGGTTCTTTATAAAGTACATAAAACAGAAATATGGCTCTCTTAGACCTTTTGTGTACCTTCCGCTGCCATAAAACAAGCAAATAATTTAAACTTCTTGTAAATCAAAATTCAATTAAAAATTCTTTGGTTTCAATCTCACAACAATTTCCTAAAAGATTAAAGAGCATCCTTTAAGCAGGTTTTATGAATGAGTGGACATGTTAAGTTCACACTATTAACAATAGAGGGCAGCAACATTTTAGAAATCACAATCCGAATGCAATTCATTTTAAAGAGATTAAACTTGCATCCATTAAGGTGACAAACGATTCTATGACATGTACAGTAGAGGATTATTCGAAAGCAGGAGGATTTCCATTTAGAGTAAATTTTTAAAAGCCTTGCAATAAAAACTTTCTCTTAACACTCGCTCAAGGCACACTTTTCACATGACGTAAGAGGGGAAGTCATTCAGCCAGGTATCACTTGCTGTCTGAATGGATTAACTCGCAGAAAGATATTCTGCTCAGAGGATCGTATTCTTTCGAATCAATTCATTACTGTCGATACGTATCTGGAATTCAATCATGCATTAAACGATTTGCCTCAAGTACCTCGTTGAAAGCATGTCACTTCGGTAAGCTTCTATATTTTTGAAGTGATTATTTTATGAATAATTGAATATAGGTTTGATAGCGTTTATTATTTCAGAAATTATTTCTGTTCTGCATAAACTAACTAGACTATTGTTGAGAAATTTACAAAGTGTAGACAGGGTTTTAAAAAAATAAAAAAAAACCTGGATGTGATCAAGTCAACAGAAAAATTAATTTATGATTTTGTATTGAATTAAATATTAATAATAAAATTATTCCGATTTATTTGAAACCATTAACTCCTGAAATGTTTTTATTGAATATATATTAATTATTCTCTAAGATTGAATTTATTATAATTTCGTGATATTTGAAAAACTATGAAAATCAAATGACACTTGTGTTACTTTTATAACCTGTCTTCATTTGTGAACAAGCTGTAATTTTAAACATTAAAGGAAGATCATTTTAAAAAAGAAAAATTCGAGATAAATTTATGTACTATCCTTTGTTAACAGACTACTCTAAAATTAAATGTTTTTATCTACAATTATTTGCCCTGATTTCAATTGATATATCTTATTAAAAAAAAGGCTATTGTGTGAGTCTTACACGTAAAATCATAAAATATCGATCGAAATAACAACTATACTTGAAAACTTGTAAAATCATTTATGCAGGTACTATTTGATTTCATTAAAAATTAAAAGTGTTCAAAGGAAACAAACATAAAGATACTTTATACTATATATTATATCTTTATACTAACAACCTTCAAATCAGGAATATAGGTGTTAATGGGTCCCTTAACGGTTCAACGCTCAGCTTA
The DNA here is from genome assembly GCA_032207245.1 of Pardosa pseudoannulata. Lineage (NCBI taxonomy): Eukaryota > Metazoa > Arthropoda > Arachnida > Araneae > Lycosidae > Pardosa > Pardosa pseudoannulata. The sequence goes on from CM063502.1 coordinate 89,368,936, forward strand.
CTCAAATAATATTACTCGATATTGCTTTAATATTTTAAAGCAGCATCAGCTAATACCTTTTTGAGTACAAATACATTTTTATCGTACTATACATTGAACTCATTGCAACACATATTACAGCAACACATTTTTTATACTTCGAAAAAACCACTTGAAGTACTAATATGTTGTAACAACAAGCATCCGAACTATTTTCTAGAAGTATTAGTTAGATGGGAATTATTGAACCTCGGAAAGATCCACTAATAGGATGTTTCGTAGCAAACAAGTTTGAAGAGAGAAACTCTACTGATATTTGAAGACTTTTGAACAGAAAGCGTAAACATAATGCATGTGAGCAGTGTTGTAATATGCAAAATATAAACATTGAGTCTTGGTTTTTAAAATGTTTGGAAACTTTTATCATATCAAATAAATATTTGGGATCATGCAAAATCTAATTCAGAAGTTTCTTAGGAATAAAATGTATCAAATAAAAATATTGTTTTAGTATAATTTAGAAAAAATATCAAGATATTTTTTGTTAAAGTACCAACTATTGGTGTTGTTTTGATTTTTTTCAACAATTACAGTAGTTTGGTATTTTTTCGAAAAGTTTCATTTCTCGTGTGGTTAATACTTTAAAATACTATTTATTTAGATAAACAAAAACAATATAGATATAGATATAGATATAGATAGAGGTAGAGATATATAAGTATTAAACTACTTAGCCAGTTATCTTTGTTTAAGCATCTGTTAAAAGAAAGTGTCTCGTGTATAGAACAACACAGTTTTTTAGTTTTATAAATTTTCACAATTTTTTTTTTTTAAATTCTACTATTTTATTATATTATTGCTTTATGCTATTGTATTATACTATTATTATTATGTATTGTACTATCATTTTGTATTGTAATATTATTATGTATTATACAATTGCATTATACTATTTCTTACTGCTATTGCTTTTAGTGAATATTTTAGTTTTACAAATATGTGATAAATAGTACACTGATTTATCTTTGATAATATTTTAAAAAGTTCATTTCATTTTAGGATGGTTCATACCTTAAAACACTGTTTTTTTCTCAGCTAAACAAAAAATAAGGAAAATTCATATCTGAGTATTAAACTACTTAGTATCCAGTTACTTTTGCTTAAGTACGCCATTTATTACAGATCGACAGCAAAACACAAATCATAGTAAGTCAAGATTTCTCTTCTTTCAATAAAGCATTCACAGATGTGTAAACGAAACCTTAAAATACTGTTTTTTTTTTTCAGGTAAACCAAAAATAAGCAAAATTCTTATCTTAATATTAAACTACTTATTACCCAGTTATTTTTGCTTAAGTACGCCATTTATAGATCCACAGCAAAATGCAAATCATAGAAAGTTGAGAGCTCTCTCCTTTCAATAAAACCTTCACAGATGTGTAAAATAGCGATGCATATTCTATGAAATATGTCATTACAATCTTAAGCTATTCCTGTGTGCTTCTACATATAATTCTCACTTTTACTATTATGTGTGGTTTCAGAGACACGCAAACTGAACACGATGCCCCCAAAATCAGGGGTCCATAGCATGTACTTTTTTCACCTGATATATGTTTTAGGCTTTCTTATGATTCTAAATGTTAGTTGATCTGGCGTGAAAGTGGTACTGCTTAGCGGTGCGGAAATATTCTTCTAAGGGTCACACACGTTAAAACACGGCTGGGAAACTCATGAACTTAATGGACCCACAAGCACTAGAAATGGAATACAATATTGCAGAATATAACGTGGGTTAAACCTGGATACGTAGCTCGCCCTTATTTTTATCGGTTTTGCTGTAGAACGGAAGAATTATTTTAGAGGATGATAATATGATAATAATATAGTGATAATAAAAACCCACAAAATTTATTATCGGCTGCAGTAACGCACCAACAGAGAGTAAAAAGGGGCAGATGCAACCCCACCCCGCAAAGATATTTTCTCTAATTTGAAATATCGTAAGATAATTCTTTCCTCTTGAGATATTTCAAATTTGAAATTTGCAATTCAAAATTTCGCTCCGGCAATGCTGCACACGTTAAATTTCAACTTATAAGTTGCGGCTTATTTAGTCGAAATTACAGTAAAAACATTTAGTTTCTAATATACAAGTTATCTTGTGGGTAAGTGAAGTTCATTTTTCCTTTCAGTTAATGCATATTTTAATGTTATTTAAAAATATGGAGAAAGCATTTTCAAACAATTTGTAAAAAGTTCATTCTGAAAGCAACAAAGCGTTTTATTTTATGATGAATTGAATAAAAGTTGTTATAATGATTAAGATTTTAAGTCTCGTAAGGAGTTATGTCTCCTTACTGCAAATAAGTTATTTAAACAGATCTAAGAGTATTTTACAAATATCAACTTGTTATAATTTTTTACGTATAGGTCTACAACTCGCAAAAAGGTTTCATATTTAAAAAACAACTGTGAGTTTAGTTTACTATCCTTATATTTTCTAACACTTGTAAAAATATCTTTCTTAGATATTTTAGAAATATTATAAAAGACAGAAATCTCTACCACAATTATGATGAATCGAATGAAAGCTGTTATAATGATGAAGATTTTAAGTCTCGAAAGGAGCTATGTCTCCTTAATACAAACGAGTTCGTTAAACAGATCTAAAGAGATTTATATATATCAATAACAAATTATAAATATCAACTTGTAATAATTTTTTTACATATAGTTCAACAACTATCAAAAAGGTTCCATATCTAAAAAACAACTGTGAGTTCAGTTTACTATCCTTATATTTTCTAACACTTGTAAAAATATCTCTCTTAGATATTTTAGAAATATCATAAAATACAGAAATCTCTACCACAATTATGATGAATCGAATAAAAGCTGTTATAATTATTAAGATTTTAAGTCTCGAAAGGAGCTATTTTGTAATGATTTTTTACATATAGGTCAACAACTGGCAAAAAGGTTTCACATTTAAAAACAACTGTGAGTTTAGTTTACCTTACATTTTCTAACACTTGTAAAAATATCTTTCCTAGATATTTTAGAAATATCATAAAACACAGAAATCTCTACCACAATTATGATGGATCAAATAAAAGCTGTTATAATGTTTAAGATTTTAAGTCTCGAAAGTTTGTATTAAGTCTCCTTAATACAAACGAGTTCGTTAGACAGATCTAAAGAGATTTATATAAATCAATAACAAAATATAAATATCAACTTGTAATGATTTTTTACTTATAGTTCAACAACTGGAAAAAAGGTTTCAAAATATCTTTCTTAGATATTTTAGAAATATCATACAATACAGAAATCTCTTCCACAATAAGAAACATGTGTAAGAAAACCTATAGAAAATTCTGCTCGAATTCGTAGTTTTGGATTTGGCACTTTTTCAAGTGCGAGTGTTATTTCTCGCTGAAATATCTAACGTGCCCTACATGTAGATCTCCATATGGAACCGACTGCCAGCACCTAATAGAACTGGTCCCTCGCTGCCAATAACAATCCGCTGGGCGTGCTGAATAGTGATATTTGATAACATTTGGAGTACGGCTCTCTCCATTCAACTGATTGGCGATTTTGCAAGGCGAGGACCATTTATCAGAAGTGACATCGCTTAGCATACCTCGTGCAATGTTTACTCTATCAGTATTCTTCCCTCATAGGTAGACCTATATTTTATGCATTCGCTGCCAAATGACGCGTGCTCAGAAGGACAGTAATGCTTAACGCCCGTGCCCGGAAAGGAAAACAAAGAGCAATCAACGACTGAGTGCAATAAAATATTTAATGACGAATTACCAACAATTGCTGGTTGAAATAAAGAGCAGATTTTTAAAGGGATACCTTGAATTTCGAAGCTAGTGTTCTGCCATCATGATATAGAACTGGTCGTTTAAAGAGAAGGCACTTTTAAGCGAAGCACACTTTTCAAAACGAGAAAATTACCCGTTATTACTACACCTCTAAAGAGAACAGAACATCAAATACTGTCTACCTGTCCAAAAGAAATGAGATTTGTTGTAGTAGAATAAGGTTTGAAATGCATAATTACTCCTTTCTATTGCATTTACAGAATTTTGTTACAATTCATTTAATTTGGTATTAATAAATTATAATAATCATATTATAAGCTTTTGGGTCATAAAAAATATATATCAAGGAGAAGTTTTATTAAAATACTTGGACAAATATAAATGTCATAAATTAAACTGTTTTAGAAGTTGCCATTAATATTAAATGCAATACTTTTAAAGGCTTATGTCCGTTAACTTTTATTAAACCTAACATTTTACAGCATAAAAAACACTATATATGTCTTAATTTAGGGGAAAAGGATAATAACTTATAATAATTCTGAAATAAACTTTGGGATCATAAAAATTAAATATCAAGAAAAGATTTTATTGAAAAATACTTAGACTACATTAAGTGGCTACACTTTTTGAGTTGTTGGTAGCAATCACTCAGACTACTTTCATAGGTGGGTTTTTAGACGTAAAGATAAACTCTTGCATATCACTATCTTGCATGAAATATTCAAAATTTCAAATTTGGTAAAAAAAATTATAAAGGAACTAAAACTTCACAGAAAATTAATATCTTTAATTTACAAAAACTTCAATATTTTAAAGTAAATGACATTGCTCTACTTGAGTACAACATTAATGATGACTAAAATCGTATTATCTAATATTATAGTGAAATCTTTTTATATTGGTTTCATTTTTGAACTAAATATAGAGAATCAAATAAATACTTACCATACACTGTAGTACAATACTTAGTGATACATAGATATGCTTAAACTTTTTTCTATTACTTTTAAAACCATAGTATAATCTACTACAGCTTAAGTTGCATTTACTTTTAAGTGAAATAATTTTTAAAACCTTTATGTTGGGTATAAAATTTTATAAAATGAATTAAATTTAAAAAATTAAAATTCTAAAAAAAATAGGTGCCTTTTTGTACAAATTTTATTAATAAAAAAGTAACATTATTTATAAAAGTTATGTATTCACTGTTTGATCTGACATTATAGAAATATTTATACAAAATTTCACGTTTTTCAGAAAGTTGGGCTTCTTTACAAACATACCTAAAAATTAAAAAAGCAAACCATTTTGAGAATTTACATTACTACTAGACGAATTGCAAAATGTTTTTAAATAAATTATAAATTGGACCGTTTTCATGGAAAAGTAAGGAAAAACAGTTATTTTAAAAACACGTGATGCCCCCACGCGTACAGTCATCACAAACGTTATGGCGTTATCAGAAACGTTATGACGTCTATTAAAGACAAATTGCCACATCACCTGTACGGGGATTCGATCCTGGAGCTTTGCATTGCGCTAACCACTTGAGTCACAGATTCGTTGGTTGTGAAGGGTTTCAAGCGGCATTATAATAATCTCAATAAGCGCACAATTCAGGATTTTTAATAGAAAATCATTTTCAAATTGTGAATCTAAACCATTGTCGAATCAACTTGATTACATACACAAGTATTCATCAAAATAAGTGCAGCCGTTTAGGAGGAGTTCTATTACAAACTCACGGACATAAGAGTTTTATATACAAAGACTAGCATATAGCCCGTCATATGACGGGATCAAGAAAATTTTTAATTTTCCAGAATTGCAAAGAACCCTATGAGGCAGGTAAAAAAATGGGTTTTTTTTTGTTATTTTTGGCTGAGAATTACCTTTCAACAAAAATAATCGATTAAAATTATCACATATGTACTTAATCTATTATTTAAGTCAAATAAAAAAGAAAAATATTTATGTAATATCTAAGTTTAGTGATAAAACGTATGGAAATAATGCAGACGATATTTGAATAATTTAAAATAAGAAATGATTAAATGAGATGGTTAAAGGAATGAAGTCATAATGCTAGAAAAAAAAGTTATTAATTTTATCTATTTATTATGTGATAAATTGATAAATTTAATCGCTTGCTCTTAAAATGGGGCTAGATATAATGGCATTAAACGCTTGAAAAGGGGACAGGATGGATTTCGAATGTTTTAAAGAGGACAGTATTTTTCGCTGTGATACGAAGCTTATTCATACCAATTTACTTCAGAATCGGATCTATAGTTTAGGAAAAGATAAACTTTACTCGCTGTGAATTTTGTAAACCCTAACTCATCAAAAATCCAATACGGATGCTCTATCCATTCCAGGTCCAACAGCTTCCTAACTTCGAGGACAGACGGACAGATAACTTAGGCTATTATTACAGAAGAAAGTTTAAGGATGCACAACATGAAATGTTTATATGGCCAGGGACATCCGTAAAGCAATACGTGAATTTAATAAAATAAAAATTATAAAATTAAAAAAAAATAGTAAAAATTTATTTTAAAAATAATAAAACAACTTTCGGAATAAGAATTTAAAAGAAAAAGCAAAAAATATTAAATTTAGACATTAAAAAAATTGGCTGCGTCGGGGATTGAACCACCAACCCGATAAATACGACGATCAAGTGGACGGGCATTCTACCAAACGTACAACTCCTGCACGCTGTAAATCAACTAATTAGAGTATGTGAAGGTTCAAGTAGAAACTCCAGAAATTTAAATATTAATCTCCGCCTTTGCGATCCTATCAAGAATGAATTTCGTATAGAATAAGAGGAAGGATAAGGCTTGAAATAATAGCATTAAACGATCGAAAAGGGGGGATGGGGGGATTTCGAACTCGCTTTCAATTTTGCTAACTCTAACGCACGAAAAATCCAATATGGATGCTTGTATCCATTCCAGGTACAACCGCTTCAGAAATTCGCGGACAGACAACTTAGGCTATTATTATATAGGGGATGATTATTTAAAACTCCTCAGCGCAACAGCCGGTAGGGGGCCATGGCCTACAGATGATTGTTTAGAATGTATTATTCTCGGAAACGTGGATTGAAGTCTTGATTATTATAAAAACTATACGATATGTTGTTTGGCAAAACACTTGCTATTTTTTTTAAATAAAAATTGAAAAATCCAGTTTTTAAAGTTTGAAAATTTCCTAGTTCCATTAAAGTGTCCTGTACACTTTAATTACTACAGAAGTCAAAAAAAATCAACCTTATTTTCAATCTCTATATCTTTAAGAATTATTTATTATAAAAAGTGAAGTGTTCTTAATATTAAAAGGATGCAACACCTTTTGAACCATAAAGAATTTCACTTATTACACTTTTTCCGATTGATCTTGAAATAAAAATGTCTGTTCGGTTGAAAATAAGTTTTTATAAGCTTTTTAATAATAGTCTAAATTTATATTTAAAAAAAACTTAAAAGGAAAAAGGAAATAATAGTTTTATAAAGGTTAAAGGAACTATTGAGTGGGGGAGAATTTCGCCTAACAGACTTTTGCTGATTCATCATAAAAATATTCAGCTCTGTTTAGTATAAATTTATATTCGGTTTAGTATAAGTGCTTTAATAGTAGTATTGATTAAAAAAAAATAGTATATAAAATGAAATAATTGTTTTCTGAACAATAAAATAACCCAGTACTTTTTGAGCCGAAGAAATGCCATATAACAATCTTTTTCTGATTCATCATTAAATAAAAATTTCTGCTTGGTTTAGAATATTTTTATCAGTTATTTAATAAGGGTTTATAAAAAAATAATTAGTTTCGTTATTTCAGATAATGTACTAATGTTCAATATAAAGAGAATTTGCGTATTTTGTCGAATTTCATGAAGAGAACTGAACTAAATGTAAAACAATTGCTTCGAGACAAAGGTGCAAAGCTGGTATGCTGAATACGTAAGCGTACATGTGTGGGCTGAACAGCGCCTAGCACAGTTCACCAAATTTCTTCGATTTTCATTTACTTATTTACTTATTTATTTAAGCAACCGGTTAAATTAAAATTCTAGCAATAAAAATGAGTAACCACCAGAGTTTAGATGATGGAATAAGGTGGCGAGATGTGGGGAAGCTACAATCAGGCAATCTCAAGTAAAGATTTGTAGAGAGTTCAATTTAACGCCCACTACCGTGTGCAACTTATGAAAACAGTTCCAGGATACAGGAATCGTCGACAAAAAGCCTGGGCAAGGTCGTCCAGGAGTCACGACGGTTAAAGATGATCGCCATTTGTACATTACAGTGAGGCATAACAGGTGTGCTACAATTTCTCCGCTCTCTCGTGACTTTATTACGGCTACAAGAACCCGGATTTCAAAGGTGACTTTTTCCAAAGGATTTCATGAGGGATGGTTGTTTGGTAGATGACCTGCTATTTGCTAACTTCTGCGAAAAAAAGTATCTGTTTACCATGGTGCAGAGACCATAAAGATCGAAGTATGGATCAACGGGCAACATTTCTTTTCCTTGATGAGTCCCAATTCAGCCTAACCACTGATTCTTGCCATACGTTTATATGGAGAGAACCAAGGACCCACTACCTGTCCTCCAATATCCGTGAAATCGATCATTAAGGTGCCGTTATGGCATGTGTTTAATGGTCTGTGCAGGCATCATGTTGGATGGACTCATACACCTCTTCATATGTCTTTGAAAGAAGCATAGAGATGAGGTCTTGGAGTCCTATATTCGCATTTCAGGGGTGAAGTTGGCCCTGAGTTCATTTAAATGGACGATACGAGAATCCAAATAGAGCTCTTCTTTTTGACGAATTTCTAAAAAGTGATGATATTCGCCGGATGGATCGGTCAAGCAGATCTCCAGACCTCAACCTTATACAGTATGTCTAGAACGCTCTGGAGAGGGCGATTGCAACACCCCCTTACCTCCAAGAACTATCCAGGGGCCGAAAACAACATTACTGAAAGAGTGAGACCAATTGCCACAGGAATTCATAAACTGTCTTATTTCAATTACGAAATCACACAGTGAGGCCTGTATATCTGTAAAAGGGGACGATATCCCCTATTAATCCAGTTTTTTTTTTTTTTCCTATTCTGCAAGACAGGTTTCATATCTCTGATTTCAACGAGTGTTACGCACGATGATGCGTATGTATTATAACTGCTGAATTGTTATTTGTTTTGTTTTGTATCAATGTATACACATATTCACATATCATTATAATCCGTCCAGGAGTTCTGGAGATAATTAAATAAATGTGAAATTTCACTTAATTTTGATCATGAGTGTGTTTCTTAAAAGAACGTTGAACATATACACCAAACGCCAGAATCAAAAAAAAATGAAATCGTCTTTTCCCGTAAGATAGCTTTTAAATCGGTAAATCAAGCTGCAATTAGATATATTTTTTATCCTGCAAAACAAAAACATCAAACGTATTTAAAACTTTAAAATTTATAAAATAATAAACTCTTATAAAACTTAAAGTTATAAACATTTTACTGTTTATCCTGCTATAAAATAAAATCTGCAACACTTAATAATATGATTGAAGTTTAAGTAATAAAAAAGTTATTTAGATTCAATTTTATGTAAAAAAAACTTAATTTTAATATATACAAGTTGATTCTGTATCTGTTCGACACACATGTTAGGAGATGTACATTAGAAGGGTCGAACGAGAGCTCACATGTATAGCGATCCCATTGGAAGTTCACATTTAGGAAACGGTTTATTTTGCTGCAGAATGAAAAATAAACAAAGTAGTCCACATGGGCGATTTATTGCAGGAGCATTATGCTTTGAAAATTAGCATTAATTTATTAAATGGTTAAACGCATGCGATGGTACATTAAAACTAATTTATGATGAAAATAGTAACAGAAACTCAAACACTTAAGTCTCGGAAAACACCAAGGAAAAGGACCTGTAACTTTAGGGTAGTGATTTTAACACTATAAGAGAAATTGTTTTAAATCTTGTTGGATATCAATAAGAAAGCAACCGGGGCAATAGTGTAGTACGAAAGAGAGCGCCATCTCCAGCGATATGACTCGTGGCAAGAACTTTCAGGAGAGAGCGACCCTGAAATTTCTTGCCACGAGTCATATCGCTGGAGATAGCCCCGTAGCGATTACATCATGGGGTGGATATTGTTTAAATCTCACCAATGATTTTCTTTTAGCCAGATAAACTTGGTGAAGGTGTAAGATGCTCAAAGAGGATTCGAAATCTCATTGTAATGCAGAGTCGGAACTGATTTCATCCTGCCGTAAAAGGCGTTGAACGATTGAAAGAGAGGACACGAGCAGATATCATACGTTAAGTCCACATTCGCTAACTGGTTTGGTATGCTGTAGAATGAAAAGTCAACAAACAATTCTACAAAGGCTAATAGAGGAGGATAAGCAGAGTATACAAGTGAAAGTTGAAGAACCTTTAGGAACTAACTTATAAATCTATGCTAGTAATTTAAATATATAAAGCACATATCGATGAGCCAGAAACCGGAGCTATATGGTAGTCAGAGCAAAACCAGAGAGAGTAGCATTAAGTGAATTGGGACAGTTCTTTAATATATAGCAGGTGATTTACGATGCCAAAAATATATAGATAGATCCTACAGTAATCAAGACTTAAACCTAGATTAAAGAAAATAATACAATGCAAACAACCACAATCATGTACAGAAAATCATAAAGTTGTTTGAGTTTTCCTCAAAATATACGCTTATAAAAAAATTCATCTTTTGGAAAGAAATGAATTTTTAATGGACATATCTATGATGTCAGTTCAATCAATTAATATAGTTTATTTCTTTTATAAACAAACACTATTATTTCTTTCATTGAAAATTTGCAAGCTCTTTTTAGAATATTAGATTTTTAAAATTCAATTCATGTTATAAAATTTTATACTCAATATTATGGGATAAAAATGATTTTTATTAAAAATAATTACATTTTTATTAGTAGTAAAGTATACTTTACGGTCTTAAAAGCAAAAAAAAAATTATTCTTATCTATGTGTCATCCTTTATTATACTACATTTTATCGTAAACACTAATTTGAATCTCTAAACTTAGTTAAGAAATTAAAATAATGGAGAAGTTTGTTCTGTGATATAAGAGAGTAAGCATGTAGTTTACATTAATGGAGTATTTTAATTGAAATATTTCATTTCGTTAAAAATATGGAAGTGTATATAAATTAAAGATTTTCACAGTCTAAGAATTCAAAAACATCTCAGTTCCCTTAAAAGAGACCTTGAAAGTTCTTGACACGAGTCTTATCACCGGAAGCAATCCCGTAGTGACGACATCATAGGCTCATAGTAAATTACAAAACCAAATATTTTTTTATAAAGTTTAAATCTTACGAAAGAAACAGCAAAAATTTTATTGAAAAAAAAAAATAATTCCCTCAGATAATATGGTTGCAAATTTTTCTTATCCGTAGTTATAAATAGAAGATTCGGTTTTTGAAAACATAAAGCTGAATTTTTATGACATAAAATTAATCTGATTGGTAAAGATGTGTATGAAAATTATTTCGATGGCTTTTATCTTTGCTTGGTTAAGTTTTACATTGTTGGAGTACTATAAAAGCAAAGATTTGATGCCTTTGTCTAGTTTTAAAAATGCATACGATAGAAAAATCTTTTAAGTAATTAAAAAATAATGCATTTCTAGTTTCTATTTTTTAACACATTGTATGCGGGTCACGTACTAATAAGTTTTCTAACAATTTATGCTTGAGCACGGGTCACGTACTAGTACGGGTTAGTGTAACAACATGGTTGGTTTGCGGGTACAAAAATGACGATATATACAGGAAAGGGAAGCCGAATTTTTTTGTCTACTACATAGATTCTTGAAAAATTTAGACAAATAAAAACTAGTTTTTACATCACTCAATGTGGAACCACAGAACGGGAAAAAATTAAAACAATATACTACTATTTCTATTTGATTTTTCATATTTACAATACTATCATAAATTTATCCACTAAAAAAATATTTTTTGTTTACAAAAATCTTATGGTTGATATTTATATATTTCTCTTCATATATCTGTTTATATATTTCAATATAAAATACGAAAAGTTGGTTAAAAAATTAAATAATTTTCTATCTATTGAGATTTAACTGAATAACTAAATTTACGCGCAAAACGCCCGCTCCCGGTACAATTCCGCTGCGAAATGTACCTGCACACAATGTGTTAATGGTGAAATGTTTTTTGGAAATCTACTATTTTTTTCCTGTGATGTAAAAAACTTGAAATTATACATGCAACATTTCTTTTTGTGAAAACAGCTAAGAGAATAAAATTGTGGTATACAGATTGTTATCATAGAGCTAGCAAGAACCTTATAAATAATTTCAAGTCTTGCATTTCTACTTACTAGAATTTTTAATAACGAAATGTTGAACGGAATTCTATTATTTTTTTACTTATTTGAGGAACTTATAAATTAAATAAAATTATACATGCCACATTTGATTTGGGGAAAACAGCTAAGAGACAAAAACTGTCGGATATCTTTTGCTATCATGCTGCTGACAAGAGCTTTAGGGGTTTTAACACGTCGTTGCTTCCCCGGAAAATTACTGGTGCAGATATTGACCCAGATCTGGCATCGCAAAAGAACAGTTTCTGTTCACACGTACTCTTTGAGAAAATACTCGAGTCCGTGCAACTGTCAGAAGCTAATTTTTTTCTCTCTATTTTTGTGGCATTACATTGTTGAATACGGTACACTAATCTAAAGTTAAAGACTTCGAAATATTTATATAAAAAATGAAAACATCATGATTATACGTAGTGAAGCGGAAAGATATTGAACTGAAGTAGAATGATTAAGCGGGAGCTTCTTTAATCTCCGAATAAATGTTTTGTTTACCATTTGTGTCCGAATTCTGGTAAAATCGTGAATATAGTTATGCTAAATACGTCTTGTAAAGGCAACCTTTCACTATAGGTGTATCTTGAAAGCTCTTTTACATTCATACAATGTTTTATTTTGAATCTTACGTTCTTAAATTTTTATTCTGATAATTTTTTTATTAATAAAAAATATGTTTTATGATTCACCACAGCAAAATAAAATTTTTATAGCGACTAAGTTTAATAAAATGAAAGAAAAGATAATCGATAATTAAATTTTATATATTATCGTAAAATGAGTTTGTGATCTTATATTCATAGATATAATAGCTAATAATTGGCAATATATTTTAAATGTAATTATATTTCTTGTAAATACAACCTTTCACTATAGGTGTATCTTAAAAGCTCTTTTACATTCATACAATATTTTATTTTGAATCTTATGTTCTTAAATTTTTATTCTTATAAATTATATTCTTATAAATATACATTCAATGCAATTTGTATAGTATTCCTATTAAATGTATTATATACCTCTCTTTATATAAAGAAATATAAAAGACAGATACTACAAGTGATTTTGCATGTATGATCATGTTAAGAAAACAGAGAATCTGTTCCAGCTGAATAAAATAGGTCACTTTTTTATTTCATATAAAATAACAAATTTATATCCGTCTAGTAAATTTTTTAAATTATAAAAAATATTCTAAATTTAAAACTATTGAGTTTTGTTATGCGATGCAATAATTTTTTAAAATGTGCAAAGCATGTGCACCAAATTTAAAAAAAATTAAAGTTATGTCATTATGAAATATATATTACTTGAAATGGCAAAAACAAATGTTTTTAAAGCTGGGGTTACAGCTGCAATTTTAAAGTCATCTTAAAAATAACAGAACATTTTATTCTATGATGAATAAATATAAAAGACTATTATAACGAAAATTTTAAATTTCGACTGTTACAATGTCCCCTTAAGTTTTCTAAATATAAAAGAGGCCGTAAATCTAGGCTAAATCTGGATTCTCTTTTCCCGTTGAACGTAGTGGAGAACTAAGACCTTTAAGAACATTTTCCCCTTTACCCAGATTAAGGATTTTAAATTTGAGGAAATCCTACATATTACAGTAAGAATGATTTTCTTCATCCATAACTGAGAACAAGTATTAACATTAATAACATTTCTTCTCATGAGATTAGCCAAATGATGATACAAATATGATGTAATGATTATGTTAACTTTAACACTTGTTTGTCTTTTGTATAAATTAGTAAAAACATCTTGAGACTTCTTGAAATAGAATTATTACTGCAGATGGCTGTACCTCCCGATTTTTTTTATTCTCTTTGGACGCACAATCATATTTATCGCAATTACATATTATTTAGTGGTGTTTTGAAAGGCTATGAGGGAGCATATAGAAAGCGCACAAATTTAATAATTTAATTTTTTTTAATTATATATATATATATAATTAAAAAATATATACATATATAATATATATATATATGTGTGTGTGTGTGTGTGTGTGTGTAATATATCAAAATTATTTAACTTTAATATTCCTTAAAAACCTTCTCTCTCCCGTTCTAATTCCTTTAAATCTTTTTCCCAGCCTCTAAATGTCTTAATCAAAGGAGCGTCCACGACTTAAAATTCTTTAGATACACTTCCCAAACCTTTCTGTAATATAGATGTAAATTTTCTGTCTATTCAACACGTTTTCCAGCAGTCGCCGGCAAATGGCTTCGCGTTTTTCCTTATCTTGACACTTAAATTCGCTGAGTAAGTTTCGTGTTCCTTGGGAAAATTCTAGAAAATTCTTTCTATCTTCGCTCTTGGGTACACCTCTGTTCGAGTAGAGTGATTTCTGTGTCTTTCTTTTGTCTGTCGTTGAATAGTAAAGATGTCCGTTTTAGCAGCTCTAAAATAAACTTTTAATGAGACTTATACCGGTCTTTTTCAATGGCCAGACAGCATCGTTATTACTGTTTGCTGATTAGCTTTTTCCTTGTCAAGCAATTATATAATTTCTGGATTATATATATATATATATATATATATATATATATATATATATATATATATATATATATATATATATATTTTTTGTAGCAGTTTTATAATTTCTGAATTATATATATATATATATATATATATATATATATATATATATATATATATATATATATATATATATATAAATCTGCCAAGCGTAAGTCAGTTCAAAGAACCGATGATGTCTTGATAATGTCTTTATTCATGACTGATACACAGTTTTGACATCCAACCATCAAATATGGCGTCTGTTATTTGGCGGGAAAAGGCTAACAAAAGAGCCTTGCTCAGCGTGGATTCTTTAGCGACATTACCTCAAGACGTTCTCTCCTAATTATTGCGCATCAAGCTCTTTTATATGGAGTTGTTAGTGATTCATATGCCTGCCTTAAAGAGAGAGTGTGCAG
>CM063502.1:89389155-89394155 GCA_032207245.1 Pardosa pseudoannulata
TAAAATTTAGTAAATTAAAGTATATATAATGAGTTAATCAGCAAAAAGTATAGGTACTTCATTTCTTCTTTGAATGTATAATGAATTAATCAGCAAAATGTATCGGCATTTCATTTTTTCTTTGAATATATAATAAATTAATCATAAAAATGTATCAGTACTTCATTTTTTCTTTGAATATATAATAAATTAATCATTAAAAAGTATCGGTACTTCATTTCTTTTTTGAATATATAATAAATTAATCATCAAAAAGTATAGGTACATCATTTCCCCTTTGAATATTTCTACCGAGCAGTTCAACGTTGCGATAGGAAACAAATAATTTAGCTCTTTATTACTCTGAGAAAAGTTTAAGATTTTCTCGCATTCAACGATCGCTGACACAATCCTTCATGACCTTGTCAATCCTCGCTCTCATTTCAGATTTGGCGAAGAAAAGTTTCCCTTTGTCCCTTGATTTTAATTGATATTTGACTAGTGATGTGCAGTTCCCCCCCCCTCACCTCAAACCGTCACATGTGAAACATTTTGTTACTAAATCACTACAGTTCCTTCACACCCAGAGTTTAACCTGATAACTTATATAAACTTCTCCCAAAAGACAATGGATTTTGAGTTATAATATTCCTTATTTTCAACACGCATAACGATGTAGTACAAAATTATTCTTCGTTTGTTCGTGTTTATTCAAGCTTTCACTAAAAGTAAGTAATAGCTGAAGGGTTACTTGTAGTTAATGCTTATCAATTGCCCTTATTAGCTTACCACAAACAATAAAAATAATTAATTAATATTCAAATTATCTAAACAAGGTAGACATGAAACAAAAAAAATTGCTGTCTTTGATTAAATTATACAACAAATTTTTAAATATAAAATAATGCAATACACATTTTTTTTCTAACTGTTAGGGCTTGTTTATTTTAGGGGGGATTTCTCGATTTACCGTTAAATCTGTAATTAAAAATGTGAATGCCGGTTTAATCGTTAACTTACCATTTTTTCCCTAAAACAAATTGAAATAAAAAGTTGATATTAGGTATTAAATAATTATAATATTTTTTATTTGTGCTCCCTGGTGTCAAAGAAAAAACTGAATAGGAATTGTAAAATGTAAATACTTTAAATTTAGACAAAATATTTTTTTAATTATTTATTTACTAATCATTTTTTTTAAATGTATCAATGAAAAATTTTAAAGAATGCTAAATATGACGCACAATCATGCAAAAATACGTAATATAGGTGTAACAGATAATATAAATAATGTACATAGACAGAAATTTAACACTATTCAGGAAAGATAGGTTCCATTCTTCGTATAATGCAAATGAACGGTCCCAAATATCTGCATGATATAAATATTATGAGCAGTTTTAGTACACAACACTACCAGAAATTCACGACGCAACAATGCTTATAAATAGACAATACGGTATGAATTGTGTCGCCTTCCGGCCGACGCAGTGTAGGTTAGTTAACCATTCCTTTTTAAAATGTCAAGCCAATTCAATTTTCATAGACTTATGCATTACCATTACTAGCAACGCCAGAACTAGAGGGCTTGGCCCAGGGAGTTCTGTTGCTAACTCATACTGTGAGAATTGTGTACGTAAAAGTTTACAATACAGATTTTTAATTTGGGATTTGCTGGTAAATATTTTTTCAATTTAACATTAGAAAATGTTTAATTTTCCGATACATTTGTCAATTTACTGATAGACCAGAAAACCGGTATAGCAGTATTGAAAGCCCTAACTATTATCCCATATCCAGATAGTATGTTTTCCAGTCTTCTGAATCTGCATCCCATACCCTCTAAATTGATCTAATTTATCTCGAGATAATTTTCTTAATAATTGGCACCTTCATACTAATACATCTTAAATTCTGTTCACGTTATATGTCTAAAATGTTCTACACACGGTCGTTGGTGCATTTTGTTTTGTATTGTCTTCAGAATTTAGAATTGAGAAAAACATTTATGAAAATATTTTTCAGCGTAACCAAAAAATGTCCTTTTTTATTTTAAAAACTACTTAATTTTTTTAAATAACCTTTTGATAAAATCCAAAGACAAATTCATTAAAAATGTTTTATAAACATTTGGTTGTTGATAACATAACATAAATGTTTTATGCACAAGGGAATTCATTTTTCAAAAGAATTAATTTTTCAATAGGCATTGCTCTGTTGTACAAAATTATGATTCATTTGTACAGCTTCTTTTATAATTTCTCTAAAAGGAAACAATAGCTGCAAGGACTAGTTGTAACTAATATACACAATTACCCCCCCCCCTTCTCTTTTGCCAAACATTAAAAAAATAATTAAAATGTAGAAAAATGTAATATTTTTTAAAGAGACAGAGAACTTCAAATTCTCAAATGTGAAGTCTAAAATTTTTGAACTTTTTATGATGTCAATAACACATCCACACATACATGCATACATGTATATGTGTGTGTGTGTCACGCATATGACAATTCATAGAGCCAATGTTGTCTTGATAATGTCTTCATTCATGTATATTGTACAATTTAACAGTCAACCATCAAATATAGCTGCGCGTGTTCGGCATCCGCATTCTAATAAAGAAACCACATTTAGCCAGGGTTCATGCAGCAACCCTTTCTCAAGACGCTCCCTCTCAGCCCTTACTCGTTAAGGGCTTTTATAATATTATTAAAGATTCGTGAGCCTGCATTAAAAGAGTGTGCTGAGCTTTTTGTTCTCAACCCCTAAATTATTAATTTTACGTTTCCAAACCTGACATATGTATATAACTTCTAAAGAGAACCAGCTTGCTATTACTGACTTAAAGCATTTTATTTATATTTAAAGCATTTTATTATAAAACATTTTATTTAGCTCGAGATAATTTTCTGTAATGAAGCATCATACTAATACATCTGAATTCTGACTTTAAAATACACACGGTCATTGGTGCATTTTGTTTTGTATTGTCTTCAGAATTTAGAATTGATAAAAAACATTTATGAAATATTTTCCAGCGTAACCAAAAAATGTCCTTTTTATTTTAAAAACTACATTTGTATATGGTATTTAGCTGAATATACTGTATGAAGCATAAAGTAGCTCTGAAGACTTTAAAAACCCTTTATATTATAAAGATATAAGGAAATGATGCCCAGTTAAATGATGACTACGGGCCACATGCGTTGCGTTTCAAATTAAATCACTAGTTCTCTCCTTTCTCCTATCATTATTCATTTTTTACAGTTATAACGTAGAAATGAAATATTATTTCTTAGATAATATTAATATTACTTATTTTTACCTTATCATAATTCACAGTGATTCTAAGTGGGTCTTCTTGTTAACAAATCTGTGTATTCAGCATATAAAAGTGATAGTACACTTAAATAATACTTACAACTAAGTACTCAGTGTCATTTATAAAATTTTCTTGGTATGTGCTTTCTTTTTTTATTTACTTTCCAATTGTGTGTTCTCTAAACAAAGAACGAGCCACTAAGCATTGGTCCTCACCACAGAGCTGAACTTTGTGGTTGTGGTTATCAGCATAACTTCGGCCGGATGTATGCAAAATTCTATTTCAACGACGAAAGTAATGACCACGTAGTTTAGTTAGGATTTCAATTCATCTGATGCTTCTAAACATAACATTAAAAACACATTAGGAGAGAGTGAGAAAAAATCTAAAATGAAGAAAAAATGGTTTTGCAGAAAAATACATTTCCTTGAGAAGTTTCTCACATTTTTTTTTTCAATTTAATGTGCAAATGTCATTAAAATGATAGAATTAAGACGTTGCCATGCTATTAGTAAACACGGAAATCGATATTTTGTGTACATGGCAAATATATATAACTTATATTCGAAAGTGAGTAGTAAGCTGAAGATAAGCTAACTACATATACCCAATAATATTACTTTAAAAAGCTATAATTTGAATTTCAACATGGGAAATCTTTGAAAGAGTATGAAGTCTTCCCTCTAGATGAAAGTTACACCACTCGAGAATAATTGCTTTTCGAATAGCAAAGAAGAAATCTTTGAGATGTCTGAATTTTATTTGAGATGAAAGGAACCAAAAATTTCAACCGTATTTGGAAAAAATTACTTCAACGAAAAATCACCAGAAGTTTATTGTTAAAATTGTTGCTCAAACTTCAGACAAAGAGCTATCAATTCAATTTCTTTCATAAACAGTTAAAAAAATGAAATAGGTAATATAATAGATAAGATGCAAAGTACAAAAATGGCGCAAAAGAACAAATTCCAAGAAGTCTCGAGCTTATTAAAGTTAGACACTTGTTGAAATGGTGGATCTGTACTTGTCATATTCGATTTCTTTTGCTCAATACTACCCTATGAAAAAAATAAAATTTCGTCTGACAGGCTTGGATTTTAAGAATCGTCAAATATATATAAACTATGTGATAGAACAGCAAATTCTCTAGGATGATATCTTTCCTTTTTTTTTGAAAATTTATGTCTATTAACACTAGATTTACGGACCAAGCCAATTTGACTCATTAAAAATTTGATCACTATATATATAACTTTAATATATATTATATATATATATATATATATATATATTTATATATAAGTAATAAAATATATGTAAACTTTCATTATATATATATATATATATATATTGCATTATATAATGTGGTATACCTATATATTCATTGTATAGCCAATTTGACTCATAGAATGGTTTAACAGTTAATCGGATAACATGAAATTTATTGGTCGACTCAAGTAAACATTTCACGAAAAGTTTTTATTTTCCAATTGGCTGAAGAGCTAAGAAGTAAATATAGAGAAGAAGTCGAGAACACTTCCATTCCAATGACAGAAATTCATGCTATTGACGAACGGAAGAATTGTCACGCTCAACAATCATGCAAAAGAAACAGTTGTAGAAACCATTGTGCTAAATGTAATAGAAATGTTTGCTGAAAATGTGTTTCAAAAACCGATTTTATTTGTAAAAAATGTTT
>CM063502.1:89399155-89439155 GCA_032207245.1 Pardosa pseudoannulata
TGATACAGAGAATATCATTGAAATAAATGCCATTTGTTAACATTTCCGGATCAATAGCGGACCTTCTCGCTATGGAAAGAAGAAATATGATATACGTTTAGGGACAATATTCTCAGTCCCGATCCGTTTATCTTAGCAGAGTTTTAGATTTATCTTCTCCCGCAGAAGAAACATTTTAAGGTAAAAAAATCAATTAATTATCTCCCTCATAAAATCTCAGTCCAAGGGAAAATATATTAAAACCCTCAAAAAAGAAATTTCTCAATTTTTTAGAATGAAAAGAAATTACTAAATGAAGTTTCTGAGATAATTTTATCATATAAATGATTCATTTAAATATAATACTTAGTTAATCTGAAATGCGTATTGCTTGTCCTATAGGAAAAACGGTATTTGCTCACACACAGGACTCACAGGACTGATCACTACCTAAACTTCAAATACCCAACTTAAAAGACATAATCTTAGATTTCTCAAAAACGTTCATTTAACTGCTACATTTGCTGCATTCTAGCATGAGATCATTATACATAATCCTTTATGTGTCTTAATTACAGACGACAGAGCTTACAGCTTGCTATGAGAAACTAGGATAATTTTTTTGCAAATCGATTGGGACTTCTACCTCTTTGATACTGGAGTATTGTTTGATCATGGTGATAAACCTGAAGTTTGTTCTTGTACTTAAACTCTATTAATGATATGACATTAGTGGGGCTTGTTTGAACAACACACAGTGTATGTGTGTGTACATCGGCAGTAAAGGGCACTAAGTTAATTTTTTAATCCCTTTTTTAAAAATATTCGTGTATAATTTTTTCTCCTTTGTTATGTGATAAAGACATTACCCCTATGCCCTAAAATTAAGAGATTTAGTAAATAGGAAAAAATATGAAACATTTTTATTTTGAGGTTAAAAAAACCATTTGAACATAAAATTTCTAATTTATACTATTTCTTCGTGTTTACAACTATGTCTTACGTTTCAAAGACTTTTATAAAGATTTTCTCTAAAAACGACCCAACTGAAATAAATCAGTAAAAAGAGAAATATATATTTTCTACAAAATTTGAAATTTGAGACATAGTTCCTTTTACTCCCAAAATATACACATACACGTATGTGTTTGTGTGTGTACGTATTATGAAAACATGTAAAAATGCAAATTATATTTATCCCTTTATCTATTTTAAATAGATTTAGGCTAAATGTATTCAACAGTTATTTTAAGTGAACCACGTAATATATTTTGATATTATTACAAGCTTGTAGTCCGTATCAACTGTTTGCTCATTGCCTGTTAAAGATCTTCATCATACTCGTAAACGTATAATTATCGCGTGAACCCATAAAGCTCGAAAATTGTCAGAGAGTGTTCTGCCGTGAAACCATTCTCTGCTGCGGCGTTCGTAATATTTCATTGAATAGTGTAGTTCCTATGCAAGCGGTTTCATTTAAAATATTTTACTTACCGATTGATATAAAACATATAAGCAGTTCATAAAGCTTTAAATAGCTATGTGATCGCCTTTAATATTTTGACTCTCTTTACATGATTGTATGGTGTATCTTAAAAGAATAAACAAAAAGCTTTCCTTATCCTTTTCATTTTTTTACATTATCTTTGTCTATATATTAGAAATTATTAAACATTAAGTTATTTAGAAATGTAACATAGAAAATTGATTTATAATTACAAAGATTTCCGATGTGGCAAGTATTCGCACAAGTTTTTGGTAAATAAATCATTTGTATATAGTTTGTCCATGGATATACCTAAAACGCATATCGCTTTCCTATTTAGACCCTTAAAATTCACCTTTTTGATAACATTAAATGAAAAAGTAATCAAAATTAACTACAAATTAGGAAGAAAATTGATTTTCTTTCTAATCTTTGCTGATACCATTTACAATAATCGCTGACTGACTGATATAAAACATATAAGCACTTCATAAATAGTATTTTCAAGAGTTAGGGGATCTCATACCTCTAAAAAGAAATGAAATATGCACATGCTGAAAGTGTCTCTTTTGATCTCACATAAATTCTGAACTATATCAAAAAATTATATAAAAATTTGAAAGCTATTCCACAATTATTTCACGAGTAGAAAATTATAAAAAATATTAATCGTAATTAATCACAATAGAATATGTAAAATAATAAACATATAAGAAATTAAAACTATGTAATACACTATGTTATATTTAAATATTTTACTTGATAAACCTAAATTTTCTTCTGTGTGCATTTGTATTACCTATAGAATGAATTAATATCATTCAGATAATTTTAGTTAGATTATTCTTAATGACTAATTACTTTAATATTATTCTACTTTTACTTTTTTCTAATTTTTGCCTCTTTTAATTTTGAATGAAAAAATTTTCTGAATTATTATTTCATTCTATAGAATGCAGTTTTTATAGCACTGCAATTTTAGTTGCAGATTAATGCCTGTATTTAAAACAAGTTATCGTGCAAGTCTAATATAATATATATTTTTTCAAAACTCTTATGAATTAACTATTCTACTTTTCTCCTTATAGTGAAGTAAGAGCAATTATTTTGTAATTTTATCAGCATTGAAACAGGCTTTAAATACTTTACAAATTTTTACATTATCAATGCTAGGTATTTAAATAGTTATAGTTTATAAAAAGATATACTTTCAGCATGCAGCAAGAGCATTTTACAATATATAGGCTTTTAAACATCTGAATGGGACTAAACCCTTCTATATATTATTTGCTGATTCTTAAAAGGATATAGAGAAGGCTAGTTTTATTCTTTGGATGAATTGTATTATCTGTATATATGTTTTGGAAAATGTTAGAAATTAATTCAGTATTAGATAGAATCTCGCTATCAAATACTAGTACATCTTTATGGAAAAGAAATAGGTTTTACCTTACTTTTATATGAAGTCATTTTCTCATGGATATGTATGTAAAAGAAAATGGTTTTAATTAGCAGTCTCTAAACTCGAATTTTCCATATAATTAAACGAGAAAATCATCGAAACTAACATGAGATTAAATAAAGTTTTCTTTCTACTCTTCGTCGGTTTCATTTAAAATACATCACTGACAGGTTTATATAAAAGATATAAACACTCCGTAATGACCCTCCTTTCATGACTCAATCATCTGAGTGACTGTCTTAAAATCCTACAGTTCTGTTTATAATTTCCTTGGGCATCTTAAAAAACAAAGAGCTTATTAATTGAGTGCCATGTTTTTATGTTGAGCAAGGTTATGAACAATGTTAACATTAGCTTTGTTTAGAAAATTTAAGACTTTATTAATTCAGTGGAGTAAAGAATCCCCCAATGAAAAATATTAGCACACCGTTTCAGGAAGCAGGTGCAGATTTCCTTAACTGTCTTTCTATATCATTGTTTCTGGATAATTTTCAATGGATATGTTTTTCCTATTCCAAATCTTAAAACCCAACTATTCATTAGCATTAAAGATATTTATGTGAGCATTAAATGTAAATAGCCTTATAGAGTAGACTATGAAATTTTAAAAGCCCAAAATGTATCTTTCGTGTAATTGCATATAAAAATTAATTCATTTAACAGCCCATATTGAATATTTATTATAGATTTATCTCAAATTTTAGTGGGATTTTACAGCTATTATTTGTAAAATAATATGTAAGTTTATTAAAGTCTGGTTTAAAATTTCGCACGTAATCCGTAAAAATAATGAAAAGAAATAAAAATAAATAGATGTATATTTCAGCATAATTAAAATTTCATTTTCTCACGGAAATGCAAGCAACAGTTGCTTATATTAATGTTTATATTTGGAGAGATTTGCAGAATTTTTTTTTACCAAAATGAACTGGAAATTAGAAAAAAAAATTGATTTTGTTTCTAATCTTCGTGGAATGGCTTAATCACGGTACCTAAATTTTCTAATAGTTATTAATAAGCAAATTTTTCAAATGCTTCAACAATTTTATTTTTAATTCATGAGTTTAGGAAACATTGTGCAAGTCTCTACAGACAATGATGGGGATATAATTAAACTCTATTCAATTAATTAATAAGTCTTTACGTTAAGCCAAAAATACTTACAAAAATTCTACCATATCTTAATAATGTATAGCCATATAACGATTTGTAAAAAAGAAAATTCCACCAGCGTAAATAATAATTGTATACATGCGGTTAAAATCAAGCGATTACTCTGACAGATTTATAGAATGGTATTTTTTCTCATTTCACAAGCATTTAAAATATAAACTTGAGTCTATTTAACTGTTAGATGACAATAATAATTTAAACTAATCTGAAAGGATTTACTGCTAAATGAGTCCAGTTGCTGCATATATAAATGATAACTATTTACAACTGGAAACGTAAAAGTGAATTTCTGTTTACTTATTAAACCCTTATGCACACAAACACACACACACATATGTATATGTATATGTATATATATGTATGTATAAATATATGTATGTATGTGTATATATATATATATATATATATATATATATATATGTGTATATATATATATATATATATATATATATATATATAATTACACATAGACACATACACGCATGCATACACACACACACATGCACACACCCACAAACAGACACACGTATGTGTATATATACATCTATATACATGGTCCGACATTAATGTCACCACTTCCAAGTTTAATTTTTTTTCGATTTCCAATTGAACTACTTGCTGAAATGTATGGAAAATTGAACCAGGAGTAGTGAATGCATTTCCTCTCACATTCTTATAGAAAATAAGTCACAAGTGCATTTACAGGACCTTCAAAATTTTAATAATTAAAAATAGGAGATGATTTACTCGGTATCAAAAAAAGTTACAAATGATCGTATATTTCTCCAAATTTAAACATTAGTATACGCAATTTTTGAGTTCTTTTCCGGGAGAAAAGGAAATTTTAATCATACTGAAATAGACGTCTATTTAAACAAATATCTATTTCTTTTCATGATTTTTTCTGAATATATGCCCAATTATTAACCAGATTAAAAAAAAACTTACATATTATTTGACAAACAGTAGCAGTAATATTACATTAAAATTTGAAATAAATATATTAAACATTCAGTGAGATATGAGCTGTTAAGTGAAATAACTTTTATTTGCACATGCATGAATGATATGTTTTTGTACTTTTGCAGTGTTATAGTCTACACTATATGGCAACTAAAATTAAAAGCTGACTTAAATTTAAAGCTTACTCTAAAAATTAATAAAACTATTGGTGATCTGATGAGCTGCATTTTTAGTAGTTCATGAAAAAAGAATACTGATAAAGGACTTTTCACAAATTTACTCTGTGTTTTGTACAATATCCATTGTCGGACCTTGTAATTAATAACAGCATTTTCAGCATCACTTTAAGTCATACCACTTTTTTAATACATTTCATCAGCTATTTGATATTGCTGATTTGCATAACACTAGAATGATCAACTTGCAGAAAATGTATGAAAGGAAATGTCAAAGTCTTGCAAAAAATGTCAGTTGGATAAACTATATAAAATCACCATCAAAAGCAAATGGGATAATAGGATATCTAGTTTATTCCTTAGATGAAGAGAATTAACTGCTTCATGTAATTACTTCCATGTTTTCACCCAAACCTGCAATACTACAAATTCTAGATTAAGAATAGTGGCATGTTCATCTTTATTAAGACCGTAACTGCATTCTGAATCTTTCCTCTAGGATCATAATAATTTTTAGTCACAAGAAGTGACAACGTCTAATTCAAGCTCTGCGCGGAATTAAGTTTTACCGGCCATGTATTGTAATGGGAGCTATAAAAAAGAGGTTTCAGATTTTCACACGACGTAAAATTATACTCGTCTTAACAACCGAAATTTCATATCATCCTTTTATAGAAATCTGAAAAAAAAATAAAATTTTATTTTCGCCAAGTAAATAAAACAGGGAAATAACTGCAGACTTCTGTTTTGAAATGATAATCATCTCTTCTAGTCATCCGATCATTAACCCCTTACAAGGAAAAGCGGTTTTGCATTTGTGGTAAACGGGATGTACGTTAAATCACCTCCAAAAGAAATGAAAAAAAGGGGCAACACCTAAAATTTCGGATTCCTCGGGTAAAGACATTATTATTATTTCCCTTGCCCCTAACTCGCATTGTCACTTTCGAGCTGCGTATGGCGGTCATTTTGGCTTTGAGCCTGATGCATTCTATTTTATTAAAACAGGCCAAGAGAATTTCGAAGAAACGGAGAACACACTCTCTCTTCCCTCTCCCTCTGCATCTTTGGACCCCACGAAACCACTCAGGTGCCCTGATGATGCCTTGACAAGCATGTCATTCAAGAAGATGCCCAGCAAAAACAGGTTCACCGAGAAATGACAATCATTGCTTCTCAAATTATAGACCTCGGCCATGGATTTCCGCTGACTGAGGACTCCCAGCGACCCCCTCCTAGTTACTTTCACCAAGCTCGGAATTAGTCTCCCCCCCCCCTTTTAGAGAAAAGAAAAATCAAAAGTTCAATAAAAAAATAAGCTTTGAAGAACTTGAGGGCAGAAACGAAAAGGAATGGAAAGAGGGTTAGCGAAGTAAACAAAGCAAAAACAAAATGCAATAAAAAAGGACTGGAAGAGATGGAAGTCAAACGCAAAACAAAAACGTTCGATCTGCACTAGCAGCTACTTATTAGAGGAAGACGAACGAATGGACAAACTTCAGAGGCTGTCGCTATTTGTGTGTGCCTATATAGTAAAGAGAGCCGTTGCGTGAAAATAGAGAGGGAGAGCTAGGCTAAGAAGAGAGGAGGGTGGCATAGGGATAAAAACGAACTACCCTTCTTTTTCTTATAATCAAATATTTCTTGCCACTTGTTAAAGTTGGTAATTTAATCACACATACGCTCATGTGCGTACTTGACAGGTACAGTACAGTTATATTTATTATATTAATAATGTAGTCCTTTCCACCTACACGAAAGCATTATTGTGCTGTTCTTATAGTGTTTTGAATAAATAAATGTAGCTTAACTGTGAATATGATATTTATTTAATATCTGTTTGCTATAGCAAAAAATCAATTTTTTTTCGTCTACATTAAATACAGCAAGTTTCTGTTTTCATTAAATACATACAAAGAATAAATTTTATAAAACACTTTTAAACTAGTATAATACTAAATTTTAAGAAAAATAGTAAACTCGAAACAAAATTTCTCTCCACTCTTTCTAGAATAAAATAACCACAAATTCTTTAAGAAAAAGGGAAAATACATAGATAGATGTCAATATGCACAGTATAAGACTAATCAAGAAATAGTTTTCCTCCCTTCGTATAACTGAAAAAAAATTCGTTCGAAAAATTACTTAGGGATCGGACATTCCTTTGTATAAGTTAATTTAAGTATAACTGAATAATATGTTACACATGCTTTATGGAATTTTGACAGAAAACGAGCACTTCGTATATTTGAACATTTCATATAAAAGAGTTTCGTATAAGTAAGTTTCCATCGTATTCATAAACATGTATATTTGTGTGGCCAAACACGGCACTTATGCATAAAAAAAATTCTATTTCTATCTGTACATGCCAACGTTCTATCTCTACATGCCATGTTTTTAGCAACATGGACAATAATTAGTAATATGTTCAAAAATATGTGTGCATATTTCTTTGTAACTTATACTTCCATGTTCACTCTTAAATGCAAATAATATACATGGATGTATATATGGCAAACACAATGGTATATAGGTATATTTTTGCATTAGTCTGGATATTCATAATTATGTTCGAGTGACCAAAAAGGCACTATACTATGAAAATAATATAAAAGTAATTTAAAAATTATAAAAGTAAATTTTAAAAATAGTCTTAAAAGAAGAACATGTTTCTAGTTACTGAAAATGAACTTTTGTCTACGCACAAATTTTCTTCATCTAATGCCTTACCCAATGAGGGGGTGTTTTAATTTTTAATTAAAAAATTATTGATTTTAATTATTATTCTTTTTTATCTCTCATCCCTATGCACTGTCCCTCAAATGGGAGTGATAGTTACCACAGTAAAGTTTCTTTTTAATGTTCCAAATCACGAGTACAAAATAGACAGGATAAATAAAATTAAAAATCTATACCCATTCCTGTTTGAATGTGCGTTGCTCATAAAATATTCCTGAATTCGTGACATTTTAAATTTATTTTGAAGTACCTGGATATAAATTAATAACACAGAAGAGAAAAAAAAATGGTTGAAAATTCAGTATTTGAATTAAATTCAAAATGCGAAATGAATGGAGACTATTTCAAACACATTTATATAATGGTTTTAAAAATATAAACACAAAAAACGGCTATCAAATTTATTTATTTTATTGATTTGATATATTTTAAAATATATTTTTTTACTATAGGTACGCTTTAAAAACATCTAAAATAGAGTATTCAAATTTCCCGCATTTACAAAAATAACGACTTTCTATAATAATAAGGTGTAGTGACATCGAAAATTACAGAAGATATATCTTTAAGTAGATTCTCATTATTAAAGTTTTCCACTAAAAAGATGTTCTTTTTTTTATAACATAGAAGCAAAATCCTTATTATTATTGTCCGAATGCAGCATTTCTGGCTCCCTACCTAATTTGCAAAAGAGATAAATCGAATAGATTTTTAGAAAAGTGGACCTAATTTGTCCTAAAGTGTCCAATCTTTTGAAAATAGTTAAAAGGTTGCAGTCGACTGAGAGATTGGCCACATTCTTGAATTTCACTTGAAATGCAAAACAAAATGCGGATGCTGATTATTACTCAAATGTTTTAGTTTCATCTCATTACTGCAATGAAATACAGTTTAATAACCCTTTCATTAAAATCGTTTCATTGTCTATGGCGGGATGTTCGTTTATGTCCTTAAGGCAACAATAGAGAACTCAAACGGGCAAAATTTGACTGAAAATTGGATATTGTGGTGCCAGAGGACTTTTTAAAATTTTATTTTTTAGTATTATTATCCTATACTAACTATTATTATTACCACAACATACAATGCTATTATTACTAACCATTATACCCTGTGCGCTAACTAGAAACCCTACCTCCCATTATCCGCAGATGCGTAAAATGAGTAAATTGTATTTACCTTACTTATTCGTGAATAAAACACATTTTTTCCAGTTTAGGCCAAAAAATCAAAGTGTGCATTATATGAGGTATAACTTTTACTGCTTCCTATAATGGCATACACAGTAATAAAGACAAGAATTTAAGGAAGAAGTAAAAAAAGTAAATATCTTACTTAATAGACGTTTTATTCATTTTATATTTAATTCATGTTGCATTTCTTTCATACAGCAGTGTAAGCAACACTTAATTATTAACTTTGTCACTTAATTTATCTTACTGTGTCCACCGGACGATGGCTGAATGATAAGACGTTGGTGTTTGATGCCAGAATCTACGGGTCTGAATCTGGCATGGATGTTCGTAGACACTCGGAATCAGCTTTAAGCAGTAAGTCCCGTTCCCATTACTCCTCGTGTAGCAAAAATGTAGACAGTAAAGCTCCAAACCAAACCTATAGTGTCTAGTCGTTTGAAAATAGTTATAAGGTTGTAGTCGAGAGATTGCATTTCTTTCATACAGCAGTATAAGTAACACTTGATTATTAACTTTGTCACTTAATTTGTCTTACTGTGTCCACCGGACGATGGCTGAATGATAGGACGTTGGGGTTTGGTGCCAGAATCCACGGGTTTGAGTCTGGAATGGATGTTCATAGACACTCGGAATCAGTTTTAAGCAGTCCCGTTCCCATTACTCCTCGTGTAGCAAAAACGTAGACAGTAAAGCTCCAAACCAAACCTATAGTGTCTAGTCGTTTGAAAATAGTTATAAGGTTGTAGTCGAGAGATTGCATTTCTTTCATACAGCAGTATAAGTAACACTTAATTATTAACTTTGTCACTTAATTTGTCTTACTGTGTCCACCGGACGATGGCTGAATGATAGGACGTTGCTGTTTGGTGACAGAATCCACGGTTCTGAGTCTGACATGGATGTTCATAGACACTCGGAATCAGTTTTAAGTAGTAAGTCCAGGTACCATTACTCCAAGCAATAAGTGTAGACAGTAACGCTCAAAACCAAACCTATAGTGTCTAATTGTTTGAAAATATTATAAGGTTGTAGTCGATTGACCCCTTCCTCTTGGATGTTACTTTATGCTTTATTTATTACTTATACCAGGGGTGGCCACCCTGAGGCTCGCGAGCTACATGCTGCTCTTTGATGGATCATTTGTGGCTTTCGATAAATGTTCCAGAGTTCCCTTTTCATTTTTGTGTTATTATATTAAAAAAATTATTACAACTGATGGAGCTCAGGCAGTGATGGGTAAAAAAAAATTGGTCTTATTGGACTTTTAAGAGATGATTCTCAAATTCCACAATTCATACCGATTCACAGAATAATTCTCAGAACATCTAGTTACAAAATATTTAAAATACCCTGATGTTATGAAAACTGTGTAACAAATTGTAAATTACATTCGCTAAAATGCAAAAAATCATCGACAATTCAAAAATTTTCTTGAAAAATTAAAGGACGAGGAACTTCTGGATGACATTCAATAAATATATTTTCCGTAAAAAAAATTTAATACCTTTTTTGCATACGTTTTAAATACGTATTTCCTTGCGGCTCACGAAAAATTTCAAATTTTGAAAAATCGCTCGGACTATCAAGAAGCTTGGCCACCCCCGACTTATACTTTACTAAATGCAAAATACAATGACTATATTTACCAGTACTTAATTATTTTAGTTCCATATCATTACTGTGAGAAAATACTGACTATAAATCATTTCCCTAAAATCCTTTCATTGTCCATGTCGAGATGTTGTCTGTATCCTTAAGGCAACTGGGGAAATTCAAATGGGCAAAATTTGGCTGAAAGTTGCATATTGTGGTTTATTTAAAATTATCTTTTCCCTATACTGACTATTATTATTACCACAACATACAATGCAACCATTACTAACTAGTGTACCTCTCATGTAAAGATCCAACCTCTCATTCTCCCCGCATGTATAAAATGGGTAAATCATATTTACCTTATTTACTTATGTGTGACGCACGTCTTTTTCAATTTAGGAGAAAAATTCAAGGTGTATGTTATACACGGAATAATTATTACTGCGTCGTATAATCACGTGACATACATAATAATAAAGACAGGCATTTAAAGAAGATAGATAGTTAAAAGTTAAATATCTTACTTAAAAGAAGTATTACTGTATTTATATTTAATTCATGTTGCATTTCTTTCGTACAGCTATTATTAACTTTGAATGCCAAATTTCTGACTTGATGCACAGTTCCAAATTTTGATTACCTAGATCTTTTCCTCTTACTCGAACGTTGTCCCAAAAAAGAGGTATAAAGAAAATACAATCCCGCAAGTAACACCCCATAAAAGAGGGACGGTGTACGAGGTCTTGAATTTCAGCAGAAACAGTCATTTCATAGTAGCCGAATCCCTCCCAGTGACGTAAGAAAACCGATAACAAGCCTGAAGTATTTCGGTAAGAATGGAGTTATCTTAAGAATGACATTGAAAGAAATTTGGAACTTAATCCATTTTTTTCCTCAATAAATTTACAATCTTAAAAGCCACTTGTGTGTCAAATTTTAGGTGCTCATTATAAAGGAGATTTAATTTTTCGCCATTTTTTCTTCTAAAAACCTGGGTACAAGGTTAACACGCATACATATTATATATGAGTAAACATGGCATTTGTTTGTAAAATATGTTTATTTTATAAAATGTTATATAAATCTAGAAATAAATTTACCCGATCCCGATCAAGACAAAAGATGGGCCGAAGTTTATTCATGGCTTCCCACCTGAAGTTCAGCATAATGTTAAGTCAATTTGTACCAATTGTAACAGCTTTCTTTACACTATGAGGAAGTTTATAAGCCCCAAAATTAATATAAAAGTTTGATATTTGATTTTTATAACTTCCAATAAAAATACAAACTATCATTTGCTTTTATATAAAAACTTTTTGAGTGAAACTTCATGAAGTTTCATTAATTAGATACAATAATTTAAGTTTGAAAAAGTATATATAAAATTTTGAGTCCCCAAAAGTCAGGGGATCCAAGAGCACTGCACAGTCGACCCATACTTACTTACGCCCTGCTTGTGTCTTTCTCTTCCTCGAGACATCAGCCTAACTTGTAGGCCATGGCCTAAAGTGCCAGTCAACGTTTTCGAGACCAAAGGCTCAGATGTGCGAAACATGATGGTTAGGTATTCAACCCTAGGCGGGATCAACAGTGTTTATCATTTTATCTACCCACGAAAAGGATGAAATGCTTAGTTAATGTTACCCATCCCAAAGAAAATTTACGTAAACAATATAAAATAAAATCCAAATACTACTGATATTTATTAATACATTTATTTTCAACCAAAGACATTTAGATTATGATATCTTCTTTCTTTTTTACAAACTTTTTTTAGAGAAACCTGCAAAAATAACTGTATTAGAGAAGTAAGAAATGTATGAAAAGGATTTTCTTTCTTTTTTAAAATTTTTTAATAAATTCTTGATGCTTATTTATAAACAGATAATTATTTCCATCTAGTAATTGAACAACAACTAGATAAATATGAGCTTAATTTTCTAATAATATGTAGGTGAAATCACTAGTATTGTGAAGTAATTTGTGTTTTTTGTTGTAAGGATCAAATTTTATGAGAAATCAGTAAAAGATTTTGTCGTAACTAATATTATATTAAATCACATTGAGATAACAAGACGTTTTTTATCGATGAGTAAAAAAGAACAATTTTTGAAAGGTAACAGATAAGAAAAACTTGATAGAAATTAAATTCATACATGATATCTGTGACAAATTGTGGTTTTAAGTCGTAATTTTGATCTGTGGAGGTCAATTAAGTCGGCACTTTTGAGCGAATAAAATAGCATTGTTTTTATACCGATAATAGCAATTTAGATATTTATACAACATATATAAATTTTATCAGTACCTCTAACTTTCTAAATATAATGTAAAGAAGACTTTCTGGCATATGATACCCACAGTGGCGTTCAGTAGGTGTCCATGCAGGGTGTGCAGAGAGCAACAACAATAATAAAAAAAACCATAAAAATGTACATTAAACACTTCTTTAACGTTTATTATTCATTTGTACACAAAATCTATACGTCTATCCGTATTACTAATAAAATAACGAAAAGCTTATATTTCCACGAAAAACTTACATTTTCAGCAAACGTAGCACACACGGCGCCCGCCGATGCGGTGCCTCATCAGGATGCTCATTGGTGGCGACAAACCGAAAGTCTAGTCCACGTGCAGAAGATTTCACTGTACGTTGGCGCAATAGAACGAATTGTTTCTCGTTCGGTCAGTGGATTAAATTATATTTATTAATTGTTTTTAACATTTGGAAATCATATATTCAGCGAAAAACATCTTCACAATTTTTAAAAACAAAGCGAGGGATATGGTGTTACAGATATAATTTATATATAGTGTCTGTAAAACACAATGAACGGTAAAATTTGGACTCTTCTGTTAGAGTTTGTTTCTTTTTTGTCTAACAAAACAAAATTGTTTTCCAGCGAATTATTTCTATAAATATAATACATCACCGAAATTGCTTTACCACGCTAAAACATTTCCCTTTATATTGATGGAATACTTCTTTTATATTTCCATGAAAACAAAATCTTACAATATATAAATTTAAACATTAACCGTCTGCAAAATCGTGTGGCCAGTTAATCAGTTAATAAATCAAAATCGCTTCGGCACGTAAGTCCCCGCTCTAATACAACGCTTAATAAACCGTACCTTCGGAAGATTCTGAATGCTAAGTGCAGGAAAAATAGCTGCACTTGCCTCAGAGCTATAGTATGCTGTGCTTCTCCAGTAGCCCATACATATAAAGCGTAATTTTCTATTAATGCGCAGTGCGTACACATAAAAACTGCTTATGTTTGTTTGCTTTTGAACGCGCTACGTGGTGCAGCACCTAGTACCGCACGCACTGCGAGAATACAAGCAAGCAAATCAACATAATATTTTAATATATTATAAATAATATTTATTATATACCATATAAAGATAGGCAGACATAGGTGCAGAAAATTATTGTCTCTCATAATTTTGCTAGGGTGTGCAGTGCACACCCTGCACATATGGACCGCACGCGACTGGATACCCATCGTTTATACAGGTTCAACAATACTTAAAGCTCATGTTTGTTATGAACTATACTGAAATTTTATTAAAAAGGAATAGTTTATTTAACGAATATTATCAAAGATATAAATGACATATATCATCATCTTATTTATACTGCAAATATTTTTATTCTGTCCAATAT
This sequence comes from Pardosa pseudoannulata, assembly GCA_032207245.1. NCBI lineage: Eukaryota > Metazoa > Arthropoda > Arachnida > Araneae > Lycosidae > Pardosa > Pardosa pseudoannulata. The sequence goes on from CM063502.1 coordinate 89,413,602, forward strand.
CCGAGTATCACCTTTATCCGTGAACAACAAACCGTAGTAAATCGCTGCAACTCTGACCTGGATATGCTTCCTACCATCCCTGCAAGTGACAGATTCGGAGGCTGGTCTTGTCATCACTATTAGCGAAACATGATGGAACTCGCTGACTAATAATAGAGTATTACCTGAACAGTCGTGATATTTTCGACTCCCGATTGTGACGTTGCATTGTTGTCCAGCGGGACTATTTATTAGCAGTAACATCAGATAATGCAGGAATTTATTTTTTATTCTTGTTTCTCAGCTACATATAAGGTACACGGCTCTCAAAGTTTTCTTTATGTTTTATAAAAATAGATAATGACCTGAGGGGTAGACCATGGGTAGTTGACTTGATTTTTCTTTTTAAAAAATTTAACCATTAGATTTCAATAGTTTTTATTTTTTTAACGCATTTGGGACATTTAGCAAGGCATTTAACAAGATCGGGTTATTTTTTTTTCTAACTAACTTTAGTAGTCAGGTATTTTCCCTAGAGGGCTTTTTTAACACTAGATTGCCCAAGGCAGTCATTTTGGCTGTTTTTTAATTTCAATTAGAAAAACAATTAGGAAATATAATGACACAATTTCTTAGAATTTGGTGATTTTTTCTATAACATATAAATGGGTTTATGAATAATTGTAGTTACTTCCGCCCTCCTTTATTATATAATATTAAAAATTAATTTTAAATAAATTTCTTTACATATTTGTTATTTTTTCACAATGCAGTCATTTTGACTGTTTTGGGGCAATATAGGTATACAAGAAATCTCGGGCAATCTAGTGTTAATAATATTTTTTGATCATACAGAGTTAGACTATAAAAGCTTTTACCACACTATGAAACAATAATTTGTAATTTGTACATAAAGTTACTGTTTTTTGAACTATAATATTGATTTAATTATGAACTATAATATTGATTAATTATGAATTATTAAAATTGATTTAATTATCAACTTTATGTAATAAAAAATCCATATTATCGCTTTAGAAGCCACATTTTTTTAATAAGTTTTCATGAAACAAGAGCGAACTTAATGGTTTTTTTCCTTGCTATATGCTAAGTTCATAATTGTTAAGTTGTAAGTGTTTAACTTTACAAAAATTATTTAAATTTCTATATGGCACAGAATACATTTTTAAAGAAGACCACAAGATACGTTTAAAATTTCTAAATCAAAAAACCTTTTTTATAGCAAGTAGATGCTAATTATATTTTTTTAATTATGTGAACTTCAATTATGTTAATAAGACCAAAGTGTTTTACTTTATAATAAGTTAAAGGAAAATTTTACTTTAATATTCAATTTCTTTGTGGTTTTTAATTTTTTTAAAATTTAAAATTGACATATAACTTTAAAGTTTTTTTAACAGAATAAACAGATATTTTATTTCCATTTGATCTAAAAAATTTAGTTTCTAGGAAAATAGTTTTTACAATAAATATTTTCAAGATTATTAATAAAGCAAAAGTATAATTAATAAATCGTGCGAGGTTTGACAAAGTGGCATGAGAAACGATAACAACAATAATTAGGAAAATTATTTAGAGGTGGTATATGAAACAATACATTTTTAAAAAGACACTAAGTAAAAAAATTAAAAATCCTCTTATCCAAAAAATCATTTTTGAAATTTGTAAATGAGAATTATTTTTATATCAAATAGATGTTGATTATAATTTTCATTTTGTGAATCTCAATTATATTAATACGATTAATATGTATCATTTTATAGCGTGTTAGGTTTTAATATTTTAATTTTTTAATTTATTAACAGTTTCTTAATTTTAAATTGCCATATACCTTAAATATTTGATTTTTAGAATAAAACAAATATTTTGCTTTAATTTGAATTAAAAATGTGGTTTCTAATGAACATATTTCAAAAGTTATCACGCATGGAATTTCTTTCTTTCTTTTTTTTCTCATTTGGTGTCTATTATTTATGTGGTTTTAAAAATATACACTATTTGAAATGGCAAAACTAAATAATATATTAAAGTTAGAGAATTTTTTAAAAACTTATAAAGCCTTTAATCTAAAAAAAGCAAAAGTAGTTTTTTTACGATGAATTGAAAAAAAAACTGGAAGAATAAAAAAATTTATTTTGAAAGGCTCAAGGATACCTTTAAAGGCGTAAAGTGGCAGCTTTCAATAAACCGCATTAATCATCTCTGGACTGGTGTCAAATTTATGAGTCAATGCGATATAATATACGATTAAAGGGTCAATAAATGAGACCACTTTGTCAAAAAATGTTAACAATAAGTAGTAATAAAAAATGTTGAAAGAGATGAATAAACTGTTTTGTAACCAAAAAAAAAGTAAAATATTATTTATTTTATGAATTTTACAATATTCAGAAAATAAGAAAATATGACCTTAATCGCATTGACTTTTCAATGACACACTCGTCCTGAAAGAATTCAATTTGTTGGGCAACATATATTCCAATCACAGATTCTTTACCACTCTCTCTTTTTTAACCCTTTGACAGTTTCATTTTTTTACAGAATTCGGTCAAAAAAATGTCACATTTTTTGTTGCATTTTTTTGTTCATTTTACATTTTTAAATAAAGATATGTTATTAAAATTAACATTTCTAATATTTTTAAGCATTCATTACAACTTTTATTTTTCTTTCTATGAAAGCATCATAGAACTGAAGTTTACCTGTAGTCTCATCGATATCCAAGTTAATTTTTGGAATTCCAGTGAAAGCAAATCTAGGAGGCGGATCCGAAGGATTATCACAATTCATTTAAAAAAATTGTCTTGCTTGACTGATTCCATCTGTACTACTATCAGAGTCACTATTATCCAAGTCATCTAGTAAACTTTCGCTACTATCATTTACAGATAATTCAGTTTCTGATTCCGAGTCACAGTTCGAATCGCAAGAAATTAACTCCATACGCTCTGAATTATCCATTATTCAAAAGTAAAAATATTTTATTCAGCTCTTACATCAATAAAATTATCAGGCGGTTAGTAAAATATAACTAGAAAGCTATACACTGAAAGATAACAATTCGTCTTCTGATTCAAAACATGCGAAAAAACTCGCGCTTTTGAACCAATCAGAGTAGAAAATACAATAATTTGCAAACTATCATTTACTGGATATCTGTACGAATAATTTGTTACTAAAATTGGAAAAAATACGGCCGAAACAGTGCAAGCGAAATAGAAATCAGATTGCCCGTAAGTCGTACGGGCAAATCAGTAAAGGCCAGAAAACTGTGCCTGTACGGCGTACGGGCAAAACATGGAAGGTGTTAAAGGGGTAAGGAAAAAGCTGTTTATTGTGGATCTTAGTAAAAACATTTTATGAAAGGATAGGAATTTTATCCAATTATCTTTATTATGTCGATACTGGGATGCAAAGCACTAAAAATAAGCTGGTGTTCAAAATCTTTGCTTAATTTTTTAAACTGATTCAAGATCAAAGCATGCTTGACGCACACAACAGTTGAAAGCGAAAATGCCGCTAACAAAAAAAAATTTCCCCTTCCCGTTGTGCCTGAAGCCTCGGGGGTACTGAAAACGGCGTTGCACGTTCGGCAATATTACACATTTGTGGTTTGTAAACGAATGAAATACACGCACAGAAACGCCCGTGAACTTAAAGTCATTTATTTGAAGGAACGCGTGAATGCATAAATTTCATATCATGTCATCGTCACAGTTTCCTTTTTATTCCACGAAACCATTTCGCCTAGAGCAGCCCGAACTGGAGACTGTTAACAGATCCGCCTACAAAAGATCTTTCGCTTCGCACATTTATTAGGGTTCTTACAGTGCATTATTCGTGATTCGGGGAAACCACCATCGACGAAATTTCATTGGAAAAGGGGAGAAGACTATTTCAAGTTTGTTGGGTTATGAAAGGAAAAGAAAACATCGGAATTAAATGGCAAGAAAAAGGTTTAAAATATTTTGAACTAGATAAACGGTTTTTCAATTGTAAACGCTTTGAAAGATTTTTTTTTTCCTCAAAAATTATTTTGCTGTTTTTGAGAAATGTATAGCGTCTATTTTATTTATCCGTATTTCTCATGCGAGAGCTATCTAGCAATAACCCCAAATTTAATATCAATTTTGTTTAGAAAAATCGTGATTGTTTAGGAGTTGTATCAGCGCAAACTCGAAACTTAATTTTTGAGTTCCATTGTTCAAATAATCAGGTATGCCATTCAAATTTTACACGTGATTCATATTTTAAAATAAAATATAGCTAACACACAAAAAAAAATATTGTAAATTATACTGTAATACGCATCCATTTTTATTTCCTAAAAGACTTCTATTTTTGGTTACCTATAAACGTCAAGTTACAATTAGGAATCTTAATACATTGTGTGCGGGTACATTTCGCAGTGGAATTGTACCGGGAGCGGGCGTTTTGCCCGTAAATTTAGTTATTCATTTAAATCTCAATAGATCGGAAGTTATTTAATTTTTTAATCAACTTTTCGTATTTTATATTGAAATATATAAACAAATATATAAATAGACAAACACACACACACACACACACACACATATATATATATATATATATATACATATACATATATATATATACATATATATATATATATATATATATATATATATATATATATATTACAAATCGATAAATATTTTCTGTAGCTATAGAAACAAACTCAAACAGAATTTTCAAAATATTTTCAGAAGTAAAAGATATCCACAAAAATTTGTTATGAGTTAAAAAAGACCGAAACACTATCTGAAGATTGAAGATGATTTACTTCATTTACCAAAGATATTATGTAGAACATTTGCATCATGTTCAGTTAAAATTTTCTTCATTTATCCCTTCATGCGCTATGAATAAATTTCAGTCTACAAAGATATGTTATTAAATAAGTAAATTATGATATCATATTTATAAGGAAAAGTTTTACGTGACTCGACATATTTACAAATGTAAGATATATGTATCCCATTGATTGTTTGGAAAATATCTCTAACTAAAATCTTAACTTTTTAGTCGGGCACATTTGTCCCAATTCAGTACAAAGTGTTTACTCACAAATAAAATTAAAACTTTTTTGATTGGTCTTGACACTCGATTTTTAAACGTACTAAACAAGGAGGAATACATGTGTTTATTATCATTTTTCTCTTAGACCCTGGCCTGTTTTGCCCTTACACCGCACGGGCGCGATTAACGTGCCTTTAATGATTTTCCCGTACGGCTTACGGGCAATCTGATTTCTTTGTTTTTCTCACTGTTTTAGCCTTATCTTTTGTATTTTTAATGTGAAATTTGTCCTATAGATGCCGACAAGATGTTAGTTTTCGAAGTGTATTCTGTTTGGGTTTCAAAGCACAGGCTTTCTGATTGGTTTTGCATTACTCAGCGAGTTTTTATCTTTGAGTTTTTGGGAGACTGACCGAGAGAGACTTTTTAGAGGCAATTCTCCCTACAGACAAAAACTAAGACCTGCAAACCAGTGCTATGTGGGCTCCCTGAAGGAAAATGACAGCGGTAAAAGAATTAAAAAAGAGAATAGGTATTTTTGTCCAGACTGTGACGTTGGACTATACATCTTGCCCTCTTTCAAGATTTATCGCACTAAATCTGATCTTTGAAAAAACAGGTTAGTTAAATATACTTGTAGCATTTGTATTCGAAAATAATTGTGTAGTAATTGTAATCGAAAATATTTGTATTTTTTATATGCATAACTGTAAACGTAACTTCCCTTTCTGGCGTACATGAGAGAAAAAAGACAACTTCTAGTGATAACATTATTTTCTTTCCGGAAATAAAGTTGCTATACGTTCTAAAAATAATTAGAAATATTATTTTTAATAGCATTTTCCAGCTTGCAAATGTAAAATGAACAAAAAATATGCAATAAATAAATGTGAAATTTTTTTATACGAAATTTGTGAAAAAAAAATGAAATTGTTAAGGGGTTAACGTGATTGGTACTTACTTAATTAAGAACATTCAGCCATCCATAGTTGTGTATTTAATTAAGGCACCACATGCAAGTTTGAGGTCGATAATACTCCTATAACTAGACAGCCCAAGCACACCCAAGTCTTATTGGGGATTCGAACTTAAATTATCTGTGGAAGCTATCGACGATAACCATTATGAAATATGTGGAGCTATTGACTACTGTTTCTGTCTTTTTAATATCCTTGTACTTAAAAACATAGACACGCACATACACATACACAAATGATATGTGCCGCATAGGTGGACAAGCCATCCTGCACCTCAGTTTTTCTCTGATAACTCTGTATAGAAAAAAATGTTCTTAATCGAGTTTTTCAGTTTAAATAAAGGTAATCGTAAAAAGGTAATGGTAAAAATTTCCCTACATGATTGTGTTACACATTTTCGATGCACATTTTGGTTACACATTTTTTTAACACTAAACATAGCATAACCGGTCGAATGATAGGTAATGTATATGTAAAAAATGCGATGTGTTATGAATTAAAAATTCTTATTCTTTGTGTCTGTAATAGATAAAAATGGACAATATATAATTTTGTATGATTATAATAAAGTTTTTTGTCTATATTTCATATATTCAATCAGAAAACATGAAGTCCGGTCATTTGACAGGCTATGGTAGAAATAGGTATGTATTAAGTGTTGGTATGGCTAGTGTTATGCAGGTGAGAAAAAAATGATAGAGAATAATACATATATATATATATATATATATATATATATATATATATATATATATATATATATATATATATATATATACTAGATTGCCCGAGCGACGTTGTCCTGTTTATACGCTGTAAATCCAAACATTGTAAAATGTTTTTAAATAAATTATAAACTGGACCGATTGATGGAAAAGTAAGAATAAAATCGTTTTAAAAATACCTGACTCCACCATGCGTACAGTCATCACAAACGTAATTAGAATAAATTAAAACTCCCACATTGCCTGTACTTACAGTCAATCCAGCCATTTCAAGTACTGAAGCAGCTGCGCTGACCACTGCGTTACAGGTACGATGGCAGCACAGGGTTTCGAGCGGCATTATAATAATCTCAATAAGCTCGCAATTCCGAATTTTTAATTAAAATAACATTTTCTAACAGATCAAATTGTGACTCTAAACCATTCTCGAATCAACGTAATTACATACACAAAATTTCATCAAAATCAGTCCAACCGTTTAGGAGGAGTTCTATTACAAACACACGGATTGAAAAATTATATATATAAATATAATATTTTTTATGTTTAGATAGACAAAGAAAGGACAGAAATTTAGAAAGTGTTTCAATATTTTTTTATTTAAAAAATTCTTATAGTTTAAGTTGAGAATGCATAAATTTTAGTAATAAAAAATTTTAAAGTTTAGCTCTCGAACTTCGGTAAGTTCGAATCCCAATGAAGCATGGAAGTTCCTATACGTTCGGAATAGGCTTTAAGCAGTAGGTCCCGGTCTCATCTTGCAAAAGTAGATCGTAGTGTTCCAAACCAAACCGAAACCGAAACTTGTCTATCTCCGCAAACTTGAAGACGGAAGGTGAGATAAGAGAGATACGCGTTTGACTTGAATGTGGCCCTTAGACCATGGTATGCGGAGATCACTGTGTTTTGCTAGACATGCTCGATGTCGGTTTAACTGTTTATTTAACTTTAATTTGAACTGAGTGTTAATTTTTAAATAAATGTGTCGTCCAAGTACCATAAGTCCTTTATTTTTCAACATACATTGCTAATCTGGGGACTGCAAACTTATTTTCTCCCATCGGCTACTTGGAAAGACAATTTGAAGAACAACATGGCAGAGAGAAATTGATATTTGGAACCAACAGTTATAATTCACTTTCAAAACTAATTGATTGAAAAATAAAAATTAAAAACTTTATGAGTGGACCAATGATCCAATGAACTTCCTATTTATTGAATTATTATCTCTTCGGTGTATATGGCAGTGCGACTTTCATGTTTTAGGTCATTTATCAAGTGGCGACATACACACCAAGATGGCCTATATATCCACAAAATAAGGTACTTCCCATCGGCAAATAGTAAAATAATTGTAGCATTTGGTGACTAACTCAAATCCTCTGCGGAAGTATCCTCCAAGAAGTAAAAGAACAGGTTTTCCTTTAACTTTTTACAAAAAATGTGTAAAATCGTAATTGGAATAGCTAAATACTGAGAACCAATTTTTCATTTTTTCAAATAGTTCTAATTTGTAACTGCTCTAGAAAATAATCAGGAAATGTAATTGTAAATTTACTTTGTCACTACTTCAAACTTTTGGAAGCATAGTTATTGGAGAATGTGCAATATAGTATACGGAGAAATCCATGACAATTTTTAACAGTCTCATCTTGAATTATTTGTATATAAAATACTATGTTTTATTCGAAAGGAAGGGTGTTTATGAGTAACTCTATTCGAAAATGATTTTATATATTAAGAACGATGTGTTTTTTTCTTAGCTGAGTTTTAATACAAAATACTACTATTATGAAAATGTAATGTTTAAATATGTCACCAATTAATCTACCTTAATGTTAATAGTGTTTAAGAATAAGATATTCAAATATAAATAAATAAATGCTTTCTCACTTTGGCTTTAACAATTACCAAAAAAAAAAAAATAAATAATAGCCAGCGTTTTTACTTTTTCTTGCACCTGTGTTTTCTTTGTTAGAAAAGTCTACTATGGTTATTTCAACTCAGGCTACTTTTGAACAAAAGCCAAAAAAACGGTTGTCATTTCCAAGGGCTTTTAATCCTTCAACAATATTGAGTAAGTTAAAATGATATTTTAGTGCAACGAAGAAAAATTGTATCTGAGAGTAAATGAAAAGATCACCTTTTTTTCATGTTTAATTCAAAAAACAAACAGAAACCGCAACATACTTTAGTATTATTATTGTTATTTGTGAGGAGAGGCACAGCAGCTACCTTCAATCAAAGAAAATAACAGGGGACTTGGGACCTGATTGCTCCTTCTGTTGTATATAATAGACTCTTGGTACCTTGTGTTCTAAAGCAGAACGTTGACTAGTGTTCTTGGGTAGTGTTTGTCTAGATTTGATCTAAGAATCTTTAAGGACACCAAAACTGTACATGAAGGGATTGGTGATAAAGGAATTAAATTTACTCATATACACTAAATCGCGAAATTATAAATAGCAAAAAGATTGGAAAATTTGAGGAAATAAGCACATTTATACAATTTTAACCAACATGATGCCAAAAAAAATTTATCCAAATATTTTTCAGTATTTATTATATACATAGGCTACTGATGTTACAAGTTGAGGTATGGTAATTATCTTCAGGCAATACAAATAATAGGGATTTGGGGAATGGATTACTACTTCCGTTGCATATAACAGGAGTTAGGTGTCTCCATTCTTAAAAGTCTATATTAATAGTAGGAAATAAGGACGAGTTTCTGAGGAGTATTCTCCTATATTTCATCTAAGGCCCTTTAAGTCAACAAAACTCTATGTCAAGTAGATTGGTAAACAATAAATCGATTTATATATACAAAATTGCGAAATGATAGTCAATTATCTGATTGAAAATTTCAAGGAAACAAACCATATCAAACGATTTAAACCAATTTAATACATTTCTTTTTTTTTTCTCTAAGCACTGAAATATCTAAAAAGCTTTTGGAATCTTTAGAGAATCATTACTATGTATCTTTAAGCATATGATGGTTACTTTATTAAACGTATTTGAAGCGCTACTGAATGCTTCACTATAATGCATTATAGAAGGATTAGTCAAATAACTTCCATATTCCGCTAAAACCAAAGCAACGGTTTTCGCTCAGAAAGCTTTCATTTTGTTTGGAGCACTACTGTTAACTCTTTGGCTACACGAAGGCTAACGAGATCGTGACCTAAGTTGATCAGTACGAGCATCCATGCTAGCGGTAGGTTTCAAATTTGCTGATTTGTGTAACAAAAGGCAACGCGTTACATGTTCGGCTATTCTCCAGGAAGACTTCCAGGATTATATAGGATAGGAATTCCGAAATAACGAATACATTCTGATTAAAGTATTTGTTTTCACAATGTAACTTTCCTGTTATGATTCTTTGTATTAAGCATGAAGTTTTTGATTACTGCTATTTATTTCAATTTTTAAATTTTTTTTGTGTGTTAACGTTTAGTAAAAAGCGAGATCTTCATTTGAGAAAGACGTTCATTTTTAATATACGTGGTTTTGTTTAAGAATCTCTTTATTCATTGATAGTTTCTTGATTCGTTTTTCCATGTTCTATATTTTTTTTTCGTGAAGTTATTTTAACTACGATTTTATATTAATACTAATTCCATTTTCTTTTTATCAAAGCAATATTTGATTTCATATGATATTAAATCAGATTAATTAAAGCCTAATTCGAGGACTGATCGTAGCCAAGGAGTTTAGACACAACTTTTCAAATACAATAGCTCGTTTCTCTAGGGTGCGATTTAATGCCAAATCAATCTAGCAAGTTGCTTGGGTGTGTAGCTTAGACCATAATATTAATTAAACTTGATTTTTTCCCTTTTTTTTGCATTAAAATTTAGGTTATTTGCTTGTTACTTTTTCTTTCGATTTTGTTTGTATATTATAAAATGGAATATCAGTCTTCTTTTGTATTTTTTTATATAACCATATTCGAGTTGCATGATACGTTTCCTGCCATTCCGATTTAGATTCCACTGACATAAACAACAATTATGTTTAACTTTTGGATTTGGGATATATATATATATATATATATATATATATATATATATCCAAATTATAATTAAAACCAAAATTTAAATATACATTACTTTTGAACATAATGTCTTAAAACAGAGAAAAAGGATTATAATGGATACAATGTTTGCAAATATAGTAGGAGAAGTGCAATTCCAATTTGGGCTCAAAACGTTTTTGTGTTGCCGCATACCATATAGCATAAGCATAGTAAAAACAGGTATATAAAGACTTTTTTATAATTAAAATTATAAATTCAAAGTATTCTCAGAAGTTTGGAACGAAAGTAATTGTAGGAGTAATCTAATGTAATACATTTCAGAAGAAAATTTAAATCCATACAGCCACTTTTTCCCTGCCCTATGACCACCTGTACATTATGAATTTATAAGTATTCTTTCAGTCGTTTGGTAAGTTAAGAATGGGGTTATGATAATTTTCATTAAGCATATTTTCTATTCCGGGACAAAAATGATTGGGGATTCAAATTATGTCTTTACATAGCCTCATACCCAGGCATAAATCGCTTTCTGTTTATGTCAGTGCATACACAAAATTGCCATTTATAAGATTTTGCTTTAATGTCCTTCCATGATTTCTTCATATCATATATTTAAAATAATTTTTGCACACTTTTTGTAAATTTTCAACTTTTTTCTGTCATATACGGATTGTTGCATTAAAATATTGCAGCAATTAGACTTTTGGAAACCCTATATATTATACAGAAGGTGTTAACAAATTTTTCTAACAATTTAAACTTTCCCCATACATTTAAATTTAAATGTTAAAACGAAAGTATGTCTGTTAACAAATTACAGTAGAGCTTATCTACAGCATCAGAAATGTTCTGTTTAAAATGGAAAAAAAGAAATGAAAAATACAATGTATAAATGGCTATATTTTTGCCCTTTATAAAGAAAAATAATCTCATTTGATTATTAAAAAAACTTTTGAAAAGCATCGCTTTAATACTTCGACACTTCGACGTAATTAATAAAAAAATTTAGTTCACATGTAAGTTTATATCTCGCTGATTTCATATTTTTTTTATCATTTCATTATCTCTTTGCTAATAATACCAACATAAGACAGAACTTAACAAAGAAAGGACATTACATCCCATGAAAAGGAATTGTTTAGTAAGTTCATAACAGTAAAAGTAAGCGAATGATTACGATAGCTCGGTGATGCATCTACTAACAAGATACTATTTACTGACTTTATAAATCGTTTTAGTAAGATGTTATCGATAGTAATGATTAACAGAGTCACGTAATACACTGACCTGAGGGACGCCCTGTTCTTGAATGTATCACTGGAGTTGGTGAACGTGTGAAAGTATTAAAATATCTTTTCTGCTTATCTCTATAGGTTTCCTGGCACTGGGCTTTCCACCAAGGCTTCATCTTATTGTCTTCTTACGATTGGACTTATAAAGGATTCATCGGCAGCAGAAATTAAAGCACCTGTTATAAGTTGAACAGCATTATCTATGTGTTTATTCCAAAACCTGTTAGGAAATTTAAAAAAGAGGTTATAGCTTAAAGTTTAGACTTTCTACTAAGTTCATATTTTAAAGATGATATATGTTTGAGAAGAGTATTTTTAGAACTAATCTTTCTTTTTGTGAAATTGTTGATAGGGGTTTTTAATATTTTGACTGGTTTTAGTATGTATCATCTTGCTCTTTTTATTCACATGGTTGAAAAGGGATTTCTGGAACCGGATAACGAAGGTTGTACTTAAAGGATATGATATGCATTGCAGTAGTTTTTGGTTTATCTGCGTAGGCGTAACAGTGGTCTAATATTTATCAAATATTTCAGAGAATTCAGAGTGTACATTCTAAAAGAGTAACATTCATAAACTATCTAGTCCTTTAACATTTGCAAAATTTTAATTTTAAGAGCTTGGACTAAATCGTGTCCCTTAAACCCATTTAATGTTTTGTACTCAGATAGTATAATTGATGTGTGCATCATAATGAATTAGCGAAAGCTATTGTATGTTCATAAAAATGTGATTTAAACTAAGAGTTCACCCGTTCCTAAGTTTTGACCCCTTTTGTGTCCTTTATTATTGTTTGTAAAAACGTATGAATAGGGAAAAGCAATACCTTTGAAAAAAACTCCTCTCTTTAAATTCAATTAAGAGGAATATTGCTTAGGTAGATTATTGAGCTGTACTCAGAAATCTCGACCTGTAAAGGAGAACATGAATCAGAGTCTTCTGTCTCAATAATTATTAAATAAAAACACGATCTGCTTCCAATGGGATCGGAACTCTCGCTAAACTCCGTAGTTCTACACTTCTCTGATGTGCTAAGTGTCACTTCTTGAATCTGGAACTAGAAAGCAGGCGCACGAAGAAAGCGTGCCTCTTGTACACAGTCCAGAGAAAATACCAAGGAGGATGTCTCGAAATTTCTCCTTGTCTTCAGTGAAGATAAATGCCAGTAAGGACCTCAAATTATGAGACAGTTTGAGGAGAACATTACACAACCATTACCATCAATATACTAACTCCCCTGACACAACCACCCAGAAAGTTCTTGTGTTCAAAAGCTTTTCCTTCATGAAAGAGACCGAGGAATTGTGCAGAACCTACAAACATAAAAGTTGGATGATATAAGATTGTAATAAAATTTAGAGACTGCACATTTTTTCTCAAAGGAGAAAGTTAAAAATTTTCCGACTTTCTATTCATCATTTTTAAAGAAGTAAAAAAACCGCTGTTCATTAAACAAACAAACAAACCAAAAGCAAGTTTTTAGAAACCTCAGAGCTCTGAAAAGAGATGGATGACAAGTAAACATAGGAAAAAGAGAAGGAACTCTATGAGATTCAAAACCCACATTCTCCCAAAATGCTCCCTAAAGTCGTAAAGCCCATGTTTACTTAAAGAAAGTAAACCGCCTAAGAGTAGGGTTCAAAAGAGCCCATCACCACGACTCTTGTTATACCAGAATAACTGTTATTACAGTGGTAAAGAAATTGATGTTGAATGTTCTGTTACCATTTTGTATTGGAATTGCAAATGACAGAAACAGTTTTTGTTCCCTACTTGTTAAACTTTTCAAATGGTTTAACTCTGTTAGATATCACAATCAAAATAATCATAATATATATTCACCTCACATATTGATAATAGAAAATATGAGTGCCTCAGTATATATATATATATATATATATATATATATATATATATATATATATATATATATATATATATATATATATATATATATATATATATACCGGAGGATTCAAAAGTTAAGATAAGGTATAAAATTGAATGATTCGAGAAAGAATAAAAGAGAGATATGGTATGCAACAAACGAATAGAAATATTACTTATTTTTTTGTGACGTAAGCAAAATATACTTCGACTAGTTCATTTTTTACCTTCAATTAACATGTTTAAATTATTTAGTATATATATATATATATATATATATATATATATATATATATATATATATATATATATATATATATATATATATGTGTGTGTGTGTGTGTGTGTGTGTGTGTGTGTGTCTATGTGTGTGTGTAATATATCAAAATAATTTAATTTTAATATTTCCTTAAAAACCTCCTCTCTCCCATTCTAATTCCTTAAAATATTCTTTCCAGCCTCTAAATGTCTTAATCAAAGGAGCGTCCTCGACTTAAAATTCTTTTGATACACTTCCCAAAGCTTTTTGTCCTATAGATGTAAACTTTCTCTCTATTCAACACGTTTTCCAGCTCTAAAACAAAGTTTTAATTACACTTGTGCCGGTCTCTTTCAATGGCCGGATTGCATCGTTATTACTGTTAACTAATTAGTTTTCTTCTTGCCCAGTAGCCTGGGAAAGTAAAAACAATAGGGCTACATAATTATTGTGACTAGAGGAAATAATTTATTATATATATGTATATATATATGAATATGTATATATATATATATATATATAGATATATATATATATATATATATATATATATATATACATATAGAGATAGATAGATACATAGATAGATAGATAGGTAGATAGATACATATATATATATATATATATATATATATTTATATAGATATAGATATAGATATATAGATATATAGATATAGATAAACATATGTGCATGTGTGTGTTATGTACGTATATATTCCTAGTTTTTTGTGCTCTGTGTGGTTATAAAATTAATGTTGAACGAAAAGAGGGATCCCTAATAAAAGTTTATTTAAAAAGCAATATGCTAGATTTTTAAAAAATGTAATGCAAAAAAAAAAAAAGAAAAAATTTCTTTATAGAATCCATTTGTAGAATTTTAAATAATTTATGCTACCTAAATAACATATAGCGTTCCATTTTCAACCAACCCTTATTTATGTTATTAAAAAAATCTAAAAAAAAAACATATCTTTTACCAGTTTACAGCATATAAAAAAGAACAGCAATTAATGCGAGAAATGTCCATCAGAAATTTTTATGGGAAGGACTTCCTTTCTCACTACTTTTTTTTTCTTGTTGGCAAGTCATGTTCTGCAAGTATCCTCCATCCAGATTTGGTCTGGCAGAAATGTAAAGACGTGGATGCGGGTGTGCGGACGAAATCCGTGGGAGGTAGACGTTTAATGTCTTTCAACATGTTTGGCCTCGTGTAGAAGTGAGACCGATACTAATTACAACTGCTCTTTTCTGTTTTTTTTTTTCTTTTGAAAGCTCTTTCGATGTATCACTCAGACTCAGGAGTCAGTAAAGGAAAGAAAGTTGAAATAATTTATACAAAAAATTCTTACGTATCCTGTATTTTCCAAAAGAATGTTGAGGATACATTTAAAGATATAACATATCCGTTAAGGAGGACATTATTTGTCGGGTTAGTCAGATAAGATTTGATATCGACAGATTTTCTTTTATTGGTATCAAAGGAAAAATGAAAAATGGAAAATTAGGGGAAGTCTAGAAGAAACCGCTTGGATTTGTAAAAAGTACAAGTATACATACATAAATGTGCATTCATAAAGACATATGGTAATTTTATATGTATACTAACTAAAGCACGCAGAGTTGCTTGTTTTGTATCGTTGATGTATTATATTACAACTGCTCTTTTCTCTTTTTTTTTCTTTGGAAAGCTCTTTAGATGTATCACTCAGACTGAGGAGTCACTAAAGGAAAGAAAGTTGAAATAATTTATACAAAAACTCTTACGTATTCTGTATTTTCCAAAAGAATGTGTGATGATACATTTAAAGATACTACATATACGTTAAGAAAGATATTATTTGTCGGATTAGACAGATCAGATTTTATTATCGAAAGATTTTCTTTTAATGGTATAAAAGGAAAAGTGAAAAATGGAAAATTAGGGGAAGTCTAGAAAAACCGCGTGGATTTGTTAAAAGTACATAAATAAATGTGAATTCATAAAAATATACGATAATTTTATATACATACTAACTATATCACGCAGATTTGTTTGTTTTGCATCGTTGATGTATTAAACAGAATACTTTTTTGAAAGGATTTTAACACTATTATTTGCTTTTGAATATGAAATGCAGTAAGTATTGTGAGTTAACACTGATCTCTCCTAAAAAGTTTCATTTGTTATGAAGGCACATATTCAAATATATATATATATATATATATATATATATATATATATATATATATATATATATATATATATATATATATATATATATATATATATATATATATATATATATATTATTTATATATATATAATATATGTATATACATATACACACACACACACACACACATATATATATATATATATATATATATATATATATATATATATATATATATATATATATATATATATATATAAACAAGCAAGAAGTTCGAGAACATCGAGCCCACACACTTGTTAAGTAGGGATTTCTCAGATAAAAAGACTATGAATAATTCCTAAGCACATTTGATCCCGTCATAAAAAATACCCATGTTTAAAGAGGACGCGTTTACTGTTGGTTAAAGTGCAGACAGAGGCTGAATTAAGTGTATATCGCGTCTGGAGGAAAAAATCAGAATTACCCAGCAAACCCCAAAGTAATTTATGAACAGAAGTTATTAAATTAATATTAAAATATATAAATAAGGTATTTTTATATTACGTATACATTTAAAAATAATATATATATATATATATATATATATATATATATATATATATATATATATATATATATATATATATATATATATATATATATATATATATATATAAAAGATGGTACCCTATTTCCTCCGCCGTGAACTTTTAGGTTGGTTTCTATAGGTAGATCGCATGTATCACTGTTCGATGCAACAAATTCACTTCAAATTAACCACAGAAGTAAAAGTTGCAAGTAGGCTTAGGTTATCGGTTCAGGTGGTTGCAGAAGAGTATCGTCAAGAACAATTATTGAATCTTTGTGTCGTCTCAGCTGTAAATAGCATACCCATCTGCAAGTAATAAATTTTTTAGTTATAATGTTCATATTCACTTCACAAAAAAAGAAAAATATAGTTTTCTTTGTAAAAGGACTAATTTTGGGGGCCCAAATGACAAAGCCTGATCACCAAAAAAAGAAGAATTCATTTGGTAGAGAAAATGTTTATGTTAGACTTAAATAGGTACTACAGTCATTTATCAAATAAAAGTCAGTATGGGCCAGATGTAATTCTGAGAATATCGCTGAATCTTAGATTTATTGTAGGCAAAAAATGCATCTGATATAAACTTTTTACACTTCTTAAACTTCTTAAAGAAAAACTTTCCAAGATAATTACAGAACGTAGTGTATGTCAGTGAAGAAACCCATAATTTCTTAGATGAGGGACAGAATTTAATTTTATTCATGTTACAGTAAATAGCAATGACGGTAATAATGTGAAGGATATTTAACGATTAAAAAAAAGTTATGTTTGTGAACGACTAACACTAAATATCCCGTGATACGGTAACAGATGTCGAAGAATTCGGAGGCAGACATAAGGTCTTTTGCCCGTCTTGTGTTCTGTACATTGCAAAGATTTGGAATTCATGAATAACCGAAATGGTAGTTCATTGCCCTTATAATACATAATATCTTGGTTTTGAATACCACTACGTAATATATAGAAATTTCATTGCATCATAAACCATATGATATATAAATAAATTGCCATACTAAATGATTATCCAGCAAAGAAGGAAGGGAAATATAAAAAATTATCATAATAAAAAGAAAAATCACATATGGTGCTTCATGTAAACAAATGTTGCTTAAATACCACCACATTTTTAGTTGTACATTAAGGAGACCACGAACTAAGAACAACAGAACATCATGTAATATCCAGGTAAAACTAACTAGGAGGTATATAGTAGCATATTTGAATTCGGCTCATAAAAGTCAATAATGTAACTAGAAATAAATGTAGGAAGCATTTTTCCATAATTGCGATAATGGGACAGATTCACTGAATCAATATTCCTTTACGTTCATTGAATGGGTTTACCTACAGAAAAGCGTAAATAAATCTATGTTTTAAATAATAATTTACTTCAAAATTAAATTAAATGAAGGTGGATTCCTAAAATAGAACCTTATGTGGATCTCTATAACCTTTGCCATCTTAAGCATCGTTTAACTTATTTGAAGATAACATTGCAATTTAGATATAAATAATGCTTTTCATCTGCTGTAGTTTTCAAAATATAACTTTTCAAACAAGAGTTTATGTTATCTTAAAAAAAAAGTGCTTCTACACTTTTTAAAATGCAAGTAAACGAAACACATTAAGTTCTTTCTGAAGTACTAAATATCTTTTTCTCTTTGGATTAAATCTTTCTAAATGAAACTTAAAATATATGTCACTTTACAAGAGATACTGAATGCAACTGGTAACAATGTTCTAAATAATGAAATATTTTCATTGTATTTATAGAACTAAAATGTCCCAGTGGTTTTTGCACTATTGAATAAAAATACGATAATCCTGACAAACACGACTTTTTCTTTTGCATCATAGTTCAATCTTTTGATAATAGTCATTTAAAGCTATAGTTCCTATTTTGGAACTGAAAGAAATCTATTAGTATCGATCGTCGATTCATATGCTCTTAGTTGAACAGTGTAAAAGACTAGTGAATTCTGAAGCAGTATTCATCAGTTTAATTTGATGCAGAAACTTCAAGATCTAGGTTCAGTAGCGAAATAAAATTTTACTGCCGTATTAATTGGTCTTAACATAATATAATATGTCTATCATTTAAGTGTACTTTCTTCATACATTTTATGCCAAAATACGAACATTTTGTTGTTGTTGATTTTCTTTAAATATATTACACCTTGATTGTTTATTGATAAGTACAAAATTAAATTTTTAAACTTTTTGGTCTTGTTACTCTTGCTGGAAGATAACATTTTACTATACATAAGAGTTATATAGGAAGAATTTAAAATTGCTTTTGAAAAAAATGAGCATATGTTAAATTTATACTCTTTGCATACTTTTATGCTTAAAACGTTAAATGGGTTTGAAAATGAATTTATATGAATTATTCACGAATTATAGGTTAATTCGTTTGAAGCGCAGCGGTCAACATTTACTGCATGAGAACTATTTGGACTAAGACTTATTACTCAATAGCTATTTTGTACAGTATGGATATCTACATCCGTAGTGGAATTTGATCCCACGGTCTGTGTTATCAAGAGGCAGTATGGTACGTTTTTGTCCACCATCTGTCATAAAAATTATAAGAATAAGATTTATAAAATTCCCTAAATATTTACGAATATAATTATTTTCCAAGCATTAATAATTTTAAATTCAAAACCCATGACTTGTTAAGCAAGCTGAAAACGTATCACATGGATAATAAAACGACTTGGACATCTTCTCAGATATAAACTACAAAATGATTATTTTATTTTATTTATAATTCATGCAATAATATAACTGAAAAAATTAACCATAGTACTTTAAACAAATTGATAACTATGTAAAGAGAGATGACTATGTTTTATCTAACAATCAATACATTTATAACTCATCATCACCTATTTCATTTGAAGTAAATGTGTAGAAGTTAATTTTAATTAAATCTTGTAATATTGATAATGGGGAATAAGAAGTTATTATACATATATACAAATAACTTTATGGATATAAAATAATTTTGCTTAGCATAAATATGCAATAGTCTAATTAGCGCTTTGGTTGTAAAAAATTTACCATAGTACTTCATTCCAAACCATAACTATGTAAATTGAAATAATTATATTTCACCAAAACATTCACATTCAACAGTCAATACATTCATAAATCTTTTTCACTTGGTATAGATGGGTCGAAGTAAAACTGTCTAAAAAATCTCGTAATCTTGATAATGTTGAATACACAATCCGTGTAATCAAAATAATGATCCCTTACCATCTAAACATCAGTAGGCACTAATACAGTAGGGGATGCACATTCACGGGTGCAAAACGATCTCGAGATTCGCGGTATCCAGAAAAAGAAACAAATAAAAAAAATTACCTAATTATAGTTGTGTACATCATTTGTAGTATCTTCTTCCAGCATCTGAAACTCACAACTCGGAACCCAGATGAGCCCCTCAACAGTCATATTAGATGTTTTCGACGCTTACTATGGTGTTTCCGGGTTTTACAGCATCTTAACAAAAGAAATCAACGGATAATTAATACTCTGATAACTGAAAGTCAGAATGGAGTTTTCCGTATTGTTACATAATAATTTTATTATTAATCTGTTTGGAATTTCTCGTGCATTTTACGTTGCTTTCGAAAGCAATTATTAGATATGTTGTTTTTTGTTTCACATAGAATGCAGTATTTTGAAATGGCAGTTTCGATTAAGCAACCTCAGTAAGTTAAAGTCATATTTCACTGTTTAAGTTTGCACAAGGAACTTGCGCAAACATAAACATCTTATAGGAGTAGACAATAGTCTTAACAAAAAAAAGTCATTTGAAGTAGATGCTACAGAAGATCCACGCATTAAAGCTTAGTTATGCAGTAAAAAGCAGTCAATTATTAATAAGACTATACAGAAAAGAGATTAGCTTTTGTTGCCATTATTTCTCTTGTATTCCTTTAAGTTGCTACCATGAGTTACAATGCATTTGTCACAACATTCTGTCGTAGGGCTGAATGGCTAGAGCACTGCTCTTCTGTACAAAGTTCACGGTTCAAATCTCGGTCCTGGCATGTGTGTTTGTAGCAGTTCCAAATCAAATTTAAACAACAAATAAATTAAACAAAAAATCTCCTAAGCCCTCGTATAAAAAAAAGTTGACGTACTGCTCAAAACCTATCCAAATGGTTCTTTCCACTTCTTAAATACATGCTAAAAACTCCTGTGTAACAGCCCCTAGGGGGGGGGGGCAGATCCTGCGGTGACAATCTCCGTTTCCGATACCAAGGGTTCTGGGGTGCGAAGCATATATTCCAGTGAGGTGGTCCACCTTACGTGGAACCCCAGTCTTAAGTTACCCAGCATGATTGGTCCTCAGTTTGTCTAACCACTGAAGAGATGAAAGGCTGAGTCAACCTTGGTCACCCCGGGGATCGAAACTCGGACCTGCATCATGGTAGCTTGAAGCGCTACCCCAGCGCTACAAAGCTAAACTACAAGCTAAAGTTGTTGTTTTTTTTTTTTTAATATATTGCAAAACTGCCGCAACAGCTTTGTTCTTCCAAAATGATTGCCTCTTAATGTTTTCTTGAGCTGTGAAAGCAGCTAGAAGTCGCATGGTCTGAGATTAAAAACTATTTGGAGAGTATGTTATGATCTCTGTATTGTTCCACCGTAAAACATCCAGTACGCAGCTCGCAACAAGTGATCTCGCATAACCGTGGTGTAATAAAAAGCCATTCTTCAACAATGAATATTTCTTTTTGAGGCACTGTACGATTCTCCCCAAAACCTCCATTTTGGATAAAATATTTACAGTATTCCCAGGTTCTACTGCAATTAGGTAAATAATACTTCCTTAGTTGTTCGTTGTGTGACCATTACCTCTGTGATGGATGTTGAAAGCCTTCCTTCACATTCAAAATCTTTTACATTTTGTCTTCCTCTCTTAAAAGATTTATGCCACTGAAAAATTCTTACCTTTGAAATTGCTTTATTTAGAAAAACTTCACACATCATGTGAAAAGTGTCCGATGCCAATTTTCGCAAACATAAAATTTATTCTAGCAAGTCTGCTTCAAAGACGCTTTCATTTCGATAACGGCAGTAGGTGGTAGGTTAAATAAACTTATGTTTACTCACTTGACATTCTCTCTCTATATATATTTGTTAGTAAATATGTATAGATGCATGAGTAGTGTACAGAAAAAAAATGTGCAATTTACAGGGCATTTTGCTTTATATTTTTTCCCTCTATTTTTCTAAAATACAGTTTTAAGATAATGCGATTTCACTAAATGTGTTTTCAATTTGGTTAAATGTTTTGGTGTTATATCCATTTAAAATAATTAATTAATGAACTAAGAATACGGAAAGTTGTAATAACATTGATCATCCCAAATTTCAAGGTTTGAAATATGTATACCACTTTTATAAATTTAGTATATATCTTGATAAAACCAATTTCCCCCCAGTAAAAAAAAAAAAAAGGTTTTGGTCTTCTGAATAAGGCTTTCTTTAAATAGTTTTAAATACTTAAAGTATAAGCGATATTTATTAAACCCAATAAAAATTAACCAACATTTATATACCATAAGTGAGCATGTGTGTTAAAATTAATAAAAAAAAAATTCAATAATCACTTGCCGAACGATTTCCAAAAGATAATAACTTTCATAACCAGAGTGCATAGGTTTGAATCTTACTGATAGCATAGATGTTCGTAGTCATTCGGGATAGGCTTTGAGCAGTTGGTCCTATTATAATTAACATTCTTGTTTCAAAAATGACCGTACTTATTCAAAATAAATTGATTGTTAGGTAACTAAGTAATCAAACAATATAAAGACTTGTCCT
Organism: Pardosa pseudoannulata; assembly: GCA_032207245.1. Lineage (NCBI taxonomy): Eukaryota > Metazoa > Arthropoda > Arachnida > Araneae > Lycosidae > Pardosa > Pardosa pseudoannulata. Next base: position 89,436,395 of record CM063502.1, read on the forward strand.
TATTCGACAATAAATAGATAAGATTTATTTAAATAAAACTTACAGCAAAAAAAAACTCTACTCTAATCAAGTCAATAACATTAACGTATATTATTCTCAACTTAATTATCACGAGAATTCACACACATACATATATAAGCACACACACACACACATATATGTATATGTGTGTCTGTGTGTGCAGTGATAAAAAGAAAGCAATAAATTATTAAACTCAAATTTCAAACTTTATCTTCGTTTTTCATCCTAATTCCTTGAAAGTTTAGCGCACCTAGACTAAACCCAGTAAAACCTAGTAAAACTAGTAAAACCTAGACTTGGCCTGTAGCCCACCTGTAGTATTGAGGTTTTTATGTCAGATCATCGCATTTTTTAGGAATATATATATTGGAGCCATCAAGGCTGTGAGAGCCCTTCCTCTTTTACTCGTGTACGGCTGTGCTTTGGACACGACGCATGTATTGTATCAAGTAAATTTAAAATGGTTGTATTTTTCTTATCCAGATAATAAAAGGGATTTTATCAAGACTATAAAAGTATTTACTATTGTGCCTAGTGTTTTATACCTAATGTATCTTCGAAAAATGGGTAAAAAATTTAAAGCTATATTAAATCGTCTTTAAATTGTGTAACAAAATTTCAGCATCGTTACATATATATACATATGTATATGTGTTTCTGTATGTGTGAAAACATGTATTTGTACGTACCTATACGAATGTCGCCCTTAGAGTAAGATTCCTAAGGTCCGTAAGAAAAAACAAAACATTATTATCAGGATATTTTATTGCAAATAATACAGTATTATTTCAGCAACTTTTGACAATATAAAATCAACGGTACGTAACACTTGTCATACTATAGATTATTTTTTTGAGTCTAGAGTCTATACGACTCTAGACTCAACTACCTGGACGACCACCTGAAAATGGAGTCGGAATGTCTCAATTGTTGGCAAACTTTCGTCTGGGGTAACTGAACAGGACGTTCTTCAGGTCCAAGAGCAGGTAGGAATAGCTATTTTCAAGCTCGGCACTGAAGGAAGACCATCTTCGAAGACAAATGACCCGGAGCAGAACTGGATATTTTGTCTTCCTGTGGGAAAACCCCGACAACAAAGACGAAACTTTGGCTTACTCACCACATCCGCTCCATTCATTGAATACAACTGACAATCATTTTCGAATTCTGCTAAATTCTGGGAGTTCAGAAACTATCGGCGAGAGGAGAAATAATAGCTGACGACTCAGAGCGTTACATTGCATTTAATTTGAATTTGAATTCGCAACTTCCTCGTATGATTGACATGAACCCAATCTTCCCAGCTTGTGTCATCGCATTTCCTGCCTTTTGCAGCAACATCTTTTGAAAATGAGAGAAACTTTCATTCTGAATGACACTTGTATTTAATATATATATATATATATATATATATATATATATATATATATATATATATATATATATATATATATATATATATATATATATATATATATATATATATATATATATACATTTAAACCTTCATAATCAATTTTATGCAAAAAAATACTTTAAAAATAAAAGCCCATAAACTTCTTTTCAATGGATAAAGATATAACACAAAGTTTTAGCTTTAAGTTGTTTAGTTTATGATGCATGATCAGTATTTGTAATAGATACAAGAGAAATATGACCTCTAGACAATCCTGATAAATACTTCCATTCACCTAAACTAATTTATTAGAAGAGACTTGATACTGCACTAGATTATAATCTGTTTCTGATTTTATATCATATCATATATATATATACTTTACATAAGTGTTTAACGTTATTATGCGAGGAAGCAGTTCAGCATTAGAGAATATTCTGAATAAATCTTGTATGGATTTTATCGTACTTGATATTATTTAAAAATAACCTTTTTATGAAACGGGATATTAAAATATATATCTAACTTGATGTTACTAGTTGATTGATGTTAATTTGTTGTTGCTAGAATATTATAGAATTAAAAGATATAAATTTTATTATTTAAAAATGCAATTTTTGATTAGTGTTTCTATTTGCCCTCTGCATTAAAATGCAAAGCTTGGAAAATTTTTCATCGAAAAATCGAAAAATATTTTTACATTCAAAATATTTTTCTCACTATAATGTATAAAGCAATATTTTTACAATCAAGATAACTGAAAATCCATAAATAAATTGTATACATATAAGATACATAGTAATGTCCTCTACCGGACTTTTCCACCTCAACCAAGATATTAAAATTCAAAATGTATGAAGATTAAAATATTTTCTTTCACCTTCTTTGAGTATCAGTTAATAGATTAATTAAGTAATTATAGGATGAAATCAGGTTGCAACGTAATTTTTACGGGAAAAGAGAGAAAGGGTGTGACTAAGTGTTTATTTTAGCGGCAAATACAGTGCATATCAATTTTATTACGTATAGACTACATAAGCAGGGAACCCTCCCACCTTTGACGTTGCCCCTTTTGAAACATTGCAACCTGATTTTAACCTCGAATAACTATAACTAATCTCTTAACCGATCTTTGATTACGATTAAAACATTTGAATTGTTCAGTTCAACTATCTTATTAATTTTTTTCGAAATGAAACGGGACTTTTTAGATACAGTTTTTAGAATGAGTTTCAATTCTTACTAAATATAATGATAGAGAGCGGAGAAATTATAAAAATTTAGGTTTAGTAATTTTCGCAAAATTAAAATTTTAAACTTAAAATACCATAAAACGAATGCTTA
>CM063502.1:89444155-89454155 GCA_032207245.1 Pardosa pseudoannulata
TTAAGTGTATAAAAATTTAATGGGCAACACCTTCTCTGTTTTATTCAGCTCTGTCCTTTAACATTAGGACTTCTAATCTTTTTCTATAAATTCATTTAGCTTTCAATTAAAAATTGAGAAAGTTTTTCACCATATTATTACTGTCCATGGTTAGCTAATTAATATTTTGTAACAAAGAAATCTTTGTTTTTATCTGTTTTCCTGCTAGTCGCTAAAGGCCTTTCGAAGTTACATCTGTAACAGCAGTGTGATGTATTTTCTACTAGGTTCTTAAAAATAAATAAAAGGGATATAATGAATGTGTCACTTTTTACGAGGAAAGTAACTTAAGAGTAAATTATTTTCTCACATTGTGGGTAACAAAACGGAATAGCGCTTTGTTGATCACACCGTGGAATAAAGGAACATGCCCTATAAAACATCACTTCCTTATTTTACTCATCTCTGACTTTTCTCCATTAGGATCTCCGTTCCTTTCCGCATCTAACACCCTTATATATTAAAAAAAAGTTATAACTTGATTTAGCGTTCTCTTCCATAAGAGAAGTGTTTTATTCCATATTAACTGTTGTGCACTAATCTTTACCAATCATCGCTTTATAATATGAAAATCTTCGTTTATATCTTTGTTCTACTACTAGACACTAAAAGTTTGTCGGAGATACATCTACTACTCCAGTGCGGTCCACTTTACAATGGTTTCTTAAATATAAACAAAAATAAAATAAAAGAAGAATGGGTCTTTCTTTTTTCTTCTTCTGCTTCTTCTTCTAGGAAAGTAATCCAAAAGCAAATTATCGTACGCTGTGTGGGCAACAAAACTGAATAATGCATTGATTCGTAAATTAGACAAAGACGGAAAATAACCGCTACATTGTGTAAATGAAAGTTAGTAAATATATATAAGGGCCAATAAAGTCAATCGTTTGAAGAACGGAGGTTATGAGGTGAATAGCTTTTAAAATAAGACTCTCCCACTTCATTAGTGTAGCATAACTACATATCACTCTGATAACTTGATCAGATATTTTGAGACACATGTTTTATCTCTTGTGTCCTGACTTAATTATTTTTAAAGTTGCCCAGCATAACAGTAAAACAGTAAGTAAAGATAATTAAGCGTATTATCTATTAAAACAAAATTTACTTCATTCATACAAAATCACATCTTTTTCTTTTTCGACTACAGCACAAACAAAAAAAAATAAATATTCATATTGATTGTATCTGCTTTTAATTAGATCGAAAATACTTTCTAAAGTAGACAGAGAATTCTTAAAATATTTTTATTTTAATTTCTTATACTTTAAGCGATTGGTTAGGGTGCTGGCCTTCGGTACCGGAGTTCGTGGGATCTAATCCCACTGTGGCATGTATGTCCGTAGCCGTTCGGAATCGGCTTTAAGCTGTAGGTCCCGATCTCATTAGCCCTCGTGTTGCAAAAAGTAGACCGTAGCACTCCAAACCAAACCAAACCAAACCAAACCAAACTTATACTTTAAGTGTACCTATAAATGTTTAAATAATTTATGTTACTCGAGTCGTAATTGATACTTAATTAAAAACCTTTATGTACTTATCTTGTTTTAAAATAAAAAATAACTCGTTAAAACATTACAAAAATAGTTATTGCTTATTTATTAGAGCACATTTACAAAATTAAAATTCTGTTGGAGGATTATAACTAAATTTAACATCTAAGGAAAACATTCTCTGCAGTAATAAGGTAAATAATCAATTGAAATTGTTTTCCTCTTAATTAAAAAACCATGACATATATCAGCAATTTTGTGCAAATTGCATTCATATTGTGATTAAAAGGGTAAAGGTATTTATCTAACATACATTTTTAGCTTATAGCAAACAATTTTCCGATAGAAATAAATGCTGAACATTTGATGAAAGCTGCATTAAGTCGTGTAATGAGAGATAGAACCTTTTCACCTGTAAAGGTTTCATTAAAATAGCCTATTTTTGATTCCATATAAAGTAAAGAAATTTGTTATGTTTAGAATAGAAAAATTCTACCTTATTAATAAGAGTCTATATAAAAATATTTTGTTTTGTTAAATGAAGCAATGCATTTTTTAAAGAAATTATATGTATCAAAAAAGTTGTTCATATCAAAAAAGAAATAAAACTATTCATTTCTACTTCGTTTACATTCCCAATAAAAGAGTCAGAAAAGATAGCTGTCATAAATTATTTAAGCTTACAATTATTTAAGCTTTAATAATAGGTTGAAATTGCAGGTTCATTAAATATAGGCTTAAGTTTAGGTGTATTAGTTTCAAAACCGAGTTTACTAATGAAAAAAAAAAGTTTAAAACACTAACCTAAAAAATACTTAAAATTATGTCAAATATATTTCCAATGCAAGCCAAATATTCTTGTATCATGACAGAAAAATAGTATAAATTATGTGATTGACCATCTCAGTCAAAAGTCTATTTAACCAAGTCACATAGTCGTCAAGTATTTTCAGTTCCCCTAAAAAAAAGTTCGTTACCTAAAAAAAATGTTAAATAGTGATTCACCTTTTAAAGTACATAAAACTGATTTTAAATTTATAAGCACTAAATATAAACAAAAGTTAAGTAATCGTACTTTTTGTATAAATTAAATATCTATGTGTTTTATTTATTTTACACATCAAAATAAAATCTGCGTGGAAAACAATAATAAAACAAAGCATTGTTCGGAAATAAACTGGGTTTTTATTTCAAAATATATGTTTAGATGTCATTTAAAAAGTTCTCTTAAAACGCTTTTTAAATACTAAGTTAAAATTTTATTTAAAAATCAATTCAAAGTTATCATAAAATATGTTAAAATAAGACATAAGTTTGAAACGTCCAGAAATATTTTGAAAAGGTAAAAGGAGGAGTCGGGGAGAAAAATTAGATCATAGAGAAAAATTCCTTAAATAGAAAATGCACTTCGCAAGAAATTCGTAAATTGTGGAATGGCCCAAGAAAAAGTTCGGAAAATAGATGTTCGTTAAATAGATGTTTGGCTGTATGTACAGAACTAAGTTAAATTACAAAATAAAAGCTTATAAAATGTACTCAAAATTGAACTGTCTGTTTTGCTTATGAAAAGAATTTGATAAAACTTCGTAACATACGTTCATATAAAAATTTAAAAAAATTTACTCACAAATTTAATCGTTTAAAATAGACTTTATACATCATTTATTGATTAAGGAGGAACTTGGGAATAATAGCTACAGATATTTACAACAAATGATCAAAAGTACTCGAATGTAAAAGTTATAGTACCATTTAAGCTTCAGTATAATTTTCATGGGTCTTTTGAAAAGTGTTAAAAATATAATCTCTCAAAAATTATCAGTACTTCAACATCAGATCAAACAAAGCAAATGTAAAATCATATCATTTATGGTAAGCACAATGTAGTATAAAGTGGTGTAAAAAAAAACTTCATAAAAAAAATGAATCAAAATATTTAACTAAAGATTAATGAATAAAATTGTGTTATGATCAGTGCTGCTCTCTCAGATACAAAAAACGTCTTCAATTAATCTACTCTGAGGAAAAGATGAAACTACTGTGAAGATTAAACAAATTCATAGAGTCAAGAGAGAAAGTCCTACACAAATGTATATAAATTGAGATAATTGCTTGTAGCTGATCAAGTAAACTAAATAGTAAATAAATACATATTATCAAACTTAGGTTGAAATGTATTTCATTTAAATCAAAACAAATATAATTGCCACAATTAATAGACATTGTATAAGTAACTTTAGAAATAATATTTTTGTAATAACTTGCTCAGAGTTATAAGTCTTAACTTGCTCACTTAAGGCAAGAAATTTCTATTAGATTTAATTTTACATGTTCAGTTTTAGATCAAATCTAATAATTTTTACAGACAGTGCTAAAAACAAAACACTATCAATGGTCTTAATCATAGCCCAGTCGTTAAAAGTAATAATAAAATCATTTAGAAAAAATATTTTAAAAACTATTAAGAAATCATGAATCTTGTTGATGGTGTTGAATCTTGAAGATGTAGTTTAAGTTCAATATATAAAAACTGTTTTAAAATATGTCTCTTTAAAATAAAAATATAATAGTTTCAGTTTCTGAACATTCTATAAATATTTTTGGTAGTAAATATTTTGTAGTAAATTGTAGAATTGTGAATTCGTTTATGGAAAGTATAGAAAGTAGATTTAAATTGTTATTTCTGGGTTTATATGAAATATAATAATTTTCTTTGATAGCTCCTTAAACAAAATATTACATGTGATCTTGATTTCATTTCCCTATATTTAGATGTAATAAAAGAAACATTTCGAATAAATCTTTTGTAAACTATCAAGAAAACACAAACCTTGTTTAAAATTATTGATACATATGAGAATATTAAATTGTAATTAATGGTTTTTGATTATCACTCTTTGATGGGAAAAATCAATAAAATAAAAGACTAATATTTAATTTTGTCTACTTAAAATAAAAGTTGTTTAAATTAACATTTAAAATTTTATAGTTTCAAAATTAAACGTGTTATGAAAAAAGTATATTTCTAATAACATAATTTTGCTTTACTTTCAAATGACTTCTAACAAAAGTGATTTTTATTATTTAATTAAAGACGTAAATTGTTAGACTGTTTAAAACAATTGACTGTGAACTTTTGACTGTGAGTTAGATATCACCATTATAATTTGCCTGAATACCCCCACGTAGACATATATGTGATATAATGGTAAGTGGATGTGTGTGTGTGTATATATATACGTGTGTGTGTGTGTGCAACTCTGAAAAATAAACGAGTACTGATTGAGAATGTATTTAATATCAGGACAAATACATACTACGAGTTATTAACATACTACGATTAACATACTACGAGTTATCTAAAAATAATCACGTAGAAAGAGATATGTCCTTAGCAAAAAGTTGTTATATGTTTTAAGGAAACAATTGTTATTTGAATGAAAAACAGGAATTATCACTCGGTTTCTGTTACAGTGAAAGACGTTGAGTTTTTAAGAATGAAAAATTGTATTCTATTGCAAAATATTTCAAATTTTAAACCGTAATTGAGCAAGGTAATTGTCCAGACAAGCTGACCTATATAATATAATACTGTTGTGTGATAGGAATTTATCACAGACTGGGCTCTGAAGGAAAAAGTGGTAGCTCCAAACAGAAAGATGGGATTTTCTAACCTGATAAAAATCAGGAATAACATTGCTGTGTATTTTAAAAATAAATGCCGATCACAAACTAGAGTAAGGAGTTGAATAAAGAAAAGAGCATGCAGATAAGATGTTATAAATCTCGGTAATTTTAAGGAAAGTCAGCTTTTATCGAAATTGACAATTCATGAGCTTAGGCTAAATTTTGCTCTTCTTTAACAAGGATTCGCTCAGCTGAGCTCCGAGATTATTTTCTATTTGTTTTGTTTCAACGGAGGCTCGTTTGTTTCATGTTCTTTTCCTCCTCTTGTATCTAATGGAAAAAAATGAGTTGAGCGTAATGATATGTTACTTATGGTCAAGTGTGGTATATCTGATGAGTTGGGCGACTATTAAAATGGTTGCCCCTCGATGTAGAGGACGTCATAATGACGAATAGCGAGAGAGCGGTTCTTCAGGGGCACTCCCGGCTCCGATCTCATCCGTATTTCTCACTCTTGCCTCATCCAACAGGAATGAGAAAGGAAGGCTCTCATTGGCCACTGGTCGCTAGCCGACTACATCACACACAACCAATCAATCTCGATGGCCCTCCCACTGCCTTATTTTTTAAATTCCGTTTTTTCCCCATTCAGATGCCAAATTAAGGTGTAGTCGATGCTTTTTATGTGCATCGCTACGCGAGGGAGAAATACGCGATCCCATCCCTCGGGCGCGTCTCGGCCAACTAAATACGCACTCCGCCACTCCAAATGAAATACGAAAGTGTGAAAGGCAGTTTACTGTTCAATTTGCTTGCCTGCAATTCTCTCAATTGATTTCGCAAACACAAAAATTATCTGGTGGCGGATTGGGGCGGTCCAGACTTTCATTTTGAGGCTGGCTCTCGAGTCGTTTGTTCTTATTTTTATAATCCGTCGTGCAACCTGAGTTTATGATAATACGATAATCTGGGGCTACGGGATCGTATGGGCTTTTACACCTCCTTCATTATTTATCGCAAACACATCTTGAGAGCTCCGTCGTTTTTCGTACTAAATGTGCACTGGAGATGGAACATCTGCTCAGTCGTAGAATCAAATTAATAAATCATTTAAGCATTAGATGATACTTCGTGTATTATGGCAGTTTATCATTTCCAGTGTTTCAGGGAGGTTAAAGATTTCAAAGTAATTGGAAAGGTACTATTGAATAAAATGAAAATATGTCTGTTTAACATTTGAAAACTCTAACAAATAAATAAATATGAAATAAATAAAATACAAATTGAATAAATAAATCTCAATAAAATACTTTTATAGATTTTAGATGAATTACCTTGTATGGATTTTTAAGACTCAATTGTTAAATTTTGTCATTAATAAATATGCTATAAATCGGATATATTCTTATCTTTTATCCTAAAATTATAATCTTTTTTTGAATGGGGTTTCTTTCATCAAACTTTCATTAAAATAATTCTGAAAATTACAGGAAGAAAATTATGAATATCATTTCACATTCTCAAATAATAAATATGCTATAAATCGGATATATTCTTATCTTTTATTCTAAAATTATAATCTTTGTTTGAATGGAGTTTCTTTCATCCACTTTCATTAAAATAATTCTGAAAGAATTCTGAAAATTACAGGAAGAAAATTATGAATATCATTTCACATTCTCAAATAATAAATATGCTATAAATCGGATATATTCTTATCTTTTATTCTAAAATTATAATCTTTTTTTTTTGAATGGAATTTCTTTCATCCCACTTTCATTAAAATAATCCTGAAAGAATTCTGAAAATTACAGGAAGAAAATTATGAATATCATTTCACATTCTCAAATAATAAATATGCTATAAATCGGATACATTCTTATCTTTTATTCTAAAATTATAATCTTTTATTGAATGGGGTTTCTTTTATCCCACTTTCATTAAAATAATTCTGAAAGAATTCTGAAAATTACTGGAAGAAAATTATGAATATCATTTCACATTCTCAAATAATAAATATGCTATAAATCGGATACATTCTTATTCTTTATTCTAAAATTATAATCTTTTTTTGAATGGGGTTTCTTTCATCCCACTTTCATTAAAATAGTTCTGAAAGAATTCTGAAAATTACAGGAAAAAAAATTATGAATATCATTTCACATTCTCAAATAATAAATATGCTATAAATCGGATATATTCTTATCTTTTATTCTAAAATTATAATTTTTTTTTAATAGGATTTCTTTCACCCTAATTTCATTAAAATAATTCTGAAAGAATTCTGAAAATTACAGGAAGAAAATTATGAATAATATCATTTCACATTCTCAAATAATAAATATGGTATCGGATACATTCTTATTTTTTATTCTAAAATTATAATCTTTTTTTGAATGGGGTTTCTTTCATCCCACTTTCATTAAAACAATTCTGAAAGAATACTGAAGAATTACAAGAAGAAAATTATGAATATCATTTTACATTCTCAAATAATAAATATGCTATAAAACGGATATATTCTTATCTTTTATTCTAAAATTATAATTTTTTTTAATGGGATTTCTTTCATCCCACTTTCATTAAAACAATTCTGAAAGAATGCTGAAGAATTACAAGAAGAAAATTATGAATATCATTTAACATTCTCAAATAATAAATATGCTATAAACGGATATATTCTTATTTTTATTCTAAAATTATAATTTTTTTTAATGGATTTCTTTCATCCCACTTTCATTAAAACAATTCTGAAAGAATGCTGAAGAATTACAAGAAGAAAATTATGAATATCATTTAACATTCTCAAATAATATATTTCTCTCTTTTTTTTATTCTAAAATATAATCTTTTTTTGAATGGGGTTTCTTTATATTCATTAAAAAATTTCTGAAAGAATCTGAAAATTACAGGAAGAAAATATGAATTTCATTTATGTCTTAATCTAAATATGCTATAATAATCGGATATATTCTTATCTTTTATTAAAAGGAAATTTTTTTAAACGAGGTTTTTAACTTTCATTAAAACAATTCTGAAAGAATGCTGAAGAATTACAAGAAGAAAATTATGAATATCTTTTTACATTTAAATAATAAATATGCTAATAAAACTATATTCTTATCTTTTATTCTAAATTATAATTTTTTTTAATGGGTTTTCTTTCATCCCCTTTATTAAAAAAACATCTAAAAAAGTAGGAATTAAAGAAAAAATTATGAATATCATTTCACATTCTCATAATATTTCATCTCTTTTTTTTCATTTTGTGTAAATAAAAATTGTTTACTAATCAATGGGAGATTAAATGTTAAATTGTAATAAGCTTCGTCAGTCAGATAATGAATTAAATCATTTGATCATTGAAATTCGTATCTTATGGCTGTTTATCATCTTTGGTGTTTCAAGGTGGCTAAAGGATTCAAATTAATTTTAAAGAAACCATTAAATAAATAAAGCATGTATATTTAACTTTAAAAAAAATCTAACAAATGAATATGGACTAAAAAGAAAATAATAATAATAAAAATATTACAGTAAAATACATATTTAAATTTTAAATATTCTTTTTGGATTTAAATAATTTAATTTTTATTGAAAAATTATGCTAGAAATAATATATTAATTCAATATAAGTTTATTTCTTCAGATAATTCATTTTTTAAAAAAAAACTAAAATTTGTAAGGAATTAAAAGAAAAAATATATAATATAATTTCACTTTCTAATATTTCATCTCTTTTTGGTATTTTGTGTAAATAAAGTAATGCTTTACTAACGATGGAATGGTTAAATGTGATTAGATGACATCAGCTGTAGTCAAATGAATGAATTCATTGATGATTGAAAGACACTTTATGTCTTTATAATTTATCATTTTCAGAATAAAAGTTTCAAAGTAATTTTAAAAGAAATATTAACTAAAACAAAACTTTTATAAACTTCGGAAACTATAATAAAAAATGTACTAAATATAAGGAATAATAACAAAATGTCTTCTGCGTTTAAGAATGAAAATCCTTTTGGGATAATTTAGAACTAATTTAACTAATTTTATAAAAAATTATGAAAAATAACTAGTAATTAATATTCACATTAAGTTTAAAAATCATTTTTGCATTATCATTCCGATTTTTTTAAAAAAAAAAATTTAAAATTTTAATCGAAAGAAAAAAAATTATAAGTATAATTTCACTTTCTCTAATATTTCATCTCTTTCTTTGGTTATTCAGAGTAAATAAAAGTAATGCCCAGTAACCGTTGGAATGGTTAAATGTGTGATTGATTTGACAGGTTTGCTCGGTAGTTTAGTCAAATGATTAAATCATTTGATGATCTTGAAATCTTTGGATTATACTTCCTGTCTAACAGCAGTTTATCATCTGGAAAGTTTCAAGGAGATTAAAAGTTTCAAAGTAATTTGAAAAGAAATATTAAGTAAAACAAAACTTTTTATAGTAGCTTTCGGAAACTATAATGAACAAAAAACCATGTACTAAAAAAGTATATAATGAATATAAAATAACAGTAAAATGAAGTTTAAGAATGATGGTAAATTTTCCTTTTGGGATTTTAGACATATTTAACTAATTTTGCAATTAAAAAAATTACGAAAAATAACTAGTAATTACATATTCTATTATATTTCATTTTAAGTTGAAAATGTAATTTTTTGCATGGAATTTATCTCATTCTAGTTTTTTAATGAACACAAAATTTTAAAATTTTGAAAGAAATCGAAATTAAAAAAAAAATTAAATACGATATTACTTTCTGAAATAATATTACACTTATGTTTTTGGTTTATTTCAGTAAATAAAATTAATGCTTAGTAATCAGCGA
>CM063502.1:89459155-89569155 GCA_032207245.1 Pardosa pseudoannulata
CAACAATTATCAAAAGCTTTAATTGAGATTACTTAAAAAAATATTATTTCACTCCGTATGCAAACTGAGATCAATATTAATTTTATTAATACATTAAGTATAATATATTAAATTGTTACTTAACAGTTATTTGGTTGTAGCCTAAAATGTATACTTAAAAATCATGTTTTAATTTTAAATAATATTTTTAATCAAAATCAACAAAAATAAAAAATTAATATGCGATGCTACTTCAATTTTTAACAAAACAAAAAGCCATCTTACGTTTCTGTCAAAACTGCTATCACCAAATATAATGTCTTCGCTTCTGATGATTAAACCCAAACCTTGGAGTGTATGAGAAGCAAATTATTAGCGATGTAATTCACCCACTCAAATGAATAATGATGTAATTCCAAAGCGCCAATTAACCGCAGCATAAAACCCTTTTGCAGATGACTTGCTAGCTCGTGTTTACTCTGTTAAAATAATCTTGTGTGTAAATTTACTAGCTTACATTTCGGAATATTGTTATAGACGGAATTAGATTATGAATCAAAGATTTACAGGGATGATATTAAGTTTAAGAGGGCGTCGTGTAATAACACACAAATTCTGTACGAAAGGGGACATAGATAGAAAATTTAAATTATTTTTTTCTCCTTTAAACAATGTGACGTGTTTGAATCTCTTTAGTTTCTAAAATATTTGCTGCTCACTACACAAAGAAAATATTTTCTCATGAACTTTAAAATATGTTGTTTAACCGATTAAGCATGTCACCTAGCTATTTTTAGATAATAATTCATATTTAGTGCACATTCTCTTAAATGAAGACAAGGGATGGTTTGGTTTGGAGTCCAACGGTCTACTTTATTGCAACACGAGAGCTAATGAGACCTACTGCTTAAAGCTGATTCCGAACGGCTACGAACATTCATGCCAAAGTGGGATTCAAACCCACAAACTCCGGTACCAAACATCAACGCTCTACCCATCCGTCCATAGTTCAAGGAAAATGGAGAATTCTTAGTATAAGTGAATATTTCGTATATGGGTATTAGTAGTTCTTTAAGACTACGAAAACATATAAACACTATTGTAATGTTTTTCTCGTTTTTTAATGATTAAATGTAGTGTAAAAATAAAAAATTTATATTTATATAAATATTTGTAAACTATGAAAACAAATTTATTTTTTGGTGTATATTAAATTCAGCAAGTTCCAGTGTTTATTGAACACACACATAAATACACACAACGAACATTTATTATAAAAATACTTTTAAAATAAAATACTATTAAATGCTAAGAGAATCCTCTATATAAAATATCCTAAGTTATCTGTCCGTCGTTCGAATTTATGAAAGTTGTACCTGGATGGTAAAAAGTGAAATGGTCCACTGATGAAAAAAAAAGTCCGAAAAAGTACGCAACGTTTAAAAAAGGTTTAAACTTTTAATAATTGGTACAAGTAAAATTAGTCCATAACTACAAACTATTGTCAGTGGAAAATCTCAATTACATAAATCTCATTAGTATTTCATATGTCATTATGCTTGTTATAAGTTATGTTTTTATTTAAAATGTATAAAATGTTAGTTGGATTCATCTCAATAATTTGTTAGTTATTATATACTGAAGTTAAATTTTCTGCATATTATACATGTCTTTACTCATTACAATTCTGTGTTTCTTTATCTAACTTATCACAAAAACAATAACAATAAGCCTACAACAATGTTATGAGTAGTTAGCCCATGACCATATCAATGTAGATGTTATATTAATAATTATTCAACATAAAATTACAACACTTCAGTAAACTAAATTTAATTTGCTATAAAAAATATGTATTCTAAAAGGAGTTTTCAAGTATGCTAGCTCTCCACGGGCCGGACAAAATCTGTCCGCGGGCCGGATGTGGCCCTCGGGCCGTAGTTTGGAGCCCCCTGTTCTATATAATAATATCCTAAGTTATCTGTCCGTCGGTCCTCGAATTTATGAAACGGTTGTGCCTGGATAGAGGCATCCATATTGGATTCTTGATGAGTTAGGGTTAGCAACATTCGAAATTCACAACTTTCCCCTTTTTCTAGCCTCTTTTAATGCCATTATTTCAAACCCTATTTTCCTCGGTTTAGAGCAGTCGATTAAATTTATCAATTTGTCCCATAATAAATAGGCAAAAATAAAAAATAAAAAATTTCTAGCATTATGACGTTATTCCTTTAACTGCTTTTTCCTTGGAGAAATATTTGTATCAATAAGTTATACAGGCGGTGTTAAAATCGTGGTTATTTCATTTTAAAAATAAAGTATTTATAATACATTAAATTTGAAAAAAAGCCCACCTCTATCTGTAAGTGAAAATGAAAACGTGTCTGTAAAACCTCATCCTAAAACTGTTCGGACACAGGTAAATATCAAGAAAGGGAAATTTCCGATCCTTAAAGAAAATTCTCCTATTTAAAGTGCTATTGCATTGAAACTAAGAATGTCTTCTGGTAAGATATTTCATAGAAAATGAAGTTAAAAAAGATGTTTGGTTTGGTTTGGTTTGGAGCGCTACGGTCTACCGTTTTGCACACGAGGGCTAATGAGACCGGGACCTACAGTTTAAAGCCGATTCCGAACGGCTGCAAACATCCATGCCAGCAGCGGGATTCGAACCCGCGAACTCTGGTTCCGAAGAGCAGCGCTCTACCATTCGGCCATCGTTCGGGAAAAAAAAAAAAAAAAAAAAAAAAAAAAAAAATGTTTGAACTTAAAGTTTGTCTACTTTTGCAAAGCATATTGCTGAAAGAAAAACAAATTCTAGAAAACTCTATGGAAAAACCCTAGTGGCTGAAAAATGGAAATTTTAAGGTAACACTCGATGAGGTATGGGTGTATTTAAGAGACTGTAATTGAGAAAGATCAATTTTCTATTGGTCAATTGACAGGAATGGCCGTACGAAATGGCTTCCTCAGTGTATAGAAAATTTCCCAAAAAGATTCATGATAATTTCAGGAATTTGTTGTAAAGGGCAATTAAATATCAAAAGAGTTTCAAGCAAAGCCAAAGTAAATTCACTCTACTATCAGCAGAATATTTTAGAACTACTTTTTGAACAAGAAATCCTAGCAGGATGTGGAAAGGACATAGGTAAAGTTGAGCTTCATATGGACAAAGCCTCTAGTCACCCTTCTAAATCAGGTGCTACTTATTAAAAAAACAGTATAAAGTGTATCTCCTGTATAATAATAGCCTAAGTTATCTGTCCGTCTAAGTTATCTGTCCTCGAATTTATGAAGCGGTTGGACCTGGAATGGATAGAAGCATCCATATTGGATTCTTGATGAGTTATGGTTAGCAAAATTCAAAACGAGTAATGTTCATTTTCTCCTAACTATCGATCCGATTCAAAAATAAACTGGTATAAATATACTTCATATCACAGCGAAAAACACTGTCGTCTTTAAAACGTTCGAAATCCACCCTTCCCCCCTTTTCGAGAGTTTAATGGCACTATTTCAAGCCCTATTTCCCCCCGTTAAGGCTATTAAATTTCTCAGTTTATCGCATTATAAGTAGATGAAAATAACATTTTTTCTAGCATTATGACGTCATTCTTTTAACCACCTCATTTAACTATTTCTTATTTTAAATTACTTAAATATTGTCTGCTTTATTTTCATGCGTTTTATCACTGAATTTAGATATTACGTAAATAATTCTCAACTTCCCCCTTTTCTAGCGCCTTTAGCTGATGATTAAATTTAAAACTATCCCATATGTACCAAATATTACATATGTGATAGCTTTAAATTTAATTATCGATTATTTTTTGTTGAAAGGAAAATTTTATCACTGGTATTAACAAAAATTCTATCTACCTCCAGGGTATAGTGGAAATAATGATAGTTTCTTTCCATTTCTTTCATTAACCCTCCGAGTGGAACACACCGATTAAAAAAAAAGGTCTCTAAAAAGTTCGCTAAAGGTTTATTGAGTCAATGGCTCTTTGTCGTCTCACCCTTGTCGACTAGAATGGAATACGGGAAACCCACCCTCGATATTGTCCCTTTACTTCCCGTTATAAATAGATATATAAATAGATATTATAGATTGTTAATTTTTATTACACATAATGCTCGTTAAGTCTCGAAGATCATCCCATAAGAAATAATGGAATCTAAAAGTACAAATAAAAATATTCTTTAAGAAAATTATTTATATTTTTTTACGAAAGTTATCCAAGATATTTAAGTGGTGCAATTGGAGATACATCTGATACCGCAAACGAAATACTTCGAAATAGAGATTTACAAAGCCGTGAAAAGCTATCAACTTCTTGTGCTTCAGGGAGTAGGGGTGCATCCCTCAATAAATGCCAGTCAAAGAGGAATGCAGTTTTTAAACAATCTATCTGACCCTCTACCTCAAATACTAGCAAAATGTACATTACATCCATTTTTGGATCGTTTTTGGAGGTCGAAAATTGTACTTGAAAACCGCTTTGATGACATCATCGATTTGGCGGAATTGTGCGTGCGAACCGCTTAGAGGGTTAATCACTGTGGAAAAAAAAAATTGGGAAGAACTTAACGATAATTCCGACGTAGCTAAGAAAACTTTTAGTTATCTTTCTAAATGAATTGAACATGATTCTAAACTGCATTCACAGTATCGGGACACTTTAGAGGAGTATGAAGCTAAACAAATTATTAAGCGTGTACCAAATAATTCTCAGCCAAAAACAAACTATTTTTTTTTACCAACTTCATAGGGTACTTTGCAATTCTGAAAATTTAAAAATTTTACTAATCCCGTCATATGACGGGCTATATGCTACTTAGAAAATAAGAATTAAAATCTCTCTCTCCATTTTTTAAAGAAAAGTAGAAACCAAAATTCTGTAAGAAAAAGGAAGAAAACCATAGGTTTGGTTTGGTTTGGTTTGGAGTGCTACGGACTACTTTTTGCAACACGAGGGCTAATGAGACCGGGACCTACTGCTTAAAGCCAATTCCGAAAGGCTATGAATATCCATGCCACCGTGGGATTCGAACCCACGAACTCTGGTACCAAAGACCAGCACCCTAACCATTCGGCCATTGTTCGGCTTGAAAAAAAACCATAGGAAGAGGCTGATGTGCACAGTTCAAGTCGATTCAAGAAAACTTTTTCCTCCCTTCGTTTTTAACTGAATAAAATTTATGTTCTAAACTTTACTTAAGGTATTGAACATTTCATTGTATAAGTTCAAGTTTTATGACATATTTAAAATTATTTTTATCTAAGGAAATGCCAAAGAATCGTCACAGTATTGAAGAGACGAAGAGAAAACCGAGTCAAAGCAAAACCAGTCCTATATATTGTACGACATGCGCATATTATTGTAATTTAATTAAATAAATCCATTATTATATGAAGAAAGGTTTTAGTATAAATTTGTTATTTGATAAATTATCTATTGTGAAATTTATATAGTATTTCATATTATCCCTCCTATTCCATCATAACCATAATAAAAAAATTACAGAGAGACGTTAATCTGCTTCTAAGTCTGCAAATGTGATCTTTAATCACACCATATTCATAAATTTATTCATTTTGTGTCTTAAAATAATAATCAGTAAGTTTAGTTTGTTTCGTTCATTTGTTTTTCGAAATTCCCGAACTGGCCCATCTTATGCTCGAGCTCTCTTGTTAATACTTGGATCAACACTTGTGAAACTCCTCTCGATTTCGTCTATCTACCCTACAATGGTGCCGAAGGGGGACAATAGAATTTTAATATTTTTTCGTTCCGATTTTTGTTTGACGTACATTGACGTTTGGCGTGACATCAATCTCTTTAAGAATTTTTATTATATCTTGCACAGAAAGCGTGGTCCATTTTCTTTTGATTTCGTCTATCTTCCCTATGATGGTGTCGAAGGGTGACAATAGGATTTTAATTTTTTTTCATATCAATTTTCGTTTGATTGGAATTATCATCAATATCTTTAAGAATTTTCACTATATCTTGCACAGAAATCACACTCTTGCATGGCTCTTTTCATCTTACTCATCGTCTGTTTACTTTGTGAATACGCGAAAAACAAACACTTTACTTGATGCGGATGAACATAGAAAAAAGCAAAGAGCATTTGTGCCCTAAATGAACAGGAAATAGGTCTGTGTGGACATAATTAAAAGAAAATGACCGGAAATACCTCAAAATTGGTCTGATATCAAACAGTCACAAGTCCCCTAAAAAGGGAAATGGGGGTGAAAAATTTCGCTGAAATCGATAAAAAGATTCCCAGAAAAGTTGTGCTTCCTACGTATAACCGAATAAAATTTACGTTAGGAGATGGAAAACGTCTTCGTGTAAATGAATATTTTGCATACCTGAATATACGCAAAATTTAATTAGTACATGAGCTTTGTAGAAGTTTGCCGGGGAACGCCAAATGCTTCGTATAATTGAATATTTCATAAAAGTAAGTTTCGTATAAATGACTTTCCACTTTATTTCCATAGAGTATTTATGTTCAATTGTAGGTATTAACACAAGAGTTGCCATACAATTACTTAATTTCTTGACATTTTCTACAAAGAGGTTTAAGACATGACAACCAACATTCTTTTGTTTGTTTCGGAAGAAAGAACATTGACGAAGCTTATTACTCGTAGTTCAGAAGAATTAGGAAGGCCTGAGGGCAGTTTCTTTGATGAACAATATGTCAACCTTTATTCCCTGACAAAAAGTAAAAGATCTTCGAAAATTTACGAAGAGTTGCACGCTTTAAATGAATTCCAGTAATTTCCTGCTAAATTGAATATCTAGGAAGTTATAAAAAATGTAAACTGACCATTTTCTAGAAGCCACTTGCATCCTGTGCAATATAGGATTATTTGATCGAGCACAACTGCGTCCCTCTTGGTGGAAATGTGAAAATTTCATGGAGTTTAAGGTAGCTTTTCATGGTTATCAACTACGTTAAAACTACTGTGCATAACTCTAAAGCAGCGGTTCTTAACCTATGGGTCGCGACCCAAAATTGGGTCGCGAAGCATATTTCTTGGGTCGCGCTGAGTCGAATCAAAAAAGTTAGTAATATTCCAAATAATAAGTAATACCAACACCTCCTAGAACAAGTTAAATCCTGAAATAGATATAAGGTGCTCCTTGACAAGCATTCAACCGAGGTTTGAAGATCTTTCAAAATGTATTTAAGCATAAGGTTCTCATTAAAACTGTATGACTTGCATTTAAAATTTAAAGAACTTAACATATGTATCGATATTTCTTTTTTTTTTTTTAGGAATAAGTTAAAATGTCAATTATTTTCAAAAAGTTATAAATATATTTTAATCTGGTCAATAAAAATTATTAAAAACACTTGATTATTAATTAAATTTTCCTTGGATCGAAAAGTACTTTTGTTTATCTTTATTATTAAAAAAATAAATAAAAAATTTGAAAGTTAAAAAAAATCATCATCGTAGGATTGAAGATTTTTTAAAAATACGCTCTAAAATAAAGCAATGAAAAAGTTTTGACTCTTTTTGGGTCGCGACATGAACATATTTCTCAAATTTGGGTCGCGGCTTAAAAAGGTTAAGAACCACTGCTCTAAAGAAGCAGACTATCTTTTCAGTTACATAGATTTCAGAGCACATAGTAAGAGTTTATTTATTCTTAACTAGAACTTTTGATGAGAATACTGGGATACACGCATATTTGTAAATTGGAGGGAGTTATCAACGATTTAGCCGTATTGTACTCACAATAGACGCTCCTTTAGCCCAAAGAGAGTCAATAAGTTTTTGAAATGTAAAAAAAATGTCCGTTGCGACATTTATTACTTTAGAATGAAACAGATCCATTAGTTTCATAACTACATAGTCATCAAGTTGCAAATGTCTGTCTCTGTTTTCATACCATATCTTTTTTAAATAAATAAAGCCATTCTAAAAATATTTCCTCTCAAAATCCACAGTCAGCCATAATTTTAATAGAAATTTATCTGGCTTATTTACCATGTGCTGGATGAATTTATAACGTTAGAGAGTGTTATTTTAAAGTAGTGAAGTCAAGTATTTTATCTTAAAGTAGTGAAGTTGCATTTATTTTGACTGTTTCGACCCTTCTAGTTAGAACATTAATTCATACGTCAGTTAAAAATATTGCAAAATAAATAAATAAATATATAAGGAAAAAATATTAAGTATTTTAAAAAAATAAAATGTTAAAAGTTGCAAAAGGTGAGTGAGTTGAAGTAAATGTTTTAAAAACAGTTGCTACTGAAATAATTTTTCTGACACTAGAATGACTATTCCAGTCATTCTAGTGTTTAACGATTCTACCAATCTGTGTTAACAATTTTACGAATTACACTAACCATTTAGACACTAATTTATAAATATCTATTCAATTTAAATTTGTCGAGTAGATTAGACATGAAATGTTATATTAATTAATTAATACATTGAAATCAGTTGTCTTTTAATACACATTTGTAGTGTATATAAATAGCAGTATTTGTAGTTTTAACTATTTTTCACAAATAACAGGATAGGCTCGCTGGTCTCTCACCAATTCTGAAAACTGCTTTGCTATACATCCTCATATAAGAATTTTAAAGAATTTCAAAAGTGAATAGAGAAACTACCCCCAAAACGGCACTTACAAGTTTTGTAAGACTTTATATACAGAGAATTTTATTCAAGCAAAAATTAATCTTCTAAATTGAATCCTGTTAGTTTTCACTCATGTTACTCCTAGATTCAGCTGAAAAATATTACAGCATTTTAAATTTAGTTTCATGTGTTGCAACATCAAAATAAGTGCTTAGTTATTTGGGATCTGTTTACAAAAGAAGTGGGCCCTGTGCACAAATGAAAATTGTGGTCATATAACGGCGTTGTAGAAATTCTTTTAGGAGATCAATGTAACTTTATGACATTTCGAAGTCCAGTGTCCTTATTCTGAAATATTTAATGACATGAATAATCAAATAATTAAATAATTCCAATAATTAAAGTGCCATATACAAAAAGTTAGAGCGATTTAGCTATATATATATTTGTTAAATATCTTCAGATGTGTACAACGACTCATTTGTAGCGTATAGTTTACCGATTTAATATAGCATTTCAGGAAAGAATAATCTGATTACAATCTTAATATTTCCCATAATCGCAAAGAGAAAATTATAAATAAAAAGCCGTTGTAATAAAAACTTGCTATATTTTTAATTTGCAATAGCTGTTTTCCGAAAGTAGACATATTTTGCACTGTATCTTCATCAATGTTTTACTGACTTTTTTAAAAACCGAGAAATCAGTGAGTGAAGTTAAAGTAGTGAAGTTGCATTTATTTTGACTGTTTCGACCCTTCTAGTTAGAACATTAATTCATATAAATTATTCTATATGCTGAGAAAATATATTTAAAAAATTAAATTTGATTATACAGTCAATTAATTTTACAATTAATATACATTATTGAAATCTTTAAGTCAATTTATCTCAGATTTTTTTCAAATTTTTCAAATTTAAATGGATATATTTCAAATTATATTTGCAATGTATGGGTGATATTTTTTACAGGCATTCTTTCGTATATTCCTTATGCTTTGTATTCTGAAATTTTAATTAAAAGCAATAGTTTTCCAAATACAATAGAAAAATAACTCTAAAAAGTATTTTTTTTAATTTTATGAATTATTAAAACACTTTAAATAATATTTTTACAATCCCAAAGACAAATTAGTTCCTTAATTTTTCTCTACATAAAGGTGAAAAATTTATTTTACAAAAGCATTTCGTTTATGAGTTATATCAAATTTAAATTCTTATTAAATTTTTAATTTTTTAATACTATAAAACTGAAATTTTTAAATTTTCACTATTGTTTGTAAACCGAAAAATCAGTGAGTGAAGTTAATTATTCTCTTAAAATAAGTTATTCTATATGCTGAGAAAATATATTTAAAAAAGTAAATTTGATTAAAGAGTCATTTAATTTTACAATCCATTTACATTACTGAAATTTTAAGTCAATTTATCTCAGACTTTTTTTCAAAATTTTTCAAATTTAAATGGATATATTTCAAATTATATTTGCTATGTATGGGTGACATTTTTTACAGGCATTGTTTAGTATATTCAATACGCTTTGTCTTCTGAAATTTTAATTAAAAGCAATAGTTTTCCAAATAGAGTATAAAAATAACTCTAAAAAGCATTTCTTTAATTTTATGAATTATTAAAACATTTTAAGCAATATTTTTACAATCCCAAAGACAAATTAGTTCACTAATTTTTCTATACATAAAAGTTAAAAATTTATTTTATAGAAAAGCGTTTCGGTTGTGAGTTGTATTAAATTTAAATTGTTATTAAATTTTTTAATTGTTAATTCTATAAAATTGAAATTTTAAACTTTCACTATTGTTTATATGTATAGTAGTTCCAGTATTATCATATACCCGGGGGAGGAAAAAGTTTCGTTACAAAACGATTATAATTTTTTTATATATATATATATAACTTTTTTATATATATATAACTCCCGGACCCCTTTAAGTTCTTACGTAGTTATAACACGTGACTACATAGATTAGTGGCTTAAAATACTGTGTGGTTCGAAATATTAGACTGAGGATAACTAGAAGAAGGACCATAACCTTAAAACCTTTGGTGTTCATTAAAACAAAAAGAATAAAACAAATTACAAATCCGCTTGCGTTTTCAGTAAAAATTAACTTTTTATTCTTCAAATATTAATTTTTGAAAAAAATAGAACTTCGTGTACCAGACCCCTTTAAGTTCTTACATAGTTATAACAAGTGACTGTGCACAGATTAGTGGCTTGAAATACTGTGACTATGGTTCGAAATATCAGACTGACGATAACTAGCAGAAAGACCATAATATTAAAAACATTTGTGGTTCATTGAAACAAAAAGAATAAAACAAATTACAAATCTGCTTGCATTTTCAGTAAAAATTAACTTTTTATTCTTCAAATATTAATTTTTGAAAAAATAGAACTTCGTGTACCAGACCCCTTTAAGTTCTTACATAGTTATAACAAGTGACTGTGCACAGATTAGTGGCTTGAAATACTGTGACTATGGTTCGAAATATCAGACTGACGATAACTAGCAGAAAGACCATAATATTAAAAACATTTGTGGTTCATTGAAACAAAAAGAATAAAACAAATTACAAATCTGCTTGCATTTTCAGTAAAAATTAACTTTTTATTTAAATATTAATTTTTGAAAAAATAGAACTTCGTGTACCAGACCCCTTTAAGTTCTTACATAGTTATAACAAGTGACTGTGCACAGATTAGTGGCTTGAAATACTGTGACTATGGTTCGAAATATCAGACTGACGATAACTAGCAGAAAGACCATAATATTAAAAACATTTGTGGTTCATTGAAACAAAAAGAATAAAACAAATTACAAATCTGCTTGCATTTTCAGTAAAAATTAACTTTTTATTTAAATATTAATTTTTGAAAAAATAGAACTTCGTGTACCAGACCCCTTTAAGTTCTTACATAGTTATAACAAGTGACTGTGCACAGATTAGTACCTTAAAATACTTCAATTGTAGTTCTAAATATTAGACTGACGATAACTAGCAGAAAGACCATAATATTAAAAACATTTGTGGTTCATTGAAACAAAAAGAATAAAACAAATTACAAATCTGCTTGCATTTTCAGTAAAAATTAACTTTTTATTTAAATATTAATTTTTGAAAAAATAGAACTTCGTGTACCAGACCCCTTTAAGTTCTTACATAGTTATAACAAGTGACTGTGCACAGATTAGTGGCTTGAAATACTGTGACTATGGTTCGAAATATCAGACTGACGATAACTAGCAGAAAGACCATAATATTAAAAACATTTGTGGTTCATTGAAACAAAACGAATAAAACAAATTATAAATCTGCTTGCATTTTCAGTAAAAAGTTAATTTTTTATTCTTCTAATATTAATTTTTGAAATAAATAGAACTTTGTGTTCCAGACCCCTTTAAATTTTTCCATAGTTATAACAAGTGACTGTTCCTAGATTAGTACCTTAAAATACTTCAATTGTAGTTCTAAATATTAGACTGGCGATAACTAGTAGAAAGACTAAAATTTCGTTGAATGATGTTGAAAGGGTTTTTGGTGATGAAAAGTAAGTAGGAAATAATATATCAAAAAGCACATGAGATTACCAAACAAAATCGTCTTAAACTACGCAAAGACAGAGAGCAATTTGCCGTTACATATGTTAGTCTGACATTCTATTGTAGAATACCTTATTAGTCTGACATTCATGAGTTATCAAGTGTATCTGTCTACTTTTTGAGGTTCGCAAAAATTGTCACGTATGAATAGTAAAATCCAACTAGAAGATTGTTTTACTTTTTCTCCTGCCTGAAAACAAAAAGATTTATACGTGAATATTTTATTATTATTATCTTGAAAGAAGGCAAAAGTTTTTTTTTATTAAATGAAAACTTTTTTTATATATATAATTGATACATGCGTCTAACGTTTTACCTGAATGACAGTCTTACTTTTTATACATCAGATACAAATATGGAAATTTAAATCTCTAATTATTATTTTCAAAAAGATAATTTAAATCTCTAATATACCATGGATAACTAACAAATGTTAATGTGATCTTTAAGGATATGTCTGACAGTTATCTTTATAAATGGAAAAAGCACTTCACCCTTTCGTAACTGAAAAATCATTTTAACAGGTATGTCAGAGAATACAAATGAAGTTCAAAATACATTTTGTACATTATAAAAATAAACCACAGGATTATATATTAATGTTTATTTTTGATGTTTTTCAAGGTGCGCCGCTCCTGCCCTCTTCTATTTAATGCTGATGCGATATGATCATTTTCGAATACATTTACTTCGTGAACTGTATTTTTTCCAAAAATGTTTGTTCTTTGGGGGAGGGGGACCCTAAATATAAATATTCTGTTAAAAATTCGCAAAATAAAAAGTTTAAAAATAAACAGTATCAAGCTTTTTTCCTGTTGTAATATGTTGTAAAATATCAATTCAAATGCCGTTTTATATATTTTCTGTATTTGATTTATTAATGAAGTTACTAACATATAATTTATGTTTTTTTAATATCTAGAAGGAATTGTTTCTTTTTTATTAGTAGAAAAATTAATCAGTAAACGTGTGCATAAAATATATTGTTGTAGTTGATATTTTGAATAGAATATATTTTTCTTAAAAAAGAAAAAAAAATTATGTAGCACGATTTTTTATATAATATCTTCGCAAGTTCTTTGTTCTGTGTAAAAAGCGCATTTCTTTTATAAATATGCACTATGTGTACTATATGTACATAGAGTGCACACTAATAAAGGAAATAAAACTTGTTTTAGACTTTAAATTGGATTTTAATTTAAATATTTCCACAGCGAAGTTATTTTACGTTAAATTATTACTTATTTATAGCATAATCCATTTTACACATAATATATGTTTCACTGACAAATAGTCCTAATATGACGTAGAGAAAGTGCCCTTTTACTCGGTAATATCAGCCCTTTCACTTTATTAAAACTGCCCTTTTTGATAAATGTACCTGACCTCTTTTCAGAAGATTTTTTGAATGCTAATAAACGTTATAAAAAGTTACATTTTAACATGAATTAGATAAAATCCATCTCGATAATTTCCTTGAAAATAAATTTAATAAAATCATATTCATCAAATTTACGAAGGATTGAATTTAAATAAATATTTTAAGGAAATGATCTTTATTCCAGAATATTCATTTTAGTGGTAATAGTTCATTTCATTGGTAATAGCAATGATTATATTTTTAACAGTAAAATGAACACGGATATTTATTTTCATTCCAACTAAAATTACAGGAACTCATATAAGAATTACTATTCTGCTTATTTCCTTTCGGGCTTAAATTATTGCTATTTCTTCAAAAGGTTAATGCTTCCCGAAACACAATTTTAAAAAAGACACATCAGAATATAGACTTCGGAGCTATAAGAAAATCAGCTCAAATTATGAGTTAAAATTGAATTATAAGTGAATTATAGTAATAATAATACTAGAATAGCACCTCTGGAAACGGATTAGATTAAATGACAAATAAAACTGATTCAACAAACAAAGGAAAAAGATGAAACAACTACTCTCTCTGTATTTATCTGCTACCAAGACTTTACTGTCGAAAAAACTTGTTTCATTCTTTAGGTCTTAGGTACATATTGTGTTTGTCTTTTTTACAAAACTGTTTTACTAGATCTCACAGAAGAGTTAGTTTATGCAATTAAATCGTAACAGGAGTTCGTTGCATGTGTAAAGCATAATTGCCTTTACTGGCCTTAATTGGCTACCTATATCTCCCAAAATAGTCCTAAAAGTAATATAATTTTTTTTGTTGAATTTTACAGAATCTCTCATCTTTAAAAATCTAAACCAATGTACAGCAGATGTGTAAGAAATTAATAATCATTAAAATCAAAATTATTAAAATTTAATTAATATTTATTAAAATTTAATAAAAGTTAGCATTACAAAATATTGCTTGTAATATATTTTCTAAATTATCGGTGTCATCTGAACTCTAAAATATTTTAAGTGTATAATCTGGTATATTTTGAAAAATAAATAAGTAATACTATAAAGATAAAAGCTATTTTTGAAGTATTTGAGGAGATATAAATAAGTTTTTTGAAACTAAAATACAAAATTGGTTTAAGTTGAAATTTTTAAACTTTATATGCTGAGAAATTTCGTAAAAATACATAAAAACTATTTTGTCCGCTGTGATGAAAAATGCCTTTTTACGATAATGATATCTCAGAACTTTTACAATATATAATCTTTGAATTAGCTGATACGTCTTACGGTATAACACAATAAGAAGGAACTTTTTGACAGGAATTATTTTAAATTGTTTACAATCACTAAGTTTTCATACATATTTTTCTCAAAAGAATCATCTAAAATTTATTGATTAAAAACCCGCGAAACCTGCTAAAACTAATGTAGTCATCATCAGAAAAAATTACAAGGCAAACAAATTAAAATTTCATACAATTAATAATAACTTGTAGTTAATGCTGTATATTTTAATGGCTTTTAGTAAAGATAGGTAAATTCTCTTAAACAAAATATTCAAAGCAAAGATTAATTAATTTCTAATTTGGATAAATAGTCACTTCTTAAGATAGATAGTTCGTATTTGTTTCTTTAACCGTCTGACTGCTACGACACACTATCGCGCTAGTCTTGTGCTGTGTCAAAAATGCGTAAGAAGTGTCATCGCACTACTGTATTTTACTATAATTTTCACACTAGAAATTAAGTCTTATTTTTCTCTTAATTAATGGGAAAATTAAATTAACATGCAGCACACGATCGCACTTCCCCGCAGTTTTGTCAGAATATATGAAAAGAGTGATAGTGCTTCGCCGCACTCAAACGGCTAAGAACAAATATGAATAGTACATACCCGTCGAAAAATCTCTTTTTTTTTCAATACTATTTATCTGCTTCACAAAATTATAAAACAGCTTTTTTTTAATAACATAAGACTTGGAGAAAATACTATCCCAATTTGCGCGTTAACGGACTGCAATTTTCATGTCTAATTACGTCTATGCCTGTATATATATATATATATATATATATATATATATATATATATATATATATATATATATGTGTGTGTGTGTGTGTGTGTGTGTGTGTGTGTGTGTGTGTGTAACAAAAATTCTAAGGGGTTTTCAAAACTTAAATCAAGGGCTAAAAATTTCCGCGTTATTTTGCATTCCCCTTTTAAACCCCTAACCTAAATTGGCCACTGGGATTACAGTTTAATCCCTCAGAGAAGGGGCCTGACCATTTATAAACCTACATGGCCCTAGCGGACAATTTAGGAAATTTCCAAATAACAAGGAGATACACGCTAGCGGAGACAGATTTTTCTACACACAGAGAATATTTTAACACAGATGTTGACCCAGGTGTCACATGCATTGTACGTAGAACTTCATGCTAGCTGACACTTCAGTTTGTCCCTATGATGAAGTGGGAACCCGTCCTTCAAAGTTATCTTAATAAAGGTATTTAGCTGAAACGGTATCATTTTTATGGCCATGACTGCAACCCCCCATCGAGAAGTCAGTCTCATTACATATATATGTGTGTGTGTGTGTGTGTAATATATCAAAATTATTTCACTTTAATATATCTTTAGAAACCTCTTCTCTCCCATTCTAATTCCTTTAAATATATTTCCCCAAAAACAAAACGTCTTAATCAAAGGAGTGTCGTTAACTTAAAATTCTTCCAACACATTTGACAAAGCTTTCTGTGCAGTAGATGTAAATTTTCTCAATAAAAATATATGTTGTTCTCAAAATTGTGCTTCTCTTCAATGAGGCCCATTTACAGCATTATTCATCAGTCTAGCTGCATAGGCTTCTCCTTGCCCAGTAGCTGGAAAAAGAATAGGGCTACATAATTATTGTAACAGGTAGTTTTTATTTTGCTTGATTACATTCATATATATATATATATATATATATATATATATATATATATATATATATATATATATATATATATATATATATATATATATATATATATATATATATATATATATATATATATATATATATATATATACATATATATATATATATATATATATATGTATATATATGTATATATATATATATGTATATATATATGTATATATATATATGTATATATATATATATGTATATATATGTATGTATATATATATATATATATGGATGTATATATATGTATATATATATATATATATATATGTATATATATATATATGTATATATATATGTATATATATATATATGTATATATATATATATATATATATATATATATATATATATATGTATATATATATATATATATATATATATATATATATATATATATATATATATATATATATATATATATATATATATATATATATATATATATATGCGTACATGTTTGCACATATGCTGAATGTTCTTTTTGCGTATTTTACTTTTCCATCCTTCCGTCTTCATAAATTTTCCATATCTCTAGTGAAGGTTTCAGAGCTCCCACAGTTTAAACGGGATAAAAAGCATTATTCCTATCTCACTCCCATCAAAAATAACTTGTCAAATAAAACTTTACACGTCTGACGCAAAATGTCGGAACTATATCTTTATTACACTACAGTTGAGTAGAAAATCTTTTTGTTTTATAAGAAGTCGAAACAGAACTTGTTAAAATGAATATTTTTTACTTCAAAGGCATTATGTTCCCTTAACGCGACAAAACTTGCCAATTAAAACTTTTTCCGTGTGGTGAAAAATGTCGACACTAATTAGTTAACACATTGTTTGCGGGACACGTACTAGTACGTTTTCTGACAATTGATACTTGAGCGCGGGACTCGTATTATTGCGGGTTTGTGTAACAACATGGTTTGTTTGTGGTTACAAAAATAATGGTATATACAGGAAAATGAAGCCGAATGTTCTTGTCTACTACATAGATTCTGGAAAAATTTAGACAAATAAAAACTAGTTTTTACATCAGTCGATGAGGAACCACAGAACGGGAAATAATTAAAACTATATACTACTATTTCTATTTGATTTTTCATATTTACGATACTATTATAAATTAATGACTAAAAAAATATATTTTGTTTACAAAAATCTTATGGTTGTTATTTATATATTTCTATTTATATATTTGTTTATATATTTCAATATAAAATAAGAAAAGTTGATTAAAAAATTAAATAATTTTCGATCTATTGAGATTTAACTGAATAACTAAATTTACGCGCAAAACGCCCGCTCCCGGTAAAATTCCGCTGCGAAATGTACCCGCACACAATGTGTTAACACATTCGCATATATAAACACAGCTATATGTATGTGTGAAAGTGTCTACATGCAAGTATAATATACATAATGTAAAGTTATGCAATATTCATAAGGGCACAAAGACACTGAATGCAAAAAATATTTATTTAAAATTCATATAAGTTAACAACATTAATGTTACTGCATTATCGTTGAGCCACGTTTTCTTTGACTCGAGTTATTAAACAGCATATTTATAACCTTATCACTACAGAAATTCAATTCGATACCTGCATGTAAAAATCTAGCAAACAAACTATTTTAAAGAAGCTTTTCAAAAATTACAAAAAAAATAAATCCCCTTTTTAGGACATCTGATTCCCCCCAAGTACAAATAAATAAACCACATACATCTATCCTACACACCCACTTAAACGGTACAAAATTATACTCAATATATATTAAAACAAATGGTATTATGGTATGACACACGTATTTTATACCATTTTATAAAGCATTAAAAATCATTAGCAGCCATAAGTTATTTACAAATTTACGTACACAAAAACAATAAATTAAGAAAATTCTTAATTCCGATGCCATTCAAATGCTAAATCACAAAAGTTATTTAATCATAAGTAACTGTTACTCACAATCTATAAATATATATCAAATACATATTTCAGCAATTCTGAGCATCGTCAATTCAACTACATTCTTATGAGAAAAAAAAAAGCAATTTGAGAAATATTTCAATTTAATGAACAATTACCAGTCATTGAAAACTATTGAGAAATCGCATGAAGTTCTCCTTTTTTATATAACCGTTGTGAGAAAAGACACATAATAGAAAAGACACATATAAATGAGTCAAAAACTCATACTTCATGTATCAATTTTTATCAAATAAATCCAGCATTGAGTTAGAAAAGGATATTGAAGTTTATGTCTAATGACTCATGACATGGTATGACCAACTACTGACAAAGTGCCCAAACTCAACGCAGTCTAATAACAAAAAGCTTGGAATTCACTAACAAAGTCGAGATGTTAACTTGTTTGAATCTTCCGCAAAAAGAAAATGTGCAGACAGGAAAAAGACTCGCCATAGTAAATAATGCTACAGATCGCTGAAGCTGAAAGTTGAGAGACGGAGATCTCGACTAATCTCTGCAAAACAAATTTTTTGGAATACTTCGTAATTTATTACTCATCTAAGAAAAAGGAAAGTATCTTCATCCCTCTTATCTCTAGAAAGCATCTTAACTTACACAGAGAAAAATTATGAAAGGATGTCGTAAAATACGCTGTTAAAAAATTAATCTGAAGGAAATATATATTCGTAGAAGAAGAAAATATGTCTCTGTATGAAGAGTTTGAATATTAAATGTAATTAATGCACTTCCAGTTTTTGATAAACGTATTAAAATGGATTGAATTTTAGAAATTTTTAAGAATTGGCCATTCCATAGAAACAAGTGTGACACATTGAACTACTTTTTATCACTTTTTCTATAAAGAATATGATATTTCAAATATATATTTATTGTGAAGCAAATATAACACCCAAGGAAGAATTTTTGCAAAAAATAAAGAATTTCCGTTCTTTTATATGTTTAAAAAATATAAATATACTGTTACGGGTGTGACAGTTATAAATGTCACACCCGTAACAGCATGTTTATAATTTTTTAAACATGTACAGAAGAAATGGAAATTCTTTATTTGTGACAAAATTCTTCCTTAGGTGTTATAATTGATGCACAAAGAATATATATTTGAAATATATTTTTTTATAGAAAAAGTGATAAAAAGTAGTTTAATGTGTTACACCCGTTTCTATGGAATGGCCGGAATATTAATTAAGTGATAAAAATATATTAATATATATTTTTATCACTTTTTTTATAAATAAAATGATATTTCAAATATGTATTTATTGTGAAGCAACTATAACACCTAAGGAAGAATTTTTGCAAAAAATAAAGAATTTCCTTTCCTTTATATGTTTAAAAAAATATAAATATGCTGTTACGAATGAGACATTTATAATTGTCACACATGTAACAGCATATTTATAATTTTTTAAATATGTACAAAAGAAATGGAAATTCTTTATTTGTGGCAAAATTCTTTCTTAGGTTCTTATAATTGCTTGACAAAAAATATATATTTGAAATATTATATTTTTTATAGAAAAGTGATTAAAAGTAATTCAATGTGTCACACCCGTTTCTATGGAATGGCTGGAATATTCATAACAAATTAAATTTATTTTTCATTGATGATATCTATTTTACAGGGACTTTTAATCTATAATATATTAATTTGTGTAAAAGAACCCACTGCAATTATGCTCTATGGGATAAAAGGGAGTTGTTCTGTGGTTTAATTCTGAATTAGAGGGTGTCAATCTTTCATGAAAAGAGAAAAAGAGCTCTGGAGTTCAGTACTGAAAATTTTGCTTACAGAGAGAAAATTCAAACATTTCCTTTAAAATATAACCAACTCACTAAGAAAGATATCTTTCAAGAATCAGTTGACAAAATTAAATGCAAATAAAAATAATTTACTTTTCTAAATGACATCTGTTTACACTGCACCATGTTTGACTTATTTTAAATTTTTGTGCAGCAAAAGTTACTGTTTGGCTAAGGGCGCTGCTTCTTGTTAGGTAACCTTTCGTTAGGTAACTAGTTAAAACACTGTCGATTCACTCAGGTCAACTACAGATTTTTTCTTGGTTCTTTGTACTAAATAGAAATTAAATTTAAGCTTTAGATATTGATCCAATTATCCTATTTTATAGTAGAAGAAGTTTTTCTGACATTTCACTTAATTATCTAACCTGTGATATTCATGCATTATACATGCACTGAAATGGAAAAATTATAATATTATTAAGCTGAATTAGTGCCAATAGAGTCTAATGTAAGCATCTAATGTAAGCTAATCTAATGTAAGCATTAAAAGAAATATGCAAAGTTCCCAATAAAAATAACAATAAAACATCATTAAATTGATGTGCCATTAAATTGTATAAATCATTATAGCAGTTATAATTGGTATCACTTGGTGGTGCAGCAAAATAATTTTTTTCAGAAATTTTTAATGTATCAAAACCAGTCCTTTAATAAATCTACAGCTTCTTAAAATTCACCCAATTTTTAAAATATATCTTGATTCTGTTGAGAAGCAGATTATTTTTAATGAGAACTTTTAGTGTTTTTCTGATTATCTAAAACATAAATCGGACTTGTTTTTTACTTTAATATAATCATTAAAAAATTTTGTATGAAAAATCATTTAAGTATCTGAAAAATATAATTAAATTTATTATCACTCTCAAGGTTAATTTTGATTCCTCAACTGTCATAACCATAAACCAACAGTCATTAAAATTGACCAAAGTGAAAAAATTATAAACTGCAATAAAGTTTTACACCAATATAAAAAAGAAAATTCACAGAATTTATCAACTATACAATTCCGCATACTTGCACCAATGGGTACGAAATGTAAAGTGTGGATGTATAAGGTTGCTGACAAAGCCGCTTTTTTGATTCAATTTTTGGCACTTGTTTGTAAAATATTAAGGAAAAACCAACAAAGAAATAATTTCATTACGTTCATTTCTATAGGCGAATTCGGGTACAATACAATTCGGGTAACTATACAATTCGGGCAACTATTCGGGTAACTATACAATTCCGCATGCTTGCACCAATGGGTACGAAATGTAAAGTGTGGATGTATAAGGTTGCTGACAAAGCCGCTTTTTTGATTCAATTTTTAGCACTCGTTTGTAAAATATTAAGGAAAAACCAACAAAGAAATAATTTCATTACGTTCATTTCTATACGGGTACACAAATGACTTCTGTTTCACATTCTGTCTACAGGGTTCAATTGCCTGAATTAAAAGTTTCTTGACCCGTGATAGCTCAGTCAGAAAATGCAACGATATCATAACTGGAGTAGCCTAAGATCCGCCGTGTTCGTTAATGGCGACCGGGGTACTTAAAATATATTCGTGGTCGATCCAAGTTCTCGAAAGAAACCTCTGGGGGGTCTTCTGTTTGGTCCCTTCTTATAAATTACGAGGACTCACTACAGTTAAGACGTTCTTTTACAGTAGCGGTTCTCATCAAACGAAAGACGAACCCCTTCGTCTTAATTCATGTGATCTCTGGCTTATGTGCTTGGATAGTCCAAGTGGGAGTGACAACAAGAACAACAAACGTAGTTTTTTGTTAATTGAGATATTCCAGAGGAAGTTGCCCTTTAAAGTTGACTATGAAATTCTAGCTCCACAAAAATGTATTTTTCTTGCATGTACAGATAAAAAAATATTTCATTTGCCAGCCCATATCTCACCAAATATTAAATATCTTTATTTCAAATTTTACAGGAAAATCACAAATCAATAGGTTTTATCAAATTAAAAATTGCACACTTATTGGGTAAAAATGATGCAATAAAAGACATTTTTTTTAAATAGGCATTTATTTCAGTATGATAAAATGTTTTTTTTACTCAATAAAAAGCACACAAGTATTGTGTTTTCTATTGTTCATAATTGGTGAAATTTTGATATCATACAGCATATTTTTTGTTACAGGGTAACTTTATTTTTTCTTTAATTTCTTCTTGGTCTTCTAAGTGCACACGTGACTCATTCTTTATATAAATATTTCAGAAAAGGTATTCACTACACGTAGTTTAAGTTTCCAAACACTCTTTAGAAAACTAAATAAAGGTCAAAAGTAGAAATTTGTTACATTAATATGACCAGGTACTCAATATAAATATATATATATATATATATATATATATATATATATATATATATATATATATTCAGATGAAATATACATGTAATATATCAAAATTATTACACATAAAATATCTCTCTCAAATTTTTTTCTTCTCATTCTTTCATATCTATTTTCCCAGCCGTATATCTTATTTGAAGAAGTGTTTGCTGCTTAAATTCTTTCCAACCAATCTCCTAAAGCTAACTCTGGAAGGAATGTTAATTTTCTGTCCACTCACCACATTTTCCAGCTATCAGAAGAAAAACTGTTCACTTTTTCATGATCTAAATT
This sequence comes from Pardosa pseudoannulata, assembly GCA_032207245.1. Classification (NCBI taxonomy): domain Eukaryota; kingdom Metazoa; phylum Arthropoda; class Arachnida; order Araneae; family Lycosidae; genus Pardosa; species Pardosa pseudoannulata. The sequence continues at coordinate 89,482,150 of CM063502.1, forward strand.
CCTTTCTGACTATTAACAATGCTGACTAATTGCTCTTCTCTTAGGAAACTCAGTTTTTTCTCGCTGGGGGGGGGGAGAAATTTGTAATACTATAATGTTTCGGTGATTCATTCAATGCTCTAGTGTTGTCAGTTAAACATGTTCATTCGTTAGTCTTAAATAAAATTCAAGTTTAAAGTTGGGTTTGCTTCTTTTTAATGTATCCACGACTGCAAAGAACTCTGAAACTTACTGATGTCTGCCTATTGCAAAGCAAGCCAGGGCAGATAAAAATAATAGGGCCTAATTCCTGTGTAGTGGAGAGTAAAATTTTGCACGTTACATACATACATACATTCGTGTGTGTTAATGCATAAATACAAGAGATATCGTAAGGTTTTAAGTATTACTATTAGTAAAAAACGTAGACATCCGCAAAATAAGGTGTACTTTTACAAAAAAAATAGTTGTCCCTAACGTAGGAAATTTGGCATCCCCCCTCTTTCTATATTCTCCACAAATTGGCTACTTACAATAGAACTGTATTAAAAAATGTAAACATTATGTTTATATGTTTTTATCATAAATCGTGAACTTTTTTATGTTATACAATATGACATCCTATACAACTTTAAAAAGTTTTTTTATTTATCTGGATTTCATCTCGGTACGACCGAACTATGGCCGAATGATTAGGGTGCTGGCCTTCAGAACAGGCGTTCGTGGGTTCGAAACACACAGTTGCATGGATATTCGTAGCCGTTCAGAATCGGCTTTAAGCAGTAGCTCTCGGTCTCATTAACCCTCGTGTTGCAAAAAGTAGACCATAGTGCTTTAAACCAAACTTAACCAAATCCTTTCGTTACGATCATAAATGCCTTTTGTTTTGAAGTCGTAGGATGCATGCTACTTTAAGAGCTATCAATACGTTTAAAACAGGTTGAATAGAAAATGTCATAGCATGATTTCAAAAGAACAATTTCTGGCCATTCTTCGTCTAAAAGAAAGAAAATATACCTAATAACTTTAAAAAATACCATAATATTTCTGCATGAGAAAGTTTGTAGTTTTAAAACACATTTGATTTTACTCTTTTTTCTAATAATATAGCACCTTTTCTACCAAAATATTAAACAATAATAAATCGTGTGTTTTTATATAAAATATTCAAAACTAATTTTGAATTCCCCAAACCATTTTTTATTCTTTAAATTATACAAACCAGTTTTAAGGGATCTGGGGTAATGAGGTAACGATCAGTCAAAAAAAAAATCATCTCTCAATAAGTTGTTTTTTTAATTTAAGAAAAAAAAAATTTTCTTTTTTCTTACGCTATTAAAGAAACTCAGGAAACTTTACTTTTAAGGCTGCTTTTCGTTTAAAATTCACTTTTACTGAGAATAAAAATCTATAATTTTTAATAAAAAATTATACGGAGTGTAAACAAATTGGATTTGTCATCAAATGAGATTTTTTTTATTCATAATAAAGAAAATACTTTGAACAAACACCTGAAGTTGATATTCATCTTCAATTGTCATATATATACGGAGCTTACCGAATAAAATCTGCTTTGAAAAATTTTAGGATGATCCAATTTACTTCTGTAGCTTACCAGCATAATGGTAGACGTAGCAACAGTCGGCGGCAAAGACAGCGATCTCTTAAACAGAGGGTAGCGGGATCAAGGCTCGAGCTAGACAAAGATCTGACGTGTTTATTAATGGCGGATAAGGTACTTAAAATAGGTTCTAGATGTCCTCCAAGTCTCCAAACGATACCTCTGGAGATCTTCTGCTTCGTTCCTGCTTCCAGATTACTAGGATCCACCCTTAAAAGTCAAATTTCTCGACGCAATGGCAACAATCTTCCATGAGTCATATGACTTCCAAATCGACACGTCATCAACCAACCAACCAATATAACGAACTGAGAACCAAAAGAAGTAAAACAATATCTGATAGGAACACCATATGATTTCCTTGTACGTCTATTAAATTATACACGTTTCTTTTTATTTTGACTGTTTGATATGCCCTCAAAATTTTCATTTGCATATTCCTTTAAGGCAGTGGTTTGCAGACTTTTTTGCTCAAGTTTGGTTGGTTTGAAGCTCTACGGTCTACTGTTTTTCTCACGAGAGCTGATGAAACCGGGACCTACTGCTTAAAGCCGATTCAGAATGGCTACACACATCCATGCCAGATGCGGGATTCAAACCCTGCAACTTTGGTATCGAAGAACATCTCTCTAGCATTCGGCCATCATCCTGCTTTTTTTCCCATTGACCCTTTCTTATAACATACACCTTGCTAATAACTAAGAACATCTTGAAAATCCTTGCTAATAACAAGTACTATACCATACTTTAATGACAAAATACAATTTTAACTGTGATGTTTTTAATAGTAACACAAAAAAAAGTAAACAAAACATTTTGATATTCGAAGTAACACCGCTTGTAATTATAACGTTGGATATTGAATAATACATATATTATTTTTCATTTTAATGATGTTAGTCAATAAAGTGTTACCAATAAGCCAGTCTTTATCCCGTTCCAAGTGAACAGCGAAAAATGCTGTTACTAATTTGTTTATTGATATTTATCTTACATTTCATAACAGTAAATAGATCCCAATTATTTTATTTTATATTAAACCTTTAGCTCAACTCTAAACATTACCAACGCACCCTCGAATTCATTTTTATGTACCAAGTACCCCCTCAACAGTAACACGGATCAGTAGGATTCCGTAAGAACCACTATTCATTCAAATTAAGTTTTATTTTTTAAGATAATTGTAAGATTAGAGCTTTATACTTATTAACAAGTTTTATACTTCTTGAGTTTTTATCAAGATCAATTTCATGTCCTCTTGAATACTTAGTTCGTTTCTGATTTTTGTCTTGATATTCTAAACAGATAAAATTCCACATAATAATAGTCTTAGTTATCTGTCCGTATGTCCTCGAATTTATGAAGCGGTTGTACCTGGAATGGATAGAGGCATCCATATTGGATTCTTGATGAGTTATTGTTAGCAACGTTCGAAATCCCCCCTTCCCCCCTATTTTACCATTTAATGCCATTATTTCAAGCCCTATTTTCCCAGGATAAGATCAGGCGGTTAAATTCATCAATTTGTCACACAGTAAATAGGTAAAAATAACATTTTTTCTAGCATTATAACGTCATACCTTTAACAATATCATTTAATCATTTTTTATTTTATTTTATTTAAATATCGTCTGCATTTTTTTCATACGTCTTATCACTGAACTTAGAGAGTATGCAAATAATTTTTTTTTTATATTTGACTTAAATAATAGATTAGGTACATATATGATAATTTTAAATTTAATCATCGATTATTTTTGTTGCAATGAAAATTTTATCACAGGTATTAACAACAAATTCTATCTACCTCCAGAGTGTAGTAGAAATGATATTTTCATTCCTTTACTTCCATTAATTACTGTGGAAAAAAAATTGGGAAGAACTTAACGATAATTTCGACGTAGCTAAGAAAACGTTGAATTATCTTTCTAAATGAATTCAACGTGATTCTAAACTGCATTCACAGTATCGGGAGACTTTAGAGGAGTATGAAGATAAACAAATTATTTAGAGTATACTAGATAATTCCAAAAAGCAAATCATTTTTTATTTGTTTTATAGGGTACTTCGCAATACTGGAAAATTAAAAATTTTACTGATCCCGTCATATGACGGACCATAAGCTAGTTTTAACCCCCCGAGTGGAACACACCGGGAAAAAAAGTCTCCAAAAATACGCTAAAGCTTTATTGTGTCAGTGACTAAAGTGTTCTATGATTTTTTACTTCACCCTTTGCCCCACCCTCGTTATTGTCCCTTTACTTCCGGTCATAATTAGATATATAAATAGACATTATTGATTGTTAATTTTTAATACACATAAAGCTCGTCAATTCTCGAAGATCATCACATAAAAAATAATGTATTCTAAACGTACGAAAAAAAAAATTTTTTTTTGAGAATTATTTATATTTTTTTACTAAAGTCATCCAAGATATTTCAGTAGTGCAATTAGATATATATATATATATATATATATATATATATATATATATATATATATATATATATATATATATATAACCGCAAACGAAATACTTCGAAATAAAGATTGACAAAGCCATGAGAAGCTATCAGCGTCTTTGTTCCTCAAAGAGTAGGGGTGCATTCCTCAATAAATGTCGGTCAAAGAGGGGTGAAGTTCCTAAACAATCGACGTGACCCTCCTACCTCATAATTTCATGGGGGAAAACACTGTCAGAAATGTAAAATACATCTATTTTTGGAACGTTTTTGGAGGTCGAAAATTGTCTGTGTCAGCTGGCGGAATTATACGTGCAAACCGCTTAGAGGGTTAAAATAAGCATAGATACGAGGACGAAATAAGTATATCACATCAAAATTGGGCTAATAATTTTTCTTGGTCTGTAGCATGTACTAAGGAGTCATCAATAAATTGTTATTAATGTAAATAAGTTATTAACATTTAGGCATAAATATATTATGAATATTTTATCACATTTAAAGGATTTTAAAAAAATAACCGTCATCTTACTAGTTTGGGTTAGGATCCACTTTCTTAGCGATATAAGAATTTTGTTATATACGCGAAGCAGGAAAACCCTATGCACAATTTTTCAATCTTTTCGGGAGAGGTCAGTACTCATTACCAAAAGTACATATTTACGATATTAAAAGAAGCTTCATTAATAGCTCGATCGCAGTTTGCGTTAGATGTCTCGAGTAAGTCTTTATCGTGGTGTCTTAAACCGTATTACGCTTGTACCCACAAACTGCATATAAGAACTTTGTTATATAGCGAAGTAGGAAAACCCTATGCACTATTTTTCAATCGTTTCGGGAGAGGTCAGAACTCATTACCAAAAGGACATATTTACGATGTTAAAAGCAGCTTCATTAATAGCTCGATCGCAGTTTGCGTTAGATGTCTCGAGTAAGTCTTTATCGTGGTGTCTTAAACCGTATTAAGCTTGTACCCACAAACTGTATCGAGGAACTTTTTCACGGAGCTTGAACACGAATGGAAAGATAATGCACTTCATAAATGTATCGGAACATATGAGCTATGGTTTGAGATCTTTTCATTAACTGAGACATATTACTTTTAGTCTAATGACACTAAAAACCATCGTTTATACGAGGGTTGAAAAAACTGGAGAAATTACCTTGACTAAGCATTACTAAACTCTTTAAAATACTTTCGACAGGGATGACTGCACAACTATCAACGCTAATTTATGGTCTCACTGCAAAAATATTTATCATTGGAATTCCCAGAAATATATATTGAAGACCAATGGAAATAGATATAGATCCGTGGTGTTTCAAACTGGGTGTCGCGAGTATACGCCAAGGGTATTGCCGCAATAATTAAGAATAATAAAATATCTCGCAATTCCATTCAACGCATTAAAAACAAATGAGCATTAAATATACACTGTTTTTTCTTATTTTCATTCACACTCAAATTGTTTTAACACTTCGCGTGCGGGCAACGTATTTTTACGTTTTTTGCAGTCTGTCACTGGAACGCGTGTCACGTAAAAATACGTATTTAGTAGATTTGTGGTGGATACCCGCTAACCACCACAAATCTACTAAATACGTATAATTATATGTATGTGTGACATTATACGCGTGTTGTTTGTGTTACTATGCAACGCTTTGCATTTTTTTCTTTCCATAAGTTATGGTTGTCGAATTACTCGGTCTTTTGTTGCGTTATTTCGTCTTCAATCGAATTCCTAGCTCCAGAACGTACAAGTCGTGTTTTGTCAATTTGAAGCTTGGTTTTTTATTGTTGAATACAAAATTGATAAAATGAGCCTTTGTGACAAAGATAGTGATGAAGAAATATGCGCTGACAGATTATCGGATTTTAATTTTAAAAACTGTTTATTTTTGTGAATTCGTAAAAATATTGTTTTTTTTTTGTTAAACAATCATACAATATATATTAAAGTGTAAAATAAAAAAAAGTTTCGTTCATAAAAACAAAGTAGTTATCGATTTACTGCGATTTTTCTGAATAACTAAACTTTTGCGCTATTCACTAACGCCCGCTGCAAGCGTAAGTTGGCGGTGAAGTATACTCCCATGCTAAGTGTTAAGATCGCTGTAAATGTGTTTAGACTGACAAGGATAACACGGCGAACAAAAGTTAGAACCGCTGCGTATATCATACTTCTAAAAATATGAAATATAATTCAAAGAAATTTTTGGGTTAGAATTGTTTCCATGAATTTATTTGTTTTTCACTTTTTTGTTATTAAAAATATGCTTAAAATTTTTAATTTAAAAAAGTTTAGTGAAATCATTAAAAAAATAATTTTATTTTTATGTCTTATGTTTAAAAAAATGCACAAAATTACCATAATAGGTAAATTAACCTCTTGGTGATTTTACGTTTTTCCTAATGATTGATTATCAGAATAAACATAAAGTATATTTATGGTACTGGACACCACTTCAGTCTTCACTACAGTTAAAACAAATGTAAATTGCACACCAAATTTGTGGAACGCATAACCTATTTAATAACATCATGTGTACGTGAAGGTATAATTACCTTCTTAGGATTTAAATAGATATGAAATGTTATTCTGACTAATTGAAGTTTTAGTTATAATTTTAATAACAATAATATATCTATGCATTAAAGGAAGACGTAAGGATTAATGTATTTTAAAATAAATAAATTGTAAAAAAAATTAATAACTGTAAAAATAAAAATTGTAATAACTGTAAATAAATTTTAAAATAAATTATACAAAATAACCAATTAATTATATTTGTTTATATGTTGTAATCCACATTTCTATAAGTCCATCTAATGAGTTCAGAATTCGGCAGTGTTGTTTTGAAGAAAAATATTGGGTTTTTATTTTCTAAAGAGGTTAAGTTACATTTATATGCAGATATGAGAAAAACATTTTTTCTAAAACATCGATATTTATAAAAATCTTTACATATACAACTAAATTAAACTAGATACTCTAAAATATCAATAATTATGAAAATCTAGAGAACAAATTTTTGGACGATTGCAATTTTCATTATATGTACTTCATATACGAGAAAAAAAATTCTAAAACAATCTATTGCTATAAAGACATTGAACATAAATTTTAAGATAAATTAAATATTTTCTTTAATGTGCATCATATACGACAAAATAAACATATTTTCTAAAGCATCGATAATCATGAAAATCTAGAGGACTATTTTTCGCTGATTACAATACTTCATACTGATTCCGTACCTTTATGTACACTTCAAGTAAGACGAAGCAAAAAAAGGTATTCCTAAGCATATATGACTTACTATTTGAAATTTATTTCCAAAATATGTAACATAGAACTCTTTGCATAAATTTAAAAAATCCTGTTGATGTCAAGCAAAAGGATAAAACTTAACGGTACATAAGTTTGGTTTGCTTAATACATTATGGTTGATTCGTTACAGCACTTACACTAATTAAACAGGGAATTACTATTTAAGGACAGTTCCAGATTGCAACGATTATCCCTGTTATTAATGACTTGGAACCCATGGACATTATAAGCTTTACTTATTCATACAAAGTTGGAATGTAAATATTTCTACTTGAGCAAACTAACCTTAACTAGCGAGTGGCTAGACTGTGAAGACTTGTATTAATGTTATATAGATAAGATAGTTCTATTTTTTATTATTATGAATGTACTGTAATGAATAATATGTACATTACAGTAGGTTAATTACAATAAAACAACTGCGTAAAGAAAATGGCATTTTTAATTTAAATTCGGTTTTTTTCTCTTGACAAATAAACCTAACAACACACAGGTTTCACTGGAGATTCACTTGACTACTACGATGTATAGACGACGTGCAGAGACTATTCTGGACGACAGTGGATCATGTATGCTGTGTTGGGAGACCTAACTGGAAAGACGATTTTACAAATGTAGATGTTGGAAAAGAACATAATTTTTCTCATTTGTACGTATTCTTAGTATTGAACAAATTCGCAAATATAGTTTTTATAATTCATAAACACCAAAAAGTTAAAAAGAAACCTCGCTTCTTTTTTCGAGTAAAGGATATCCAGTAAAACTTGATTTACAAAAATGTGTACCGTTGTTTTACAATCTAATCTTTACTTGGTTAACACAGCCATGTGTTAAAAGCAATGGAAACTAAAAAGATTGGAGAAAATACGAGAAATTAAATGGACAGTTGTAGTTAAATAAGCTAATAGAGTACTGTACGTAAAAATAAAGATAGTTCTTTTTCATAAGAAACCAAATGGTGTACGTGAAAAACTGTGAAGTGGTTAAAATATTTAACTTGATACAGGGAATACCGCTAAAGGATGATTTAAACTACCACGTGCCGGATACGGGCCAAATCACTACCGTGTCTCGGACCGGACATGACCAGAAATTATCTGATGTGTCATCTATGAATTCTTTCATGCTACATCGGGCCAGAGACGTGACTTGGTCGGTTTACTTCCGACTTTGGGAAAAAAATATTTTTGTTAGTTTCTAACTGTGCACCGCTCATATCACGAGCGCGGGACTCAGCCCGGATCTGACACGCTGTAGCGTGAATCATCTTTAACCGTTTAAATGTTCCGAAAATGGAACACGATATTTTAACATTTCAGGAGCAGTTTTCATCGATTTACAAATTAAGAATTGGGTTTTCAGTGCCATGGATGAGAAAAGGAGAGCCACGATACACATCTAGCTCGATTTCTTTCCAAACAAACTGAAGCCAAGCCATGGCTGTCCCGTGACGAGAGAAATTGTTATATGATTGAATTTCATATGGGTATCCCCAAAGTGAACATTCTGATCCTTAAGTCTTTTCCCCAGTTTCTCATTTTATCATTGTTGCAATAACTTCTTGGTGTTCAACTTGCTTTGAAATTTTAGTATGAAAACTGAAAAGGGTATTAGGCTGCTTCATTGTGTTTCTATGAAGATTTTGCTTCTGTTGGCTATTTACAGACACCATTCCGTAAAAATTCGACCATTTTTATTCTGATAATAATAAAAACAATATTATATTATAATGAATAGTAATAAAATCACAATAGATTTAAATAATAGAATTAATGTGATTTATTTTATTCTTGGGTTTTAGAAGAGTGATTTCGTGTCAGAATATAATAGTTTTATATTAGTATTTGTCCTAATGTTGTTATATCTCGTATTCTATCTCCTTAGTTTTATTTTACAATCCACTGACAGTGCTACCGGTTTGCTACACTAACTATCATCTGGTCTAGTGTATATTTACTTGCGTTGTAGCAGGAGATGCTGCTATTTTTTGTTTTTTTACTTAAATGATCATAAAGTACCAAGATGTACTTATCGTATAGATCACATCTTTCTGAAATAATTTTTTTATTGACGTTAGTGGATACTGCTAATGAGACGCATCATCAAACCTTTCAATCTTTTCTACTTTTTCTTTTTCTCATTTCTCATTATCAATTTCTACTCTCTCTCTCTCTCTCTCTCTCTCTCTCTCTCTCTATATATATATATATATATATATATATATATATATATATATATATATATATATATATATATATATATATATATATATATATATATATATATATATATATATATATATATGTGTGTGTGTGTGTGTGTGTGTGTGTGTGTGTGTGTGTTTATTTATGTTTAATATGTATGGATATATATGTATAATTTTTTCTGTAACGGCGTTAGTGGATACTGCTAATGAGACACATCATCAAACCTTTCAATCTTCTCTGCTTTTTCTTTTTCTCATTTCTCATTATCAATTTCTACTCTCTCTCTCTCTCTCTCTCTGTATATATATATATATATATATATATGTGTGTGTGTGTGTGTGTGTGTGTGTGTGTTTATTTATGTTTAATATGTATGGATATATATGTATAATTTTTTCTGTAACGGCGTTAGTGGATACTGCTAATGAGACACATCATCAAACCTTTTCATTTTTTCTATTTTTTTTCTTTTTCTGAATTCTCATTATCAATTTCTACTATATATAAATATATGTGTGTGTTTATTTATGTTTAATGCATATGGATATATATGTGTGTGTGTTTATTTATGTTTAATACATATGGATATATATGTGTGTGTTTATGTTTAATGCATATGGATATATATGTGTGTGTGTTTATTTATGTTTAATATATATGGATATATATGTGTGTGTTTTTTTATGTTTAATATATATGGATATATATGTGTGTGTTTATTTATGTTTAATATATATGGATATATATGTCTATATTTTCCTACCTAATAATACCTTAATGGTTTTAAATAAATAAAATCATTGCTCTTGTTTAACCATTGACAATCAGTCACCCTAGTTACTTTAGCTGATTGCTTCTGATCATAGCTGATATTCACTTCATACCTTTTCTGATTATTATTTAAAATGCTTTACGTCACTCTGTCTTTAAAAAAAGAAAAAATATCACAGATTTTGATACCACACAGTTTAAGGCTCCCACGTTCCCACTTCAGATTTTAATTTTTTTTTTTCGAAATATTTCTTATCCTCTAACTTAAAAGAAAATTTTACCTTTTTAGATTTCTCTCTTCCATGTTTCTTTTCTTTTCTTTATCTGATTATTCTTTCCCTTTTTCTTGTTTATTCCTTTCTTAGCGTAACCTGTTCTTTTTTTTTTCCTCTCTTTCTTTCTGTCTCTCTCCTCTCCCATTCACGCTTTTCAACGCATTTTACATCCCGCTTTTTTTTTTCATCGCAGCCTTTCGTTAATCGCACTTTTATTACTGATGCCAGCGTTCTTTTAAAAATCTTTTTTCCCCTCCTATTTTATTTTTTTAATCAATAAATTTATTTCTATGCCAGTCATCTGGCTATTCTTTTGAGAAATGTTTCAAAGCAGTTTTCGCAATTTTTTAATGAGACTTTAAAAAAAATGTGTATTTATAAAAAGTTTGTAGTCTTTTTTTTTAATGAAAATAAGCATTTCCTATCGCATTTCAAAGTACAATCAAAAATAATAGACAATAATTCAAGGTATAGTGGTAAAAGTGTGTCCTTTATTCTCTTTTTTTACTGTTTTACTATGCACGTAAATCCTATAAAACAGTATACAAAGTCAATAACTTCCAACCGAACGTAGAAAAATTTATATATGGAAATACGAAATAAGCGAAAAGAGAAAAATTATCTGGTATTGAAGAAAAATGTAAATATGAAGACCACAAGTAAATTCAAAAGGCTTGGTTAAACAAAACCAATAAAAATAAAGTACCTTTTGCCACTTTTGTTAGTTACAAGCATTTTTTCAATCCTTTTTCTCCAATTTCATCTTTTAATTAAAATATTTATGTCTATATTATTCAACTGTATATTCCCTTTTTAAAAGAACATACAGATTTCTATACTATTAAAAACAAGATCGAAGAACAATTTTTAACAGATTTGGCTTTCTGTATCTCCAAAAATATAGACTTCATGCATTATACAAGGCCAATAACTCTTTGTAGGAACAAAATGTAATCATAAAACTACTCATAAATGTAAAATAATTCATTAAACAAAATGAAGTAGTGTAAAGCTTCCTCTATCGCTTTTCAAAGAACATTGAATTACAGATGGTAGTTCTTCAATGTATACTGGAAAATATGAGCCCATTAATTTTTCTATGGTTTTACTATACAAGTTATAAATGATCTATACAAAGTCAATAATTCCCAAGCGTAAAGAAAAAAGGAAGTTACGAAACCCATTCCTAAACATAAAAGGTTCGTTTAACACTAGATTGCCCAAGGCAGTCATTTTGACTGTTTTTTAATTTCAATTAGAAAAACAATTATGAAATATAATTTCTAAGAATTTGGTGACTTTTTCTATAACATATAAATGGGTTTATGAATAATTGTAATTACTTCTGCCCTCCTTTATTATATAATATTAAAAATTAATTTTAAACAAATTTCTTTACGTATTTGTTATTTTTTCACAATGCAGTCATTTTGACTGTTTTTGGGCATTATAGGTATACAAGAAATCTCGGGCAATCTAGTGTTAAAAAAAATCAATAACTATAAATATTTTCAAAGTACTTTGAATGGTAGCTGGTAGTTACTCAATGTGCAGTTGTAAATATGTACCTATTGATTTCCCTATGGTTTTGAAATAAAAATAAACCTATCAATGCAATATACAATTCCAATATCTGCAATAGAGGAAGAAAAATTTAACTATGAAACCCATTACTTAAATGATTTAAGTAAGTATTAGTTAATATCTAAATCTTATTAAAATTAATTACTGTAAAACTTCTTAAATCGTATTTCAAAATAAATTTAAAAGTAGTTAGCAATAGTTCAATGTATAGTGGTAAAAATGTTCATGTTATTTTTTTTTATATGGCTTTACTATAAATTATAATGCTAAAGCTTTAGTATTTTGATTATTAATGAACTATGTAATATCAATGATACCTAAGGAGAACGAAAAAATTAATTATGATATTCATGTAAAATTATAAAGAGTCTTTGGTTAGAATTTGTGTCATAATTAATAATTATAAAGCTTCTTCTAACATATTCCAAAGGATATTGAATGGTAGTTGGTAATAATTGAATGCATAAAGGGAAAAATGGGCCTTTTTTTACACATAAAAATGGCATTAACTGCCACGGGGAACCAAAAACGTATATGTGTAATCTGTCAGTAAATAAAAAATGTCTTAGTTACTCATTTAAGTCAGTATTAACAACTATATAGCTTATAGTATCTCATTCCAGTGTCTATGAAATAATTATAAGCATTTATTCAGTAAGTCAATTATACAAGTAAAAATATGCCCATAGATATTTATTTGTAATTTTAGTATCCTACTGAATTCAAACATTCATGGAACGGTAATTTTCAATAATTCAGTGTTCAATTGTGAAATTGCACCCATTGATTTTAGAAAATGAGTTTTGCATAAGAACTATAAATGCTTTATACAGCGCCAAATATTCAGAGAGCAATAAAAAATTGAAATTAGTATTAACTTTAAAAAGTTTGATTATGCATAGGTATCAAATTTAATAACTATAAAACCTATATACCTTTTCAAAATACTTTCAACAGTAGATGACAATGGTTCAATGTACCGTTGATTGTATGTGTCCATTAATTTTTTTTATAGTTTTAAAGTTATAAAACTTATAAATGCACTATACCACAAGAGAGTAATGTGACGACCAGTTAGCTTCCTATGTGGACTTCATAAAGGATAACGTTTCTATTCATTACTATTTAATTAAATAAATTACGATAGCTTGAAAATTAAGAAAATTATATTTATGATATTTTTATAACATAAAATAATTATTTTTCTATTGTATTTCTTTCTAATATAATAAATTTTTATAAAATTATTTTCACTGTTTTTTTTATTTGAAGTGGTATTTAAATATGTAGACGTCTACAAAAAAAAACTAAGGATTAATATTATAAAAAGTTTTTACTCTTAAATCCAAAGTATTTTATGTTTTAACTTTTGGTTAAATAATAAATAAGTGCTTTAATTTTTTGTACTCTTTCTATATAATAAATTGATAGAACTATACAGAAACTCTAATAATTTCACAAAGGTAACATTTATAAGTATATCAATTTATGCAGCCTCCTTTATTTAATCCTAATTTAAATATTTATGCTCTCTAATGCTAAAAAGATTCACCCCCCTCTACACAATACAATACAAAAAACTCCGAGAGGAAGGAAAAAATAAAATATGAAATCTTGAACTTTAGAAAGGTGTGATTATGTATTTATATCAAAATTAATACAAGCAGCTGTAAATAGGAGAATAGTACAATATTCAGTGACCAACAATGTCTTAAAATTACAATTATATGTTGGGGACGATTCGTTATACGTTTTTAAAATTTCTTCCTATTAAAATGAATGACAGGTCAGCAATAACTGCAAAGGCAACGTAAAGAAGACCCAAATAGAATACTGCTTGGGTCTTATTTAAGTTGGCTTTACATTTATTACTATATTTTAGAATTAAGGGTTTATCTTTTCGTAATTTAATGTCTGTACTTTAAGAGCGAGTAATATAAGTATTCCTATCTGGAAAGGAAATGCAAAATAACAACTGCTTTTGATGCGTGGTATTATACATAAATAATAAATGCTCCACCCTTCAGACGTCCGAACTTATTTTTTCCTTGAAAAGAATCGCCTCTACTCTTTTTGAGCCATTTGATTCCTTTCTTGAAATTCGTAGCGTAAAATTATCTTCCCTTTTTTGGTTTTGTAGTGATTGAACAACTTTACTTTTGAAAGTGGGTGTAGATTTCAACTTCAACAGCTGATTTTTTCATAAAGGTATTACTTTGCCTTCTCCATACAAGTGTATCTAAGCTGGAGGAAATATTCTAAGGGAAGATTATTACCCACCATAGCTGATTGGTAAAAAGCGAGATTACGTAATAATACGCTGTGTACAATAAAGCGGTTGAAGTCTCAATTACAGAAAGGCAGTATTTGAAGAACATATAATAACATCAAATAGTAGATCCAGTGGTGCTGCTTTATAGATCCAATACACTATAATTTAACAGGAAGTGTCATATTTTTGCTCTTGATCCAGCAGTATTTTTTGTAAACAAGATCTTTTGTGATTCAAGTTAAGTGCTTAAGAAATTCATTTTTATCCCAATTGTCAAATGGCTAATTGGACATACAAATAATTCTTTGGTTAAACTTTTCTGGTTCACCTACAAAACTCAAAGAAACGATTGGCCTAGTTATACTTTTTTTCCTACAAGTCTTTCATAAGCGCATGTCCTCAAAGTATAAATTTATAGGGGGGGTAATAAATAGATAGTTTTGCTAGATCCCACGTATAAGCACCTCCTGAAATTTTTATCCCCCTTTTGAAAACAGTAAAGATACAGATAAGATACCCTAAGTATATAAATGGGGACCTTATAAGTTTAACACGCTGAATGCACGGCAATTTTCAGAAATCTGGCCTAAAATGACAATTTGATTTAATCGCATTATATTATTATAAACTCTAATTTGAGGACAGAAATTCAACAAAGTCCTGAATTATTTATTTTCCAAGAGAATTGATTTTTTGTTCTTTTCCCAGAAACCATCTATCAATACAAGCACTGATATACTACGAGTTTATTCGTAGCTGCACAAAAATGGCAAGTAAACACAGTATGAGATAACTGGTAGTTGGCGTCCTAGAAAAGAACGCAATCTACGAGTTATCTCGTAGTTGGCAGTCAAACAGAACCAAACAGAAAAATCCACATTGATTATTTTGACAATATTTTCGCATTTGTCTGGTGTTTAAAGCTTTTAAAATATTCCCCATCAAGTAGACAGTGGGTCTAAATACGTGCTTTATTTACTATTAAGGTGAATCATGACTGACTCCATTTAACTTTATAACCATTTATTCATTCACACATAAAGAAATAGAAGTACGCGTGAGAGCGTTGGTTGAGAGTGTCCTCATCCGCGCGTTATAGTTGAGTTGTAGAGTTGCAAAGTCTAGACATCACACTATCTTATGTGGGATGAGATCTAAATGTACTCTAGTAACCATTTACGCAGAACTCTTTCAGATTGAATATTTACATTTTTCGTATTTGAGGTATTTTCATGTCCTAAAATATTTCCAGCATTATTTGGAATGGAATATTAGAAAAAAAAGAAAGTAACAGCCAGTTTAACTGGAAAACAACGTCTTTAAAAAATAATTGAGAGGCTTTTGTTAATATGCATGTTAGAGTAAGTGGTTATGAAATATTAGAGACTATTTTTACTAATATAAGAAATTTTTAACAATCCACTACTCGCGTCACTAGAAGGTATATTAATGATTAACGATCACTTTGAATCTGCGAGATACACGAATGACTTTTTACTATTACCTATAATTAATTTCATATATTGGCGTTAGCGTGAAGTCTTATAAAAAAGTAAAATTACACAATGGATTCTATTAATTTCAAGATTACCATATTTCTAAAAGTCATAATCTTTTATGGTATAAAAGTGCTTGGTATGTCTTTTTGATTTTATTCTATTCAATTTGAAGTCGTATTTATTCTCTTTTTTACTCACTCTAACCGACGCCGCAGACATTACAAGAATGCATCTTTTGACAGCTTGGGTTGTCATAGACATTTTGCACATTTCTCCTTTTTTTTCAACTTTTATTGTGGCTTCAGTTTCTTCTCATGGCATAAAACAGGTCATGTAAAACGTCCAACACTCTTTGAATAAATAAGTTCAATATAATCCTTTGATTTGAAGTTTATATTTTAGTACTTGAAAAACTTTTACTACTTATGATCCTCTATTTTCATTTAGAGCATTTCGTTTGCTAAAGATCTGATATTCTCTTCGTTATCAGTGAGCATTGACAGTAACAAGTTTTCAGGAGTGAAAGAGAAACTATTTCATTAAAGAACAGTATCTACTAATTTTCGTAAATTGGATTCCTAATAACTAGTCGAGATAAATCACCAAATATACCATGCTTCTTCTATCATGAGTGGCTTTGTTTTGATAAATGACTCTACAGATGCACATTCATAATATATATTGCAGGAATACGTTTGTCAGATAGGTTTTCCGTAGCACGGGCAACCTTAAAATTCTATTGGCAGTTGTTAGTCACTTTAAAGTAGTAACTAGACTAAATTCATTTTTTTTAATGACAGAATGCCATTCTTCGTGTGGTATTTGTAGCAAATATATAAATATTGCTGATCGTTTCTGAGGACCTCTATATCTATATTATATGGAATATATCTATATTATATTCTCCGTACCTATAAAAAAAATGTAGCTACAAATAGCTCCTCACAAGTTTCGATTTCTTTACCAGCTGGTCCACAAAAGACTGTAGGACTAGTTGTTGCACCCCCTAAAGAATTTAGTAAATGTCAGAGAAACAACTAATGTGCATGAAGCAAACAAATAAACCATTGTGCTAGTTTGTTGACCTCTAGCTCCATCAAGTTTATTAAACACCCTTTGTGCACCAGTATTGGCATTTATTCTGTCGCATTCAACTAACCTTAGTTCACTTAGTTCTACAAAAATTTGTCCATTGCTTCTTTTATGGCTTTAGTTTCTCATGTTGGAAAAGTTACATGCCCGATATAAGACTTAGGCTCCTATACAAGCATATAATGTTCTCCTTTTGTGATATTTGGGTAGATAGCACATTGTGCCCTTTATGATTTGCAATTTTGTTTTGTGATCTTTCCACTTATAATCGAAACGGAAGATGAAAAGGTAATAAAACAATCCTTCTCTAGTTTCCAATGTCACAATTTTTTTTTTTTCTTTTTAGAAAGGTTGAGATTTTGATGCAGTTTACTTTAGTCTCCGAAAAAGGGTAAAATCTTGCTATATTGTAAAATGTATTTATAAAAAGCTTTGTGGAATACTGTATAGTAGTAGTATTTATACATTTTACAATTAACAATAAACAATTTTTTATTCTCGACCAACACTGTTTTTAATTTATTGTTTATTTTTAATTCAAATCTTACATAAAAATCAATACACAGCAAAAAATTTATTTCTGATGTTACAAGAAACTTGAATCATCAGAAAAAATTAATTGAAATCTTAAGTCAAATTTCGACCCAGCGCCGAATCTTTTATGCACATTCATCTTTTATGCATCGTGTCTCTTTCGTCCTTATAACCATAAATCTATAATATAATTTTATAACCAATACTACATGGCAACTTAATGATAAAAATTCTAAGTGTATACTATGAAAATTTTTAAAAATATCGTAATTACATTGATGTTTATATAAGTCTCTCAGAAACTTGGTACAATAAAGGAGGGGTCGTTCCCAAACTGGCAAAATAAAATGTATGAAAGCCAATAAGAAAGTAAACTTTTTCCAAAGCAGCTTGCAATGAATGGATATCTCTAGGCCAAACACGTCTGCGAAGCTTTTACTCATTTAACAACTCCCAGGGAGGACGTGTAGTTTAAGGAAGTCTACGGAAGAAAATAACATTGCCCCCGCTGGGTCCTCGTAATTTAGAAGCAGAATACTTGCAGGCTTTACCTGCCATATCCAGAGGCATAATTTGAATTTGGAGAATATTACATTAAAGAACCTATTTTAAGGGGTTCAATCCGCCATTAATGAGCACGGCAAATTTTGGCCGGCTTGAATCTCGAACTCACAACCCTCGGTTGTGAGATTGACGCCTTTGTTGAACTACCGTGATTCTATGAGAAAGTAATTTATAACACATAAAAGCTAAATTGATTTTTTGAGAGTAAAATCGATCCGTCGGCCACTCACGTACATATTAAATGTGGCAGCACTTTTTTTACAAACCTTATGTTTGGATTTGATCGCAGGGGTTTCCTGAACTTTGGTTGATAACAATTTCGCCATTCACATCTTGAGCACCATTTTGAACCCACTAGGATCGCGAGAAAAAGAACATCATGCATGCAAATGTTACCTGGAAGAAGGGGAGGAGAAAAAACCGTAATCAATTATGCGTCACAGTGAATAAAAGGTGACAATATCAGTCCTGTAAAATTAATGTGACACTTTTCTAGCAGTTATAATATACGAGATAAGGACGCACTTTAAAATATCGAAAAGGCAGATATGTGCATCATTTATGGAGCCGCAAGTACCACAAAGATACCATGAATGAAGGGTGAGTGTTATCCACACAGGTGGTAGCCCGATCCGCAAACATTTGCACTCTTGCATCAGCAACTGCGCTAAACAAGACCCTTCCTATGTATCCCTTTCTATGCATACATATCTCTTATGTATATTCTATGTATCATTTCAAAGTATATTCTATGTATTTTAGTCCAAAAGTTGCATGGACAGCCAGAACAACAAGTGGGGAAGATGGGATTTTTAAGATAGATGCAGATTAGTCAACAAGAACATCAGCTGTGAGATATGCCTTGTGTAACTTAACATATCACGATGCGTAAGATTATAAAAATTCAAATCAATAGATAACTTTAATTTTTTTTTCTGTGGGTATATAGTCATGGTTGGTTGGTTTGGAGCGCTACAGTCCTATTTTGCAACACTAGGGCTAATAGACCAGGACCTGCTGATTAAAGACGATTTCAAACGGCTAATAACATTCATGCTAGCAGTGGAGTTCGAACCCACGAACTCCAGTACCAAAGAGCGGTGCGCTACCAGTTCCTCCATCTTTCGCCGGGTAAATTATCATATAATCTATAGAAAGCATTATCATTCATATACTTAAACATTTACATTATATATATATATATATATTTTTTTTTAATAATTATAATTTCATTTTGCTTCTTTCTTTTCCTTATTTTCAGGAGTTTTAAACATTTTATGAAAAAAATAATTAGTGCCACTGATAAACACCAAAAGGTTTATGGTCGCTAGAAGGCAAGGGGTCAGAAGAGAAGCTATGGCCACTGTAAAACTTTAGTAAATATTGTAATTATATGAGAAATAGTAATTTTAAACATATATGCAAGACCATAACAGAGAAAGACTTCAATATAAATGAACATACAATTACAACAAACTACAAATCGTAATAACATAGAAAAGAAGAAAAATTAATATTAAGATGATTATAAACCTTTTTAAGTTTGTCTAAATTATTTGTATTATTACCTTATACGCCTGTAATGATAGCACGTCTTTAAGCAGGAGCTCCCGGACTAATTAGCCTAAGTGTGGCAAAAAATTGACCGTAGCGCTCTAAACCAAACCTTTGCCGTCCAATCATGCTTTGCCTAATTACCTTTCGTTACAATTTTTTCATCCATCTCGCATCAGTCATCATTTATGAATAATGTAAGTCAATTTATCCAATTGATTATTATCTAATTTAATATTCACATCAATTGATTCATTAAAATGGCATAACGTAGCAAGTTTAACATAACAGGAATTATTAAATTCATTTATAACGTATAAATTCAGTAATTATTTCATCCTGTTACAATAAATAGGTCTAGATGTAGAAGATAAACTAAAAGATTCATGTGTCGTATCGATCATTATGAGTAGTAACGTTTCTTACCCCTTTCATACTTTTGAAGAAAACTACAAAACTTATTCATTCTCTGACAGAGGAAGTCATGTGGTGGTTGAATAAACAAATCATTATTTGGCGCTACCGGAGTTTGTGCGTTTGCATCTCACTCTGAGTATGGATGTTTGTAGCCAGTGTGACACCTTCAATGTTCTTGAGTGAAGAAGTAGAGTGAAGGGTCACAGACTTAACAGAATTGGAAATCACTTTTATTTTCTGGAGTAAACAATTGCTATATACAAAGGGATTCTAATATCCTAAAACAATTCGAAATGTACAGGATTGTTGCTTGGATAACATATCCATGATGCTCACATTCGTAAAAGAGAATTAACTATTCTCATACGATGGAAGGCTTTTCCAGTGTTCAAAGCGAACCCAATCTATCCCCCGTTCGGTGTCCGAGACCCTGCCGTTCCTCATATGAGCGGACCTTAAGAGTCTCCCGAACGTAATTACTAAAAGCTGGCTCCGGTCAAAAGTCCTCCATGATGACCTCCAGAATCCTCCTGCCGAACGATGGCCGAATGGTTAGGGTGCTGGCCTTCGGAACCGGAGTTCTTGGGTTCGAATCCCACTGTGGCATGGATGTTCATAGCCGTTCGGAATCGGCTTTAAGCAGTAGGTCCCGGTCTCATTAGCCCTCGTGTTGCAAAAAGTAGACCGTAGCGCTCCAAACCAAACCAAACCAAACCAAACCTCCAGAATCCTCCATGATGTCAACGCACCTACGTAAAAAAATGTTGAAAGTCCCGGAGTCTCAAAATTCTTGGCTTTTTATACCTGGGGGTCAGTTATGGTCTCGCCAACCGTTTTCTGGTCAGTTACGATTCCAGTCACCTGAGAACTCCGGCTAAGATTACAGCTAGTTAATTAGTCTAATTCTAATTTGCTAGCTGTCCCTTTCCGGAATTCTCAAAACAATACGACGAAATCGTTACCTCGACCGATCAGGGCGTGACGCCTATTCAACCAAACTGTCAACATCCCAGACACTGCTTTGCCGCACTCTTGTAGTCCGTTCAAGCAGGTGGGACCCAGCTCTGATAATTTCGGTCATTAGTATTCTGATCAAGGGGGGGGGGTCTTCACACCATTCAGAATTGGTTTTAAACAGGATATGATACACTCAAATTTCAGGCCAACTCGAAACGGTTTATGGCTGCCGAAACCAAGGGTATATGAGATGGTATCTACTACCACAAAAATTTTATTTATTTCTTGAAAAAAATTCAAAGTGTTTACTCTATAATATCAAACAAAAACTAGCACACAATTAAACTTTTACATTAGTTTACATTATTTTACAAAATCCAAACTTTTTCAAGGTGCTCATTTTGCGTTTCCATTATGTCTCCCTTTTTCTACATTATTAAGACATACTAAACTACATTTGTATTTAGAGTGAATTTTCATAACCATGTCATCCTTTTTCACATTATTTACAATTGTCTTAACCGAGTAAAGATAATTAATCATGAGTAAGATCTAAAATTTTCATTTTGTTGAAAATAAATACCTTAATGCTGCAAACCAAACATTGGTCCTGTTATATTGCTTTAACTAATAGCAAGTATTTTAGAATGATTAATAGTTATTTTACACGAGGTACGAGAATGGAATTTAACTTTTAAAGATGTCTTTTAAATGGAATTTTTCAAGACATATTATTAATGATATCCTGATAATGTCCTGATAACCAAAATTTTAATTCTTATTATAAAGCATATTCTCTTAAGTGTAAAAAGTTTCCACTTTACCAATAATAACACATTGCTCAGTCCGGTAATCACGCTTTGGTTTGGTTTGGAGCACTACGGTCTACTGTTTTGCACACGAGGGCTAATGAGACCGGGACCTACAGTTTAAAGCCGATTCCGAACGGCTACAAACATCCATGCCAGCAACGGGATTCGAACCCGCAAACTCCGGTTCCGAAGAGCAGCGCTCTACCATTCGGCCATCGTTCGGCACTTTATCACGGTAATAACTGTCCCTGAACAAGTTCTAAAGATTTCAAAATATTTTATACCTTCAATTAATTTCATCTTTTATTAAATGATAATCAGAAATTTCCTTAAAATTTAAGTACATAACGGAAATAATATTATACACGTATGTATGTACTCATTTTCGCAAAAATCTATGAATTACTTTTTTAACCGTTTGACTGCTACGAAGCGCTATCGTGCTTGTCTTGTGCTGTGTCAAAAATGCATAGAAGTGTGATCACATTGCTGTATTTTTCTGTAATTTTCACACTGGAGATTAAGTCTTATTTTTCTCTCAATTAATGGTAAAATCATAGTAACATACAGCAGCGCGATCGCTCTTTCATTTTTGACAATATATATGAGAAGAGCGATAGCGCTTCGCCGCACTCAAACGGTTACATACTGAATCTCAATTTAATTATTTTATGCTAGAAAATCAGCTTACTTGTGGTATCCATTATAGTATACATAAATAGCAGTACAAGTTCTTTCATTGAACTATTTTTTTACAAATAACAGTATAATCTTCGCTGATACCTGCTTCAGTGGCGCTTGTGATTTATTTAAATGGAGGTTCATGAAACAAATTTCAAAAGTTAAATAAACAAATATAACGTAACTTACAGGTTAAAACCCATTTGCTTTTTCACATGTAAAAGTGTCGGTTTAGAGCTCGATAATCTACCTTTTAAAAAAAATTTGGCTGATGAGACTGGGTCATATTGCATAAAGCCGATTCTAAACGGCTCAGAAAATCGATGTTAGAAACAGGATTACAGCCCACGAACTCTGGCACCGAATAGTAGCACCCTACCCATCCAACAATCATTCGGCTCTTAAGTTAAAGAAAAACTATGCAGAAAAAAAAACTCAAATATAAATAACAAATCATTTCTTACTATGAAGTGTAATGAAACCGAAATATTTCTTAAAATAAATATATTTTTGAGCTTTGATTAAAAAATAGCTAAGCACAATATTTGTAAATTGCTCATAATTTTTTAATGCAAACAAATGAATAACATTTTCAGTCAATTCAGCTATATCATTTAATATTTCTTAATATATATTTTCTACAATAAATTGTAGAAATCTAATAGCATCAGTCATACTCTAAAAAAATATTTCAGTATTTCTTTCCAAAAGAAATGCTTAAAAATGTAATTATTTTTTTTTTCCGAAAAGCTGATTTTATTAAGTGACGCCTTAACTGTTTACACTAGTTCGTAAAAAAAATATGTATCAAAAACAGACAACTATAAAAATGTAACAAGAAAATGGAAAAAGAATTAACTACAAAAATGCAATAAAACCACGGGAGAAGCTGAAAGAGGTAATTGCAAACAATCCGAGCTGGCACACACTGAAAATGTGCATATGGAATTGTATTCTTCCCGTAAAAAATATATATATCGAAAACTGACAACTATAAAAATATAACAAGAAAACGGAAAAAGAATTAACTAAAAAAATGCAACAAACCACGTTAGAAGCTGACAGAAGTAATTGCAAACAATCCGAACTGGCGCATACTGAAAATGTGCAAATGGAATGGTATCATTCCCCCTTCTGCCCCTCTGTCCACTTCTATCCCTATACATCAATCGTCAGGTTCATTTCTTCGATAGAACGTGGGATCGAGGATAGACCAAAAAGTACCCTGTGCTATAGAAACCTACAATACAAGTCCTTAGCTACCTATTAGCATATTTAAAATGTGTCGGGGGAAGGAACTCATCCTATAAACGAATGAATACCTGGAAGTGTATTTTATAATTTTATTTAATTTGGAAATACAGTAGAACCTCGATTATCTGCACCTCGATTAACCGAAACTCTCCGTTAACCGAAGTCGGTTTCTTCTTCACTTTTTTTTCACTTTCTACAGCAATTGCAAACTAAGGATTGTTTGCAATTACTTCTGTCAGCTTCTAACGTGGTTTGTTGCATTTTTTTAGTTAATTCTTTTTCCGTTTTCTTGTTATATTTGTCATCCAAAATTTTCTCTTTACAAACATGCATTTTTAAAGTTTTCTTTTTTCTCACATTCCTTTTGTAGGCAAGCCGTCCTTTCCAAAGTACGAGTGCAGATAAATATTTTGGAATTCCCTTTTTTAGAATCCCTTCTCGCAAGCACAGTTCTCGGTGTGAGTGTACTCTTCCCCACTTTCAAGCATCCCTGTTTTAAGCAAAAACACACCCCATTTCGAAATTTGGAAGGTCATACTGCCGAGTCCCAGAACAATCGAATGTTATTGCACCAATGACGATACTACATATTAAACGAGATAATTACTGATGAATTTTCGATTATCCGAAAATTTTGATTATCCGAAGTAGGTTCTCTCCCAATTACTCCAGTTAATCGAGGTTCTACTGTATATCTATTTCTCTGTTTATCGTTAAGGATTCAAGTACTCATGTATACAAATAATCTCCACTGAAAAAAATTCTGACTTCTCAACTTTAAGCTTCACTTCTACTTTTCGATCTTAAACTATACCATTTCAATAAACAAAGTTTTACAGTTAAGACATTGCATCTTGATACAAACACTAATACAAAACTTTAAACCAAGAGAATTGAAACAAGAAATCGTTGAAAATTTTTCTTTACTTTCCTTTACTTTGTGGCTGAAATCGATAAATAAAAAGTTTTGCACACTAAATTTCACCTGAAAGCTGTGAAAAAAAAATTATCTTCGCGACATTTAGAGATTTACATTCCGTCATTTTACAATCGTAGATATGGAAATATGTAGCCAAAACTTAAATGCATAACATCGATCTACATTTGCGAGTCGCTTAACAATTTCCTTTTCGCGCCTCCTGTAACGCGGTCAATATATTTGATGATCAAAGTAATTTTGGAGCGCCATCTGTTGCAACAACATCGAAATATAATTTTAAGTATTTTTCTCCTTTAATAGGAAAAATAAGTATAGTCGGTTTCTGTTAAAATTTATCCTTCCTCACTTTTAAGGAATATCACATGTTTTAAAAGTATTTAAACTGTATTGCACTCCTATCTAAACATTAATTTTGCATTATAAAATTTATTTTTATGATATCAAAAATAATAACGTTATCTGAAGCTAGAAATTATGTTTTATTGCCTAGATTAATTACATATTAATCTTCTTATTTATTTTTAGGTGCATAATATTTTCCATATACTTTTTAATTTTTTACCTTTTACATTGAAGTCCATTTTACTTCAGAATCCGCCTTCGTAATAAAATATTCATTTATAAGAGTATTTAGATATACGAAACATTCACTTATACGGAGGAATGTTCAAACCCTCATGTAAATTTTCGAGCATAAATTTTATACATTTATACGAAGGGAACAAATATTTTTCGCGAAAAGCCTTGTACTAATCATGTTTATATCTCCCTGTGATTTTTTTTTAATTTTTTTATAAAACTTTTGTTTGTATTGTTGTTCAAAAAACGGAGAGAGTTTTTAATTCTTTTTTACTATATCTCTTAATATTTAATATTACTTTAGTTTAAAAGTATTCTTTGTATTTATTTATGTATGGGTTTAGTGTATACTGCAACTTGCTGTATTTAATGTAGAAGGAAAAAAATAAGTTTGTTGTTACAGTTATAGATATTTATATAAACATCATTTTTACCTTTAAACTACATCTATTTATTAAAAACGAAAACAAAAAGAAGCCCAGTAGTGTTTTTATTTTTTTTTTATTTCATAGGAGGAAATGACATGTAGTTGGAATTCACATACACAAGTTTTCACCTATACGAAGAATTAGCCCTTCCCCTGGTCTTCCTATAAATAAGTTTCCTCTGCGTATATTTATATGATAAAATAAATTACAATAAGCAAAATGATTATTTACATTTCAAGTGTAGTACTAATCACTTTCCCTTCTGGTTTAATTATTTACATAATGGTGGTTTGATTCAAAACTTAAATAGATATTTGTGTGTGTGTGTGTATTAGAGGAATTGAAAACAGGGGAATTAGAGCTCACATTTGAGATAATGATTGTTTTGAGATACACTCAATCCTTTCCTCTTTCGGCACAAGTTCTAATATTACTTATTTCATACAATATTAGTGAAAAAATTCAGAATGTTCATTGGTTTTTGTATATTTCTAATATTAATGATTTCAAATCTGTCATCTGAGATTTCATTTTCTCACTTAACTTCTATTAGAAATCACATGTGATCAACTATAAAAGAATGAGAGGCTCCTCTAAGGGTCATTACATTGAAGAGAAAATAATTCCTTCTACATAAATGAAAGCAGGGAAACTTTGAATGAAGGTTATAAAAAGCTAAAGATAAGATTTAGTCATATTAAACTTAAAATAAATATTAAGATAATATTAAATGTTCCTTTCCAAACATAATAAATACCAAATATAAACATTGACTTTCTTATATTTCTAATATTAATGTTCTCAAATCTGTTAGTTGAACGTTCATTTTCTCTCTTAACGTGTATTAAAAATTCCATAAGATCAACTATGCAGCAAAATAGGCTAAATACCTAATCGCAGTTACGTACAGAAGCAGATGCTTTACAGAAGATTAATTTTGAGAACCTGATCAGACATTTTTCAATAACAACGGTAGAAGAAAATATTCTTTCATTGAGTTTTTTCCCACTTAAACTGAGAATGAAGCATCTTTAAAGCTATATGCTCATGATAGCCAATTTATTGTGAATTTTCTACGTTGATCTCTCTTGTATACGAAGTCGATGGCATTCAAAAATATTTTTTTTAAAGACGTTTCACTGATTTCTATGGTCGTGAAGTATTTGTCCATTAAATTTCAGCGTTTTCTTAAAATTAAGAACTGAGCTTTCAAGAGAAAAAAAAATACCTTATTAAAGTTTTTCTTTCCTTTTTAAATTGCTAGATATTGCAACAGGGGATCATGTTAAGTTTCAGACATGATATTGCCAAATAATCAGCAATAATAGTTGGTGTTTGATTTTGGTTTGAAGCGCTATTGTCAATTTTTGGAAAAACTGCAAAACTGATTGCATGCGTGCCTGCAATGGAATCTTTGAACTCTGGTTAACAAATACAAGTGCACTATTAACCCAAAATTTGAAACAGGAGAAGAAAAAAATTATTAATACCACCAGTTTGCAATAAACATGGTATTAGTTCATCAGTTAATATCACTAAATAATATATAGCTATAAAGGAAATATTTTTTTTTAATTTTCATAGTACACACTTGGAGTTTTTATCATTAAGTTGTCCTGTAGTATTTCTTATCAATAAATAATATAGAGATATATAGCAAAGTAACCATTAGAAATAAAATTACTGTTCATTGGAAGATAATGAGCGTTATTCATCAGGAGATATTCCTCATTGTTATCACAATAGCTATAAAAGTAATACTAAATTTTCAAATGTAGGCTATTAAGCAGGTTTTTTTTTTTTTTTTTTTTTTTTTTTCATATTATTGTTTGTGAAAGTCATACAAGTAGTTTTTATATATTCAAAAACAAAAGTACATAGGGAAAATGTTTTCCAATCCTTCGAAGAAGCTAAAAATCGTCTTCTGCACCTAAATTACTTTCATATATTGCGCTAATTTGTTAATATTTTGCTTTACTTATCATCAAATTATCACTGTGTATAGAAGTGTAAAATACTATTAAGATATGAAGAAATTGAAAATGACGGTATCAGGAATTTATAATTTATAGTTCTTAATTGACAGTTCAAAGGTTATTATCTTTTAAATCTACTTAAACTATTTATAAAGATCCTGAATTTTTTTTTATTCTTATGGTGTGTGGCCTTTTTCTTTATCCTGCGAATATCCCGGATTATGGATATTTCCACAGCACTTAGTGTAAATCCGATAATCTCGCATTTGTCTTTCGCACTACTGAAAAAGTTCTAACTTGAACTAAAGAGATGTGATTTGTTTCTCACAAGTCTGCAGAAATCAGAAAACTTCTAGAGCAGTTTATGTAAACAGCTGCCGTAACCAGCTTAAACGGGTAGTCTGGCATTATTTTCACTTAGTAGACTTTTTAAATTATTAGCTTCATCTGAAATATTTTCTTTATCATCGATTGGAATCACCTGCTTCTGTTGACAGACAGGTTTACAGGATACGTTGTCGGAATAGAGAAAACTTTTATGCCTTAAAATCTTCTGCCAGACAGACAAAATGCCCAAATGCTTTATCAATATTTTCAACAGAATTTTCAGGCAGTAGAAACAAGAGAAACGCTGTAAGAAGAAATTCAACCAAATATCTATATTTGTTTGGAAATGTAATGCAGTAGTAAAAATAGATTTTTTCCCATTGCAATTAAAACTCATACAAAAGTAATAACATATTCTTTTATCTGTCCAATAAAAACATCTTTTGGTATTAAATGCCGTGGTTCAAATGAATATTAACTAATATCATCTTCTCTAAAAACACAGAAGTATCCTATAACAGACTGTTTAATAAAATAAATTAATGTTAAATATAGTGTAATGTTTTTTGTCAGCATCGATAGATGTAAATGATTACTATTTTCTTAAATGATAAGTCGGCATGATTTAAAACACGTTGCACAACTAGATTTTAAGAAAGAGGGGGAAATAAAATAAAATATTAATTATCAATTGAGAATTTTTAATTATTTGTTCCCCAAAAAATTTTGATTGTACAATGACTGTGCAAATTTTGACTGTAAAACAGACTGTTTAATAAATAAATTAATGTTAAATATAAAGTAATGTTTTTGTCAGCATTGATAGATATAAATGATTACTATTTTCTTAAACGATAATTCGGCATGATTTAAAACACGTTGCACAATTAGATTTTAAGAAAGAAGGGAAAATAAAATAAAATATTAATTATCAATTAATAATTTTTAATTATTTGTTGCCCAGGAAATTTTTAGCATTTTATGCTAAAATAGAGGATGATATCTTGAAAGCAATATCTACGATTTATCTATGCTTAAGATTAATATACATATATCTATTGAACCTTCACAATATTCAAATTCTACGTGAATTACTTATGAAGCATACAAAACTATATTATCTCATAAAACCTACTCCAAAAAATACACCCTCGTCCAGTCTTTTGGGGGTTTATTTTGGATAATTTGGTTTGTTATGAGCCCTAAGATCACTTTTTTTCTATCCGAGAGCTAATGAGACGGAGGCCTACTGCATAAATTAGATTCGAAAATATTAATTATGAATTAAGAATTTTTAATTATTTGTTCCCCAGAAAATTTTGAGCATTTCATGCTAAAATAGAGGATGCTATCTTGAAAGCAATATATACGATTTATCTGTGCTTAAGATTATACTTATATCTATTGAGCCTTCACACTATTCAAATTCTATGTGAGATATTTATGAAGCATACAAAACTATATTATCTCATAAAACCTACACCAAAAAATACACCCTCGTCCAGTCTTTTGAGGGTTTATTTTGAATAATTTGGTTTGTTATGTGCCCTAAGATCACCTTTTTCTATCCGAGAGTTAATGAGACAGGGACCTACTGCATAAATTCGATTCGAAATATTAATTATTAATTAAGAATTTTTAATTATTTGTTCCCCAGAAAATTTTTAGCATTTTATGCTAAAATGGAGGATGATATCTTGAAAGCAATATCTACGATTTATCTGTGCTTAAGATTAATATACATATATCTATTGAACCTTCACAATATTCAAATTCTACGTGAGTTACTTATGAAGCATACAAAACTATATTATCTCATAAAACCTACTCCAAAAAATACACCCTCATCCAGTCTTTTTGGGGTTTATTTTGGATAATTTGGTTTGTTATGAGCCCTAAGATCACCTTTTTTCTATCCAAGGGCTAACGGGATGGGGACCTACTGCATAAATTCGATTCGAAATATTAATTATTAATTAAGAATTTTTAATTATTTGTTCCCCAGAAAATTTTTAACATTTTATGCTAAAATAGAGGATGCTATCTTGAGAGCAATATCTACGATTTGTATGTGCTTAAGATTAACATACTTATAGCTATTGAGCCTTCACAATATTCAAATTCTATATGAAGTATTTATGAAGCATACAAAACTATATTATCTCATAAAACCTACACCAAAAAATACACCCTCGTCCAGTCTTTTGGGGTTTTATTTTGGATAATTTGGTTTGTTATGTGCTCTAAGATCACCTTTTTTCTATCCAAGAGCTAATGAGACGGGGACCTACTGCATAAATTCGATTCGAAACACCCGCTCTAGTAGTGGGATAATATTGAGTGAAATTTGATAGTACGAAAGCTATCTGAAACCTATGCTATTACTCAGGAGAGAACCAAGCGGTGGCTTCTATGAATCATAGACGACCGGAGAGAGAGCTGCTGCTGATCAAGAAAGAATGTTCTCCAAATTAAATCTAAGCTATTCAGCATCAAGGAACTATTAATTAATTTATTTTTCGATTAAAATGTAATTTTATGCTTGTACTATTTCATAATATGGATGTAAAGCAATTTTGCATTTTTCTTTTGGCTACTGTAATACAACAAGCATACCTGAAAAATAAATTTTTCCCGTTATGATAGTTAGAACGTTAAATTTATTTTTCTACAAATAGTTTTAAGTGATATATAAGCAACATCAAATAATTTCTTCCAGAGAAAGGCAAAGCTCTATAATTAAGTATAAGTTTCCGTGATACCGAATCTTTACAAAACAAGTAGCAAAAATCCCTCATTCTTGAGTCAATTGTATAGTCTATAATTACGTTATACTCCTTCAATTGGGTGTTTTACACTTGCAAATAACACTTATCTAAGGCTGATAATTCATAGATATTAAGAGTACGCGTGACTCAAAGCAATCAGTGCCCATTACAAACACATTAGGTGCATTGCTGGGTGGTTGTAAATTCAATATGTAGTTTGCTTTCATTTGTTTGTGTATGCAATGTGAACTTTTTGAACAAAAGTTGATAGTAATCTATAAGAATGTGTTTAGGACGTCATCACAGTCACGTCTGTAATGTCAAAGATCTTTTTAAGCAAATTACAAAGATCCTTTAAAGCAACCTACACGGAAGAGTTTCATCAAAAAAAGATGTTCCTGATCGGAAGAAAAAAAAATCATAAATGTTTTAATGTCCACCATTATAAAAACTTTTTTTTCAAACCCAAAGTGTTACCTTTATTATTTAACCCTCTTATTCACCTGAACTTGATATGATGCTCCTAATTTAACTAGTATAAAAACTAGTTTCAGATATTTTTCCAACGAACTGGTACTGGCACCTCTTATACAGGTAAGCCTAATATTTGACTACAAATTCGGTTTAATTCAGGATAGCAATTGGTTGCAGACCACTGAAGAAAACCTTGCGTTGCAGAAGTAAACAAGACATTTTTTTTATTTTTGTCGTTGTAATGCTAATATTTTTTAAATACCATTTATAATAATGAAATGTTTAATCCCCTACATAATAATACCCTAAGTTATCTGTCCGTCTGTCATCGAATTTGTGTAGAGGTTGGAACTGGAATGGATAAAGGCATCCATTATGGATTCTTAATGAGTTAGAGTTAGAAAAATCCCAATCGAGTAAAGTTTATCTCTTCCTAAACTATCGATCCGCTTCTAAAATAAATTGGTATAAAAATGCTGCATATCGCAACAAAAAATACTGTCGTCTTTAAAACGGTCGAAATCCACTCCTTTCCCTCTTTCCGAGAGTTTAATGACATTATTTCAAGCCCTATTTTCTCTAATTAAGAGCAAGGGATTAAATTTATCAATTTATCACATGATAAATAGGTAAAAATAACAGTTTTTTCTATCATTATGACGTCATTCCTTTAACCATCTCATTTATTCATTTCTTATTTTAAATTATTTAAATATCGTCTGCAGTATTTTCATACATTTTATCACTGAACTTAGATATTATGTAAAAAATTTACTTTCATATTTGGTTTAAATAATATATTAGGTACATATGTAAGCTGATAGTGGAGTAGCAATGCTATTAATTATACTGGAAGCCAATGTCCAACAGACCTTAAGGAAGACCTATTAACAGATGTTTGGACGCTGTTTTCGGTGACCTAAAATCCATGATGATAATCTATCGGAATAAGAAAACTAGAGACAGAGCCGTGTGGAAAAAAACTGCAGTAGATTTAAGCTCATCCTTGGCTGTAAAGTTGAAGAAATAAAAGAAGGACGAACAATGCCTCAACAGGTCCAAACAGCTATTTTTCGGTACAGGAGTAGTTGGATTGGAGTCCTCAATCTGAAATACATCTTCGGAATTAATTTTAAACAATAGGTTGTGGAGTGATGAAGTCTTATGTAGCACAAATTTTTCCGTAGTACCCCCCCCCAAAAAAAAGAGTGTAAAATATTTATTCTAATTAGGAAACGAGCAAGATGTGTATTACGCAGAAAAACACAGGATCACAAATGAGAAAAAAGGGTAACTACACTTGTAAGATTTGATCCTTTTAAATGAGCAGTTCTTTGATGAAGGAGTTAGCAAATTCTAATCCCACTACAGCAAGGATGCTCGTAGAAATCCGGAATTGGCTTTAAGCAGTAGGTCTCTTATTCGTTATCGTGTAGCATAGTAGCTCCCCAAACAACAACAATGTGAATTATATAGCTAAGCGAAGCTTTGAATCCTGATGCATACGAACATTACTTTAAGTGTAAATTAATATGGAGAAATCTATCCCAGCAAGTTAGGTATGAAACCTCTTAAAAACCTGCTTTTTCTTATAAAACCTGACATATATATGACTGAATTAGCTATATTGCAGATCCTCAGCAACGATTCTCCTATATTCAACAATATGCACAACGTAGCTTTTATGATTTTCATCGTTCTCATCTAATTTGTTAAAGATTTTTAGAATTCATCATTCTACATCATTTAATGACCAAAATAAAAACTAAAACATCTATAAAACTATCTGACACAATAAATATGCATGTCATTTATATAATAAAAGCATATTTTTCATTTTGATTATGTAGTTACTCTGAGCACTGATCATTACTGTGAATGAACATTGCATTTAAATAAATACATAAGAAAAAATTTATCCCATCAAGCTATTTAGAAAACTAGCTTCTGGTTATAAGACTTAGCATATATGATTTTAACATAGCTATATTACAGCTTCTCAGCAAAAACTCTGTGAAATTCAACAATGTGTATGAGAATATGGTTTTACGCTGATCCAGACCTGAAGTCCAAACAGCAACAACTGCTTACTAAAGACCAGGCTTCACAACAGCTACACACAACGACCGGCAAGCCGCTGCTCACCTACTAGAGGTACATCATGGTCCGATTTTAATGTGGTCCAACCGTGTAAGGAGCTAACTCTACAGAGGTAAGCTCAAGACTACCATGAAGAACTTAGAGAAAGGATCACTCAGGTATCCCGAGTGCGTGAAACTCATACACCTAAAGAAGGCATACCCCTGGGGAGGTTGACAATGTATATAAAGTAAATATTTTATGATTTGCATCCCTGCCATTAATATTTTACCAAAAGTTGGTCTTTACACACCTTTCAAAGTTCATCGCAAATAATAAAATCACAATAAATCTCTCTGATCGGATAAGCATGTGTGTCCTCTAAGTATTAAAAATCTATTTTCCTCCATTTTGATTATATAATTTTGATTATATTATATAATTATTTGGATTGCTAACTATTACTGTGAATGAACACTACGTTTAAAAAAATGTAGAAAAAAGTTATCCCAGCAAGTCATTTAGAAAACTTTCTTTTAATTATAAAACTTTACACACACATATATATGTGTGTGTGTTTAACCTAGCTACATTATACAGCATCTCAGCAACAATTCTACTAAATTCAACAATGTGTTCAACGTAAACGTTTTACAATTTCTAACATTATCTTCCTTTTTTTTTTCAAAATGTCCACAATCTTGTGATTACACATCATTCAAAGTCCATCGCAATAAATATGGCAACAAAAATTTTTTCATTACCTTTCCCACGGTGTTATTACTCTGCCTTCTTTTAATCCGTATCCTCCTTTCATACATTCCTTCTCTTTTTTTCCTTCTTCCTCCTTTCATTTCACTTTCCCCTTCTGCAAACTACATTTCTCTTCCTTGTCCAGTCCCTTTATCTTTTAGCAATTTAACAAATGCGTCGATGTTGTTACAACTATTCAAAATTCCTTCTCCTCCCTTATTTTACTATTGTCTGGTAATTTTTAGAAGGGTGCAGACAAAAGGGTTTTATAACTGGGTCACTGGAGCATAGACTTATAACGTTGCCAAAGTATACAGTTTAAAAGAGAAGTAGACTTTCAAAAACAGTAAATTAGACCAATCTGCTTGAAAATTCAATGTTATTAGCAATATATTTATGTGAAAGTGAATAGAATTTCAAGGTTAAGTTTTAACAGTTTTAAATGTCATTAATTATTAATTGTTTCAAAAGAAGCATAATTGAAAATTTCCATAAGTATCACTTTTAGTTATGATATGATCATTTTTATATTTATGATACTTTTTAAGTCCTAGAATAAAAATTAGCAGATATCGTAAGCATTCGTTAGAAATATAGTCAGAAAAAGGTAATATTGGTCAAAATATCTATTTTCCCTGGGTTAAACATTTATAATAAATCTTTTAATTAAAAAATAGATTTTTGCTGTTCGAAATATATTAAATTTAACTAACTTTTATTTTATAATCTATAAAGTAAATTGTCGATAATTTTCGAAGGTGTATTACTGTTATAAATACACCTAAAGTGTTTAAAAACACTTTTAAAACGCGAAAAGTTTTGCATTTATAACGGAAAATAAAAAGCGTTTAAAGTAATTATTAGTAATAAATATATTGTCTGTTGAGGTAATAATTATATTAATAATAAAATGATGGATATTAAAACACATTCTTTTATTCGTTCTTATTCTTTGTTATATTTCATTTTTCAGTGAGGTAAAAATATTGATTTTTCTGTGGAATTTCGCTCAGCTAAAAGTCCACTGTAGAACATTACACTGCGTTAAGTGAACATTACACTGCGTTTTCTGGAAATTAATAACTTTGAGATGGAAAAATTTATACACGTATGCATTGAAGTGCAAGTATATTAATCACAATAAAAGTTCAAAAATCAAATAATTTTGGAATTTTTTAAAAAATATTTTATTACTTCTTTTAAAATTAACTTTCATTTATTTTCTTTACTGGTGTATGCTAAGAGTCTACACAAAAGGAATTTTTAACTGGGTCACTAGAGCATAAAATTATGAAATTTCTAGTAATATGCCAGTAATTTTACTTTGTATTTGTGTACACTGAAGTACAGCTAAATTAGTCACACTACATAGAAATTCAAAAACCTGATAATTTTGAAAAAATAATTTAAATGTTTTGTTATTTTATTAAATGTTCTGTGCAAATAAACTTTCTTTTTTTTTCTTTACACGTGTCTGCTAACTTTCAGAAAAATTCAGACAAAAGGAATTTTTAACTATATCACTGGAGCATAAGCATATAGAACCGTGAGAGTATACAGTTAAGTAGACGTTAAAAAGTGTTTGGAAATTATTAAGTTTAAGTTGCGAAACTATGTACATACTTACACTGAAACACAACTAAATTACATTAAAAAGTTCAAGTGGCATACTGAAATATTGTAAAGTATGTTCTTTTTTTCAATTTTCTTTGAATTTTTCTTTTGTATTTTACCTTAATATCACTTAAAATATCTTTTTAAAATTTGGGAAAATTATTTTTGTTAATATATTGACTAGTTAACTTAAAATAGTTACATCCCTGTACGTCAAACTTTGAAGAAAGATTTTCAATGATTCAGATTTTTTTTTTTCATTTTAGCTGCATTTTAAATCTAAATGAAGTTGATATTAAAACCAGATACCCATGTTTGTTTTAATATAAATAAAGAGTGTTTAATAAACATTTTTTAGAAATCTATGAAAAATTAAATCGTAAGGGGGTATTTCAAAAGTTAGCGAAAGATTTTGTAGAATATGTACTTTTCAAATTCTACTTTTGAGAAAATTTTAATGTGATTCATTTATTTATGCTTAAATTTATTTGTGTTCAAAATTAACAAACAATAAAATGCTTGGACGTCCACTAACCTTTCAACTGAAATGTAAATTTTGGTAACTAGATAGAACCTAAACCAGTATGATAGCTATCGAGAAAACAATATATTATTATAAAACATTCTGATGTGCATACCGCATGACAACATTGTAAGCTGATTAAATTGTACATATGTTTTTTCTGAACTTCCTTTAAACTTATTTTATTTGAATATGAGATCCTCCAATACTTGAATAAAATGTACAGTTACATAATTACTAAAATATAATCTTTTTAATAACATCAATAATTTACATAATATTAATTCAACAGTAAGTAGCGTTGTATTCAGCATTGAGCAGTATATAATAACTCAACGAGTAAAGCTCTGATAACATAGTATTTCGATATTAGTTGTATTGAAATATTTAGTTATATAGAGAATATATTGCAATAAAAACAGAGGGACCTAATTAGATGCTACAATAATCGTAAATACAAAATTTCAACATTTTAGAACTAAATGTTTTTGTGTTCTACCTTATACGTTAATAACCGTTATATTAAAATTTTTCATTATATCGAGTGCAAAATGGGACAAAAAAGGGAGTTGTATAACTAGATGTCACAAAAGTTCTAAATATAAAATTTCAGTATTCTAATCATACGTATGTACGCAAAGAAATCACAATGAAATTAATCAAAATCTATTCATAAGTGGTCAAAATAGATATTTAATTTTTTTTTCTTACGTAAAGACATAATGCTTCAAATAGTCAAAATGAATATTTCCTTTTAAATCCTCAGACACAAAGTTTTCACAATTACAGTACTTACTTTACATCGTACAAGAAAATCAAAAGGTGAGTAGTTACCACTCGTAAGATTGAAAGATTTTATAGTAGGCGAGTAATAATTGTATTTTGGGACAGACACTTAATGTAACGGTTCTCATATTTATTAACTGCGGTAGCCTTGTCAAGCAAAATATAAAATAAAATAAAATAAAATAAAAACATTGCAGCCCCTGTACCAGTTTGAGTACAAAGTAAAAAGACATAAAACAATGTAAATTTAACTCTCACTTCTCTTTAACCCTCTAAGCGGTTCGCACGTACAATTCCGCCAAACCGATGATGTCTGCAATGCGGTTGTCACGTACAATTTTTGACCTCCAAAAAAGTTTCGAAAATAGATATAATGTACATTTCTGCCAGTGTTTGAGGTAGGAGGGTCAGGTTGATTGTTTAGAAACTGCATCCCTCTTTGACTGACATTTATTGAGGGATGAACCCCTACTCCCTGAGACACAAAGACTCATAGCCTTTCATGGCTTTGTAAATCTCTATTTCGAAGTATTTCGTTTGAAGTTATAGATGTATCTCTAATTGCGCCACTTAAATATCTTGGATAACTTTCGTAAAAAATATAAATAATTCCCTTAAAGAATATTTTTATTTGTACTTTAAAATCCCTTATTTCTTACCTGAGGATCTTCGAGACTTGACGAGCTTTATGTATATTAAAAAATAACAATCTATAATATCTATTTATAAATCTATTTATAACCAGAAGTAAAGGGACAATATGGAGGGTGGGTTTCCCGTATTCCATTCTAGTTGACAAAAGGTGAAATAAAAAATCATAGAAAGCTTTGGCGATTGACACAATAAACCTTTAGCGTATTTTTGGAGACTTTTTTTAATCGATGTGTTCCACTCGGAGGGTTAAAGATATAAACGAAACTGTTTGGGCGATTTTTTTATTTATCAGTTTTTGCCACGGCACCCATGCCTTGCGCTGGTGGCAGCCTGCTTGTGAACCACAGTGTTTATGTGATCTTATGTGATCTCGGGAATATTGATGAATCGAAAATTGAAAAGAAATTAGCTATTGCAGGATATTTTGAAAATTATTTAAGGCTCATTTTCACCTGTTATTTTAGCCATTCGTTTATATTGGGATAGTTAGTTTTCATTAAAAAACATGAAACGTTTATCATTTGAAAAAGAAGTTTTATTTTGATTTTTTTTTTCTGTGCGGAAGACTCCATCTAATTTTTGCATTCTTTTAAAATAGAATGCAAAAATTAGATGGAGTTTTCCGCACAGGATATTAGAAAATATTTTACATGCATAATGCCACTTCCTTCACAAATATCAAGATGATGCGCTATATGTTTAAGGTATGCATAATTTAAAATCCATATATAAATTATTTGTATCTAAATCAGGATGGAAATTAGACGAGTCTAATAAAAATAGACTAAAATTTTAAAATTTAAAGTTCAAAGTTTCAAAATATAATGACAATAATTAATTTTTAGTGTATAAGCTGTAATAGTTTAATACTTTCAAAAGCGCATGAAATTACACGAAGCAATTAGGAATAATCTGTGAGAAATGCAACCAAACGAAAAAATAGGAAATCGGAGAAAACCCATTTTAAATACACGTACACAATTATGTATGATGCAAAAACCTTACTTTAAATTATTAAAACTTTCATTACACAGAAGTATAGCTAAAGTATTGAAAATATATAAATAGCTAAAGTATGAAAGTATTGAAATAAGATAATATTTCCACATTAATAGACACCGAAATTTATTTTCGTGCGAAAGATAGGTATCGCATAAAATGTATCGTATGAAAAAATATACTGAAACTGCATAATTAGTTATAAAATGCATTGTTTGCAACACATTAAAAAATTATGCGATAAATAGAGACCTCGTAAAAAAGTCCCTCATATAAAATATGTAAATTAAAACCGACCTCACGATGTACCTAGAAGTTAGATTTCAAAACAAAAAATATATATGCAATGATATTTTAACCCAATTAGTAACCTTTGTGTATAATTATATTACGTAATAAAGTTTTGGCTATTTTATACCTAATGTCACAATTTTTGGTGATTTTATGCCTAGTAACACAATTTTTGGCAAAATTCCTATTCTATAGTAAACCTATAGTAATCCTGCCGCATCTTTGTAAAATACTGAAATATGTCAATTTTATTTCATTGTAGTTTCCTGCGGAAAGTGAAGCAGCCTGGAAAGAGAGGAGACAAAAATCTTGAGAAAAAAGTAATAGGTTTATTTACTTAGAGAAGATGGACATATCCACCACAAGACGTCACAAGATCATATTGTCTATCATAAAAATTTTAAGTAGCCATTCAGAAAAGTTAAGAAAAAATACGTGTAGGATATAATTTACGTCACCACCTGTGTCAGGCTGTATATAAATGATTATATTGGGAAAGCTGAGTGGACAGAAATGGGGATTAGTAATCTCCAACAGGGTTACTATACACAACTAATAACAAATAGAATGAGTATATGCCCCAAATATTATTTTTTCAGTTATAGAATCGCCAAAATGTTATTACAAAATATAGCTATATTTTAATTTGGTTATTTCATCTAAAGTACCATTACACATGTATGTATGTATATATATATATATATATATATATATATATATATATATATATATATATATATATATATATATATATATATATATATATATATATATATATATATATTATAGATATATATGTATTTATATATATATATATATATATATATATATATATATATATATATATATATATATGTGTGTGTGTGTGTGTGTGTGTGTGTGTTTGTAACGTGCAAATTTTAAACTTCGCCATTACAGCAAAAATATCCCATATTAGTTTTAATTGCCTGGACTTACTTGGCAATGGGCAGATCTTAAATAAGTTGTAGTCGCTCCATTAAAACAACGCGAGATCCGTGGTGGAACTTTAACTTTATCTGAGTCTAAGAAAAATATACCTCTTTTCAAGACGAGGGAGAGTGAGAGAGAGATCAGCATTGAATGATCACAAAAACACATTTCTATTACAAATTTCGCCCCACAACGAATGAAAACTAGAAGTTATATATATATATATATATATATATATATATGTGTGTGTGTGTGTGTGTGTGTGTGTGTGTGTGTGTGTGTGTGTGTGTGTGTGTGTGTGTGTGTGTGTAAAGCCGTGAGCCAGAGTTAAGGCGAATGGAAACAGTCTTCTTGATAATAATAATTTTATTAAATCATCGGTTTTTTTCTAAAAGCAAAACCTGCGCCATTTTCATTGTTCGTGGCGGAGCTATGAGTGGAAAAGGTGTTAACCGTTCCATGTCCAAGCGTTGGCTGAAACTTATCTGTTTGCAAGCTCATCAATTAGCTCAAAAATGCTTCCGCCTGACCGGATAATCCCAAAAACTTAAGCTTAATTTCCAACTACCCCTTTTTTAGACCTGACATATATATATATATATATATATATATATATATATATATATATATATTTGTAGAAATATATAGACAGACAGACAGAGATAAAGAGAGAGTGTAAAGAGAGTTGGAATACAGTATGGCATGTTCTCCCTTCATATGCAAGCGAAGCCGAACGATGGCCGAATGGTTAGGGTGCTGGCCTTCGGAACCGTAGTTCATGGA
The DNA here is from genome assembly GCA_032207245.1 of Pardosa pseudoannulata. Lineage (NCBI taxonomy): Eukaryota > Metazoa > Arthropoda > Arachnida > Araneae > Lycosidae > Pardosa > Pardosa pseudoannulata. Next base: position 89,522,943 of record CM063502.1, read on the forward strand.
TGTTCGTAGCCGTTCGGAATCGGCTTTAAGCAGTAGGTCCCGGTCTCATTAGCCCTCGTGTTGCAAAAAGTAGACCGTAGCACTGCAAGAACAAACCAAATATGCAAGTGAATGAATTTCGTATTTTGAACTTTTTGTAATGCATATACGCAATTTGGAGTACTATTCTCAAAACTTGTTTAAGCTCTGCAATTCCTTATAGCGTAGCCATTAGCTTTTACTAAAGAGATAAATAAATATTCCAAGAAAACATAAAATTTTCACAAGCTATTTTATTAACTGTTCTCAAATAAAGATGCTTTTTGTTAGTGGGTGATAACTTTATTGTTATATATACAAAGCATGCATATATTAACATCTACAAATATCTAACGCAAAACTTATGTTGGAATGCATTTATTTGTGTATGTAAATTGTCTATTATGCACATTAACACACATGCAAATCCTACACTCAAAAACTTTTAAAAGGATTCTTTGATCTACAAAAAATACTGTAGGTCTTAAAATCTTCTACATTTACCCATATTATTTTCATAGTTAGACTCTGGAAATGTCAGTCACACACACACACATCCAAGAATATATATATATATATGCACATGTATATGTATATATATATATATATATATATATATATATATATATGTATGTATATATATATATATGTATATATATATATATATATATATATATATATATATATATGTATATATATATATATGTATATATATATATATATATATATATATATATATATATATATATCTTCAGGGTATCTTTTATATCTTTAGAGTAATGCCGGACACTTACGTCAAAATATCCTAGATGCAAAAGAGATTAGTCCATTGCGTCAATGGTTACAGAAAGAACAGAGCTGTCTTCCTTGTGAAATTTCCTGACGATCTTACAAAAGCTTACTGTACTTCTCTTTGTCAACCGATATGCTGAAAGTGAAGCAGCGCTGGTTGTCATGGTAGAGCAGTCGCCCAAGAGTCAGACAGACATCATTGTTATCAATGTGAAAAGATTTGATTGATGTCTCACGCACCTTTCCTGATTTTCAAATGATTAGGAATCTGCTTTGAAAGTAATAAATCCCGTTATTGATGGATTTGGTTCAATGCCCGTTTATGGAGAAAGAAAGAGTTAAAAAAAATAGTTTAGTTAAGACTGTAAATTACACAGATTTTAAGATTAAATTTTAGAATTTTCAATCTCGTAAATTTCTTTCTGATATAATAATTTTGTAATAGCACCATAATGTACCATTTCATGCAAAGATACTCTGCTTCTGTGAAAGTAGTTAGGAAACACCTTTGTTTCCTAACTACTATAAGTTTGTCATATAAGTTTGATTTATAATCAGCCTCTTGAAATTTAGATGTTAAGAAAGAGTTCTTAATTAGAAACATAAAGATTTATTATTGTTGGTAAAGCATCTGCGTAGGTTACAATCATGGCGGACATCGACAACCATACATATGTTGCCAACATTCGTTTTCACAAATTAACATAAACTAAACGATTACAATTCTTTCATCGATATACAAAGTGAACCTTACATTCGGCCCCGCTCAATATAAAATTTAGACAGACAGAAGAAATTTTAAATTGAAGCTTAAAAAAAAGAAACAAAGTTTTTGATGAAATCATAGTTCAAGTCTCCGAGGAACACAGTTTAATATTTGAATGAAAGGAATACTTTTAGACGTTAGTCTAAATTGCAGTTTAGATTGTAGTTTAGATTTAGTTTAGATTATAGTTAAAGGCAAAGGTTAATAATAGTTATAAAAACAAAAATATGTCACTGTCATATTAGATCACAGTTTATTATAATTATTTTTAACATAGCTTTATGTAATTTCTCTTTCAAAGTTATATTTTTGTCTAAATAGATGATTATAAATAGCCTTCCAGAGTTACAAAACAATCATAAACTTATTAGAATTATTTAATAGTATATTTATTAGCTATATAAAATTAAGACGTTCGATGTTTGTCTGAAAATATATCTAAAGCATTGATCTTCAATATTTATCGAACATCTAGACATATTACATTTTTTCATGGAGCCCAACTCTACCTTTAGAAAAATAAATATAAAATTATAAATGAAGTATATAGATATGTTATTAAGTACTTTATACAAAGAAACTTAAACAAAATCATTGTATATTTCTTACAGAAAGTGTTAACACAAACTTTATGCAATTTACTTTTTATTAGCTTTCATTATCCAGGCATCACTCACCTTTGCATTATATTTAATAGCTGAAAAATGACTTAAAACTAAAATATAATATTAGTTTGTTCAAAGAATATTTTCAATTTTGATGACTGGAATGAACTTGCTTTGTTTTGCAAAAATAAATTCGTAAAGTTCTATTGCCGTTATTTGTAAACTCACTCGTGTTCAGCATCCAATATATTTCTGTATTTTGATTTTTTTTCGACATATTTTGAAAACAACTTTTGACACAAATATATTGAAACTAAGGGTATTGAGGTCAATTCAGAATGGATTTTTTTTTATAATTTTGTTGAAAATCTTATATATGTTTATGTAATTCTTTAGTACATTCTAGGGAATTTCAAGGTTTTGTGGAACACAGTTTAAAGATCACTGATCTAAAGCCTCCAAAATGTTTTAGAAATGTTTTTCTATGCTGGTAATGGTCATTGAAATAATATTTTTGCTTCTGGGACTTCTAATACTAAATACAAAGCAAAAAAGAAGAACTTTGCAATTAAAATTTTAAAAAAAGTTATTTTCCTTTTCGAAATCATTTAGCTTGTCAATTCTTTGTGAGATATTTCTTAGAGCAAGGACTTGAAGCATGAATTACTTATTCGTTATGAATAGAACATTATATATCTTTCCTAACTGGGAGAATCGAATCGTTTCTGTTGGTCGAGCAACCATGTCGAAAATGATCATCATAGTGTGAAAAACACAGTATTTTCTTAATAGGAACAGCTTTCTACAGATATATTATTCGAGCCTGATTACCCCTTTAAAATACAAAAAAAAATTGATAAGTGAATTTTTTCCCATTTTTCAAATCAAAGTGAGCCTAAGTTCCCACCTTGTTATAGCTTTTCTTTTATATTTTTTTCGTATGACGATCCTTAATAAATATGTTTACATTACATGATTTTTGCTCGCGTTATATTTGCAAATAGACATCGAAAAAATCAAAACTTTTAAAAAATTGTAAGCAATTTCAGCGAGTAAAAAGTATGTAAGAATCACTTTTCGTCGTTGATTAAAAAATTAATAATTTCCAAAATTTTAGCACATCACTTTAAAAAAACTTACTTAAAAAAACTTACACTTAATAGTTCTAAATCTGATCACAGCATCTTAAAACTGATTGGTTATCAGTCTTGATTATTAGAGAATTATGGTGATAAGGAATTTATTAACAGTAATAACACTAAAAATCAGACATATGCAAGGCACAGGCGTAAATATAGCATTAAAATTTGTAAATCACTGCTTGTTATCATTTGACCTAAGGTTAAAATCATGCTCCAAACCTATTTTACAGCAGTTGACCCTTAACTACACTAAAGAAATTCATTTACAGTAATACTTTGAAATTATAAATTGCAGTTTATAACTCATTGTAGTTTACATTTTTACACATAAGAAACTTTATACTAATATCCAGTACCTTATTTGATCACAAAATCATTCATAAAGATATCTGGCAATCTCCTGTTGGATAACGCGGATTTAAATCGACCATGTCCTTATTGATTTTTGACATGTATCGGACATTGAGAGTGTAAGAACCTATCGAGGTTCAAACTGTGACTACGATAGTTTCTTAGCTATTTCTAAACATAAAGCTGAAATTTCAAATTCTCGTAAGTTGAAAGCAGAGAGACTGAAACAGTTAATTGAGAGAAATTAAAAGATGAAGCTACGAAAAGAATCCTCCAGTTCAATCTAAATGAAGTACTTAATGAGGTTCAATAAACATTGCTGAATTGGAAAGTGTGGAAACCAAATGTAATGAGCTTAAAAATGCTATCATAGATACAACTACTGATATGCTAGACCACACCGAAAGAAAACAATCAAAAGAATGGTTTGATCAAGACTATATGCTGGTGTCCCAAACTAAAAGGCTGCATATTATAATATGCTACAAAAGAGGCATACAAGAAGATCAGTTAAAGACTATAAGAAGGTAAGCAGAAACGAAAATGTTACATCGAACTAAATAGAGACTTTTTCATGTAGATCGTCTTAAAGATGTTGAACATCTAAGAACATCTAATTCTTTCGTAACAGAGTTTTCTTTAGTGAAATAAATCTAGGACGGAAAGATTTCAAACCCAGAATAACTGCTTGTAGAGACAAGAGCAAAGTAATTTTAAATAAACAAAGCAAAGTTCTTGATCCTTGGAATGAGCATTTCATCAAGGAACAGCTGAACAGAAGCACCTAGGGTGAGATTCTGGTCACTCCCATTAATGGTGCTAACAATGAAATCACCCCACTACCATTCTTAATAGAAGTTAAAGAAGGAATTAAGAAGCTCGAGAAAAACAAATCTCCAGGCCCAGATCTCATTAATTCAGAGATTGTTAAAAATGCAGCATTTAAAAAAGGCTGAAGAAATCTATTACCTCATTTATTTCGTTTTGAATCATGAAGTCCTACCAGTAGATTGGGATTTAAGTATAATATGCCTGATTCATAAGAAAGTAGATGGTTTGGAAAGTTCCAAATACAGAGGTATTAGCCTCCTATGCATTTTTTATAAGTTGTTCTCCAGAATACTATTCAACAGGTTAACTACATATTCTGAAGGCATTTTTGGTGACTACCAATGCAGATTTAGAACGGGAAGATCAACAAGAGAATAGTTATTTAACTTGAGACAAACCATGGAAAAAACAAGAGAATTTGATATTAAAATCCCTAACCAGTTTATTGACAACAGCTTACGACTCTGTGAATAGAAAATTGTTATTACAATCAATGATTGAGTTCAATATTCCTGAAAAACTCACTGACCTGGTTGCTATCACATTAAGTGATACCAAACTTAGAGTCAAGATACAGAACAGTCTCTCGGAACCAATTGTTTTCTTTAATGGTCTGAGACATGGATATTTATTTGCATGCATTTTGTTTAATCTTGCTCCCCAGAAAATTATTAAAGATCCTAACATCCACATCAGAGGAAATATTTTTCACAAATCTGTGCAGATTTTTGCATTTGCTGTTGACACTGCTATTGTCGCTTGGACACCTGGGACTTTCAAACAAGCTTTTCTTTCTTTGGCAAACGAAGCAAAGAAAATGCATATCTCAATCAACCAAGGTAAAACTAAATATATGAAAAATACCAATTTTAGTGAAGTATTTTGAAATAGGTGGCTACATATTTGAAACTGATAATAGCTTCACCTATTTGGGCTCTGAACTGTGTGCTAATAATGATGGTACAACAGAAATACGCAACAGAGTTACTGCTGGAAATAGATGTTTTTTGGGATTCACAAATACTTGAAATCTGGTCTCATAAGCAGGAGAACAAAACAACTTCTTTTCAAAACTTTAATTCGACCCATTGTCATATACTTTGCTGAAACGTGGGCAATTGAAAGTGACAAGGTTACTCTGGATGTTTTTGAAAGGAAAGTTCTCCACAGTGTATTAGAAGGTTTAAATTGTCATGGCACCTGGAGAAAAAGAACAAAATCAGAAATTTACAGGATATATAAGGAGCCATACATATTAAAATTGATGTCTATTCAAAGATTGAAATGGGTAGGGCGCTTGATAAGAATGAACAATGAGCGAGTCACCAAGGATCTTCGAAGCGAAACCATCGGGATCTCGAAAATAGGGAATACCTAAGATCCGGTTTACTGACTGCCTTGAAACAGAATTAAAATTTCTTAAAGGGAAAAACTGGAGAAGTCTATCCATGAAAAGGGTAACCTGGAACACTAATCTGCGGAAGGCTATGGCCCACCCTGGGCTGGCGAGCCATTGATGATGTTGATGAAACTTTATACTAAGAACCCAAGCACAATGTGCTGTCTAATTTTTATTTATCTGTGCTTTTTTTTTACATTTCTATAATTTTGCAGCACTGCATTAGAGAAGTTAAGAGTTAACATCATGATCTTCAACAAAGAAGATTTGGCTTCGATTCCTGTGCTATTCCTTCATAGGGAGTAATAACAACCACCTATACTGTTTTCTCATAAGGAAATATACAACATACTTGGACTCTTAGTCGGAAGGATTGAATACCCAAAGGAAGGAGTTTCCTGCATTAGAAAAAAAGATCTTTCTCTATTGAAGACCACACTATGACCGAATAATTAGAACGCAGACTTTCGGTGCAGGAGTTATATAATTTCTGATGTGTTTACTTATCTGTAACTATATCATTTGATTTCTCATTGGGAATAATTAATAATTTTTGTTTCTAGTAACTTCATGTTAAATTTGCTAGCCGAATCATGTGCAATCTTCTTTGAGCAAACTCAACTATGTTAAGATCAAATCTTCTTCTCAACCTTTTTGCTCAAACATTCCTCTTTCAAAATAAAAATCAGTAAGAAACACAAAAAATACCTATATTTGGCAATGTATAAAAATAATAAACTATAAAATTTTCATGTTATTTCAGATATACGTTCTTATTGATTTTCTTTAACTTTTTCTTATACAAACGACCATGAACTGTACATTGTGTATACATATTATTCAATGATGATAAAATTTAGATATCAAATGTAGTTTTTCCCCAGTGAACCACCGTTTGACGTTTATATTCTAAGAAACTATTTGAAGATCCTTCCATGTTAGTAAAGGGAATTTTATTATGGTTTAAAATGCATATCCTGATTGCTGCTCAACAGGTGATTGAATAAAAATTATACCTTTTAATGCAAAGTAGCAGAATAGATGACAATAAGTCTGAGACAAATTTTCCGAGAATTATAAGAAATTACGAGGCTTTGAAACTAAGGAGGAGTTTTTGAAAGGAAATCTCAAAATAATTGCACAGATTTAAGGTAGACGTAGACCCATCTTCGTAGGTTATAAACACATACAACCAACTGTGACTTTCTCTGAGCTATGATTAAAATCTCATCCGATTCACGCCGACTTTGGATATTTTTTCTCTCCTCAAATAAAAGCTTAGTACAATAGTCAGAATCCTTTGAATCCGTGAGGTGTGGGGTCTAACTTGTGCCCCAACTTTCCTAAAGCCTTCGACGGTAGTTTTTCAAAATCTAAATGACTGTCATTAAGCAGTAGCAAAATGTGGCACTTTAAATCAAACGTGGAGTTCCGCTTTGAGAAGGAAGTAGCTTTACTCTCAAAAAACATGGCAGCAAAAATTATGTAAAAGGTGTTACTGGAACTATAAGTGTAATTTACCGATTTTATTTAACTCATATTGTACCACACCAACTAGATATTTCTGAAAATTTTTAAAACTTTATCCATAACATTAATACGGTGTAACTAAGCACATAAAACCAAAATTTTAAAAATAAATTTTATTTTTTAAGTAATTAGCTGTACTATAATTAGGCCAACGGTCCAATACACTACTAAAATTTAACAAGTATCACTTACATTGCATTAGGCTGATTCATAGGTGAAATTTAGGAATACATTCAAAGCAAAGTTCAACATTACATTTTAAGCACACTGTTGTTGCTTTGTGTTTGTTGAAAGTGTTTGGTGTCATAATACCGTTTTCTGGACCTAGCGTTACTCACTAACGTAGTGCCAATGTCTGTAATACTACAATTAACCTCTACTATGTTTAAAAAAATAATAATGAATATAAAATTAAAGATTAAAAAATGACAATTTTTAAGGGGTTGCTAAAAATGTATTTTAAATACAATATATTTTGTTTGGTTGGTTTGGTTTGGAGTGCTACGGTCTACTTTTTGCAACACGAAGGTTAATGAGACGGCAATATATTTTGATTTCTCAGTCTTTTTTGTTACTATGCTAAAGTGTGTCTATTTTAAAGGTCTTAAATAAAATTCACTCAGAAAATGTTTATAACTTTATTATTAAATGGAATTCTATTTGCTGTCCTGTTTATAGGACAGCGGTCCAATATGGATTAATCTAAGAATAATGTTCAATTTATAAAAGAAATCATACCTTTCACCATTCATAACATGGTATTAGATTTGTATTATAAATTTACTTTGTCACAGATACCCCAACATAATCAAAATTTACATTTTTTACATCTTAGAAATTTTGTTTAGAAAAAATTTAATTTGTATTGAAATTCATGAAAATTTCAACTCTTACTTTTTAAGCTGTTAATACCTTTCGCTACTATGAACTTATTTTATGAGATAAAGTTATCTCCAGTGGTTCATTTCAATTAGTTTTCAACTCGCTTGCAACTTGATAAATTCTTGTGACAGCATACTACAAGGAAACACTAAGAAACTCAAGTAAAAACTATAATTTAGAGGGAAAGAGAAATTTAATTTAGGCTTGAAATTCATGAAAGTTTCAACATTCGCTTGTAAAGGACGAATACTTTAACCTTTCACTACTATGGACGTATTTTAGGAGATAAAACTATCTCAAGCTGTCAATTTCAATTAATTTTTAACTAGCTTGCAACTTTGTACGTTGATGTGACAATAATCTACAAGAAAACGCCTAGAAAGTCACATAAAAACTGTAATTTAAAAGGAAAAAGAAATTTAATTTATGTAAAAAATTCATAGAAGTTTCAAAATTTACTTTTTAGGAGGCAAATTTTTCATCTACTGTAGACAGATTTTAGGAGATGAAATTATTTTCAGTTGTTCATTTCAACTAATCTGACTTGAAACTTGGTAAGTTGTCCGGGCAGCAAGCTATAAGAAGATTCTAAGAAAGTCAAGAATAGTTATGATTTAGAGAGTAAAAATTTTTAAGGCTGTTATCTGATTACCTTATTATAAATATAAATACTACCCCAATGGACAGTTTAGTTATTACTAATAACTACTTTAACCCTTTGAAGGTCACGAACATAAATTCTTTGGAATTTAATGAAATTAGTTTATAAATGTGATCTATGAACCTTATGAATGTAAAATATATAGAAATTTTTCTTCGCATTTCTTAGAGGGTCATACCTTTAGGAGGGTTTGAGAGGTAGTTAAACAGATAAAAACCCTCTCATTGTACAGAGTGAATATAATACTTTTTAAAATTTTAATTATATTGTAAGAACAATAAATAAGTATCCTTAAAATAGTAAAATAAATAAAAAGTTTAACAAATAGTACAATAAATAAATAGCTTAACAAATAATATAATAAATAAATAGCTTAATAGATTGTATAATATATAAATAACTTAAAAATAATATAATAAATATATAGCTTAACAAACAGTATAATAAATAAATAGTATAATAAACAGCATAATAAATAAATAGTATAATAAGCAGCATAATAAATAAATAGTTTAATAAACAGCATAATAATTAAATAGCTTAACAAACAGTATAATAAATAAACAGTTAAGCAAATGGTATAATAAATAAATAGCTTAACAAAAAGTATAATAAATAAATAGTTTAAAAAACAGCTTAATAAATGAATAACTTAACAATTTATAAGTGTTGTTTGGTAGATACTTATATTTGAAGTTATTAGTCAGAAAAATCCAATTACTGACTTTCCAGGTACTGAAAGTTTAATTACATATATTCCAAAAGAAAAAAATAAATTAAATGTAGTGCTGTCATATATTAAGGTTTAAATTGTCAAAACATAAAAAATTGAAAAAACCATTCATATGTCTACAAAAGTAAAGAAAAAATTAAGATATTTAAATGTGGTCTCATTGCAAAACCACTGTCCGCTAAAGGACAGTTTTTAGAACAAAATTTTCAAATTTTGTAATTATTTGAAACACTGCAGGTGCATTTCTGACCGTCATATTTCTTCGAGATATATCAACAATTTATCTTGCGGAGTAAGAAATAAAAGTTGATTAAAATAAACATATTTCATACAATGAAAATCTTTCCTTTTCGAAATTAAAAGAATTGTACATATTCTGTACAGGAGAATGGATAGATTAAATAGCATTAGTTTTTAGCTATATTTCCAGTACATGTTTACAATAAGATCTAACTATATTTTTCAAGGCCCAAAAATTATTCCTTGAATAAAAATAGCCATATTAAAAGTAAAGGGATGTGCATGGAACATTTTCAACAATGCTGCATTTAAAATATTTAACAATTAATAAATTCCCCTTAAAATTGTAATCGAAATATACTGTTAATAAATGTCAAATTTTCAAGAGAATTTGACATAAGCAAAATAAATCAATTTTGAAAACTCGCTATTTCTTTAACGCTCAAGTCATATAAGCCAAAAATATAATAATGAATATCTTAAAATGAAGTTTTACAGACTTCACAGAGTAAATGAAATGTAAAATTCAAACAAATTTAATATATTGATAAGAGAGTCTGTCTCCAATAGCGATCAGCTGTAATTTTAAATATCATCGGATGCCATTTATAACAAAAGAAAAACTTCGTAATATAAGATTTATTTGGTACAGCATATAAAAAAATACTGTAGAGTGAAGTTTTATAATAAATAAAGCTATTAGTCATAATATCCGTTGATAAACTTACCAAAAATGTAAATTTATGCTCTATGTTTAAAAAATCATAAAATGTCGATCCAAATAACAAAATTTTAAATAATAGCTGATTTACGGAAATTTGGAAGATTGTTTATAGAATTGCTTTCTGACTTGACTGAAAATGCAAACTCGTTCAGAGAGAACAAAAACATTCTACAAATTAGTTTTTAGCTGTCCTTAAAAATGAACATTAGGCATTAACTGGTTGAGTTAAATTCTAGTAATAGAAATTGTCAGTATATATCAAAGAGAATTATTTAGTCGTATAATTTACCTTTAGTACGGCTTCATTTGGAGTGAAATGATCGATTTTCAACTACACATTGGCTAAATAGGCTGAAATCTTCTGCTTAAAACCGTTAACCCTTAAGCAAACGTTGCGAATGTCCATTTTAGCAGGGAGATTTGAACCAGTGGACTCTGATATCGAAAGGCAGAAACTTACGAATTCGTTCATAGTCTAGCCAAGTATCCTAACAGACACACTACTATATTGATTTGTCCTAGTTCATTAGGATTTACAGAGCTATAAAATATCTTGTTATTAATGCGCTCTAATTAATTAATTCTCTTTAGTCAATATTATTTTCGAAGTAGGTCACATTTAATTTTTTGTTTAATTTGGAGCCCTACAGACAATTTTTTGAAAGTTTTTGTTTCCTTAGAGTTAATTAGGCCTGGATCCACTTATTAACTGTAAAATGTTACCCTAAGTCTTGGGAACGTTTTGTAAATAGTGAAATAAACTGTCAAAAATTGAAAATAATTTTAATGTTCAATAAATCATTTTTTAATGAATATTTAAGTATTGCTTAACTTTCCTTACCTTGAAGTAATTTTTTAAATATTGTCTTACAGATGTAAGAGTAGTAACAACGTTCGACAAGAACGTGATAGCATTATAGGGTCAGTTCCAAACGGCTAGGAACTACCATTCCAGAAGCAGAATTTGATCCCGCGAACTTCACTACCGAAATGAGACACATTCTTTACATTATACATTGTTATACAAATGTTTACTACACTACTACTACTACTACTGTTCTTCTTTTTCTGTGCAGGCTTGTACATTTTAAATGAATACATTATTCAAATCATAGACAAACTGGTGTCGGCTACCAAGTCGTAAGCAGTAAAAGTACTGATAACTTAGAAAATTATGTAGATAGTTGAAATAGGTGCATTCTTTTGTTAAGATTCCTGATTTAAGCTGAAAACTCCTCATTTGAAAGAGTGAGGTGATCCACCTCCTGTGGTACTCTTGGGACAATACCAACTTTGGTGATTCAAAACCCCTCTGCTTCCAGCTTAAAAAGATCCCTAAGCCTTGGTTTTTCAACATCCCCGAATCGAAAAATATTTCGACAAATGATAATACATATAATCCGGCGCGTTTCCAAGGAAACGATAAATTCGGCAATTTAAATCCTTGTTACTCCCTGATTAAATAGAAAGTGTGGTCTAAGACCTCAACAACTATCAGGAAAACCTTTCTTAACCCTTCATTTCTTAACAACCCTGAATTGAAAAATATTTAGATAAATTATAGAATACATCCAGCTCAGTGGCATTCGCAAAGCAGGGAACTCAAAAGCCTAGCTAAGCCCGATTTAATTAGGTGCGATCCAAGATGTTAACCATTGATAGAAAAAGTTTCCTATGCATCTATGACTAAATATATAAAAGTTTCCTATACCTCTATATCCCTCTATACCTAAACAATCTCGAATAAAAAAAATATATCTACAAATAACAGAATACATCCAAACTTGCAATGCTCCCTAATCAATGCCAAATACGGCAATTCAAGATTCTGCCTTCTACCAGGCTAAATGGGAAGTGTGATTCAAGACTTCAACTATTAGTGAAAGCAAAGTTTCATAACACTTTGATTCTCAACAATCGCGAATTTAAAAAATGAAACTTTTATATGAAAAGTAAACTTTACCACCCTTTGATAAGAATTTTATGTACCAGTGGGGTTAAACGGTGTGTTGCAGGATAGCAACATTCATCAAAACAGTATTGAAATTTCAATTTTAAAGGTTTTGGTTTGGTTTGGTTTGGAGTGCTACCGACTACTGTTTTGCACACGAGGGCTAATGAGACCGTCAATTTTAAAGGAATTTATGAAGAAGAAATATGTATGCAAAAGCATATGCAAGATTATGGATATAAAACGAAAGATCAAAGAATTTAGAGTTGAAAGCACTTTATACTATTTCTTGTTTAACGTATTCAGTCTTTTACAATAGTAGTAAAAAATTAATTATTTCTTCAATGACATAGTTAGTCATTCAATTTTTGTTTTGACCAAACAATACCTTGTACATATGTATACATGAGTATGCACATATACATTAATGTATATTGTTGAAGTTAATAACTAGACATACGTGGTAACAAAAATATCATTTTACAGCTCTGTCGTTGTACATATAAGAAAAGAATTCCCAAGGATTACGAGGCTTTAGCTTTTCTATTGAGTTTAAACTGACACCGCAAAGAAAGGAAGTTAGCTACCAAACGCCAATAATCACTACACAAAACATTGGAAAATTAGTACGGGTATATAAATTAATCCGAACCGGAATAATTAAAAATATATTTTATGTATAGTGATAAATTATGCTCTATTTTTTATCAAACTTGTGAAAATAACATTGATTTTTATGTATATAACGGACATATAACGCAGTGATGCAAAGGCCTAAACTGCAGGTAGTTAATTTACTTTTTGAAATTAAATCAGTAAAGTAAAATATAGTAGAATGTTATAGGTTCAGACGCAATGAATTATTTTAACTTATATAAGATTAAAGGAAATAGGTAATTGAACTAATATAATTTTACTGACAATATTTATATAACTCTAATTATAGATAAACTAAGTACACTTGCTTCAGTCATTGTCTTTAATTTGATGCTTTAAGCATCGATAGATAGTTTTTTCAAGCCTTTAAATAACTTGATAGTTCGTAAAACAAATAAAAACGTATACAATACCTTATTTAGCTCCTTCTTGTACATATTGAAAACCAATTCTGTCATTCTTATCATTTCCACTAGATATCAACACTAATTACAATCTATTTTTCTATTCATTTGAAAAATAAATACAAAGGTTAATTTTAAAAAAATCCTTTAATTTAAAAAATTAATTTTTTAGTACTCAATACGTTATGAATTATAATTACATTCAACGTCAGATATTGGTCATTGCCAAATCTAAATTTCTCTACCTTAATACTAAATAAATGGCATGAATATTCTTTTACATCACTTACACTGTGTAGTGACACACTGAAATGAAGCTTCTTGACACTATGGATATATTTACTTGAGAAAATAATTTTTAAAACTTCACTTACCCTTGCTTAAGCATTTTCAATAAAGCAGAGTTCAATGAACTCAGTTATTTTAATAAGCAGTATCCTTCCTAAAACAGATTTTCTATTTAAAAAGTTTCCATTTTTTTCATGGTCAATGAAATCATCTGATTTGTTTAATTTCAGCTGGAGATTTTGTTTTTCCCTCTCTTCTTTATTAGAAGCGTTTTTCATTTATTTCAGTGTGTGTTTATTCAGATGAATAATTTTCTTCTCCCAACCCTAAAGAATGGGGAGAAAAGTCGATTCTTTCTAGTAAAAGTGAGAAATGAGAATCATGCATCAGTTTCATTTTTCTCCATTTTTCTCTTTGTTTCCAATAAATTTAGGCGCTTTTTTACATGATATATGAGCAAATGATCAAATAACAGCTCTTTAAGAATCATTTCGTTTCAAAGCAGAACGAGTCTTCAGTGTTTGGACGGATGAGATTTACTTTTACTTCACTTCATTATACTGTATTCCATTCTTTGGAAACACTGAAAAGAAAAAAGGGGTTCAATACAAATTGCATCCGTAAAGGAAAGATACCGTTATTAGTAATAACGAAACGATGAAAAATTATTTATTATCTTTTAAAACTCTGGTATTAGTTATTTAAGTTAAATAAATAATTTATTTTAATAAGGTTTAGATTTTTTTTTCTTTGTAAGATTAGAGGATTTGATCTTATTGTCAATCTAAAAAAATGTTATTTTAAATAAATAAAAAAATGGGAAGCTTTCTAAATGTATCACCCTCTCATTTTTCATCATATTTTCAAAGTATTTGGGAACATATTATATATCTAATTTCTCTTAAATGTATATGGGATTCTATAATTTTTCTATGGTAAACTTTGAAGAAAAAGGTAAACAAAATTAAAAAACACATCTTTAATTCTCAAATTTTATCAAAATTGTTAATTAATTTATTTTTAAAACCTGACTTCAATTCTCATTATATTAGCTTTCTTTTTAGCCTCCTTCATTCTTTTCAGCTCAGTATTGTACAAAAAATTATTAAAAATGCGTAAGTTTATTAAATAATATGTATGGGTATCCAGAAGTCTATACTAAATAATCATAAGGGGGACAATTTTAAGGGTTTTTTAATATCGAAATATACAATTCTTAAACAAAAAAATACGATATAAGGATCCGTGAGAAAAATGGATTAGTTGAGTGTTATTTATTATATACAATGGTCCAGAAATTTCAATTTTAATGGAGTTTATGAAGATGAAATATGTATGCAAAAAACATATGCAAGATTATGGATATAAAACGAAAGATCAAAGAATTTAGTGTTGTAAGTACTTTATGCTATTTCTTGATGTTTAACGTGCTCAGTCTTTTATAATAGTGTTAAAAATTAATTATTTCTTCAATGACATAGTTAGTCATTCAATTTTTGTTTTTACCAAACAATACCTTGTACATATGTATACATAAGTATGCACATATACATTAATGTACATTGTTGCAGTTAATAACTAGACATACGTGGTAACAAAAGTATCATTTTACGGCTCTGTCGTCGTACATATAAGAAAGGAATTCCTAAGGACTACGAGGCTTTAGATTTTCTATTGAGTTTAAACTGACACCGCAAAGAAATAAAGTTAGCTACCAAACGCCAATAATCACTACAAAAAACATTGATCGATAGGTATTTTTTAAGCCTTTAAATAACTTGATAGTTCGTAACACACACAAAACATTGGAAAATTAGTACGGGTATATAAATTAATCTCAACCGGAATAATTAAAAATATATTTTATGTATAGTGATAAATTATGCTCTGTTTTTTGAAGATCCAGATCCAGTGAGTGTGCTTTTCCAGATGTATGTTACTACTAGAGTATGTTGTTCTTACAATAACAAATCGAACGGGAGAAAATGTCGTGCAAGCCTGCTTTCCTGGGTTTGGTTAAAGACAATTAGTTTGATTTGTAAAAATACTGAATGACAAAGAATATGAAGTCGTTAATAAACATAGTTTTCAACCTGCTTTGCACCAAAAGACGAACTCTTTCATTTCAGTATCAATGAATAAATGAACCAATTCCCAAATATCATAAACCTAATAATCACAACTCTGTAAGAAGCCTGAACTCAAAATGACTCTATTTCAGTTCAAGTGGACAGATAGATAAGCAGAAACAGTTTCTAGTAATTCAAATCCCTATAAATTTCAGCACAAAGTTACTCATATCTCTACAGAAGGAATTACACAAAGTACTTTCAACTGTTTTTACTGCTCTTTACAAAACCTAAAAAGCATAAGTTGAAATAACACTAAATTAAGGATCGACAATATTCGAACCCTATTTTATCTCCTGTTTAACATATTCCGTGACCATTATTTTCTATTACCGTCTGTTTTTATGTCTATATACATTCTTGTGTATGTTTATTTACACCAGTAAGTACTTTCTTCATATCTTCCTTTTTTGCGGGGGGGGGGATATAAAATAATCATTTATCTAGACAATTTGAAAGTACTTCGTTTTTACAGTGAGACATTTTTGTGTACCTACTATGTTTTTACTCGGCAAATCCAAATTCTATCTTCGAATGCTAACTACTAGGCCCTCTCTACCTTCACTCCATTATCACTACTTAGTATTGGAAATATTCAGTCAAACAAGGATACCTTTAATCAAAAATCTATCAGATACCTTACTTGATATTCTGGGGTACTTGTTACCAAATTTTCAATAGCTGTTATCTAAGTTAGTAAGTAATTTATGTTTTTATGTCACATGAGACGAGTAACAGTGTAAACTGTCTGTCAAACTATTATGTAGTTAAATGAAAACATAATACATTTATTGTGAATGAATCATGAAACAATCGAAGTTGCTATTTCTTTGAAGTGATATAGTTTACTATTTGAAACATGATGGCTAATGAGATTAGAATCTACTTCTTAAAGTAAATTCTTAGTGTTTACCAACTTATATGCCAACAGTGCGATTCAAGTTCAAGGAATATGATGCCTATTCAGTACCCTACTTACTCGGCCATTGTCCAGAAGAAGAAGTATAGAAACAGCTGCTTATGACTTCAACTATACTATTCCGTTACATAACTTATTAAATAATGTTATTTTTCCTGCAATAGACGTGTCAAATAGAAAATTTCTGTGTCGCTATAATTGTTCTGACTTCCTTATATTTAAAAATTAATTAATATTGAAGAATACTTCCACGCCAGGTTTAAGATAACTACTTAACATGAATTGTTAGTATTGATTTCATTAATAAAGTTCTAAATTACATGTTACATATTTATTTATTACATTAGTTTTAAATATGATATAAAATAAATTTATGGTTAAATAACTGAAAAAGATATTAATAGAAATCGCAGTAGCTTAAATGTAGAGATATTTTGTATGCAGACTTCCTTCATCTTTCTTCATTCTGTAGTTGTAATGGTATTTGGAAAAATTGTTCGGAACAATAAGGTCAAAATTTTGCAACATTAGGGCTTAGGAGACCCGGACCTAAGTAATAGAAAAATTAATCAACTTTTATCTTTTTCTCTTGCAAAACAAACGACTAACATTTTTTACAGAGTTACCTTGAATTTCACGTAAAGAAACACATTGTTTTCTGAATTTCAAATTACAGACAAAACAGAAAGTAATCCAAAATCCATTTCAGAATAAAACAGAAATCTATTAGATTTCAAATATTTTTAAACCAAATACTCTACACATTGCGTTTATCTGTTGTTATTGTTGTTTTTTTATTTTTCTTAACTCTACCTTCAATATAAAATTGCATCTTTCCTCTAATAATATTTTTTCTGTAATGTTTCAGACTGATTTTTTCATTTTAACCCTAATGTTGTACTTGATTATTAAATGAAAGTCCATTGAATGCTCTCAAATGTTCCTCCAATTGACATTTTGGTGATTAGGTAATAATAACTAAAGTGCTATATTCAATATACTAATATAATGATTGTAAAAAAAATAATTGTCTCTGATAAATTACGTGCTTGTTTAGATTAAAATATCTAGTTAACAAATTCATCGGAACGCTCTGGCAATGGTACAGTCAATCATCCATATTATGGCAAACGTAAATGAAAATAAAAAAATATTACATGATTATTGTGTTATAAAGTGTTGTAAAGACTTCTAGAAAAAATTTTAAAAATTTAGTTTAAAAATATTTAGAGAAAAGTAAATTTAAAGCTACTAATAGCCCTCAGTTTAAAAAATATAGATGTTGAAGTTGGATCATAAAATTATTTTGAACAGCATTTTGAAATTTCTGTTTAGTGATAAACAGTTTATTTTTCTGAAATTTACGAACTTAAAGACTAAAGGCAATCTATCATAAAATGAGAATGCACCAGAATTGTCTTGTGCTTATTCATTGTAAAATCTATAAAAGTTATTAGATAAATGATGCTCTCGATAGCAAGTGTAGAAATATGTTTTATGTAATAACTTTTTTTTAAATTATATAGATTACATATGTTCTACCTATTATGTTACACAGTATTTCAAAGTGACGAAAATATGAGCAGCGGTAACTCAATCGGCAAAGACAGCGAACTCGTAACTGAAAGGTTGAGGTTTCGGGACTTGAGACGGCCTAAGATCCGTCATGTTCGCTAAAGGTGATTCGCGTACGTAAAATATGTTCGTGGTCACAATGTCCTCCTAGTTCTCAAACGAACAAGCGTCTAAAAACTGAGAATCTGAAAGAGTGACGTCATACCCCTTTAGAAGTTGAAAGAATCAAGTAGCGCCCTGTAGTGCGGAAAAAATGCTTAAGTTGTCTAATCTCAGAAAAAAGAAGTTCTTTACGCATATAAAATTATAATTCAGAATGTTAAACAACATTTTGCTAATTTTTACATCAGCTTTAATATTGTAAAAAAAAAATAGAATTTTTATAAAAATCATAGTTAAATATTTTATATAATGCTCATTGAATTTATAAAACATATAGGTAACAGGTGGATGTTATGGAAAATAATCAACAAATAATAAAATAAAAAGTTTTTATTAATAAAATCATTGTTTAAGACAGTATTTATAAGAAAAAGAAAGTATACAAAATGTTAACATTATTATTAATATGTGGTGAATGCAATAAAACTTGAAAAATGCAAATGAAATGCTATATGTAAGCAACATAAGTGATTGTGGAACTACAAACTACAATAATTTACTTAACAATAAAATATTCACACAAGTTATACTAAGATTGGAAAGCAGTAAATGATTTTTAAAAAGTGGAAATATTAATGGTTACAATAAGATATAAATACAGAATACAATTGTAGGTTACTAACGATATGCTGATTGCGAACTATACACATGATTCTGGAACTTAGAATACTATATTTAAAAACACTATAAATATTCACAGGTTATACTAAAATTAGAAAACAATGATGGTTTTAATAAATAATCCTTGAGTAATAATATTAAAAAAAGAAATAAAAATGTTTGTGATCTGAGCATTCCTAATTTTTAAAGCATACAAGTGTTTAAGAAATAGTAATCTTTGAATGAAATAAATGGCTTATTTACAAAAAATATAATAATGTTGAATAAATCCCAACTAAGATAATAATTTAAGTATCATTTTCTTCTTTAGAATTTGAAATCTTGTTTAAAATTAAGGATAAGGCTATATTTTGTCATGAAAGGGGTGTGACGTCAATCTTTCAGATTCTCAGTTTCTAGACGCTTGTCTCAAACGATACCTCTGGGAGTGGCAGGCCAAGCCGGGGGGGGAGTTCTGCTTGGTCCCTTATTCTAAATTATGAAGACCTAGCCGGGATAATGTTACTCGAGTTCGCAGCATACCCCAAGCTGAACGTGTTGCTTGGGTGGTGCTAAATGGGTAACAACTTCCCAGCTTTGTCTTGGCATAAAGGTATATACCTGTATTAGCCAGCTGCATTGGAAAAAGAAGTTAAGAAAGTAGAACTATTAAAATATTCCAAAACTTTAATAATAAAACTTAATAAAACAATTTTTAAATGGTTTTACTAAACAACAATAGTGATCATTATTTCCAACTATTAATTTTCTTTCCCTGTTTTAAAATGCCTATTATTTTCTGTTCTTTCTCTTTATTCAGCTTTATTCGCTAACGTTTTCTTTTCATATCTTAGGTCTCGAAAGTTCAATTCCTTTTCCACCCTATTAATAGCAGATTATTATAGCTAAAATACATTATCACATCTTTTAAAAGGTCTCTTTTTCCTATTTACATGTGGATTATACAACAAATGAATTTATTAAGGAAAAAAAACTATTTGAACCAAAAGTCTTCACCTTTTTCAATTCATCGTGAAGTAAAATATTCTGCTGATTTTAAAGTAAAATCTTGTCAAATATTTTAATGATACTCTAGCATTGAATAGACATATATATATATATATATATATATATATATATATATATATATATATATATATATATATATATATATATATATATTGTAGACAGAGAGAGAAAGAGAATGTTTTGCTGTTTCAAGCAATATGTTTTTAAAAATCATACAATACATACACTAAATGAATTAAACAGAAAGTTTACTTAACCACGCGGAAACTTGTGAAACATATTAGATCTAAAAGCTTAAAGGCGTATATTTGGTATGTCAAAAGTAAAACTTTTTAAAAAGAAATCAGAATCAAATAGACATCCACAAAGCCAGTTGAAGGCGAGATTTCCTTTAAAAAAATCCATTTAATTCCATCAGGATCAAAATCACTACAGAACGTAGCAATGTCCTCCTTGAACGTTAGACTTGTCAAAAGCTCACACCTTTTTAACAAGACACCAATATGAAACAAAAATCCAAGAAGCCAGTGGCAAACTACAGTTCCATAAAAATATTCAATTTTTTCCATCATGGTCAAAATCAAGACAGAACGCTAACAGTGTCATTCCTGAAAGGCCGACTCGGCAAAGTTCACATTTTTTTTAACAAGATATCAAAATCAAATAAGCATCTAAGAAACCAGTCGTAGGCGAGAGTTCCATAAAAAAAATCCAATTAATTTCATCATTGTCGCTAGAGCTTCAGCAACGTCCTCCCTAAACCCAGATTAGGTAAAATTTCACACCTTTTTAATAACACATTAGAATCAAATAAATATCCAAGAAGCCAGTCTTAAACCACAGTTCTTCAAAAAAAATTAATTTATTCCCATGGTCGAAATCAAGACCACCAACAATGTCCTTTCTCAACGGGGGAGTACAGTCGAGTGTGGTTATTTCCCATCCCCTCAAAGCGATTCCACCGAATCGGTAGAGAATTGCATTGGATCTGTATTTCTAAAGCAGCCAGAACCACTAACTTGCAAGAAAACGAGTAGATAAGACTCTAAAAAACTATGGTGACTCATAAGATTCTTGTGAAATCATTTAAAAGAACATGAAAAGAAACATAAGACAGTGATATCGCTTTTGATAAAATTAAGATATTCTGCTCTCAGAATCGAGGTTATGTTTCCATTACGAAGTGGAAATTGCAATTGAGGAATATAATTTATTCACTGATTTGGATAATTTATAACATAGAACTACATATGTAATGGTCATTTTAACCCATCACAAATGAAAGAAAGGTATCCATCTTGAATCGAATGTACACACTTTCCTCCACAGTGAGTACTTTACCACTTAGCCACAGACATGCAAGTAAAGGTTTCATTATTTAGGAAAACAACTGGTCACGTCATGGCCTGAAAGCATTATATAGGCGGTTATCAAAACAATGCTTACACCCTAGATTTCTAAGAATTATATTGTTAATATGGCGTAAGACCACCTTAAGTCATATACAGCTTGAGTTGTCCTGGGAATCAGATTTTACAAGTACTGAATTGTGTTTAGAGGAATATTGTACCATTCTCCATACTGATATTGTGAAAGTTCCGGGAGAGATGCCGGTGAAGGATATCGATTCCGGATTGAACGTTCTAAAACAGACCATAATAATTCCATTATACTGTGGTCGGAGGACCGTGAGAGGACAGGAGGACAAGGTAGATGTTTTACTTCATCCTCAGGTTCATTAATCTATAACGGATCAAGTCTGCTGCAAGATTAGGGGTATTATCCTCCTGGAAAATTCCATCTCCTACAGGAAAGAAAGTTTGCATTATAGGATTGACTTGTTCAGCTAAAACTTCCTTTAAAACTAAGATTATTACAAAATGATACTCTTATAATATATAAAACACCATTATAACCCTTTTTTGTCAAATACTATTTCACTACAATGTAATTATCGTCAAGTTTAAATTAACTATGCACCTGTGGTAATATAAACTAATATTTATTATATAGAAATAAAATCATTTATTTTTACTTTGATAATCCAGCTTTCACTGCAATCAACTAGAACAGAATTCAAGCAATAAATTAATGGTATATGTTATTGTACATTCGGAATTACAAAAAAAATTAGATATAAATATAAGGTGATCCTAATAATCCTGTGCTTTCCAAATTACTTTCCTCTGCTCCAGTAGACTGGTCCAAATCATTATTGGAGTTATATCAATTTATCGCCAACCTAGTAATTTTAATTGAGGTAAAAAGTCTAAACAGTAATTCTTATATTTAAAAAACGTGTCAAGATACATTCGACTTGACATTGAGATGCAGAGTCAGACTTGACATTGAGATGCAAAAGTATAAAATATTATATCCGAACTCTTCATTTCAAAATTTTACAAATTACAGCTATCAAGACGTACAATTCAGAAGATGTCATGACCTCTAAACTTGAAATTAATATATTAACTTAATATTACTGATTCAGTAATTTAATTTTGAAAAATAAGAATGTATTTACCTAGTTTTGTTTTTCTTTTCAATATTATAAATCGACTAACGTTTGCAATTTATTTAATATTAATACTGCTAACAAATGTATTCTCACAGATGAAATCTTAAATAAAATCTTGGTCTGAATATTTTAATTTATAGTTGAATTTTAATACTAATGTAATTTTCCTGATAAATTTCCCCTTGACTTCAATATAGTAACTAATGAGATATGTACAATTTCCATGTTCAAAAAGTAAAAGAATTAGCTTTGAAAGAAATAAGGTAAACAATTCTAATTGGAAAACTTCCTGGTGCGTATTATAATATTAAAAACAATAAACTGTCCAGGTATAAGAAGGTATAAGAGGTATATATTAGTTTATATTCTCAAGTCAAGGATTATTATTTCCACATCATAAATTGAATAACTTTATCATTAGTTTTAGATTTCCATTAATAATGAAATCAACTTTATTGTACCATATGTAACCTTAAATAAACTCTTGTTCTGGATATTTTAATTTATAAATAAATTTAAATCGCAATTAAATTTTTAATGATCAGTTTTCATTTGAATCTAATATAATTAATCAGATATTTAAAACTACCCTCTACAAAATTCAAACAAATAAGTTTTGAAAGATATTGTTTAGAGGTTATGTAATTCTACTAGGAAAACTTTACATAATATATATATATATATATATATATATATATATATATATATATATATATATATATATATACTATTACATAAAAAATTATATATATACTATTACATAAAAAATAATACAGATACCGGAAGTATAAATTGCCTTCTTTCTTTGGATCAAGTGTTTTGTTCTTTATTGCTTCATCATCATAAATTGCATAACACATTTTTAATTCGTATAACAACTTTATTCCGATAGATGTAAACCTTAATAAGCTGTTGTTTTGAGTATTTTAAATTGTAATGGTGAATTGTACTTTAATTTAAACTTTAATAGTAAACTTTTAATAGAAAACTTTAATAGCAAATTTTCTTTTTAATTTATTATAACTAATCAGTTATAAGCTATGGAATTTTATTAAAATTCGTTATATGTACTACTATGTAAAGAACAGTAAATTGAACAATTATATGAAGCATAAATTAATTCCTTTCTACAGATCATCGGATGTGTAATTTTATTTCTTCATAAATGAACTAACGTTTGTAATTTGTTTGTTATTAACAAAGATAACAACTTCATTCTGACAGATGTAATTTAAAATAAACTCTTCCTTCTATGCATTATGATATAAAAACCCTAAACTGACTAGACAATGAAAGTTTAAATTACCCACTTTTCTCAGATCAAAGAGAGAACAGTACTTTTATTACCTCATAAATTGATTAATGTTTGTAATTCATTGATTATTAACAAAAATAACATTTTTTCTGTCA
Organism: Pardosa pseudoannulata; assembly: GCA_032207245.1. Lineage (NCBI taxonomy): Eukaryota > Metazoa > Arthropoda > Arachnida > Araneae > Lycosidae > Pardosa > Pardosa pseudoannulata. The sequence goes on from CM063502.1 coordinate 89,547,259, forward strand.
GGTTGAACTCTTTTTTTTCTTCAACGTCATAAGTTTGTAGAATCTGTAATTCATATAACAACTTTATTCTGACAGATGTAAACCTTAATATGCTTCTATTCTAAATATTTTAACTTTCAATCATGCTTTAATCACAATTTTTTAAGGCTTTATTTTGAATTTTATGTAGCTAATCAGTTATGTACAATTTCCTTACTCAAAATTTGAAATAATTCGAAAAAAATTTTGAAAAAATTATAAACTATGTAATTCTAATACAGCTTCCTTATATGTACCGCCATATGAAAAACAATTAACTGAACAGGCATATAAAGTGTAAGTTCCTTATATCAGGTCAAGGAATGTACACTTTTGTTACTTCATAAATTGATCAACATTTGTAATTTGTTTGTTATTAACAAAGACGAATATTTTATTCTAACAGTTGTAAAGTGAAACAAACACTTATTTTGAACATTTTAAATTTTACTTGAAAGTTAAATTTGAATCAATGCTTGGTTTTTAAAGATAGGATTTCCTGCCTCAAATTTAAATGAATTACATTTAAAAGAATTTATAAGCATTTCAATTCTATAAGGAACACTTCCTTATGTGTACTTTGGTATAAAAAATAATAAACTGCCCAGTTATAAGAAATATAAATTAGCTAGTGTCTTCATGTCAAGGATTGTGCACTTTTATTACTTCATAAATTGACTAACGTTGGTAGTTCACTAAATATTATCAAAGATAACAATTTCATTTTGACAGATGTAAACCGAAATAACTAATAGTTTGAATAATTTTAATTTTAATCAATAATTAAATTTTAATCATGGTTTAATTTTTAAAGTTAAGTTCTCCTACCCCAAATTCAAAATTATTAGTTTTAAAAAAAATTATAAGCTATGCAATTCTGTGGGTAAAACTTCCTTATGTGTACTATAACATAAAAACACAATAAATTGGCCAGGTATACAACTTCATTCTGACAGATGTAATTTAAAATAAACTCTTCCTTCTATGTATTATGATATAAAAACCCTAAACTGACTAGACAATGAAAGTTTAAATTACCCACTTTTCTCAGATCACAGTGAGAACAGTACTTTTATTACCTCATAAATTGATTAATGTTTGTAATTCATTGATTATTAACAAAAATAACAATTTTTCTGTCAGATGTAAATTGAACTCTTTTTTTTTCTTCAACGTCATAAGTTTGTAGAATTTGTAATGCATATAACAACTTTATTCTGACAGATGTAAACCTTAATATGCTTCTATTCTAAATATTTTAACTTTCAATCATGTTTTAATCACAATTTTTTTAAGGCTTTTTTTTTTAATTTTATGTAGCTAATCAGTTATGTACAATTTCCTTGCTCAAAATTTGAAATAATTCGAAAAAATATTTGAAGAAATTATAAACTGTGTAATTCTAATACAGCTTCCTTATATGTACCGCCATATGAAAAACAATTAACTGAACAGGCATATAAAGTGTAAGTTCCTTACATCAGGTCAAGGAATGTACACTTTTGTTACTTCATAAATTGATCAACATTTGTAATTTGTTTGTTATTAACAAAGATGACTATTTTATTCTAACAGTTGTAAAGTGAAACAAACACTTATTTTGAACATTTTAAATTTAACTTGATAGTTAAATTTTAATCAATGCTTGGTTTTTAAAGATAGGATTTCCTGCCCTGTGTACTTTGGTATAAAAAAATAATAAACTGCCCAGTTATAAGAAATATAAATTAGCTAGTGTCTTCATGTCAAGTATTGTGCACTTTTATTACTTCATAAATTGACTAACGTTGGTAGTTCACTAAATATTATCAAAGATAACAATTTCATTTTGACAGATGTAAACCGAAATAACTCATAGTTTGAATAATTTTAATTTTAATCAATAATTAAATTTTAATCATGGTTTAATTTTTAAAGTTAAGTTCTCCTATCCCAAATTCAAAATTATTAGTTTTAAAAAAAATTATAAGCTATGCAGTTCTGTGGGTAAAACTTCCTTATGTGTACTATAACATAAAAACACAATAAATTGGCCAGGTATAGGAAGCATAAATTAGCCCCTTTCCTCAGGTCAAGGGATGTGTGACGCTTCTGTTAAGACAGCTTAGTTGGGAGAGGGGGGGGGGGGCTTTTTTATTTTTTTGCCGTCCACTTGTTCTGAAGAGCAGCAAATGAAAGATGAATCGAAAAATGAAGGTATTTTTGAAAGTTCGCAGCTGGTGTAAAAGATGGCAATGAGAGAGGGTATGAGATTCGAAATGGCGAAAACATTGCGAAAGGGGGGGGATTCTCACTGAGCAAACAAACAAGAGAAAAAAAAAAGACAAGCGATGGTGCTAGTGGTGGAAAGAATAGATAGATGGAGTAGGAAGGTCAAAAGAAGATCCGGAGGAACAGAGAGAGAAAGTCACGAATCCTCGCTGCGCCGGCCCAAATCACTGTCATTAAGACGCCGAACCCATTATTAGATGCGTCCTCCTTGCAGACACGACGCCGATCCGGCTCGAAAAAAAATTTTAAAAAATACCCAACGCATTCCGGGGCACCTCTTCTGCTTTAGCTTGCGGGCCCCAGCTCGCTTTTTCTCCTATTTTTATTATTACTACATCAAGACAAGGGACTTGCCTGAAATAACGAGCTTACTTCATTGCTTTCATTTGCGATGTGTTAATGAGTTTAACTATGTTCCGACGATTTGACAATTTTGTTCAAGAAAGCAGTGCATCAAGAGTGGCGTGTTTCCTATTCAGTGAAGCACCCGAGAATATCTTTTTATTTAAATGAAAAGAAAACAAAAAGGGAATCCACAATTTCAAAAATAATCATTATTTTGGGTATTTTTTCTGTTTCTTGAAGTTTTTAATAAATGTTCAAAATTTCAAAAGAAAATTTATTAAGACTATAATTCTTTACAAATTTACTCCTCATATATGAAAATTGGATATAAAGCAGAATTAAGGCTCTAACTTAAGTGCCTGGGAAGCTGAAGATTGCCTTGTACAGTCATCACTCCCTGAAGAGCATGATTCGGTTGATACGTCACCTCATTAATATCCCGTGTTTTGATTTGTATATAATGGGGTAGTAAATATAGTTCTACAGAATATATGCTTTCAAGGTCACCATAAGTGATAACATAAGAAAACGATAAGAGTTATCAATATCGATTTCTAAATTTATTAATTCCTCCTATTGTTTGTGGTCTCATTAGCCCTCGTGTTTCAAAAAGTAGACCGTAGCACTCTAAACCAAACCAAACCAAACCTCCTATTGTTTAACTTTATACAGAATTTTATTTTTTAAACACAATGATGAACCACACTGAAAATTATTCTTAGCATTGATTCTCCCTGCAAAAATTTCCTTAATAACCACTACCAGCTGAATGTGAAAAATGACATGTATTAATAAGATAATGGCATAAGAATTATTGTTTTATTTGTGCATTAATGTATGAATTCCTTTTTTGAAAATATGTTGAAAATCCTTGGGTTTACCTTTCATTGTGTTCAAAACTGCACTGCATAAAAATTGTGTCTTTAGGAAGAGTTTCCCTTTTCAGAGAAAAACCCAAAATTACCTATAGAAAAGGAAAAAATAAAGGGAATGAACAATTTCAAAAATAGTCATTCTTTTGATTATTTTTTCTGTACAGTCTTTGATACTGTACATTCTTTCTGTACAACTTTTGATATTGTTGAAAATGTATTAGCTTTACTATTCTTTAGTTACTTACTCTTCAAGATAGAAAAATTCGATATAAAGGAGAAGAGTTTCTGAATTAAGTGCCCGCAAAATTAGGGTTGCTTTGTGCAATCCTCTCTCCACAAAGAGCATAATTTGGTTAAAATGTCAATCTAATTTATATCCAGCATTTCAATTCCTACATAAGGAGTTAAATATAATTCTACAGTGTATAGGGTTTAATAGTCACTGCAAGTGACATCATAGAAAAATGAGAAACAAATAAGAAAAACTCTGAATTTAGACAAAAACGTTTGTAAATTTTAATTCCATCATTTGTTCAACTTCATGCGGGATTTTAATTCAAACTCATAGCACGCCATACTAAAAATAATGTTCTCAATATTGTTTCTTTCCACTTTTTTGTCAAAAATAACAATGACCAAAAAAATTCTAAAATTCTTTTTATTATTATTATTGTCACAACTTCATCGTGAAAAAATATTTTGAAAATTCTTATTTATTAATAATGTAATAGCATAAATATTATTGTTTTGTTAGTGAATTAATATATGATTTTCCGATTAAAAATTTAAAATTCTTACGTTTACCACTTACAACATCTCAACATACTATTAAGCACAGGTTCTTAATAAACCTGAGCTCAGTTGTAAAGAATTTATTTTGAGAAAAGGAGAATATTAAAGAATAAATTTTTTATATTATTCTTTTCTCGAAATTATTCACTTCCTGTAAGAATATTACATAAATTTATGAAAATATTAAATTTCATTTAAGATCTCAAGTTTTACAAGCTTTAAATGTTAATGCACCATGAGTTTAATAAAGGATTATAATGGCTTTTCCTCAATAAGACATAAATATTTCTTTATTTCTAATAAAGAACAAAATTAAAGAATGAAAGAATAAAATGAAATATTTACTAATACTATCGGACCTGTATTTAAAAAACGTCGCTAAATCCTAAATATAAAGCACATTGTATGGAAAATTGGTTAAATAGAGATTCACTTTTTAAAGTAAGTAAAACATATTTTAAATTCATAAACTCTGGGTATTATTACTAAAGGTAATTAATCACGCATTTTGTATAAAATAAGGCCTGTTTGTTTTATTTTATCCGCCAAAAAGAAATTTACGAGGGAAAGAAAAAGTAGAGAAAAATGCACTGTGTTTTCAGTTTAAAAATTTTGTTATTAAAATTAATTAATTATAATGATACCATCTCATTTATTTTTATGTGTTAAAAGAAAGCATAAGTTTGAAATGTCTAGAGATATTTTAGGAATAGGGAGAAAATTATTACATCACAGGAAAATATTCGTTAATTTTTTTCTGGGCAAAATTCTTTAATTTTTTCCTGGGCGGTATTGTACTTCGCTATTTTACAGAGAAATTCGTAAAATGTTCTTGTTTCCAAGAAAATTCGCAAAACAGAGGTTTGCTAAATAGAGGTTTGACTGTAATTCCCAAATAATATATCTGTTAACGTTAGCTCATGTGATTTATAGCGAGTAGATATTTTAGTTGGAGCAACTTTTCACCTTACATTCACGAAGAATGACCTCTATTTTAACGAAATCCCTAAATCTCCCCAAAAGTTCATTATGGGGAAGAATTCGTTAAACAGCGGTTCACTTTTATTATTTAAATTTGTTTTCCCAGGCTATACCTGAACATCTGAATGCTCGTTCAAACCAACTTCTCCATCACTAATTTTCAGATAAATTATTAATCTATTTTAAAAAAATATTTTTACGAACATAAATTTAAAAATGTTATATAAAATATTTTTCATATCTGTATTATTTTTTATGCTTGTATTTTAACTTTAGCAATTTTATATTTCTAATTAATATTTTATAAATTGATTATTGGGTAAGTTAATTAATCTTATTACTGAATATTTTACTGACATTTAAATGTTTACATTTTAAATTAATTACTATTGCTATTTAGTCTGTAAAATAAGTTCATAAAAAATTAGTATATTTACTAATATTTTAAACTCATATTTCATGTTACGTTACAGAAAAAAAAACTACCGCGTGACATTATTTAAATTTTCCTTAACCTAATTAATGATAAATAAAAGTCAGTAAATTTGCAAACCATAATTTGTTTGTTGGTTCAGAGAGCTATATTTACCTTTTGCTGCACGAGAGCTAATTAAAAATAGCAAAACCAGAGAAAACTGCAAATAAATTTTTTATTGAAGATTTAATACATAAGAAGGGTCTCTTTCTAATGATGTGCAAATTTAGTTGTTTAAATTACAAGTTGGGTATTATTTTCCAAACGTTCTTCACAAAATCAGGGCTTTTAAAAATAAATTTCCAATATTCCACAACTAAGGGTTTGGGTTCACTCAATGAGTTTAGAGTTTTATACTATTGCAATAGCTGTAATAATGCTATAAATATTCTCTTGTTCTGAAAAATTAAATTATCCGGCTATACAGTAAAAAGTTATTTGTGGCTTAAATTTAAAAACTGTATATATGTTGCTCAATTCTGATAAGGGTTAAGATGAAGATAGAAATGTTTCATTACCTATCTAAAGTTACCTATCTAAACAAATAGAGAGAGATTTGCTTCTAAAAGAAAACTCCTACTACTACTGCAAGTTCATATGTAATGTGATCCCTTAAATATGAAATGCCAGAATCCTGGATATGCATCATACTATCGGTAAAGATCTTAATAGTTTGTGATGATCTCTCCTTTTGTAGCAGAACCAATTTTATATCAACAATATCCATTAGGGTAAAAAATCTCAATTGGACACCACACAACTTCTTTGTAATCCTATTATGTTATATTATATTATATTATATTATATATAAGCTGTAACGGCGTGATTTAGAGGTGTAACGTCATCAAAGAACTTTGCTTTGAAAGGTGGACTTATGTGGATACAAAAGGATTGTTTTCTAAGGCACCATGAAATCTACACGGCCGTGCACTATAGTAAAGGAACAATATGCCAGACGACACGGCACCGTCACTGACAGCTGAAAAAATGATCGCGGGAACGACAAAGGATTTGCCGCTTCTCAGATGTAGCCGCTAAGAATTCCAGCGACCCCTGGCTTTGCGGCCGATGATGGTTTAACCCGGACCAATCCCGTTGGTAGAAGGTGAGGTCATCGCTAGGTGACCCAATAATGAAATTGTGGGTGAGGCCCCTCCCCTAGAAAGAGACGAAGAAGATTTTGTTTTTTTTTGGAGAGAAGTTAGTTAGCTAGCAACCAGCTAATTCAGAGGTCGCCTTGACCAGTCTCTCTACCGGAGAGTTTTTTTTTTTTTTTTTTTTTTTTTTTTTTTTTTTGTTTTTTTTTTTGCTATAATCCCACCTTGGGATCTTTTCTTTAAGGAGTAGCCTGCATCGGCTAATTCGGAGGACGCTTCGACCAGTCTCTCCATCGGAGAGTTTCATTTAGCTAAATCCCGTCTTGAGATAAATCTCTTGCTGAGATTGAAGCGATACCCTGTGCTTTGGGTTTCCGTATTCTAATATAATCCTCTTCAGGATTGTTGCGGTTTCTTCAGAAATAACTGTGCTAGATCTTTTACCTGTACTTCAGCGAACTATCGAGGGAGCTACGAATTGTTTCTTCCGTCTAATCACCCATATTTCGGTAGAGACTGAAATTAGTTTAGGTACCCGTCTCTACTCAGGCCTACGCGTATTAATCACTTACCTGTGATCAGAATGGTTTTTTTTTATAGTTGTGAAATGATGTATATAGCCGAAGTGTAAATAAAGCCATTAATCAAGATTCATCTGATTCTTCCTTGTGTCTCCTGAAACAGGGACCGGATACGTTACAATACATATATATATACACACATATATATACATATATATATACATATATATACACATATATACATATATATACATATACATACATATATATACATATATATATATATATATATATATATATATATATATATATATATATTTCGTATTATGGGGTACAAGCCAAGAGGAGTTAAGATAACGCCTCATGCTCTCAAGACTCAGATACGAGGTTGATCCTTGGGCTGGACAAGGTTGACTCAGCTATTTATTCCTTCAGTGGGTAGACAAACGGAAGACACAGCATGCTTGGGATATAAAACACTGAGGGATCCGAGCAAGGTTGACCACTTAACTTGGGCATATGCTTCGCCCCCCCCCAGGCCCCTTGGTCTCGAAAACCAAGATTGGCCCCGTAGACCATGGCCCCCAAGTTGGGAATCACGATTAGTAAGAGAAAGAGAGTATGATGAGATGACAGAATTATTTGTACGTTCGCTTCAAGAATAAAAGCAAGTTTCGTTTCTAAGGGTAACCATGTTGTGTGAGTAGAACTCAGGTACTGCCATCTGGCGAAGATACGTAGCGTTAATTTAGTTCTATTGAGACATTTTATTTTAGGAATATTTCTTTCTAAACCAAAATTTTTCGCATCTACAATACTTCATTACTCCGATCCAAACAGTAATAAACAGGTAAAAATTCAAAATCATTCTCAGCAATTAATAGACTATTATTTTCATTTTCTAAAAATGGACATTAGAAGTATTATTTCAATTAAAATAAGCAGTGTTACAAAACATATGAATACGTAGATGTGTTTTAGTTGCATTATTGCAGATATGTAGCGTTAATCTTTATACAGAGTGCTAATTACAGTAAAAAGAAGAAAAGTGAAAGTTGATGTCATCATAGCCCTAAATGCTAAATTCCATCATTTTACGGCTAATCATATTTAATTTATGCCACACAGAGCTATAATAAGGTATATTTAAATTTCTCGTTATAAAGAGTTCAGAAAGCAGTACAGAGGAGAAGTGCACAAGTAAACATTTTAAAAGCCTTTATTAGAAAATTTCAAGGTTCTACATCTATATCTTTCTTATTTATGTCCCACAGCGTTAATATACGTTATGTTGAAGGTTTTCGTTATATAGAGTGCGAATTGCAATCAAAATAAGAGAGGCTCAACTAAATGTTATAATAGTTCTAAATGTGAAATTTCGACTTTTTGAGTTATGGACCACAGCGTTAATATACGTTATATTGAAAGTTTTCGTTATGTATCGTGCACATTGCATTCAGAAGGGGAGTTACACAACTTGTCCTTATATCCTCCTAAATAAAAAGTTTTCATCTCCTACGGTTAATCGTTTCTGCGCTACGCGAAATAACTTTGTACGTAGTTAAATATGTTCATACATATATACAGACGTCAAAAGAAAACTAGTTAAAAAACGTTTCAAAATTTAAGTTTTCTCGTACATATATACAAACGTAACAATGAAAATTCTAAAAACTCATTCAAGCGTGGTGAAAATGAGGATTTTAATTGAAATTTAAATATTGAATTTTTCCTCGATTACAATACTTCCTTTACTCTGAACACAAGGAAGTAAAAACTACTTCCGTGCAACATTTTTTTCCAAGAATATTCCACTTATATTAATTTCAGTTTAAGCACGAGATAATGATAGTCTGCTATGGTTTTCAGCACTACGGACAATATTTTGTTGCAAGAGGGTTAATTGGACTGAACATACTGCATAAGCACTTTTCGAACAGTAATGAACATTCATGCTTGCATTTGGACTTGAACCCACAAACTCCGGTACCGAAAGGCGATGACTATTTGTTTGTCCACTGAATCTTTATCACTATAACATGAATCGATTATCTTCACTTTTGAGAAAAATTTCTCAAAAATTATGCTTTATTTATTGTTATTTACAATGAATAAGAACTAAGAACCATTAAAACTTTATAAATTTTCTCTTGAACTTTTGATACCTTAATATTTTTATAGAACTGTTTCTAAAATCATAAAAATCTGTGTTTCAATTAAACATTGCGCTACTATACGTAAATGACACTACTATATAAAAACTTATCTTTCATGTTGAACTGAACAAGTAGAGGCTGTTTTTCGGTACAAGAGTTCGTGGGTTCGAAACCCACTCCTGGCATCTATCCACGTAGCCACTCGGAATCGGCTTTAAACAGTAGTTCGCTGTCTCATTAACCTCCGTGTAGCAAAATAGTTGACTGGCAATCTTTCATATTAAACGGATGGCAGCGTGTTCACCACTCGAGATGATTCTAGTGTGATAATCGCTGTTTAGAATGAATAGAGACTCAATGGAGTACATTAAAAGTTTCTTTACAGTTTTGTTCATTTTTTGTCTGCATCTCAAAGAGTATACTTTATGCTCATCACTAAATATCTATATATAAACCTTATTTCCGAATTCTATCCTCAACTTACCATACAGCCATTTACAATAATTAATTTTGCGTTTGAATCAGAAATTCATGAAAAAATTATCTTGAAAGGTCATTCAGTAAGTAGTGCAGTACAAATAGAAATAAGCCTTGTTCAACTGTTATTACTCTCAAATGACCAGTATTTCTGAACGCAACCACATAATTCAGTATATTCTTTATAGTTCAAAATTTACACAGTGGCTAATGTACAGTTCATTTTATAATCGACTTCTTTCAAGTACTATATCCTTTAAAAACAAGTTGATTTCTCACTCTTTTAAAAAATATCTTCTGTCAATAGAATGAAACATGATTCATTGGCTTATATCAAAAGTTTCTATAGACTTTCAGTTTTTGTCTGAATCGCAAAGAGTATACTTTATGCTCATCATTAAAGACCGATGCATAACCTTATTTCCGAGCTCTATGCTCAACCTACAATACAGCAATTTACAATAAATTAATTTTGCTTTTAATCAAAAACTCATAAGAAATTGATCTTGAAATGTCATTCAGTAAGCGGTGTTGAACAAATAGAAATAAGCCTTGTTCAAATGCTATTACTTTCAAATGACCAATATTTCTGAACACAACTACATGATTCAGTATATAGTTCAGGAATTACACAGTGGCAAAGGTACAGTTAATTTTATGATCGACTACTTTTAAGTACTATATCCTTTAAAAGCAAGTTGATTTCTCACTCTTTTAAGAAATATCTTCTGTTAATAGAATGAAACAGGATTCATTGGCTTATATCAAAAGTTTCTACAGAGTTTCAATTTTTATCTGGATCGCAAAGAGTATACTTTATGCTCATCATTAAAACCCTATACATAACCCTTATTTCCGAACTATATGCTCAACATACCATAGATATATTTACAATAAATTAATTTTGCGTTTGAATCAGAAACTCATGAGAAAATTATCTTGAAAGATCATTCAGTAAGAGGTGCAGTACAAATAAAAATAAGCCTTGTTCAACTGCTATTACTCTCAAATGACCAGTATTTCTGAACATAACCACATGATTCAGTATATTCTTTATAGTTCAGGAATTACACAGTTGCCAATGTACAGTTCATTTTAGTATCGACTTCTTTCAAGTACTATATCCTTTAAAAGCAAGTCGATTTCTCACTCATAAAATATTTTCTGTTAATAGAATAAAACATGATTCATTGGCGTATATCAAAAGTTTCTATAGACTTTGAGTGTTTGTCTCAATCACAAAGAGTATACTTTATGTTCATCATTAAAGACCGATGCATAACCTTATTTCCGAACTCTATGCTCAACCTACAATACAGCAATTTACAATAAATTAATTTTGCTTTTAATCAGAAACTCATAAGAAATTGATCTTGAAATGTCATTCAGTAAGCGGTGTTGAACAAATAGAAATAAGCCTTGTTCAAATGCTATTACTTTCAAATGACCAATATTTCTGAACACAACATGATTCAGTATATTCTTTATAGTTCAGGAATTACACAGTTGCCAATGTACAGTTCATTTTAGAATCGACTTCTTTCAAGTACTATATCCTTTAAAAGCAAGTTGATTTCTCACTCATAAAATATTTTGTGTTAATAGAATAAAACATGATTCATTGGAGTATATCAAAAGTTTCTATGAGTTTTTGCCTGAAACTTAAAGAGTATACTTTTTCCTCATTTTTAACGACCGATAAACAGCTGTGTATCTGGATTGAATGTTCAACATATCCTACAAGTTTTTACAGATTAATTTTGGGCTTGAATCAAAAGCTTCAAATAAAACTGTCTCGAAGCAATATTCAATTTGTAATGTAGTATAAATAGAAATCGTTTTTGATTAACTATTGTTTCTTTCAAATGACCAATATTTCTTAACACAACCATGTGATTTAGTATTGCAATTTGGTTGATAAGATGCCAGGGTGTATAAATCCCACATGTGATAACTGACCTAAAAGAAATAAAGTTCATTGGATAAGGGATACATGGTATTACATACATGATAATTGATTTAAAAATGAAAGTTCATTCGATCATAAGGTCTCCAAGAAAGTTTTAATTTTTTTTGGCAAGTAATTAAGCTTTAATTCATTTTTTAGCAAGTAATATTGCTTGAAAAAGAATTTTAACTTTTGACACAGATAATCCCGTTTTTTTCTCCGAAGCTCTAAAGGAAATAATGTATTTGCTGGCTAATGAAAAATTTGCTGATAGTAGATTAGCAGTGGGTGTTCAAAAAAACGAAGTAAAAAGATGGCCGATTGGTTAGGGTGCTGGACTTCGGTACCGGAGTTCGTGGGTTCGAATCCCATTGTGGCATGGGTGTTCGTAGCCGTTCGGACTCATCTTTAAGCTGTAGGTCCGGTCTCATTAGCCCTCGTGTTGCAAAAAGTAGACCGTAGCACTCCAAACCAAACCAAAGTAAAATGAGACTTATGTTTCTGGACACAATATACTTATTAATTAAGAAACACATTGATTAAATTAGAAACACATATATTAAGTTAGAAATACATATATAAACAGTCAAATTGAAAGGGAGCATGCCTGAGTAAATACAGTGGCCTTCACATGTCATCGCTTATGTCGAATCCGGTGAATTTGCATAAAAAAAGGCACACACTAATACAGTACTGCACACTGTGCTATTGTACGGCACAGTATGAAAACAGATGAATAACTAGTGTAATAGAAAAACATCAAAAACGTTTAGGCTGAATGATGGCCGAATGGTTAGGGAGCTGATTTTCGGTATCGGAGTTCATGGGTTAGAATCTCTCTGTGTCACAAATATTCGTAGCCGTTAGGAATCGGCTTTAACCCATTAACGCCAGGATATTTCAGATGACTATATATTAGTAAATACCTAACATAAAAGCTATTATAGATACCTGGAAGTAAAACAAAATATGAAATTTAAACACCTTTAAATATGACATCAAGTCATCATTAGTGAAGAGGTGTCATTTTAAAAAATAAGATGTCTTTAAAAAAAAGGAAAACTTCGTGATAAGAGATTTATTTACTATCATATATGAGAAAAGTACTGAAAAGAGATGACTTATTACAGATATGGCTATTCGCCACGATTTTGACCGGTATACGTTCATAATACCTGCCATAATACGTTCCTATTCTAAACTTGAAAATCATAAAATGCCGATCGAAATGACAAAATTATAGATAAGATCATATTTGAAAACTTGGGAGATTATTCACAAGATTAATATCTATTTCCATTAAAAAGGAAGAATCGTTTCAAGAAAACAAAAACTCTACAAACCATTTTTTAACTTTCCTCATATAAGGACGCTGGGCATTAATGGTTTAAGTAGTAGGTTCCAATCTCATTAGCCCTCGTGTTCTAAGAAATAGACCGTAGTGCTCCAAACCAAAAAAGTTTAGTTAAAAAATTGTTTGAGTGGTAACAGCAAAGATAAATTTTCTTCAGATACGCCGCAAATGTTAAATTTCAACTTTTAAACTCACATAAGAAACTGCCATCTACCCATAGTAATGACATATTCTTCATAGTTATGGAATTACTTAATAAGCAGGCTATTCCGTTTATGTTCGACTTCTTTTTACGCATTATGCCCTTTAAAAACAAGATGATTTGTCACTGGGAATCTTATTTCACTGCAGACAAAAAAATGAAATAAAAAGAAATAAAACGACGTCTGAGATGGACTTCCCATCAGTGCACTTATCGCATTCGCATATTAGCTCCTCCTGTCGCTTTATTATTTCGTCGCTGAAATAAAATTATCATGCACATAATCATTGGTTACATCGGTATCTATTTTTACGATCTCGAGATAATATTCTAAACAATTATTCCCACGTAACTGAATGTTTAGGCTGTTACCGACACATCTTGACCTGTGTAATGAGAACTGGTAAAAAAGCATTTTTTGGCCATCTCACATCGATCATCATATATAAATAATCTTGTTAACATGATATAAAATAGATATTAGTTTAACATAATAGTAATAATTGAATTCGTTTATAACGAATAAATTTAGTGATTTCTATTTTGCCCTATTAAAATAAATAGTTTTAGTGTAGATGGAAATCTAAAAGAGATAATATTCTGAACAATTATTCCCGCGTAACTGAATGTTTAGGCTGTTACCAACACATCTTGACTTGTGTAATGAGAACTGGTAAAACATAATTTTTTTTCGACCATCTCACATCGATCATCATATATAAATAATCTTGTTAACATTATATAAAATAGATAATAGTTTAACATAATAGTAATAATTGAATTCGTTTATAACGAATAAATTTAGTGATTTCTATTTTGCCCTATTAAAATAAATAGTTTTAGTGTAGATGAAAATCTAAAGATAATAAATCTAAAGATAATTTTCTAAACAATTAATCCCACGTAACTGAAGTTTAGGCTGTTACCGACACATCTTGACCTGTGTAATGAGAACTGGTAAAACTTTTTTTTTTTTTTTTTTTTTTTTTTTTTTTTTAACCATCTCACATCGATCATCATATATAAATAATCTTGTTAACATGATGTAAAATAGCTAATAGTTTACTATAATAGTGATAACTGAATTCATTTATAACGAATAAATTCAATAATCGCTATTTTGCCCTTTTAAAATAAATAGTTTTAGTGTAGATGGAAATCTAAAAGAGATAATATTCTGAACAATTAATCCCACGTAACTGAATGTTTAGGCTGTTACCGACACATCTTGTCCTAATGAGAACTAGTAAAACTTAATTTTTTTCGACCATCTCACATCGATCATCATATATAAATAATCTTGTTAACATGATATAAAATAGCTAATAGTTCAACATAATAGTAATAATTGAATTCATTTATAATGAATAAATTCAGTAATTGATATTTTGCCCTATTAAAATAAATTGTTTTAGTGTAGAGGAAAATCTAAAAGAGATAATATTCTAAACAATTATTCCCACGTAACTGAATGTTTAGGCTGCTACCGACAGATCTCGACTTGTGTAATGAGAGCTGGTAAAACATAATTTATTTCGACCATCTCACATCGATCATCATATGTAAATAATCGTGTTAACATTATATAAAATAGATAATAGTTTAACATAGTAGTAATAACTGAATGTTTAGGCTGTTACCGACAGATCTTGACTTGTGTAATGAGAACTAGTAAAACATAATTTTTTTCCTACCATCTCATATCGATCATCATATATAAATAATCTTGTTAACATGATGTAAAATAACTAATAGTTTAACATAACAGTAATAATTGAATTCATTTAAAACGAATAAATTCAGTAATTTCTATTTTGCCCTATTAAAATAAATAGTTTTAGCGTAGATGAAAATCTAAAAGAGAGTTTTGTTGTACGGAGTATCATTAGACCCAAGATCTCTTCGTTTTCGTACTATTTTTAGAGAATTATAATCTTGTTTAGTTCCTGATGCTAGGAGCTAGATGATGGTAGAATTCATGTCCCTCCCTGCCGTTACGGAAATTCGGGAGTTTATATCTCACAGCTGGCTTAGATATTCCTAGTCGTTAAGGATCTGGTTTGAACAGTACATCCTGGACTTAGCCTTGGTGTAGCAAAATGTTGTCCGTAAATCTTTAAAGAAAACTAAAACCAAGGCTGCTATTTTGTTAAAGTCTGGTTTGGTTTGGAGCTCTACGGTCTACTCTTTTTCTACAAGACCGGGTCGTACTTCTTGACGACTAAGAACATCCATACCAACAGGGAGATTCGAACCCGCGAACTGCAGTACCGAAGAGCAGCGTTCTTCCCACTTGATGATTCTGCTGAGGAATATGTAGATTTAACCCAATAATACCTAGAATTCTGATTTAGGATTGGCTATAAAGCAGCTTATTAAATTTTTATGTTTTCTTGGAACGATTTTTCATTTTTAGCAAAGGTTCACTACAGTTCTATAAACAATATACCAAATTTTCGAGTATGTACAAATATTTGTAATTTTGTCATTTGGATGGATAATTTGCGCTTTTTCAAACCTCGCTTATAGATTTACTCTTTTAGTAAGTACATCGACTGAAATCTGCACGAATAGTTATATCTGTTATGAAACTCCACTTTACCCGGTCTCATTAGCCCTCGTGTTTCAAAAAGTAGACCGTAGCACTTCAAACCAAACCAAACCACTTTACCTCATTGTATTTATTGTAACTCCTAACAAATCTCTAATCACGATGTTTCTCTTTTTTTTTATTAATGACATCCAATTATGTTTAAAATGACAGATGATCACTGATGAGAGCAGACTACAATTGTAAAATTTAAAATCCATGGACTCCGGCTACTGCCTTACTCATTCAACCATCATCCATTCAAGACAAATATAACAGTCTGGTTGACGCTAGATCAGTTTAAAGAAAAAGCACTTTTGAAACAAATTCTTCTCAGTCTTGATATCATTTGGTCTGATTTATATTAGTTCATGGCATGTTCACTTTTGAAATAAATTCTTCTCATTACCTGAAAATGTATGATTTCTGGTCTTGATATAGTTTGGTCTGATTTACGTTAGTTCATGACATGTTCACTTTTGAAACAAATTCTTCTCAGTACCTGAAAATGTATGATTTCTGGTCTTCATATCATTTGGTCTGATTTACATTAGTTCATGGCATGTTCACTTTTGAAACAAATTCTTCTCAGTACCTGAAAATGTATGATTTCTGATTTTGATATAGTTTGGTCTGATTTACGTTAGTTCATGACAAGTTCACTTTTGAAACAAATTCTTCTCAGTACCTGAAAATGTATGATTTCTGGTCTTGATATCGTTTGGTCTGATTTACGTTAGTTCATGACAAGTTCACTTTTGAAACAAATTCTTCTCAGTACCTGAAAATGTATGATTTCTGGTCTTGATATAGTTTGGTCTGATTTACTTTAGTTCATGAGATGTTCACTTTTGAAATAAATTCTTCTCAGTACCTGAAAATGTATGATTTCTGGTCTTCATATCATTTGGTCTGATTTACATTAGTTCATGGCATGTTCACTTTTGAAACAAATTCTTCTCAGTACCTGAAAATGTATGATTTCTGGTCTTGATATAGTTTGGTCTGATTTACATTAGTTCATGGCATGTTCACTTTTGAAACAAATTCTTCTCAGTACCTGAAAATGTATGATTTCTGGTCTTGATATAGTTTGGTCTGATTTACGTTAGTTCATGACAAGTTCACTTTTGAAACAAATTCTTCTCAGTACCTGAAAATGTATGATTTCTGGTCTTGATATTATTTGATCTGATTTACATTAGTTCATGGCATGTTCACTGAGGTAAGAAATATCTGGCCATAGCGTTCCTAACAAACCTCAAACTTCTTATTTTATGAGGTTATAATAGAGCACATATTACGCTAATGTGGAATTTGTTGAAGTACATAAAATATATATTACAGGACGCAATTTATTACTTCCATAATTCCTCCAAGTCGTTAGCTGTACGATGGCCGTATGGGTAGGGCACTGCTCTTCATTCCCACTTCTGACATAAAATGTTCAGAGCCGTTCGGAATAAATTGAAAACAGGTGATCTGGGTTGGTCCTCTGGTATCAAAACAAGAGATCACAAGGCTCCAAACTCCAATTGAAATTTTTAATTGCACCTGTTATATTTTTAACAGATTGGTTAATGTTCATCTTATGTGCTATAAAGGTGTTATCGCGATAAAAAGAATACACTTTTTTTCCCTTTCTTTTTAAACTGCACTTTATTTAAATGTAATTTTCTTCGAGAGCATTTCATACTTTTATAATATTTAGCTTTTAATTCTGGCAATATATTTTACTGTTTTTATATTTGGTTATATTATTTTGCCTTAAGTCTTTTTTGCTTAACTCTTTTCGTACTTATGTCTGTGTCATATTTATGTACGGCGCATATTAGCTTGTAATCTTTCTGACCAATGTAACCTCTTCTTACAAAACTTAATATAAACTGCTTAGTGTGTCTCGATCCATAGTTTGCAAGAGTGCATTTAGGACTCTTTAGAGCAGTGGTGCGCAAACTAGGGGTCGCGACCCCTGTGGGGGTCGCCAGAAGTTTTTTGGGAGTCACCAAATTTTTATGAAATGCATTATCCGTGCATGCTTTATACCATACAGTGTACATATAAAGAGTGAAGCGCCGTCACTGAAAAGTTAAAGAAAAATTTTTCAAGAAGATTCGAGGATTTTTCTGAAATCGATCTTGGTTGGATTCGTGATCCATTTTCTTTTACATATGCAGTTCAGCTCTTCAAATTAGTGAAAAGGAGCAATTGATAGATCTAATTAATGATTATACTCTTCGAAATCAATTTAAGACTCAGCCTTGCCAAAAATTTTGGCTATCCGTGGAAAAACAATATCCCGTTTTATGCAAGAATGCCAGAGTGTTAATACAATTTGCATCAACGTATTTATGTGAAACTGGATTTAGCAAACTAGTTTCAATAAAAACTAAATACCGCTTGCGTTTAAACACTGAAGATGATATGCGAATTGCAATTAGCGACATACATCCAAACATCGATGAGATAATTAGAAACTTGCAACCACATACATCTCATTAAAGGGCAATTTACTGATTTTTGTGTTATACAAAAAGTATTTTCTTAAAATTATAAATAAAATTAATATGAGTCAAATATGATGATGTTTTTATTCGGTGAAACGAAAGAAATGCGCGAAATATACATCGTATTTGTGAACATTTATCTCTAGGTTTCGCCAAAAATTTTCTCTCTACAAAAGGGGTCGCAGTCGAAAAAAGTTTGCGCACCACTGCTTTAGAGCACCAATCATATTCCAAAAACTAATATATTTTGGTTTAAAAACTCTGACAAGTAAATGTATCCCCTATATAACAATATCCTAAGTTATCTGCCCTTCTGTCCTCGAATTTATGAAGCGGTTGTACCTGGAATGGATAGAGGCATCCATATTGGAGTTTTGATGACTTATGATTAGCAACGTTCAATCTACCATTTCCCCTCTTTTCTAGCATTTAATGTCATTATTTCAAGCTCTTTTTCCCGGTTATGAGCAGGAGATTTAATTTTTCAAATTACCCCATAATAAATAGGTAAAAATAACCTTTTTTTTTCCTAGCATTATGACGTCATTTCTTTAACCATCGCATTTAATCATTTCTTATTTTAAATTATTTAAATATCGTCTACATTGCTTTCATACCTTTCATCACTGAACTTAGATATTAAGTAAATAATTTTCTTTTATAATTGGCTTTATTGTTTCTTTTATATTTTTGTACAAATGTGATAATTTAAAATTATCACATTTGTACCTAATCTATTATTTAATAGATTAGGTGCAAATGTGATAATTTTAAATTTAATCAACGATTATTTTTTGTTGTAATTAAAATTTTATCACTGGTATTAACAACAAATTCCATCTACTTCCAGGGGGTAGTGGAAAGGATAGTTTCAGTCCTTTACTTCCATTAATTACTGTGGTAAAAAAAAATTAAGAAGAACTTAATGATAATTTCAACCCAGCTAAGAAAACTTTGAATTATCTTTCTAAATAAATTCAACGTAAATCTAAACTGCATTCACAGTATCGAGAGACTTTAGAGGAGTATGAAGATAAATAAATTATTGAACGTGTACCAGACAATTCTCATCCAAAAAACAAACCATTTTTTATCTGCCTTACAGGGTACTTTACAATTCCGGAAAATTAAAAATATTTACTGATCCCGCCATATGACGGGCTATATGCTAGTATGAAAATACTTAGTGATATTTTGGCATGCTCTGCAACTTTTGTACAGCATGTGTTTACTCTTTTATACGAGGCTAGTCTTACAGTTAATAGCAGAAAAAATCATTAAACAGAACATAAAATACTTATAATATCACGAGAGGGCCTACATGAATTAAAACTGTTGAAGTAAAACTTTTCGCAAAGAAAAATGATCTGAGGCATTATTTTTATTTTATATGTTGTGAGTGCATATAATTTTATTGTAGCTTTTATAATAAACTAGCATATAGCCCATCATATGACGGGATTAGTAAAATTTTTAATATTCAGAACTTTTATGGTACCCAATGAGGCAGGTAAAAAAGGTTTGTTTTTTGGCTGAGAATTATCTGGTTCACTCTCAATAATTTATTTATCGTCATACTCCTCTTAGTACTCTCCCGATCCTGTAATGCAGTCTTAGAATCACATTGAATTCATTTAGTCCGTGTGATTATGTATAATAAACAAACACACAAAAGAACAAACTTCTTAATTTCCAAATATACATTAATTAAAAGTTAGATATTTATTAGTTAGTGAAATAGACTCCTAGACTTATATGAAAGGAATTTATTGTTAATACTGGTGATAAAATTTTCATTGCAACAAAAAATAATTGATGATTAAATTTAAAATTATCACATATGTACCTAATCCATTATTTAAGCCAAATATAAAAGAAAATAATTTACGTAATATCTAAGTTCAGTGATAAAAGATAGAATAGTGTAGTCGATATTTAAATAGTTTAAAATATGAAATGATTAAATGAGATGTTTAAAGGAATGACGTCACAGTGATAGAAAAATTGCTATTTTTACCTATTTATTAAATGATAAATGGACAAATTTAATCGCCTGCTCTTAACCGGGGAAAATAGGGCTTGAAATATTGGCATTGAACTCTCGAAAAGGGGAAAGGGTTAGATTTCGAATGTTTTAAAGACAGTATTTTTTCCTGTGATATGAAGCATACTTATACAAATTTATTTTAGAATCGGATAAATAGTTTAGGAGAAGATAAACTTTATTCTCTTTGAAGTATTCCAGGTCCAAAGCTTTATAAATTAGAAGACGGACAGATAACTTAGGCTATGTATTATATAGGGATACTTTTATATTTCTGATCAATCAAGAAATAATGTTCCTTTTTAGAAAGAGGTACTATTCTATAATGCACCTTGGACCAATTTATTTATATATTTATTGTAATTTTTAACTCTTAAATGAATGGATACTTGTCGTCATTCTAAGAGTGAATAATGATGCTTAAAAAAATAATATTTAGCTTCAATTTTTTTTAATACAAACTAAATTTATGATATATACACCCGCTTCCATTCCAATGTTGTCTAAGGCATGAGGTTTATTAAATATCAACAATAAAATTATTAGTTATAAAAATTAAAATGCATTCATGAATAGCTGATATATCTTTAAAAAAACAATATAATAGGAAATCTATTGTAGCTTGTTCCCATTGAATGAAAGAAATGGTAAGACAAAGAAACCGGTGAAAAGTACAATAGGTAGACTATCCGAACACTTTTTATTTACACTCACTGAGATATAACAGTAAATGTCAGAAATGTAATATTGATAAATTTATAGATATAAATAGCATCAGATTTAAGGATAAAAAATTATTGGGGGGGGGGGGTTAACAGGACAATGAAAAAGTAAACCGAAAAATCGATATATTTACCTCATGAAAAGCAGTTTTTTTATTTGCAGTATCAACTATACTGATACATAAACCTTAGTTATTTTTATGCACTATATGAACTCTACATACAAGTCTTTAAATAAAAGCTTATTCCTTCCAAAAATATTTAACATACATCACTAAAAGCAGCATAAAATACTATACAAACGGTCCAAGGAACAATGCATAGCCCTATACGTCTTTTAAAATCCATACATAAATTAATTATATCTAAATTGTGCTAAAAATTTAAATAGTAAGAAAATATTTTAAATTTTAAATGTTAAGTAACGACAATAATGAAGATAAAATTAAAGACAATAATGAAATTGCCTGATATATAAATCGTAATATATATATATATATATATATATATATATATATATAT